>JARQZJ010000066.1:3482500-4202500 GCA_030704895.1 Henosepilachna vigintioctopunctata
GGTGAGGTAGAAGCTCGGGTTCGAGCCCCGCTGAAGCCATGGATGTTTGTGTATGTCCTGATTTAAGTAGTTTGAGGAATGATATATGCTGGGTAATGTACTTTGATAACAAGCCCAATGGCCATTCGAAACCGGCGTTAAACTGTAGGTCCACTGAATTAAAAAAAAAACTGAAGAAAAACATTAAAATTTGTAAACATAATAATAAGATGAATGTAAGAAGTAATAATGATTTCCAATGTTTTTATAATATATCCAAACTGCCATCTTTGCCTCAGGGCTGGCCAAAAAAATTAGGACGACACTTAGTACATAATCTTTTCAAACTCTAATTGAAATTTTATCAGAAAATCATTTATTTATTATTGAATATAAACTTGAATTCAAACACTTGAACTTATGATTTACGCTTTATTCACTACATAGCATGACGAGTTTCGTCGTTACAAACGACTTCCTCAGATGCTTCCAGAAGTCGTTTGTAACGACGATACGCGTCATGTTATGTAGTGAATACAGTGTAGATCATAAGTTCAAGTGTTTGAATTTGAGTTTATATTCAATTATAATGGATTTACATCAAGTAAACGCCAACACTATCAAATATTTATTTATTAGTATTCATCTAAGATTGAAATAAATACCATTTCCAAATAGAATTTGCCAATAAAGGCGTAACATGTTTAATATGTAGTAAAGAAGAGGTGTCGACCTTTAGTTCAATGGTTTCTCATTGAACATTGAAAAAAATTAATTTACAAATAAAACACATAAAAAAATTATTCATGTATCTGATCCATAAGACTTTTATACGGCCGACTCTAGGACTATCTGTACTGGACTCAAATTTTATGTTTGTCAAGTTACGCCACTGCTTTCAGTTGAAATAAATATTTAGTCCAAAATTTCTCATCACCTATTAGATAGTAATTGAATATAAACTTAAATTCAAACACTTGAAATTATAATTTACACTTTATTTACTACATATCATGACGCGGTTAGTCGTTACAAACGACTTCTGTAGATGCTAACAGAATAAACTTCTAATTAATCAATTTCTAATTTACATCAAGTAAACGCCAACACAATTAAATATTATTAGATAGTACTTTATTCTTAATACTACCTTATTTCATAACAGCGTAAAAATTCCTTTGTTCAATTTTTTATGCGAAAAGGGTGATCGTACGAAAAGATATCAAGAAATATTAACTGTCCTAATTTAAAGGCAGGCTGAAGAAATAATTTTTGTTCCGCAGATAGTAGTGACGTATCACCTTTTTCTATCAAAAGTATCTAGTCTGAGAGAAGTACGGACGTAGGTATTGAAAATTGATAAATATATATATCTTAAAAAATACTCCTCAATTCATAAACATAGCATACTAAATTTCATAGAAATATTCGAAAATGACAACATAATTACTTGCTTATATATATATATATATATATATATATATATATATATATATATATATATATATATATATATATATATATATATATATATATATATATATATATATATATATATATATATATATATATATATATATATATATATATATATATATATATATATATATATATATATATATATATATATATATATATATATATATATATATATATATATAATATATATATATATATATATATATATATATCTTATGGTATTTTTAGCAATAACAGATTCTTCGATTGAAAACAATTAATTTGTGTTCAAGTTTCATTGTAGGATGAAACAAAATTGAATTTAAAATTTAAATTTAACAGGAAAAAAACCATTCAAAAGTTAGTTCTAGTTCTTTAATTTCAACATTCAAAGTTTAATTTAACTTTAACAAAAATAAATTTTCAATTTTACAAGTTCAAAATTTTTTCTGGTTTTCTTGAGATCAAATAAATTTTCTATTCTACATATTTGAAATATCTGGTTTCTTGAAACGGAAATGAATTTTTGCATTTCACAATCTGTTATTTTCAAAAGATTATTAATTTTCAGTTAAAATAAGACAGACAAGGAAATTCAATAAAATACCTATGCATGAAAGAGAGATTAATTCTATTCCGATTTTAAATAGAGGCAGAGGCATATCAATTCTACTTTCAGAGAAATTTCATCAGATATCTCTTGAATTAATAACTAAATTAGATAATATCTAATGTTTTCATCATAGAAAGAACAGATGTATGTATACACCTAACGAATTTCTATAGCATTGTACCACTCTATAACAAAAATACTGAATATTCAGAGTACGAATTAAATGTACCTCGTTCATTTCACATTTTATTATCACATTTAAATACACATTGTGGAATTATCAAATCAGTTGATGGAAAGCTAAAAGTTGAAATAAAAAGTCTGGTATTATGGCAATCGAGCGAAAGTTTATTTGTTGGATAGTGACGCACTGTTCTAGGAAAAACGACCATTTCCTATTTGTTTGCAGATACACACTAACAGAATTATCACAAACAAGGATCAATTATTACGTGAAATGTGTGAGTTCAGTTCAGATTTCTACTTCATGTTGTCGACATTTATATATAGCTATTATGTATGGCTACCCACAGAAAAATGCAAAAAGTCAAGAACACTTTAGTCTTCAATTATAAAAAAAATAATAATAAAACTCTATCTGTTGGAAAAAGATGTTTTTGAATTTATTGTACAAAAGCAATAGTACGGATATATGGGTAGAAATGTTCAAGGTAATAATGGTTCAAATATAAAATGGTGAACACTTCATATATTTGAATATTTCGTCTCGACTGCAATTTCAACCTTCTTCAGAGAGATTGAAAGCATGAAGTTACAAGAAATCAGTACATTTACCGTTCTGAAGTCAAATTAAATAATATAAAAAACAGTCTACAATTTTGCTTCGAACATACCAAAAGTGGTGTCTTTTTTTGTAGATGTTGAAAAAATTTTGTTCATTCTCTTTTAATAGATCTTCAAATGCCGGTCTCCGTAGCTTAGTCGGTAGAACACCAGACTATGGTTCGGTAGAACTCGGGTTCGAGCCCCGCTGAAGGCATGAGTGTTTGTGCATGTCTATGATTCAAGTAGTTTAATAAATGATATATTCTGGGTAATGTACACCGATTACAAGCCCAATGGCCGTTCGGAACCGGCTCGGCGTTAAACTGTAGGTCCACTGAATTAAAAAAAAAGATCTTCAAAGGAGTGATTTCGAATAACCGCGAATCCTCGAAGGATTGTGTCCTCGTAAACATTTAGATCAGGTTGGACATACATATGTCTTAATTCTAGTCTGAGGCATTGTCATTCAGAATACATAGGTAAAAGAAGTATGTATTCATTGTGCATGTTAGCCATGTCAGTATTAAGAAACACGAGCATCGTGCTAATATGTACACAAAAAAAGCAGAAGTGAAACAATTTGGTAACAATGTCCATTTGTTTTTTGGGTATAACATCTCAACATTAGTGGCGGCACTAATAACAAAATTATTTAGTTATCTAATGCTTTCATTTATCTGCGTCACAAAGCAGTATATATAAAATACTATGCCACTTTGATCACTTGATAATGTATGTTTTCTTATTAATTTTCGTTCAATTGTATTTATCATTTCTAAACTACTTCAAATCATAGACAAACAACTTTGCCTTTCGCAGGGGCTCAAACCCTAGTTCCACCGTACCATAGTCGGTAATCTCGCGACTAAGCCACGGAGACCGGCAATTGTATTATCTGCATAGTTTGATAAGATAAGTATTTTGATATTATATTTTTAACAACACGAAATCTAATAAATCCTATGACACTGCAAGACAGTGGAACAATCTTTTGGAATACACAATTGCCTTGCTTAGTAGCACCATGAAAACTACTTAAAAAGATATACAAATCTTTCTTTATTCTATACAGCATAGAAAGTGAAGAAAATGAATTTTTTATCTATAAGTCATGAACGCTCCATTTTTTTTCTTTTCTTTTTCTAAAACGTAAGTAGGAGATCCATTTATTCCATTGAGTCTCATCTCATTGCTTCTATGACATGATACTCTGGGCACAACCTAACTCTACTTACAAGCCATGAACTAGGAAATCTGGCAACATCGAAGCAAGACTCACAAATAGAGATGCTATAATGGCGTTGTAATTATTTCTGTTCATGGCTGCTGAATAAATCGCTATTTAACGAGAGAAATAACGTTCAAATCCAAAAATAAGTTGTGAAAAGTGCTATTGTTTGAAGTTATGAAGAAAAAGCAAAAGAACTTTCTCGCAAATGTCTCATATAAACAGGAATATCTGTTGTTTTTTGAGTTGTGCTTTTTTTTGATATACCTGGACAGGTAGAAATAATACCTAACTTTTACCATCTAATATTTGTGTAAAAACAAAAATCCGCGTTTTAGTTGTTGTGGTATTATGTGATGTATAGTGTGTAGAAAATGCTACCGTGTTTTTTTCAACAACAGACTAAGGAATACCTTTGAAATTTATATGTAAATAGCCACCGATTACTGATGTTTTGACTGACTAGTTCAGACATTAACAAAAGCATTATTTGCTAAAATTGTTCCTTTTTTGTGATTAGTAGAGTTACTTACCCTTTGTTAGTATCAGTATAACTACTGATATCATCATCCAAATAACTTTAGAACCAATCTCTTATAGGTCTTGTTATTGATATTAGCACAAAAATTAACATGCCAAGTCATTGTTGTGTGCCTGGATGCAATGAACTACAAAACTTACCTCGAGGCCGGCGAACCACCAGTATTTCGTTCTCGTAGGATGGAAATCTAATGAATCATGATTAAAAAATAAGGGCATCATGGACCATCACAAAATAGTGGCCAAACATTTTTGATTTTCTAGAGAAGGTATTCAGCTTGCTGATGTCGGAAGAAAAGATTGCAGTGCCAAGTTTTTTTCTTTATTTTGTATGTGCAGAAAATGTAAAAACAAGCATTGAGAAACGTTGTGAGAAATTGATTTTCGAAAAATTCGTAATTTTGTTGAAAATATTTGGCATTGAAAATCGTCGATATTTTGAAAATAGCATTTTTTTTTACTCGAATGCTGTAGATGTGTATACAAAAAAAATGAGTATATTGTCACAATGATGCATTCCAAGTCAAGAAAGTGCTCGTTACAATTATGATATCAGTCATTTATTACTACATATCGTATATGGGCCGCCATTTCCACCTTGAAAAATAATGCTGTGCCGAGTAATTCGTTCATTCTTAAAGTTCTTCTTAGAAAAAAGTGTATTATTAATTTCTATAGATAATTGTATGATCTACACTTTTTGTCAAAACATTTTTTTTATACAAAGTACCGTTTTGAAAAGTTTTCTGAAAAGGCAATTATAACATGCAGTAGATCGATGTTCGAAGATCGATCGGTCTACCGGATTGAGCAGATGCGGCGTTGCCAAGTCTATGTTCATGGTTTGTAATTAGAGTTAGGCTGTGCTCTGGGCCACCTTGTGATGAAACGTTTTGGATAAAGAATCAGTTAAAAATAATTAATTACAAACTTATCGAATCAATGCTGAAAATTCGTGATGAAGATATCCTCAACTAATTCACATATATAATTAGATGACATTGAAAATTAAATTACATCGTCCAATAGTCAGCCCTCTATTATTGTAAAAGAATTTATCTTACAATAAATTTGAAGAACAGTATTAAAATTTAATGTCAACAAAGAAAAAGTAACTACAGAATTAGTAATATCATACGCAAAACATATTGGATAAATACATGTTATCAGAAAATTATTTCAATCATCACAAGTAAATCTCGTTGAGACGATTATTTTGTTTTGATCCGTACATGAAAATACATGAAAAATAAGCTCCTTGCATAAAATACAAATTAAATTGAATCATAGTAAAACGTACAATTATTTCAACTAAGTTCATGTTATTTATAATGAAAATTTTGGAGTATATCTATTATTACTCACTTAATGAATTCATTGCTTATATTGATGAATAGACTTTCTATTGAAGTAGCTTGGCTTGTAGGTATACAACTACGGCATGTCAGTAGAATAATATATAAATCGTATTATCCAGTGGCGTTCGCATTTCAGTAGGACTTGAATTGGTTAACTGAGAGAATATATTTTTTGGAAAAAAGTGAGAGTGAATACACAAAAATTTAAGGCCAGCTTACTCCAAACAATTTTGAAAAAATCTAAATTTTTTTTCATAAATTGCTACTATATACTCGTAGAAATAGTATAGAATTAGTCCCGAAGGTCAGCAAGACCGAGAAGAGGGTATAAAATATTAGGGAGCGCTGCAGTAAATCCGGCCACTCGAACGCCTTCGGTACGGGCAGCTGCTGCATGCCTTCTCGTCGTCTTATTGTTTTGTTCTTGTTTTATTGTTATTGTATTGTTATTTTGTTGAACTGCTTTGAGAAATGCAAGAATTCTTCAGAATGATGCTCACGAAGACCAGGAAGGAGTTGTGTATGACGCTGGAATGAATATATAAGTAAAATTCACTTTTTTACGATTTTTCACGAATAAAAACTTTGAACTGATTATTCTCGGAACCACGTTTTTTCGCATGAATTACACTCTCATTTTAAAACCATTGCACTTATCGATATGAGCCAAATTATCGGCATTTCACTTTTTATATGTCTGGCTATGGCCTCAAGCAGAACAGAAATATTCATTATTATTTAAAAACGTTATAAACAATTAAAAGTGGTAAAAAGGGTAAAAAAAATTCAAAAGTCCGCCATTTCGTTATTTTTCATTGAAAATTTTTCATTCTGCTTGAGGTCATAGCCAATTCGATACAGAACATGAAACCGTTTTGTTTTTTGCTTTCAGATAATTCTTTTTCAAGAAATGATACCATTCATCTCCAATTCAGATGAGTTTCAGCAAGCCATTTTCAGCACCGCCATTTAAAAAAAAAACTTTTTTCAAGTAATTTCATATATGTGCTTTCATATGTAAATAAATTGATAACTCAATATGTTTTGTGCTATAAATAAAATATATTGAAAACAATTACGTTTTTTGGAGTAAGCTGGCCTTAAATTATCGGTATGATCATCGGTAAGTCCTTTGCAACACGAATACGAGTTATGTTAAAAAAGGTGACTTTTTAAATTTCGATGATTGTGCACATCGATGATATGAATTTTTTCCGTTATGTTGGTACACAAACGTTTTTCATATGTTGAAATTATCAACCATTTAGGATTATTAGTTTCTTTTTAACAATTGGAAATGTTAGTCAGGTTTTTGTATTTTTTTCGATTTCTTACTTTTGAAAAGAATATATCAAAAAATCTGTATTAAATTTTGAATTGAAAATGGAATGGAAAAATGCTTCAACATTCAGTTGAAGTCTGATCTTTCTGAAGTTGAACGGCATTCAGCGAGTCTGCTTTGTATCAAAAAAGTTTGAGTGGTACAAGCGCTTTACAGAAGACCGAAAAGATGTTGATGGCGATGATCGTCCTGGAACTGTTACCTCGTCAACAAGAGAAGAAAACATCAAGACAGTGAAGAAAATAGTTCTGGAAAATCATCGAATCACTATAAGGGAAGTTGCAGAGGATGTTGGCATATCAATCGGCTCAAGCCATGCAATTTTCTCGGATGTTTTGGGCATGAAACGTGTAGCAGCGAAGTTTGCTCCGAACGACGATCCAGATTTACTCAAAAAGGTCATAACTAATAACAAAACGTAGGTATATGGTTCTGACGTCGAAAACAAGGACCAATGATCTCAATGGTAACGGTCAGAAGAGACAAGACCGAAAAAAGCACGCCAATACAATCAAATGTGAATGTTTGGCTCCTTGTTGTCTTCGATTGAAATCTTGCACCAATAATTTTTGCCAACAGGTTTTACGGTTAATGGGGAACACTACAAGGAAGTTATGCAACGCTTGTCTGAAGCAATACGGCTCAAACGATCTGAATTGTGGAAAACGAATCATGGATTCTCCATCACGATAATCACCAACAGCTGTGTAAGCTGGATAACACCGTAATCATGTCTCAACCACTGTATTCACCAGATTTGGCTCCCTGTAACTTTTTTCTATTTCCAAAACTGAAGAGACCACTGGAAGTTAAGCGTTTTTCTCCAACTGATGAGATAAAGTCGGAATCGAAGATCCAGCTGATGACCATACCGAAAAGCGCATTTCAGAAGTGCTTTGAAGAATGGAAAAAGTACAAACATACGTGCATTATATCTGAGGGGGATTACTTTGAAGGAGACAAAGTTGATACTGATGAATAAATGAATATTTTCAGAAAAAATTAAAATTCATCTTTTCCTTTGAACAAAAATCGTATATACAATTTTTATTTATGAATCTTCTATTCTTATTCTGTTCTATAAAGTGAAAGTGAAAACTATGAATTTGATATGAATTTAAAAAGTATTTCTTCAATGATAATATGAAAATTATTTGTCATTTTCATACCATCAATTTTATGAACAAAATTGATTGAAAACTACATAAATCAACTTCTTACTGAAGTTGATTTGTGTATTCACCAGATTTGGCTCTCTGTAACTTTTTTCTATTTCCAAAACTGAAGAGACCACTGAAAGTTAAGCGTTTTTCTCCACCTGATGAGATAAAGTCGGAATCGAAGATCCAGCTGATGACCATACCGAAAAGCGCATTTCAGAAGTGCTTTGAAGAATGGAAAAAGTACAAACATACGTGCATTATATCTGAGGGGATTACTTTGAAGGAGACAAAGTTGATACTGATGAATAAATGAATATTTTCAGAAAAAATTAAAATTCATCTTTTCCTTTGAACAAAAATCGTATATACAATTTTTATTTATGAATCTTCTATTCTTATTCTGTTCTATAAAGTGAAAGTGAAAACTATGAATTTGATATGAATTTGAAAAGTATTTCTTCAATGATAATATGAAAATTATTTGTCATTTTCATACCATCAATTTTATGAACAAAATTGATTGAAAACTTTATAAATCAACTTCAATAAGAAGTAGTAGTAAACTTAACTCATTTTGATTGTGAAATTACCGTTTTTCACTTAACATCATATATGTCAAAGAAAATTGAAAGAAGATCAAAATGCCATGCTTCATAGAGAAGGAGAGTATCCATCGCTCTATGATCCCCATTGAGGAAATTCGAATACGTTGAACAACGACGAAGAAAATTAAGGTATGACGTTTATTAATTTAAAAGGTCACTAGATTTGTTACTGGATAACACTTTGTGTATTTTAAAATTCTCTGAATAGTATTTTTTCATACTGCATATATGTCAACAAGTACCTACTCAGAGTTTTATTGTTCAGGAATCTTGAAGACACAAGAAATTATTTATATACAAATCTAGTGACGTTTTGAATTATCTTAGCGACATATCTTCCCTCTCATTGCCGTTGTTAAAGTATTCAGACTGCTTTAATGGAAGTCAAGAAAAAATAATCTCTTTTCTCGATAAAATAATAACACCATTCCGATCTTTTCTTTCTAATGCTCTGTATTTTTAATGATGATGTATCTAGTTTGTATCTAGTAGAGTGTATTATTCACACTTGCTGAGCACTCAGAATGAATTAGACTCACATTGAAGTCAATTCACATGAAAATTTTCAACTTGAGAGGCATGAAACACACATTTATAGAAAGAAAAATACCATTCTTGAATAGTATCAAATATTTTCGAATGAAGTATTTTCTCCTACGCCTCTGGAGTTTTCAACAAATAACTGCCAAATTGTGAACGTGCTCTAAATATAACAATGGTAGATCGTTTCTCTAATGCATTTTAATCGATGACAATTAAACATCTAGTTTGAGATACACAGTGGAAGGAATAACTTATGAATTGAAGAAATGATCCTTAGTCATTTTCAAGGGCACGCCTAACTAAATTAATATTTATATCACAATATTTGCTGGAAATCACTTTCACAGTTACCCAAGCGTACTCGAAATTTTACAACATCGTAGCGTCCATGTAATCCGAAATTTATACTTCCGAAAGGAAGTTAATACAAAAGATATTAGGTATTAGTTATAATTATATTAATAAACAACTAAACAAAACAAGTATTCTTATTAAAATTTGAAGCAAACCCTCAAAAATATAGGTACCAGAAATAATGAAACACTTTCATATACCTGAAAAAACTTTTCGTCCCTTGTATTGGTTTTTTCTGGGTATTGTTGCATTTCGGTGTTTTTTTTGTACCTTTGCTTCAGTATTTGTATTTTTAACTTCACGTAAAGAGCCGTGCCATTACTGACTCTGATAAAAAATTTCATAACGGTAATGGTAAGTCCCACATGAATTTTTTAATTTAGTGTTTTCTCATTTTTGGCAATACAATACGACAACACCTTTTTATGTTTCGTTTCGGAATCTTTGTTTTGAAAAGTGTTTCAGTCATATTATTCAATCGAATCAACTCACCTTGGTAAAAATGGATATGTTTGCTCGAAAGGTAGGTTCTTCAAACAACAAAACACAGAAAGTGGAGTTCTTGTTCTATCACCAGGAACTAGAAAACATTAAATGAAAATATTTTAATGGGATTATACACTAATAAACTCATTTGATTGAAGTCAGTATTAAAGTCAATTAATACATTCAATTATTATGTCAGACAGTTCATTCCAGTGATGTCAGTCTCAGGCTGTCCATTATTTCATGTATCATCAATTTCCCGAAATAACAAACAAACTTCAATGTTGTGATAGTATGAAACAATAATATTTATTAATGAATCTTCCCACCAAATTTGAATTCAATATACATAATTTTATCAATATGATGAGTTCTGATAATGGTTTTCATTTTCATTTTTTGTTTGAGGAAATTCATTGATAATGTATACTACTTGTCTTTCTATCAATACTTGTTCTTCAATTCTTTTTAACAATATTTAATGATACCTAACTGGTTTAAACTCTTCGTGTAAACGTGAATATTATTGCTTGGAATTATTTGAATATGAAATTAATTATAAAGGAATTAATGAAATTAATGATCCATTGATGTTCATAATGAGAACGGTTTTCATAATTAGAGCTATCTTTGAATATCTGGTTGTGCTATCACATACCTTCAAAATGAAAATTCTATTCACGTAATGAGAAAATTTTTTTTTAACATGAATATCGATATATCTTATATATCTTATATAAAATTGTCATGTCAGAGTGTTATAGTTGACATATTGCTCCCAAACGTCTGAGCCGATTTTTATGAATTTTATATCTACTCGAATACTCGATAGATCTCAGAATGTGTTGTTTTCCATACCCCTATATCATAATCAATAATCAAAATTTTATTTTTCATTTTGTAATTTTTATCATACTATGGGTTAGTTTCACGTTGTAAATCATTACGATTTTTGTGTTTTCGGATTTATCTTCGTTCGGAAAGAAATATTGAGTATTGAAATATGATGTTCACTAGCGAGAAACTTAAAATCATTGAAAACAAATTTAACGCGACTAGGCAAAGCTCTAACTTCTTCTTCTTCCAATGCATATTCACTAATGAATGTTTGCGACCACACGCTTCATTTCTGTCCTGTATGTGTCTCTGGCTGTATGTATTAGGGTTTCCACTGTTCGCAAGCTCGTCCATTGCCTATTATGTTACGTAGCCATGACATCTTCTTCCTTCCCATTCCTCTCCTTCCTTCAATCTTTCCCTCGATAATCAGTTGTAGGAGCTGGTATTTCGTGTCTCGCATTATATGCCCCAGGTATGCAGTTTTCCTTTTTTTGATCATCAGCAGCAGTTCACGTTGTTTGTTTACTCTTCGTAGGACATTTTCGTTGGTCACTCGGGCCATCCATGGGGTTTTCAGTATTCTGCGATATACCAACATCTCGAAGGCTTCTATTCTATTCATTGTGACTACCTTTAGTGTCCAGCTCAACAACACCGTACAACAACACCAGATGTAACACCTCACAAATCTCACCTTCAGGTTCAGGCTAAAATCCGCATTGGTAAGAATACGTTTGAGTTTCATGAATGTGTTGCGAGCATTCTCTATTCGACATTTTAATTCCAGGTCAGATGTCCAGTCCTCAGTGAGCCATACTCCAAGGTATTTAAATTTATTCACGCGCTCAATTGATGATCCATCAGATGTTAACCCTGCATTCTTGAAAGTGTCAGGTTGGCGAGTAATAACCATATACTTTGTTTTCTTGGCATTTATTTTAAGGCCCATTCTCTCACTGTGTTGTCCCACTACATCGACAAGGTGTTGAAGGTCATTCATATTATCAGCAATAATCCATATTCCATTGACTTTCAATGTTCTCAAGTGCCTCTTGGAAGATGTTCTCAGAATTCGAATTGAACAGCAGAGGTGAGAGAACACATCCTTGCCGGACTCCTCTGCAGTTTTCAACATTGTTGCTTTGTTCTCCATTGATCTTTATTTGGGCAGATTGTTTTAGATAGAGATTTTTAATTCAGCGAATATCTTTGCCGTCTATGTCTATTTGTCTCAGAATTGTTAGTAATTTATGGTGTTGAGCTCTGTCAAAGGCCTTCTCGAAGTCTATGAAGCATAGGCACACATCTTTCCGCTGATCGTAGCAGTTTTGTACCAGAACTTGTGTTGCTACTAATGCTTCCCGTGTTCCCAGGTCCTGTCTGAACTCTAACATAACCCGGTAAAGTTGCGAAAAATATATAATTGTTGGATGAAAGAATGTGACAGAGTGAGAGAAGCAATCTTCTTTAATTCGAATTATATCTGAATATATAAAACGAAGGCGGGTTATTCACAACAATTTTATGATTTTAAAGTTATATTCATTTCATTACGTTGATTAAAATCATACGTAGATATCTGAAACGTTTCATTTCATTCATATAATGTTGACTGCTGGGCATAACGAAGTTCGCGGTGTCCGCAAATATATATATATATATACACACACACATATATATATATATATATATATATATATATATATATATATATATATATATGTTTCGCGTCAAGTTCAACCTCAGTATAAATATATACGGTATATATTTATACCGTATATATTCGAATATTTTGAGTGTTAGACGTCAACTTCGACTACAAAAATTTATATGTTCAAACTAAAGTTCGACCTCATTTCATTGGCGTAGCATACAGATGAGTTATGGATAGGTTTTAATATAAGTTGAATATTATATATTATATATTTTAACTCATTATAAATAGATGATAAATTCTTATTTGATTTTTCATTTATAAATTATATGAAATAATATATGTCGATAATTCATAATATATATTATATAATTGAGGAGATAATCTCCTCTGATAAATTACTTATCTATTTAGGGATTTGAATATTATTTCAAATTAGTTTCAATTGATTTTTTGTGTGCTTCGTTGTATACATTTATAACAATTCGATTATCCATAGATAATATGTACCTAATTATTTAATATATAACAAGCTGAAATTTATGTAATAAAAGGAATTCATTCCATACATGCTTTTAACCACCGTAGATATTGAATTCTTGTACATAGAGGTTTTTTGATATTATTTGTTTCCTAACTTTTTCCATTGATACTTTTAGTGATTGTAATCAAAACTGACTTTTTCTCAACGACGTCAAATATTTTTGCTTCGGAAATAACAACGCAAAAAGTAACAAAAATGGGGATTTTTCGAATCTTCAAGTAATTATTTTTTTTCTCTCCTCGATCGACACGGTTAAAACTATCTAGCATTAAAAAGAAAATTGAAGTCTACATCACATCGATGGAATTAAAATTAATTTATTCAACATATATTCAAAATTAATTCATATTTGGGTATAGATATACGGCACCTATAAAATATAAGCAGATACTCTTTTCCTATAAAATAATTTCACGTTTCGTAGGTATTCGTAGGTGGATAGTACAATAAATTTACAGACAATTGAACAAAGGTTCATCACTAAGATATATATGACTGTTAAAAAAAACATCTGAATTATGCAAACTTATTGATTTAAAGTTATCGTAATGATTAATTTCAACTATATTTTCAATACTTTAAATTCTGAAGCAATTCTTGAATATATTCAGAAAACTTCAATATTTCTATTATGAATTTCAATTTTTTCCAAGAATAGGTCTCTTTATTGTAACAAGTAGATTGAAACTTTTAAGGTTTTCATTGCATAAATGCGAAAAAATAAGTCATGTATAATACTCGTCTCATAAGCAGACCATCTCGCGGATGGAGGCCTCATGACTTATTAGTTAACTTATGAATAATAGCACAGAAAATAGTTTAAAACAAAATTGATTGTGAGAGATCAATCAATTTTATTGAGAAAAATTTGTTTCCGAATTCATATTTACTGTTAAACTCGAGGATAACTTTCATAAAATTCAAACACTCCTCTATTATCACTCCAAGCAAGTTATATATGTTATAATTATTATTTATCATTTATGATAAACAAAATTTAAAACAAATTCGCTTTTCATGAAAGTTCAATCATTTGATTTCGTAATTCAATTCTGTCTTCTGTTGTATTAGTCCCTCAAGTAAGTCATCAACGTAGAACTCATTTCAAAATAGTTTTACTTGCTATGAGGTATTTTTCTTGTGATAATGCAATTCGATCAAATGCTCTAGTGTCTAGAAGATGCGAAAATCTTAAACCGTGGGTTACACGTCAGATTCTATAATGTTTTATCGGTTCTAGAAGTATTATTTCAAACAATATTGTGTTGTCTGAACTTTAATAATTTCGAAAATGAATCGTTTTAGACAGCAGATCCGTTAAACAGAACTTCATTTAATACTTATTGTAGTAAATATATTCATTTCTCAGAACATCATCAGCCTCTAATCTATTTATTTTCAAGAGCATAAAACCTTTTCCTGAATATTGTGAACAGATGTTATCCCTTGCAGGTAGAGAAACTTGACAACGACCCGAGTAATCCCTAATAAACGTGTATTTGAAAAGTTTTCTATTCGCAATTCTTAACCAAGATATTTACAATATTATTTTATTTAGAGTTTTTATATTTCACGCCTAAAACTTTTCTACCTGTTTCGGTAACGAATTATTTGTTATACATATTTAATTGATTAACGGTTAAGTTGAGTCATTTTGTTCCTGAATTATCAATGGCCTTAAAGCTTAGTTTTTTTCGACTATTGGCATATTTCTACCTAATTTAAATTGACATATATACACATAATAAAATATATTAAAAATATATTCCGATTCAATAAAAAGAATATATGTGGAAAAGTACCGAATTCTAGGTCAAAATCCGTATATTTTGCGGAATGACAACATGGATATTAAATTATTTTGTTCTTTCAAGTATGCCAAAATAAATACATTTGATAAATTATTCAATTCATTTGGATCAAAAAACAGTTCATTTGAAACAAAACAACACATTTCATGACAGAAAAGAATTTATTCAATAAAGAAAAGCAAATCAATCAATTAGAAAACATTGAAAAAAATTCATAACATGAGCATTATTTTCTGTTCAAATTATTGACGAATGCTTTTAACTGTTGTGGTGTTCTGTGTGATAATATGGGATAGGAAGAAATAGTCTCTTCACACATGTTAATCGATGGTAACTTCTTGTTTTCCAAGTACTCCTTGAATATTGAACGAACAATTTTCTTCTCAGGAGTGCTCCATGTTTTTTTACCTAGAACAAAGAAATCATGAGATTTAAGTTATTATTCTCATCATGAACTGAAGTAAGAAACATGTAACAAAATATGATACATATTTCAATAATATCTACTGACTTGTGCAGGTTTTCTTCGTATTGATTTTTTCGTTTGATAAGCAACAAACGCTTTTATTTGTGGTGGTGTTCTCCGATGGATACAAAAATTATCTTCCCTCAGTTTGTTGCACTCTGCATAAGTTGGGACAATGCCAGCCTCTATATACTCACTGAAGCTTCTTCTAACGATCTGCACTTCTTCAGAAGTCCATGGCGTTTTAGAGGACTGTCCTGCAAAACAAATTGAATTTTTATTTCAAAGACAAATCTCACTAATAGCTTAATGGAATACAAACAGATGAGCTAACGGATGACGATAATGATATCTTTGAGGTTGAACATTTCGGAGTTGAATCCAACGATTTTGAAATTTCAATTTCTTCATCTTGTAAATTTACGTATGTGCCTCCTGTAGGAAACGACTTTCAAACGAAACACCCTTAGTAACTAATGAAGACAAACATCTAGCAATGCAGTCAAACATCTAGTGAAACTTCGCAAAATACTCAAGATGAGTTTTATCTTCTGATAATTTTGTAGATGAGTTATGCGACGCTTTGGACCTTTTGAAACCTCAAGTGACTGAAATTCAAGTTTGAAAAGTTTACTTCCGGGTTTGGACATGAAAAAAATTTTTTTTTCAAATTTCATTTTATTGTTGAAAAGAACAGTATTTTTTCAATATGTATCGCTATGTTAAATGTTTTTTTGTAAATTTTTTAAATTGGAAAAACTACTTTCAAAAAATTGATATTACAATTACGTCAATTCTTTACAAACCCATAACTTGTGAAATATTCATTATACATAAAAAATATTTTGTGTTCACATTCATACGCATTAGAAGTATAAATGAGCCGAATATGATCGATTTTCAGAACCTCACTTTTTTTCCCTGTCCGCTTCACGTGAAATGCCCCAATAATTAAATTCCTCGAGTGTTTTCGAGAAAAACAGTTCATATAAGCATTAGTATGCAACACTTTAGTTTTTGAGATACAAGGTCAAAATTTATTTTCATTTTTGTTTCACCTGAATAATTCTGGAAACAATATTTTGAAAAAAGTAGTACCCTTCTTCGAAATTAATATTTCTAGGAAAAAAAAATATTCAAATTTTTTCTTTATTCAGTATTAGAAATTAAAATTTCACGTCAGGTTTTTCAAGTCACAATTTTGTTTTCGAATTTGTAGCGCACTTATGGGAAATTAGTGAATCCTTCAACCATTTTCAGTGGAAGAGGTATTCTTGTCAAATTTCGACACAAGAAACTAGTTTCGAGTTATTTTGATTTGAAGAAATCAAATTGTCAGTTTTCAAAACATCAAACTTATTGAATTTTTTTTCAAAATGAAAAAAATTTAAACTCCAATTTAATCATTGATTCGTACACTACTCGGAAAAATGCTGGAGTATTCAGAATTTTTTCATTTTGAGTGAATATTTTGAGTGTACAAACTCAGCATTCTTGTAGTAACAGAGTCTTAACAAATAATCACAATAATAACGAATACAACAAAAGTCAACAGACATATATTTCAAAATATTCTTTTGAAAGTTTCTGCAAATTTGAAGAAAATTTGCTGCATTGATTAGTTTCAATGAATATTTCGAAAATTTCAGTCGTAGCGATCTATGACAAGAGTAGGTACTTTCTTCGCGTGAAAAGCTAAAATTATCGACTAGTGCAACAAAGTGCAACTGATTTTAAAAATGAAATTCTTGGTGTTCCCTGCTTATATCAATTTCATTATTCGCAATATTATTAGTACATTTGAAAAAACACCCTATATGTTGGTACTATATTTCAATATATAAAAATAAAGAAAAATTAATTGGAGTTGACTTACCTTTCTCTTGAATTTGCTGTAAAAACTCTACACAATCAGATTCACTACCGGAAAAGAGAAGGCGAACATTGTACCACGTACGTTTCCATTTTGCAGAATATTGTCCATTACTAGATACTTTCATTTTATCGACGCACATTTTGATATTATCATCAAACTCCACAACGTGAAACATTTTGTTTTATTATATATTTTGTTTAATCAAGAACACACAAATTTTCAGATTATCAGTACCTACTACTAGACTGTAGACAAACTAATCGGCGGATAGGCAACGCAAAAAGTTAAATGTTCTGGAAGCGTCAAACTGGAGCACAATTTTCGAAATGTAAGTGGGAGTTCGTATTCGTTAACTTTGTGTGTCTGACAGCACAGATGCAGAAATATTCAAAATAGTTCTTTCCCCAGTAACAACATTATTTTTTTTATAACTTAAGTACTCAATATCTGGGTAAAACTCATCTGCGTGCCGAGCGGTTTACAACACTATGACATGAAGCAAAGCTGGAATAAACATGGCATATTGAGTGCCGTCTCAATGCGGCTTCTTTGATCTATTCTGCCTACTACAAGAACATGGAATATTGCAGCAAATATTCTTTGGATATTTAGGTTCATTTTGAAAATAGCGTTACTGGTTTAGTTCCATGTGGGTATCTATAATTCATTCTGAGAGGACAAATGGAACGCAAATGCATATAAAATCCTTGAGGAAAACCCAAAATATTTGCATTCTTTCCCAAGTTAACAGCAATAAATTTGAGAATGGTTCTTCCATGAAACCTCTCAAATTTTCGGACATCTGTTTTGCCAGATGGTTTTTATCACTTGTGTATATCATGAGATATCTTGTAATGAATTATTGAATTTCCTCTTATTTCAGGAAAATAACATTAATTGCCTGACAGGTTTTTATTCAATATATTCAACTTCTATATTTAACTCCACTAAGAGATCAGCAAACAATCAATAAACAAAATATTGAACATTTGCATGCTATTGAAAAGTGTAAGGTGTTATGTATTCAAATATTTATAATCAGATTTCATAAGCCGCAATAGCGAAACTGTAAGGCTAAGATCATTAATTTAAAAAAAATCAAAATACTTAATCCACATTTGGTTGGAATATTAAGAAAAACACCCTATTATTTTGAATGAGAAACGATGAATTGATAATGTAACTTCGGAACAATCCAAAATTAACAATCAGAATAGCAATAGAAGTAAGGATATAACCAAGAAGCAGAATATTTTCAATCACATAAATCCTTATATTAATGAGCTACCGTTTTATTCACGAAAGTTGAGTAGATAACTTTGAGTCGAACTCAGATCATGAAATTTCAAAACTTCCTATTTCTGCAACAGTTATTATGTCAATTTATTTTTGCATTATTTCTACATCTACAGTATAATCTATAAAAATATGCATCAGAAAAGTAACGAAAAATCAAATATTGTGCTCACATCATGAGCCTCGATTCTCAGCGATTGATCACTCAAAAACCTTAGTGAAACGAATAGATTATTTGTCCTTCTTAAGGTAGTTCATGTTATGAAAAATCTTGGATATAAATGAATTATTGAGAAACTAGCAAGTATTATACAATTTTTGTGATATTATGACTCGATCTATTTTATTCAGTACAACAAATCCATATTCGCACTTGTAGGTTAATCCGATCAATATATAATTTAATTAAGTGAGTTTTTTCGGTTTTGATATTCCGTTACTATTCAGTAATTTTCAAAATTTTTGTAACGAATGTTTTTTGGTAGAATGTTTCAATATCTAAAAAATATATAGATTTATGTATGTTGGTCAATTGGTAGAATAGGAGCGAAAACAGCTATTATCTAATAAAAAGTTTTTCGATTCACCAATTGATTGCATAGTTTCATAAATATATTTTGCATTGTGATTCAATTATATTCAATTGTAGTTTAGTATCACAGAACCATCAGTATTATTTTTATAATCAAGTATGCAAGATCCTCAATATAGGGGTGTAAAACGGTTTATTACACTATAAGATGAAGCAAAACTCGAAGTAACATGGCATATTTATTGCCGACCGAATTCGACTTTTTTTGTGGCCTTCTACGAGAATTGAGAATTACTAGCTTTCAACCTGAAAATTAAATCATTTCGGAATTTTTTTTCTTTTTTTATTAGAATCAAAAGTTTGTACCTATGTGAGAATGTCTAGGTGAATTGAATTTCAATCATTCAAATTATTGTTGCTGCTTAAATATGTTGTAAAAAGTAAAATTCCACGAAGCAGGGTCGAGCAGATCCCTCGAGGCGCCTTTATGCTAAACATATGAAACTAGTCCATAATAGATAAAATCACTCGATACTAGTGATTTACTTACTACAATAATACAGAATATAGATAATAATATAGAATATATATAAGATATGGAATATTTCTTCGAAAATTGAAACTATGTATAAACTCCATCCAGAAACTCGCAACCATTTGCGACAACACTGAATCGATTTAAGAAAAAAACCAGTTCAACAAATATTTCATCAAGGGTATCTGTAAATTTCAAAATCCTCGAAGTGATTTTTCATATTCAATCACAACGTTGGGCTTTTGAAGAACAAATTTTTCAATTTCTCAAATCTTATATTAGATTTTATATTAATTGTCAAAGTTAATTACATTAAAAATACATAAAATTACATAAAAACGTACACTGGAAAATCTTTTCAATGCTAGAAAACGGATTTGTTATCGAAAATATAACTTTTTTCTGAATTCGGTGGGCTTATAGTTTGACGCCGGTTTCGAATGGCCAATGGACTAGTATTCACTATACTTTACCCAACAATCATCATCATTAAACTACTCAATCATCATAAACCAACCCATACACCCATGCTTTTACCAAAGCTCGAACCCGAACGTACCGCACTATAGTCCGGTATTCTCCCGACTAAGTCACTGACACCAGCAAATATTTAATTTTTACCACCTGTGAATAACATTGGAAAACCTTTCTTCTACGTTTAACTCATTTTCTTCGATTTTTCCTCAAAAAGTCCAGAGCATCATTTGCTTTAGAGATTATGTTTTCAAAAATTAATTCTGATTATCTTATGGGCATTCATTATAATAAATCTTCAAGGAATATGAAATGAAAATTTATGAAAATCATTTTCGTGCAGCTTCTCATCGTGCAAAAAGGGATGAATCCATATATAATGTATATTATTTTTATAATGATCAACAAACTTTCGATTTTCAACTTGAAAAAATTGTTCATCGAGAAAAAATAATTCACTAAGAAAATTTTCCAATTTTCTCAACGGAAATCTCCTCTGATACTTTTCCAAAATAGCCCCCTATGAAGAGTGAATTCAAGTAATGTTATTTGAAAACTATCACAATGTAATACTCATGTTCGAAAATGAAAAAAATATTAATTATCTTATTCATAATTAATAGAAAACTCGCGTTGAAAATGTATTGATCGAAAATTGTTTTCATTCATTCATCCGATATATGAATTTTCAAATCAATAATTTCTATATTCAGAAGAAAATTATATATATTTTAGTGCCACAGTTCCGGTAGGTTTTCTTGGATTTTCTTCCTAGAAAACGTTCTTCGTTTTCTGAATTATTCTTCAAATTTCAGAAATGTGGAATACAAAATGTGGGATATTTGCAACGACATTTTCACGTTTATGACGTATGCAATTTTGCAAGCAGCTCGTGAATTTTTTCAGAAGCTATTTAAATTCTGATCTGTTTCGAGTGACTGCTCGTTCATATTTTTCGGAGTCGAAAGAAAAAGTTTTGATCCCAAAAGTCATTCGTTGAATAGAATATATAATCGCTAGTTTTTTTGGCACTTCACTGAGTTTATGAATATATATATGCAATTATGAAAAGATGAAAAACAACTTTCCATATAGACATACCTAATGAAAAATTACAAATGAACTCGTTAGTATGAACAATTATTGTTATGATGGGTTTATTCCATTATTTCGAGAATATTCTCGAAATATTTCAGATAATATAATACCAAACACATAATACACATTGTTATATAATAAAAACATTTTCGAATATTTTCCATGAAATTTTAAATACTTCGCTATTTATTTCTGCAGTAGACACTTAAGCACCCACATAATATTATAATATATTATAATAAGAGAACCGCAAAAAGTATTCTTATCATCATATGCTTGTTTTATAAATAGTACTTTAACGAACTAATAATTCAATGCAAAATTTAAGTTCAGTTAGATATTTCTCATGATCATGTTAAACGAAACCCCTAACACAAAAACATGTGTTACGCCCTATGCTTCAAGTTCGGCTACATTAAACATATAATTTTTATATGTTTGTGTAGTCAAAGTTATGTAGCCGAAGTTGACGTTTTTGTCAGAAATATCGGGTGGAAAGTTTGACCTCGGAGGCCGAAGATAACATTTGTAGCCGAAGTTGACGTTGAACGCCTGAAATCGAGTCCGAAATTGACGTGGTACATATATATATATATATATATATATATATATATATATATATAATTATTATTATTATTACGATTTTTCCCCATGAGGAGACTGAACTTGAATTAGCAATCATTAGGAATTTTGCTTCATCTTTTTTGCCTCCCAAAAACGCTTCATCCTCTCTGAATGCTCTTTCTTCCGTTCATCTGTCCACTTTACTCCAGGTTGATGATTTGATTTTTGCTCAAAATTCACATGTGCGATTTTATAGCGACATTCAGTGCGATCTTCGAGATTTTTTATATTGATTGTTGATCCTTAGGTTGTAGATCCTTTTGGACCTCTTTTAGCCACTCTGTTCCGCATTTACTATTCATAATTATATCGAGTAGTTTCTTCGGTATTCTGGACTATTTCATTCTGTAGACATGTGCATAGAACTTTGCTCGTCGTTTTCTGATTTCTTCAGTTACCTTATTTGTCTTTTGATACAGTTCATTCTGAGGTCTTTTCATAAAATGCCGTTTCTATTAATTGGCCCGTAAATCTTTCTGAGAATTTTTCGTTCTTGTTTTTCTATTTCTCTAATTCTTGAATGTCCGCCAATAACCATTGTTTCAGCTGCGTAGATTGCTTCTGGAAGAATCGTTGTGTTATAATGCCTCAATTTGGCGCCTCTCGAAATGCATTTTTTGTTATAGTGAGACCATGTTAGTTTGTAGGCCATTTGGAGCTTGGTAATTCTCTGTTCATTAGCGATTCGGTTTAAACCTGAAGACTGTATAACTTCCCTGAGGTATTTAAAATGACCTACTTGCATTGTTGAATTATGTCCTTTTGCGAGCATTCTTCTTAGTTGTAATTATTCTATGAATTGAATGAATTTTACAATGTAAGGAATGTTTCCCAATATAATATTATATAATATATATATATATATATATATATATATATATATATATATATATATATATATATATATATATATATATATATATATATATATATAAATATTCATTTTAGGTTTACGTTCATTTCGAATTATAATTTCTTCAAATATCCCAAAAAAAAAGATCATCTTTAAACGATGTACGCTAAACTGATCGAGGTTATTGAAAAGTATCGAAGATTACTAGATATAGATGTAATAACTCAAAATTCTTTCATGATTTTTATAAACTTTTATGCGAATACCCTAATTGTTTCAATGTAACAAACTAATTATACCAATTGAACTAATCGAACTGACTTCACGAACACCTACTGGTCTCCGGTCATTGAACACCATGTTATGAACTTGGCATCATGTGAAAGTGACCACGCAATATCGACGCTCGCGTTTCACCCATAATTGTTTGAATTTTATGGATACCTTGGCCATAAACACAAACAGCTCCTGGAGAAAATCGAGATCTACGTTTGGACGACAAACAGGAATTTCTATAAGTTCACTTTAAAGGTACATGGTAGTGGATGTAGTTCATACTATGTAATTATGATTTGTTGGAGATGTGACACAATAATAGTGAGAAGACTCTATTTCTTTCTTTCTAAGCTTTCAAAATATTACAATACAGAAATCTTCAATCAATAAAATTTATCTAAGCAGATGATGATATTAAAAACCTCATCTTACTTACAGAAATTGAGATAATAAAATACTTGAAAACATAAAAAAATCTGCTATAAACTGTACTTTCTTTATTCAATAATCAATATAACCTCGGAAACCAAAAATGAGAGATACCGAAGCAATGAAAAAGTATGAAGTATGAATGAATATTTTTTTTAGTTTTTTAGAAAGAGATCATTTATGTTGCATACAATTTATCTAGTAACTAACCAGCTGACACCAGGACCTCAACAAAGGAATAGAGGCATGAACAATTAATGAATAATTTAAGAATGGAATCGTAGCAACTCATAAAGAGACTTAAAGCAGAGCCACGTGATGGTACAATTATTATATTAGGAAATGAGATTCAAAATGTCCAAGGCTGACAGATAAGAGTGTTCTATGATTTCCAATAATGTTGAAGTCAACATAAATTTTATCACACTTTTTCGTTTTTCTTTACACAAAACAACGAATCCCATTGGTCCTAAAAATAAGTGTTGTCTTTCTATGCCATATTATTTGTTCCATAAAAATAGAAGTATTACAAAAATTGATTAAATTACAACTCGACTTAATTTACTCGACTGAAATACAAAAAAAATGAAAATTAATTAGAATGAACTGTAGTGAATCGTATCATATTTATCGTTTGAT
Organism: Henosepilachna vigintioctopunctata; assembly: GCA_030704895.1. NCBI lineage: Eukaryota > Metazoa > Arthropoda > Insecta > Coleoptera > Coccinellidae > Henosepilachna > Henosepilachna vigintioctopunctata. The sequence continues at coordinate 3,506,903 of JARQZJ010000066.1, forward strand.
CACACAAATGCAAAACGTAGATCTCCAAGAAATTCGACTCTTCTCAGTGACATTTTTCGGTGATGTTTATAGATATTTAAAGCAGTTTCAAGATGTTTCAAGCACTCTTATATCCATCTACTTCCGTTTTCACATATAGAATTCTTGGCAGGCATTTTCAAAACTGAATTTTCAACACTGAGAAAAGCCAGATTCAAGTCGACAACCCAAAAACCTTGAGACTATGTCGGTTGATCACATTCAAATTTCCTGATGGAAAGGCGTCATGCTATGTAGTCAATAAAGTGTAAATCATAAGTTCAAATGTTTGAATTTAAGTTTATATTCGACTTATATATCGACTATGTTAAAATGCTATTTTGCGTGCTGACTTTCTGCGATTTAAAATTGTTTCGTATACTCGTAACATCTCGAATTCAAAGTACAGCGTGTGAAGCTACGAATGAAACTCGATACTTTCAATACTAGTTACTTTCATTATCTAGTATAGTTTCACCAACATTTTTCATTCTTACCTGGTTCACCGACGTCAATTCGTACAGCTCGAGAGTATACATACAGTCGTCTGAGTATTGGAACACCTCAAGGATCTAATCTTGGACCACTGTAAATGATCTGATGGATAATATTCACGCTCCACATTTAAAATATATACTATCAATATGAAAATATCAAACTGTATCATGAAGTTAGATCAAAGGACAACTATGTTCAACTTCAGCTCGCGCTGGACCATGTGGCTAGTTGGTGTCAGGACAATTATTAGAGTTTGAATGTGTCAAAGTGTAATGTTTTCACTTTCACAAGGAAAAGAGACTTCACTTTGACTCCATTGAAGTTATTATTAGGAGTTGTGTGAACAAGGGGAATTGACTAAAATGAATTGATTTAGATTGGGTTCTTTGTAATATTTCATTAAATGTTATTATTTAGTTATTAGTTACTATTTTAGTTTTTTTTAGGTTAGATTGATCTCTTTGTTAAATCTGTCCCATTTTAATTATTTAGTTAGTATTCAACATTATGCTATTATTTTCTGTAATTGGGTATTATGTCAGATTGGTTAACAAACCCTTTTGCGTTAGATGCTCATTAGTTATTATATAGATTAATAACTTCTAATTTTTCAGGTTGTATTTTAGATTTTTTTAAATGAACTACTCATAATAAACTATAATACATACATATGTTAGTTATTTAGTTTTCATACGTCATTACGTTAGAACTTTTTGATATGCATTAAATTGTCTTCTCTATTTTTAATAGCCTATTCTTACGTAAGAGGGTGGGGTGGATATCTCCTAACCTTATGTTTCCTTACATGGGGGCAGGGGAGCAAAAAATTTTGAAAAAAACAGCCTTACGTAATTTGTAATCGTTCCCTTATCGGGCATTATGGAAAGTTGCAACAAATTCGAGCAAGCCTATAAAAATATTGCACAATTTATATTGATGGAAATTACGCTAAGCATTTAAGAAAACCCGATTCTAGTAAAGTAGAAAAAAATGAAGTTTTTACAAAAAACGCTTTAATTAACTATAAGTGTGTCGAGAATCAATAACGGAAATGATTATGCAAGATCCTTTTTAAAGAAAGACTACGTGCCTAAGCATAGTGTCATGTAGAACATTCTTTTACGTAATTCGTGATAATAAACTTTCTTCAACACCGACGCACATATTATTGCTCAAATTTTATGAAGAAGGCATAACATCATTCTTATTTATGTAGAAGACAGGACATCGAGCTAGATATTACAATTTTTTCTCGCCACTCATTTGTTCAGATACTATTACTCAAACTTTGCGATTGATTGAACTTCAAAATTACAGAGAATATTTTTTTCGGTACTTTAATTTCTGGATCATCATTCCACACCTTTTCAAGACAAATTAGTCGCTAATATTGAACATATCAATTTGTATAGTACATACATTTATAATATGTTGCTCCTTCACCGTATTTTAGCTCCATTATCCCTATCCCAAAAGGGCACAGGAGCCTAATTCTGTGAAGTTTGCCACAATTATGAATATATATATATATATATATATATATATATATATATATATATATATATATATTATCATTTTCAATATATCAATTTTATAATAACAGGCTTATTTTAATTTTAAAAACTTTATTTTCGTTGACGTTTCGTTGTATAACAATTGTATTGTTTCAATTTTTATCGACTTCATATAAATCAATTTGAAGTATATATATATATATATATATATATATATATATATATATATATATATATATATATATATATATATATATATATATATATATATATATATATATATATATATATATATATATATATATATATATATATATATATGTATATATTCAAAATTAATGTATTGCAATATTTTTTTGAGATAGTTATGTTTAATATTTTTAGCAATATTTATGTGCTTTATTTTTGTTTATTTTTATTATTGTATATTAGTTTTACCAAGTTGTGATATACAACCTGAAACGTTAACAAAAGCTTTTAACATTGAAAATAACCTGTTATTGCTATAAAATATTTAGTTATATATATATATCATAATAATATATATATATATATATATATATATATATATATATATATATATATATATATATATATATATATATATATATATATATATATATATATATTTATATATATATATATATATATATATATATATCCCCATCCCTCATCAGCAGGGACGTTGAGAAATTGAGAATAAATTTTTTACGTCAATAAAAAAAAATTAATTAAATGGTTACAACAAGTTACTCTAAGGGAATCCGAGTTGCTTCATCTCAAGTAAACAGAACAGTTTCATTTAGATACTTCTCTTCAACTACAATTTGTGAATAGAAAAATGAAGAAGAAATTCTCAATAAATAATTATATCGAAATGCTCCAGTAAGTCGAATATTCGTTTTTAATGAAGAATAGAATTTGGAAAGTAAGGCGAACGAACTCTTCACTATCAACACATGTTTAATTAATTTGCATATATGTATTTATGTATATATATATATATATATATATATATATATATATATATATATATATATATATATATATATATATATATATATATATATATATATATATATATATATATATATATATATATTATACAGGAAACGAGAAATTTCCGATATATTTATTCTACAGGAAACGAGTCAAATTATAGAAACGTGATGTATAGAGTTGTCAAGTATATACAACTTTATCTGATGAGTTTCTTGTAGAACGAAACAGTCTGTCCTATGCGTCCACAAGTGCGAATACCAGAGACGTTACATCGTACATGCTCCACTATTTCATTGTTTTCAACAATTTTGATTTTTCAAAATATTTTACATATGATCAGCACCAACGCTTCCAAGGAAGGCAGTAACCTCGCTCGTATTAGTCATGTGTGACTGACATTAATTATTAAGTTATAATAACGAACTTAAAAAGAAACTGATATGAGAAAGGTCTGGATCTAAAAAAGGTCAATTTTCAATTCTTTTTTTTAATTCAGCGGACCTACAGTTTAACGCCGGTTCCGAACGGCAAATGGACTTGTAATCAATGTACATAACCCCAAAATTCTAATCAATATCTACATAAATCATAGACAAACACATACACCCATGCCTTCACCGGGACTCGAACCCGAATCTTACTGCATCATAGTCGTGTGTTCTCTCGAATAAGCCATGGAGACCGGCTTGAATTCTTTCATAAAATATGAGTTTTCCATTCTAATATTCTACAAAAAAGAAGGTATCAGCCGAATAGGAACATGATTCTATATAACAAAATATAATTTTTATGTATATATTATTATCTATGTTTGTAAATAAATATTTGTTAAGTTCAGTTGATCCTATAACGCTTTAGGCTTACTCATGCTGGTGGGTTCGATCCCCACCGTTTTCTTTAGCTTTTCAGAATTGGTGTTAAAATACACATCGGAGCTAAATTATCTGATCACCGAGGTTTGAACAATAGTTATAATAAATCAAAACTAGACAATTTCAGACTAATGCCACTGGCACATAAAAATTGATAACCTTTTATATATATTTTTTCATTTCGTATATTGGACTTGTAAACTGAGCACATAACTCATCACAACTCAAAATTTATAACTACGTCGGAAACCAATCACAAAAGTTCATATCACCCAGGATTCGAAGCCAGTTTCTTTGTAGAGGGTTTTTAATCCTATATCTAGGATATGGAGACGATTTTTTCACCTCTGAATGAAATTGGGATCAAGCCCAATCACATAATTGTAAAATATAACCGTAAAAGAAAGCAAAACATAATCTAATTAGATAACACTTTAATGTAACATTAACATTTAACATAAGAATAATTCCTACTCATAGAAATGTATATTATTTTTGACCAAAAAGTTACCTAAAGATTTAACTATAGGATAATTCTGACAGTTGAATTTATGACAAATGAAGATTGAATCAAATTCAAGAGTTTCAATTATTCTATAGTTATAATGGATTCTCACCAAGTAACTATCCATACTATTCAATATTTTAAGATTGAACTATTATGATGACCATAAGTATCAAGTTTTGCGTATAATTTTGATTGCACCTTTGACAATCTCGCATTGGAAAGTGCATTTTTGAATGCTTCATTTGATGCTCCTACATAAAATTAGATTACTAACCAATATTTTTTGATTATGGAGGTATGTTTGTCAATTTCCTTGAAGGAAAACAAACGCGGTAGCCTGAAATGTTGCAACTCTCTTCAGAGGTTGTCTGTTTTTCTTAGTTTTCTCTTTGTGTTTTCACCTCCAGGTTCGTAGAACTAGAACTTATCTACGCCGTTCTGAGGAGAGCCAATAAGCTCGAAACACGTGTCAACTGCTGCTACCAATCTGCGGGATATGCCGACAATTTTCATTTTCATTTAAAATTTTCTTCCACATCAAATATTATTCACAATATTTTTCAATGTCTCGGCTTAGAGCATACTTGAAGGATAAATAGTCACCTCACAGCAAAGCAGTTTCCAAATCTCCAAATCCGGAGAGAACAAACGCGGTAGCCTGAAATGTTGCGACTTCCTTCAGAGGTTGTCTGTTTTTGATATTTTTTTTTTTCGTGTTACCACCTCCAAGTGAGTACAACTTGGAGGTGGTATCTTGGCTACGCCGTTCTGAGCAGAGCCAATAAGCTCGAAACACGTGTCAACGGCTGCTACCAATCTGCGGGATATGCCAGCAATTTTCATTTTCATTTAAATTTTCTTCCGCATCAAATATTATTTAAATATTTTTCAATGTCTCGGCTTAGAGCATTTTTGAAGGATAAATAGTCACCTCACGGCAAAGCAGTTTCCAAATCTCCAAATCCGGAGAGAACAAACGCGGTAGCCTGAAATGTTGCGACTTCCTTCAGAGGTTGTCTGTTTTTGATAGTTTTTTTTTGTGTTTCCACCTTCAGGTGCGTACAACTAGAACTTGGCTACACCGTTCTGAGGAGAGCCAATAAGCTCGAAACACGTGTCAACTGCTGCTACGAATCTGCAGGATATGCCGAAAATTTTCATTTAAATTTTCTTCCGCATCAAATATTATAAATATTTTTCAATGTCTCGGCTTAGAGCATGAAGGATAAATAGTCATATATATATCCAAATCCGGAGAGAACAAACGCGGTAGCCTGAAATATGCAATATATATATATATATAGAATATATATATATATATATATATATATATATATATATATATATATATATATATATATATATATATATATATATATATATAAAGCTTCTGAATAGAAGGCATTCACCGCAACACTGTAAAAAGAAGGAAAATCGAACTGAATAAAGGTAGAAAGTCTAGTGATAAATTTTGTACAGACAGAAAACTCAACAAATTGTTTTTTTCTTCACACTCAGCTTTATGTTCAGAATTCCAGGCTGTCAAAAATAAACTTACCAAAATAATTTGTTCAGTTTATTATCTCATTTTTCTGAAATGGAGTTTTCAATAAAAAAAGTTTCAGAAATCCATCTAAAGTACCAAATTTCTGCCCAATACGAACCGATTACGATGAGTTCGTATAAATTTGTTTGTGAATGCATTTTTAAATATGTATAACAAACTACAACAATAACAGATGTGACTGCTTTTACCTACCATTTCTAATGCTTGAAGAAAGTTCATGTGCAATAATTTTATTTCTTGTTAGGAAACAGAAAAAAGTGATCATTTCAGTTTCGGATATCCCAAGCAGCTCTACAAGTTACACAACTGGTGAACTATGATGAATGGCAATTTCACCGTCTTCCTTGCGCCTTGGCCTTGCACAAGCAGTACCGTTCTTAGGGAGCTCAAAGTCAGGGAAAGTGAAGCGAACCCCACCTGTAAAGATGGATGCCTACCATATTCCGAGCCTATATAATCGATGAGGGGTCTTGCCACTAACCATGAATTAAAAGTTCTTGTGAACGACTTCTTCGAGCAGGTGGCTCCCAAATATCACGATGAGGATCCACTGGAGCCTTGTGGTTGGTGTTTTTTTTTTATTTTATTCAGTGCGGAAATTTGTGCGGGGTGTTTTTGTAACCTCCAGTGTTTTTCGAATAGTGATCATATTGAAAATACCCAATCGATCCAAATCAATTCGTGTGCATAGAAATATCTAATCTCTCATTAAATTTTTATATTCAGTAGTTTTCGGCATGCTGAAAGTAATTGAAATTAATCCATATTATTAAGGGCATGAACACTCTTTTAAAATTATGAGAGAACTCTAAAATTCTGAAATTGAGAATTAACGTTCTCAGTTTTCATTTATTTTGTTGATATTCATTTTAATATTTTATTTTATATTTATACTTATATATGTACTTTTATACATATATAAATAGAATGATTGAGGAGGAAATTTCTTATTGAAATTCCACGTCAACTTATTGATAAATTGAAAACATTTTTGAAAATTTAAAGATATTTCATATTTCGTCACTACAATATTGTAGTGGACAATAGTAGCAGTTTTCATCTACCTGATGAAAGTATTGTATACCGAAACAATATTGTAGTGGACAATATATGAAATTCTTTAATTTATTTTTTTTGTTTAATTTATTGATAAGTTGACATATATAAGTCTTTAATATAATGTCATGAACCCACAGATTTATAAGTATACGATTCGAAATATGGGTTCTTCGATGAAATTTCTCTTTTTTTATACAGATAAATAGAAGTTACAACAATGATTTCACATTACCATTTTCTATCGTTAAATAGTACAATTGTTGGACTTGCATTATGTTTACATTCAATCTATCAATCAGTGGTAGTTAGCCATGTATCATAAAAATCGAAATTTGATCGTGCCAACTGCTAAAATGTTTTTTGGAATGTTAGGCCCAAAGTTCGACGCGAATCATTTGAAACATACTGCTTCAAAACGCTATTATTGTGCAGCTTCTCAAATCAAATCTAACCATAAACACTTAGAACTCTCAATTTCATCAGATCGTTCATTTCGTGATAAGCGATTTCACAAAAATTCACTGAAAATTCATATTATATCTTTTTCTGTTTATTCATGCGAAAATGTTTTTTTCATCCGATATATGTATAAACTATATAATTCAATGAAAAAGCTCAAAATCCTTCAAAAATTTTATTTAATCCAATTTATGAGTTTTGTGGCAAAATAACTGCGAGACAATCAACCGTAGTGTTCAACTTCACTGTAATCAATTGAAAAAAGAATTCAACATAAAATGTAAAATATATAACAAACATTTTCAGTGAAACAAAATATAGATTACTAGAATATGTTAAAGTCGCAAACACAATATAAAAAATCTGTTAATGACAAGAATACTTGTTGAATTGAAATCTGTTTATTATAATTTAAATAAAATTAAGTACTTTTCTGATTTTCACTATAATTAAGTTGTACATAACAATATTGTTTCGCCAACACAGTGGCTTCATCAGATCTAGTTTATCATCTACATCTGATGAAGCTACATTGTTGGCGAAACAATATTGTTATGTTCAACTTAATTGTAGTGAAAATCAAAAAACTACTTAATGTTATTTTAATTATGTATTTAGATTTTCATCAAGTATCGATTAATAATCAGTTTATTTTATTTATTGAGATATCAAATAAAATAATGGAACTGAGTGTCCAATACTTTTCAAGAATCGCTTATTTTGAATTGGAGATTTCACTCATTCCAAGAATGAATCAGCAAAATACAAGCAACCCTGATAGAAATAAGAATTGTACTGAAAAAAATTTCAGCAAACCTGAATAACGAAAAGAAAATATTGATTGATTGGTCTGTAAACTTCATAATCGACGACATTATATTCATCATTAATTTTTCCCGATTTTACAATCAATACAGACAAATAAATTAACGTAGACAAATATCTGAATCATAATTACAAGTAACTCTTTCCATATTTTTTATCTACTTGGTGCGCTTTGAAAATGGCATAATCAATTTTTATTATGTAAATTGGTGCTAAATTCTTCATTTCAGGATATATCATTTCTGAAAGCATGTCGCATAACCTATAATAATGACAAATGTATGAAAATTTTCGAAAATATAAAAAATAAAGTAATATTTACACAAAATATCGGCATTCTTTGATATTTTTGTGTATACACTTGTAAATTGAATAGCAGAAAATAAAGGCTCAATTTACTCATGGATGAATTCGTATAATTTATGAAACACGTCAATAAAATTCTTGGATGTTAGATGTTATATGTTTGGGTTTCGACAATTTCCTATAGTATCATTTTTAATTGGCAACTAATGTTTCGCGTTAGTGGATATAAAATGAATTTCTAATCTTTCTATAATAAATAGCAACTGAACTGAACAAAATACCGTGCCAAACATACGTTAATATCTAATTATTTTTTAATGCGAATGATAATAATTATTCTGTTCACACATCGATCTATTTTTGAAAAATGAAGTAGCACGATCATTACTTTCTCTAATTATTATGTACCATTTAGGAATATTTTATGTGTTATCGTCACGCGACTATGTAAGTGAAAGAAAAGAAATGTAGATACTCTCAATTAGTACAGTTTCGACAAGATTGGCGACGATTTCTTCATCTCTGTGCTCACTTTAAGTGAGTACACAATTCCTTCGCAGATTATATGAATCTTTTACTCACTCATATGATTTTAACATAGTTATTTACCACGACTTGGTAACCAGTCTAACACTTGGTTTCAAAAGTCATAATTATTACCATTATATTGTTCAACTGAAATAGCGAATAAGTTATTGTATAACAGACAATACATTTCAACATAATACGTTTTATTCAACACAAATTGTCACTTTATTGTGTTAATGATAGAAAAAAAAAAGAAATTTCTTTTGTACAAATTGAATGTTTATGAAATTTTATACAATACGTGGTGGAATCACTTTATTATGAGCAATATATCAAATATTTATTCAATTATTTGTTTATTTTTTCTCGTATTGGAAGTAAATCACATCGTGTCAAATAACCAAAATTGTTCAATACGCTCGACAAATGCTTCGGGTTACTCACCAATTATCAAGAGTTGTTATTCTTAACTCTAAAATCTTGTTTTATGCTCAATTATTTTGAAAAAGTTACAATATTTAATATAATATTGACTCAAATTGTTTGGGTAACTCAGGGCTCATAATTTTGTGGATTGTGACTTTTTTATACTATTCTCTAAATTATTTGCAAAATTCTGAATTACCTAATTTTTGGCTTACTCCACTTACTTTCTTAATTGCTCACTTGTTCTACATAGATTCCATCAGTTCAAATTTTTTACCCTTTTTGAAATTTTGAAGTTTGTGATATCTCCTCTTTATACAAACTTATTGTCTACCTAATCTGTTTTGCAGGATTAAACAAAATGTATCACAACTCAAATAAATTGATTTTTGCGTTGATTTCTTGAAAACTCTTTACATCTATTATTAACTAATGTACCCAAATTTCGTTTATTTCTACTGCTGTTCAAACATATCTCAAGTGAATCGAATAGTTATTTAAAAATCTTAACTTATATTGTATCTTGTTATTCGAGACTTTTTATTATTCCATTATTATTTCATTCGTTTCGATTCTATTTCGGCTGAAAAATATCATTTAGTGAAATGATATAAGTGCAGTCCTAACTTCAATTAATGCGTTCTTCAAAATGAAACTCTAATGCATCTCTGAGTCTTTAAAAATATGTGTGTATTTCCAGTTTTATTTATTTCGATTTCAATTTTTCTGGTTGAATTATATGATAATGATGAAATATTGCTCACATATAGTTTGGAATATGAAATGACTTGTCGAATATTCAACACGTTTTCGATATACATACATTTAAAAATTAAATAATAATTAAATAGTTATGTAGAAGATCCAAAGCAGGTCCGAAGCATATTCGGGCGTTTTCCCGACCAAACCACGAATACCGACTCATTACTTTATTGATAATGCGAATAGAAATTAGGTTATAACTAATACAAATTATAAAATATTTACCATCTATTTATAACTCATTTTACCTCCATATCAATTCAATGAAAGTACTTAAATCGTAGACAAACACCAATGCCTTCACCGGGGCTCGAAGACGAATCCTATCGCACCATAGTCGGGCATTCTCTCGACTAAACCACGGAGACCGTCTCATTACTTTATTGATAATGCGAATAGAAATTAGGTTATAACTAAACAACATTACAACCTAGAAACTCATTTCAATCATTCATATTAAATAAACAACATTACAACCTAGAAACTCATTTCAATCATTCATGGTCTGCAGACACATTTTTCTGATTCAATAATCAATAAAAGAAACCAAACGAACATTATCAACTAATATTAAATTTCAAAACCTACTCGTAAATTTACTCGCCCATCAATACTTGAGCTTAATAACATTTTCAAAGGTTTTACGTTGTTAAATAAAAGGTTTTAATTTCATAAATGCAACCCAGAAATCGGAGAAATTTTACATTTCTGCTGGACTGATTTCTATTGATTGAATAATTTCTCATTTTCAAATTCTTATCCAAATAAATTTTGTTTTTCAGATTTTCTTAGGTTTGACCCTAGAAATAACATTGGTCACATGTAAAGCTGTGGAACCACTGAGGAAGCCAATTGACCAAGTTGCAGTTGAAGCAAAAACGTAAATAGCTTGAAATACTTTTTTAGTATTTTATTATCTATATATATTTATTATTTAGTATTTTATTATCTATATTTATATTGTAAAATGAATTTATTTGATCTGTTCAATCAAACGAATTGATGTAGGAATATTCACAGTTTAAAGAAAATTTATTCATTAATATAATGCCAAAAGCAATTTTAATTAGAAATCCACATAACCACAAACGGTTCGGAGAGTGATTCTTTTCACTATAATTGTATATGTTTTTATATGAAGGGCACAGGGGAAAAACATGCAATGTCACTAAGTCAATGAACTGAAAAATTTGTTAAATAAACATTTTGATCCTTGAAAAAAGGTACATTAAAGCCTGAAATAAAACGGAAATATATAATATATAAAGAAAACATATTTGTTTTGAGTTTACAGTACAAAAAAAACCCTTCTTGTTGTATTTATTGAGTTAAGAGAAAAAAAGTGAACAAAAGTCAGAAAATACAGGAATAAAATATGCAATATCCACAAAATTGTCATGAAATACAGGAAAGAAATATGCAATGTCCGCGAAATCGATAATGTTTAAGCATTATTATATTTTACTTGAGAGAAATATTGCTTAGCTCTTGGTCCACAAAACTGTGACAAGGCCTGGATATCCATGAATTTTGCTTTTGAAACTGGTAGGCTCTCATTATATGATTGTTCTGGCAGTAAAAACTCTGAGACACCAACGGTATAAGAGGATTTCTTCAAATTTTTTTTAGGTCCCATGAGAACAGATGACGTCCAAGCGGAATTGTAATGTTCTCTATGAAAAATTAATCTAGGGTGATCCTTTTCAACCCTGATTTCTCTTATAGGTCGAGATAAGAAAGGGCATGCTTTCTTATACATAGGTGACAAAAATGTTGTCCATTGTCTGACAAGTGGTTGATCAACTTCAATCACTTGATAGGGGGATGGCTTCTGTCTAGCTTTATTGCCAGTTGAAGAAATATAAAAAAGTGACATTGCATGTTTTTCCCCTGTGCCCTTCATATGTGAATAAAGTTATATTATACTTCAAATCTATATTTCATTGTGCTACATCGTGAAGTATTTTTAATTTTAATGAAACATAATTCGAAAAAAATTGAATTGTTTACCATAAATTAACTAGGATAATATAAATAAAAGATTGGTTGTTCATTTTCAGTGTAGCCCAGAGAAGGGATGGCTACGATTACCCGGCACCTGCGCAGACATTCAGCGACAGTCATCAGGGAAGTAGTTTCGGAGGTAGCGCCGGAGGATATGATCAAAATGGCGGACATGGATTCGGTGCTAGTGGCGGAGGCTCACTAGGATCAAGTGGAGGAGGTTATGACAGTAGTTTGTTACCTCACAGCAACGGAGGTGGAGGACATAATACAGCAAGTGGAGCAGATTTCGCTCACAGTGCTGGAGGGTTCGACGCAGGGGGAGGCAGTAACTACAATGGAGGCGACCACAGCTTTGTTAGCAGTGGTGGAGGAGTTGATTATAACCTTGGAACTAGTGGGCATGGCGGAGGAGGTGGATATGATTTAGGACATGGAGGAGGAATTAACGGAGGGGTAGAAGAACATCATGTTGTACATGAAGAACATCACGATGTGCACCACGAACATCATGATCCCGGTTACTGGAAAAAGAAAATGATTTGGAAGAAAGGCTGGAAGAAAGTTTGGAAGCCAGCCAAGAAGCAGATATGGAAACCTTCTTGGAAGAAAATTTGGAAACCTATTTGGATACCAACAAAGAAGCCTGGCTGGAAAGAAGTGCAAGTACCAGATTGGAAAAAAATATGGAAACCCGTATGGAAAGAAATTAAAGTCCCAGCTTGGAAAGAGATACAAGTGCCTGATTGGAAAAAAATCTATAAACCAGTATGGAAACCAATACAAATCCCTGCCTGGAAAGAAATACAAGTACCTGCTTGGAAAAAGATATGGAAACCTGTATGGAAAGAAATCCAAGTACCTGCCTGGAAAGAAATACAAGTGCCAGATTGGAAGAAGCACTTTATTCCTATATGGACTAAAGAAGGAATTCCTGGTAAGCACTATCTTGGAAAGGGTCATGACGGTTCTGAATATATAGCACATGATATATGGAAGAAAAAGCTGATTTGGAAACCAATATGGAAGAAATATTGGAAATCTGCTAAAAAACAAATTTGGGTATCAGATAAAAAACTAGAATGGAAAGAGGCTTGGAAGCAAGTTTGGAAAACAGCTAAGAAACAAATTTGGGTTGAAGACAAAAAACTAATTTGGAAAGAAGCATGGAAGCAAGTGTGGAGAACAGAAAAGAAACAAATATGGGTGTCTGATAAAAAACTCGAGTGGAAAGAAGCATGGAAACAAATTTGGAGAACCGAAAAGAAACAAATTTGGTTACCTGATAAAAAATTGGAATGGAAAGAAGACTGGAAGAAAGTCTGGGTTCCAGGTACTAAGGACATTTGGGTTCCAGATTGGAAGATGATCTGGCGACCAGTGATTATCCAAGAGTGGTTCCCTAGTCCAGATCATCATGATAAACACAAACATGGATGGGATAGAAAGGATGAATCAACAAAAAAAATTGTTGATGTAGCTAGTAATAAACTCACAAAACGAAGTTCAAAGGAAGGTATTCCATCATTAGTGAAAGCACCCAGTAACAAATAAACCAAAAAGACCAGTTGGTCATCTCCTCCATAGGTGTTATTTAAGCGCCTTTCTCTGTACATAGTCCTATAATTATAAGTTATTGTTTTTATTGAGTATGTTAATATGCATATACCTGACTGACTTTAATGTTGAATTAAGAATTATTCGTTAGATCTTATTAGTTATGTTATTTTCGAAAACTGTGTTAGTTGACTAATAAATCTTTGTTGACCGAAATGAGTGTATGTACCTACCCATTGAGCAAACATGAAAAACCCATATGCGCTTTTTTCAGTTAAAAATAAAAATATCAAAGAACAGTCTAATGTAAAGAAATTAGAAGAGATGTTCACTTAATTATATTTCATAAATATAAATCTGTCTTGATGAGAAAAATATATGTCTCGATTGAGAAAAAGCTCAAAAAACAATTTTCTGATGATTATTAAGTGATATGATAAGTTCTGATCTATAGTAAGAGTAACAAAACTGAATATGATACCTAAACTGATAGGTAAAAACACTGCAATTGGCCTTTAAAGTTATCGGTTTCCTTATAAATTCTAAATAACTTCAATATGTGAAATTTATTAAAGATTGAGCTTAGGTGATAATCGTGAGATATAAAAAAATATCAACTGAAACAAAGAAAGCTACATTTTCATATACATTCTTTAATGAAGCCCTGGGCATAAAACTCTTTCTCCATTATCTATTTCTTTAACAACATCGTAGATATTGATGGAAATGCAACCTGCACTTTCGGATTTCCATCTGAAGAGAAAGTTAGTTTTGACAAATTGAAGAGTCAATATTTATGTACGGGAGACCAGTGATCAATAAAGAAAACAATACCTTGCAAATGGTCATAGTAATGACATATTATTTCATTTAATGTTTTTCTTGTCAGTTAAAGCAAACGCTAAGAATTTTTTTCCACGTGTTTGTACTTGATGAATTGATAAACTAACAACTGTATTCGTTCTAAATGGTATGGATAACTTAATTTTTCTCTCAATGAAATATGTAATGAGAAATTATATTTGCATTTCTTGGAAAAAAATAAATCTCACTCTCATTTTCTGTTATGAAAATACAAATAAAAATCATATTTATGAACTTGAATTAGGCTATCAATTCCGACAATTAACAAATATAACTTTCTATGGAAGAAAAATTACCATCAAAAATATATTTGATTCGCTGTATGATTTTGAAATACGTAATGCAGAAAGGAGAAAAATATTGAGTGGATTATTTTGATTATTGTTGCGGATCTAATGACTTATGAATATGGATGGTGTTCCAAAATTAGGCAATTAAATAGTGAATATTGATGGTATAATTTATTCAAAGAGAACGGGCTGTAAAGAATGCCTTCGGCCAAAATTAGTTGAGGTATATTTGGATGAACGAAAACGAAGGAATATACAATATCTGATACTTATAACAATTTTTCTTCAAATTTCATATATTCAAATAAAGGGTTTTATTTTTAGAGGTATAGAACTTTAAGTTGGCATTACTGTTGAAGATGCCGACCGGTTTAACACCTGAGAAGTGATTTATTCTCAGTTTGGTTTGGCGATTCATCATGAATAGACTCAAGCAAGACGTAGATTCGTCGAATGGGCCCAAAACGAGATTGCTGTTGTTCCCGATTTTCACAAGCAAATTTTGTTTAGCGATGAAGCGCACTTCTGGTTAAATGGCTACGTCAACAAACAAAACTGCCGCATTTGGAGTGAAGATAATCCTCAAGTGTATGTCAAAACACCGGTACATCCAGAAAAACTGACTGTTTGGTGCGCTTTATGGGCTGGTGGAATCATTGGTCCGTACTTCTTCAAAAACGATGATGGCCAGAACGTTACAGCAATGGTGATCGGTATAGAGCCATGATTACTAACTTATTCATTCCTGAATTGAACAACTATGATGTACAGGAGCTGTGGTTTCAACAAGACGGCGTAAAATGTCACATAGCTCGTGCCACAATCGATTTATTGAAAGACGCGTTTGGTGACCGCCTAATTTCACGTCTTGGAACTGTGAATTGGCCTCCAGGATCTTGTGATTCAACACCGCTAGGCTACTTTCTGTGGGGCTATGTAAAGTCATTGGTCAATGCGGATAAGCCACAAACGCTTGACCATTTGGAAGACAATATTCGCCGTCTTATTGCCGATATACGGCCACAAATGTTGGAAAGAGTCATCGAAAATGGGACGTCCAGATTGGACTACATCCGAGCCAGTCATGGCGGTCATATGCCAGAAATCATATTTAAAATGTAATGCCACAAGATTATCTATCGATTAAAAAAAATCTGTTGTCAATCGAATGATCCATCGTTGTTTTATTGCAATTTAAAGTTCTATACATCTAAAAAAAAGCAATCTCCAAGATGCTTAGTAGTGGTGAATTCCTTTCTTCTTGACATTTTGGCACCTAAAAAAATTGTTAAAAAGCATTTAATTGGTAATTGTAGCTACAAAAGGTAATTTGACCCTAATGAGCTCTGATTATCCCACTACCATCATTTTGGCATTAAATGAAATAAAATTAAATAAAATAAAAAGGGTTTGGTTGTAACAAACCTATAACTCATACATACCTGGCTGATGAAATTTCGTATTTTTTATAAGCGCGGACTAAAAAATTATAAGGCGTCAAAAAAGCGCACGAGTGGTAACCCAGTAAATAGGAGCTGTAGTTTTATCTCTAGTCGCACAGGTACCATAACCCTCTGTTCCCCTAAGTAAAGATTGCTTTTTTTTAGATGTATAGAACTTTAAATTGCAATAAAACAACGATGGGTCATTCGATTGACAAGACCTTTTTTTTATTCGAAAGATAATCTTGTGGCATTACATTCTAAATATGATTTCTGGTATATGACCGCCACGGCTGTCTCGAATGAAGTCCAATCTGGACGTCCAATTTTTGTTGACTTTTTCCAACATTTGTGGCCGTATATCGGCAATAACACGGCGAATATTGTCTTCAAAATGGTCAAGCGTTTGTGGCTTATACGCATAGACCAATGACTTTACATAGCCCCACAGAAAGTAATCTAGCAGTGTTAAATCACAAGATCTTGGTGGCCAATTTACAGGTATAAAACGTGAAATTAGGCGGTCACCAAACGTGTCTTTCAATAAATCGATTGTGGCACGAGCTGTGTGACATGTTGCGCCGCGCCGTCTTAATGAAACCACAGCTCCTGGACATCATGCTTGTTCAATTCAGGAATAAAAAAGTTAGTAATCATGGCTCTATACCGATCACCATTGACTGTAACGTTCTGGCCATCATCGTTTTTGAAGAAGTACGGACCAATGATTCCACCAGCCCATCAAGCGCACCAAACAGTCAGTTTTTCTGGATGTAACAGTGTTTTGACATAACCTTGAGGATTATCTTCACTCCAAATGCGGCAGTTTTGTTTGTTGACGTAGCCATTCAACCAGAAGTGCGCTTCAACGCTAAACAAATTTCACTTATGAAGATCCGGAACAACGGCAATCTCGTTTTGGGCCCATTCGACGAATCTACGCCTTGATTGATGATACCTTGTCTATTCATGATGAATTGCCAAATCAAACTGAGAATAAATCACTTCTCAGCTGTTAAATCAGTCGCCATCTTCAACAGTAATGCCAACTTGAAGTTCTATACCTCTAAAAAAAACACCCGTTATCAATTGTTAGATAATTATAAAAGTATTTTTAAAGGAATCTAAATATTTTTTGACCATTTAAAAGTACCCCTTGTAGAATGTATTTCAGAAAAATGTTTTATGATGAAGGCCTTAAAAGCCGAAACGTAATAACATGAATAAATAGATCTAAGCATATTTGACAAATGGTATAGTGTTATAGATAAAGGAGAAATGTTTACAGTAGTATTTATTTTTATTGGATTTTGAACGAGCTGTTGAAACGCTCTGTAGATCAATATTATTGAAAAACCTGAATAAACTTGGCTTTGAGGGAGTAGTAAATGACTTGTTCAGATCTTAATTGAGTTGGCGAACACAAGAAGTTAAGTTTAACGGCATGCTGTCGGATTTCACGAAGGTGGATGTAGGCGTACTTCAAGGAAGTGTCTTAGGCTCTTTGTTGTTCTCCTTATATTATAAACGATATTGTTTCTCATGTGAAAAAAATCATCTATACGTTTATTCGATGATGATATTATGCTTTATATATTTGTATTTTATATGAGTGTATCAACAGGGATCTTTCTGCAATTAATTAATGGTTTTTTTGACAATAGCTTATCTCTAAATGTTCACTAATCTATTTTCATAGTTTTGAGTACAAGGCATTATGTTAGACGAAAATTGAGTTTCAATGATGATGTTGATTTCATATCATTTAAAATCTCGAAAAAAATCAATTTTTTAAAGACAATAAGAAAAATTTTGTAGAATCTGTAGACATATATGAAGTTATTGGTGTTCATATGAATAATAATGCCATATTTTGAATATAATATATTTATATATATAATAATAAAAAATATTTATTGAGAAACATTCCTTACAATGTAAAATTACATTCATTCAATTGAAACAATAATTACAACTAAGAAGAATGCTTAAAATGCTTTTAAAAAAGGGCTGAAATCAGTTTTGAGTCTGATCTTCCATTCAGCCCTAGAACAAAAATATTGGTTCAGCAAAAATATTGATTTTGTTCATATTCACAATAATAAAAAATACAATATTGAAAAGAAGAGAAAAAAAATTACCTCAGAAATATAGAACATTTGAGACAATTTCACATGGTTTGGGGCATTCGTGGTAAACAGATGATACAAAAAATTGATTCATACATTATTGCCTACATTCGAACCATCAAAGTACTCTGCCACACTACAGTACGACTTTGTTAACATAACATAACACTTAACTCTTTTCTTAAACAAATGAGCTTTCAGTAATTCCAAATTTTACGGCAAATGGTTGAAGATTTCAATACTCTGATGATAGAGGGAGTTCTCAAACTTGGCTGTTTTATGCTTTGGAATAAGTAGCACATCACTGTTCCTTGTTGAATACTCATGATTACCATTCAATTTGATAAACCTATATTCAATTTCTTTAACATATATTAAACATATATAAATACGAGTATAAACACAAGGTAGGGCGAGTATATAATATTATTATTAATTAGGTATCATTATTAATATTAATTAGGTTTACAAGATGTTCGTTGATGAATATTGAAAATTAATCGAAGTCTTCTGTGTATTAAACACCCTATTTATTCTGTAGAGCAGCCCCACAGTAGAATATTATAATTTAGATGACTATATACAAGACTGTAATACACATTCATAACACAGTTCTAGGTACGATATTCTAATTCTAGAGATTGAAAAAAATGGACAATCATATTTTTTACATAAAACATCAAATATTGCTCCACTTCGTTATTCGGTTTGACTAAGGAGAAAATTCAACAATTACAGAAATGTTACAGAATAGAGCCATGGGAACAATTTTAAAGTAGATATACCCCAGTTAAAATTATGCTGAACTCTTTGGTTTGTGTCTGTTAAACAGCGAATACTGTTTCCTTCATTCATATTAATATTCAAAATTAAAAATCACTTGCATCAATGAAATGTAATAAAAATATGTAACATATGTCAGTGATGTGCATGAGTATATTACTAGAAATACTGATAGTTTTTATACCCAAAGTAATAACATTTCCAAATCTAAAAATAGCATATACTTTGACGAATTTAATTTTTAATTTTTTCATAAGTATCTTGAAAACTAGAACCAGTATATTTGAGCGTGAACTAAGAAAGTATATTTTAAATAATGAGATAGGTGTGTAATTTTAAATTGACATTTCAAAATACGTATATTTTTTGTATAGCTTCAGCTAAATAAATATTATTATTATGTATATATAGGTTCAAAAAAATATATTCCCCTTATATCGTAAGTACATTTTTAGGGATTATTTCAATGAATGTATTCAGTAAAATTCATTGGAAACGTATCTAAATGATTTTATATTCCGTACAACATACAACTTATTATTCGTTTGGTTATTCATTGCTAATATAAGAATGCCCATGAAAGTGCTTTTAATACAGTCTCATGTCAGACATTTTGATGAGCTTTTTTCACTTTTGAACGGGTAATTCTATTCAATACCAGACGAATCGAAAGTGAAAAACGAAATCGATCGATAAGTATACTTATATATGGAAGTAAGTGTTCAGATTGTTTACTTCCGATACGGTAGAATCTAATGCGAAAGAAAATAAACTTCTTCAAGAAACCACCCTCGACCACCCAATTATTTTTTAAAATAAAATATGAGAGTCAATGTGAGTAACCATTAGTGAAATATCAATAACACTGAATAAAGCATCTTGACGACTGTTTTATTTCAGACATTGTGGTGTTCATTAATAATTTTCGAAGTTTGGCTTTTAATAACTGTTGCATCGGCAGCTCCAAAATCTGAGTGAGTACTTTTTTCATCAAAAAAATTATATACTAGGAAAATATATTTGATATTTGGCATATTGTACACGCCTGTTTCGAATAATCCATATTTATTAGCAAAACCTTTGGCTTAGCTTCACTGATTTTTTTTGGATATTTTTTTCGGAATTTTACCCCAATTTCAAGACGTAAACGAACCTTTTGAAAATAGAAACGAATAAAACAATATAATTCTGTGAAACTAAACCAAGTGTTTTTGATTGAATGCTTATTAAACCTTGTTTTAATAAAAGATCAAGGAATATTCAATCAACTTCACTTATTTATATGTACCATTAATACAGTTATTTGTGCCCTTTGGCTATCATAAGATTGGCGTTTTCACAAATATTGTGTCCTTTCCACTTGAAGGTTGTAAGTTCCACGAAAACTCACACCAATTTTTACGGCTCATATAAAAGTTCATTCATGGTAGTTTTCGAGAACAACAGCATTACAAATAAGTGAATTATATTTACATGATATGTAGGTAAATATAATTTACATATCATTTAAATTAATGTTCGTTCAGTTTTGTTTCGTACGTAAATACTTACGAGCCGAATACTGAAATATACTGAAAATATACTGTAATTTCAGAAATTTACAGAAAAAAACTGCAAAACCAATCTAAACATTGAAACAAAAGATCCTCGAGCAGTAAATAAAATATCTTTGAATAGATTGAAAGAAAAATTAATAATAAAATAAATAATATAGTCATAAATAGTTAATGAAATTGATTATTTATGACTTGGTCACTTCGTTAATCTAACTTGAATATATTCTACAAATTTTTGTATTCTATATTGAAGAATAAGCTAAGGAAGAAAGTAAAAAAGAACTAATCAAACTGCCAATGTTATGTTAATGCCAATGAATACATTAGTCAAATATTTAAACGTTACTTTTATAAGTAAATGTTATATTTGATATTTCATTAGTGAACCCTATTGAAAAACAGAACAAAATTGGTTTTCGATGTGGAAAAAATTTAGAAGCACGTTTTATCATTAGGTATTTAATTGGCATCTGAGCCACCAAATTAACATTGCAAACTGAAAATAACATCGTAAAAACCAGCATCGCTTATTGTGGCTATTTTCAACAAGGTATTTCAATCAATTGTATTTGTGACAATGTGCTTTCTAACTGAAATAAGTGAAATTTGAAGAGTTTACACAAATGAAAGGAAAAAAACAGCTGGAAATATGGTCAAAAATCTATATATAATAATAATTACAATAATAGTTCAGAAAATTTGAATTTTGCTCTGGATTTTCGAAAAAAAACTATTAAAGAAAATGGAAACCATAATTTGAATAAAACTTATTTTAAATATCGTTGTATATACTTTACTTAGATCAGATAAATACTTTATTCAAATTATGTTGTTCAATTTTCATCAAGTATCGGTCTAATCGACTAGTAAAATGGAAACCAATAAAATATATAGCCAAAATTATTTTCAAGAATTGTTTTTTCCTAATTTTGAACCGAAAATGTTAAAAATAAATTGTTCTGTCACAATGATTGATATACATTCAAGAGTGAAGCAACCATTTTTCAAGTTTGAAGAGACTTAAGTGTAAAATTATACCTGAAAAAACAGAGAGCTAAGTATTGAGAAGTATAGCAAAACACCCATTATAAAAGTTGATAACATCCTTTGTTTTAGCAAAATACACCTTACCGACGGCATAGACATTGGAGGAATATGGAAGACCAAAATGCATTGGAAGGCCCATTGGGTGAAGCATTGGGAGGCTCGACAGGTGAATTTCATATCCATATTCGCTATAAAATTTTACTGGTATTCGCTATAAAATACTGGTACTACTGCAACATTCTTTAATCAAAGAATGTTGCAGTAGTACCAGTATTACTCAGTCTACCATAATTTGGGAACTATTCTCCCCTTTTTCAAAAAGTGTTTACTCAATTTTTAAAATATTTTTATTTCATTTTTGCATTTACAGAATTTGATAGATAAATAATAATAATAATAATAAGTCTTTATTTTCCTACAGGTAAAAACACCCAATTACAGGAAATATTCATAAAAATATATACAGTATTAATACCTAATGATATAATGCAAACGTTTAAAAATTATAAATATAACCAATAATAGAAGTAATTATAACGAATAATAGACAATGAGAATATAGCTACAGTAGAAACTCGATTATCCGGCCCTCAGTTATACGGATTCGCGATTATCCGGACTGCCAACCGCGCCGAATTTATTTTAACATGAATATGTCTGAACTGGCATTACGCCCAAATTATACGTACATCAAGTACAATTTCTTAATAAATGTTGATTTTCGTTGATATGTATTTGTTGTTTTTAATAAACACATAACATTACATATATGTAATACATATGTATGTAATTATGTATTACATAATATGTATGTACATACTACATATGCAAAAAAACCCACTTTTCTTCATACATTCGATTATCCGGATTTTCGATTATCCGGATGCCTAACGACAACAATTAGTCCGGTTAATCGAGTTTTTACTGTATACTTAAAAATTTACTATACATGAAAAGATTCCAAGTAAACCCGACTTATGAAAGCAAATGAGTCACTGTTGATATCGCATTTGTCAGACACATACTCGAATAGCGAACACATATATCTAATGGGCGATTGTACGAGGGAATTAGTTTTCGGAGTACCCAATGAAAAATATTGACTTCAACGTGAACATTGTCTAGGAACATGAAAATCAATAGGGCCAATGAGAGTAGGGCAGTCTATATAACTGTTGGGGTTTCTTAGGATGTGTACCGAAACTCTAGTGCACTAATAGTGTTTGTAGATGACAGTCATGTTGACTGCTTGGCGACTAGCGCCGAAGTCGACAAAATCTTGTTGTCTTCTCCCGAGGTTGCGTCCCGAGCATGCGCAGTCGTCTTTTCTTCTTTTTCCTTGCTGTGACTAGTCTATCGGTTGATGCATCCGGTGGCAGGATATGACTACTGACTGTATGAACCATGTAAGAGGTTATACAGAAGCTTCAGAGACAACAAGTCCTTGCCAACTTCACGTGATTTAGCTCCAAACCTTTTTAACAGACAAGTTTGGCTATATCCTCTGGCCAGATAAACGTGATCTTCTCTCTCAATTAGATATTTGAGAAATTTTCATTGTATCGACTCCAAATGATTTTTATGAGAATTGTAATTGGAACGCCAAATCATACATCCGAAATCTAATTTACTCTTTACCAGCGCATTAAATAATTGTATAAGTGTTTTTGTAATCGAAAAGTGTCCAGCATTACGCACAATTATATTAAATCAACAATGTATTCAAGGTACTCAATTGGAAAAGGATTAATGCTGTAGGTATTGGTTAAAATCGCTTCGAAAATTAGCGAAAATAAAAATATTTGTCGTAAAAAGTAAATGACAAAAAAATGTTATTTTGACATATACTATAGCGGAGTTTTCTGTACACCTTTTCAATGTGTACAATACTTAGTACTTTATTTTGATAAATCTCGTAGGGTTAAGTCTGCGTTTTCAATTTAAACAGAAAAAATGTAATTATGTATTTACGACTTCACATTAGAAACCTCAAAAACAACAGTCTTTCTTCACTATTTAATCGATTTTATTATACATATACTTAAACCTCTTCAATCACTCTATCTATTAAAAAAACCGCATCAAAATCCGTTGCGTAGTTTTAAAGATTTAACCATACAAAGGGATATAGAGTCAGAGAAAGCGACTTTGTTTTATACTATGTAGTGATACATTTATTTCATAATTTTACAGATGTGGGTACCTATCTGGAGGAAAATTTGGACTCCTGTAGAAATGAAAGAATGGGTTCCTTTACCTCCCCCAGCAAAGTCGAGGCACTGGAATATGCCATCATATTGAGTAATTCCGTTTTCTTTAGCTTGACTTCTTATAACTATACTTTGTATATACTATCTGAAATATTTGCATCTAAAACGAAATAACCCAAATTGTTCTATCAGCTAATTGAAATGAATTGATTATGTAGATATTTATTCCAATAATTATGGTGATATTATTTATTCAAGTAAATTTAGGAATTGTATTTATTGAAAAAGATGGTGACTTTTGTCCACTGATTATTTAAGAAATATTTATATTGTATAATGCTTATTAATTGTTTTTATAATGTTTGCTAGTTTAAAAGTAATAAACACATATTTTTCAACACGACGATTTTAACACCACCATCTGCAGACTGAGCATCTTCCAGGGTACAATCAATGTTATTTTATAATAATCATGATTAGTATATTAAATTTGAAGGCACAATGAATATATGAAAGTTTGTTGCATCTATAATACATAACAATTTCATCAAACAATTTCAACATTTAAAAGTTTATAAATGTTAGAATGCAGAGAAAAATATATTACGTAATTTAATTCCTATTATTAAGTTCTAATTGTAGCATACTTATCAAAACAAATTGTCATCTAGCATTTTTTAAATATTTATGCAAATACATACATTCATAAAAATCATCATAATGATGTTTTTTGTTCAAAAAATGTAATTTTCTTGAGATCTAGTTTGCAATGAATTTAATCTCACGATGTTAAATTATTATTTACGATTTAACTAACGAAATCAACTCACTATATAAAATATTAAAATTTATATTTTTAACAATGGATTTTAATTCGAAAATATATTATACATTCCACTTTATTTTCTATACCTACTTATATGTGAATACTAATAATCTAATTTTTTAATAGATTATTTATAGGTTAATTGTGAGCAACAAATAACTTTTCAATAATTGAAATAAAACTAAGAAGTTTTTATTTAAATTATGTATTTAGATTTTCATCAAGTATCGGCCAATCGATCAATAAATAACTTTTTGATACATTCTGAGACTATAGCTAAGAAGAGATATCGATATAAAGGTTTTTCCAATCATTTGCTACAACATTCCAAAAAGGAATAGAACTGAATGATAAGCTACAATTCATCTGTGATGAAACACCCTATAATTGTATATCCATTGATAATTGATAAATCATAACCTCTAACCATTGGATAGAATTATAAATAGAATAAATAGGTGTTTTAATTTATTGACACAACACGTGGAAAACTGCACGCTCACATTAGATGTTTTCATCCATCTCATGTATGGGCCAACAAATTTTTTTGAAACAATATGGAAACTCATCAATACCTTCACGTACCATTTACGTGATGTTTTAATCTTTTTGGAGTCCATATAATTCGATATGAAGTATAGATTCATGTAAATTATAGAGGAGGGTCAAAAACTAACTGGACATTTGAAAGCTTTTATAATGAGAATAATATGGCAGTGCATATTTTTATAGAATACCTAACAGCTTTTGAAAACAAACACAATTAATCAATTAAAATAATAAAGGGTGTTTTTTCTAGAGGTATAGAACTTTAATTGCAATAAAACAACAATGGATCATTCGATTGACAAGAATTTTTTTTTATTCGAAAGATAATCTTGTGGCATTACATTTTAAATGTGATTTTTGGCATATGACCGCCACGGCTGGCTCGAATGTAGTCCGATCTGGACGTCCAATTTTCGATGACTTTTTCCAACATTTGTGGCCGTATGTCGGCAATAACACGGCGAATATTGTCTTCCAAATGTTCAAGCGTTTGTGGCTTATCCGCATAGAGCAATAGACCAATGACTTTACATAGCCCCACAGAAAGTAGTCTAGCGGTGTTAAATCACAAAATCTTGGAGGACAATTCACAGGTCCAAAACGTGAAATTAGGCGGTCACCAAACGTGTCTTTCAATAAATCGATTGTGGCACGAGCTGTGTGACATGTTGCGCCGTCTTGTTGCAACCACAGCTCCTGGACATCATGGTTATTCAATTCAGGAATGAAAAAGTTAGTAATCATGGTTAGTAATAAACCAGCCCATGAAGCGCACTAATTATTTCATCATTCAACATTATAATTTAATACTTTCTTATTTGAATATATCTAAAAACTACATGGAATGAAGTGTTGACATTTTGACCAACTATTATTTTATATTCAAAATTAATAGCTTCGATTATCAAGATAATTGCATTAAAAATAAATTGTCAATGTCAATGAATTTTGTTCCAAACAAGGTGAAAGAATAGGAACGATTAAGCATTAAAAATATCAACACGATAATATTTGGTAAGTGAAACAACCAATAACCGTTCAGCTTAATGAGATATTTGAAAAATAAAATCAAAGAATAATCAGTATACCAATAGTAATCTCTTTGAAATATTTGAAATAACTGCGACAATTATAGAAATATCTGAAGGTGAATAGAATGGCTTTGGCGATTGAACATTTAATAAAAATTAACTGAATGAGAACTTGAAAATGAAACTGAAAAATTATTAACAGATTACTAGAGAATATTATTGAATTAGAAACTTAATGCTTTGGAAAAAATGTTACTAAACAGAAAATAGACTATCAGGGAACCAAACGATAGGAAAGCTGATTTTCCTAAAAAAAATTGATTTTGTTCTTTAAATCTGAAAGGAAGTAAGTAACCCTCTGGGGATAGTTACTTTCTGATTATTTGGTACGGTTAGCTACGAGATTTAAATTTTCCAATATATCAGCATCTCCAATGCTTATTTGACAGTATGCTCATTACGAGTCAATCAAATGTACCTACCTACTTATATCACACAAAAACAATTTGATAGAACTAGCAAAGCATAACTGAATGGGAAATATTAAGCGATTAAGATTGAGAATTTACACACTATGAACTAAATTTATATTTAAGATTGAAGGAATACTTAACTCGAAATGTTAGTTCATTCTTTAGGGTAAATCAAGTTCTTTAGTTAGGTTTTCTTAGCTATCCGTTGAAGCATAGATTGATATTTTTTTATCGCTTCGGTTAGTGTTGATGACTATAATCAGCACATCATCGATCTCATAATGAAACAATTTCTCTCACAATAAAACAACGATATTTGGTAGTTGTTTATTTTTGAACTCTCCACGTACGTGATATGAAAACCAGACTTAAATTAATGATATTTTTATAAACATTCAATACTTGCATAACAATACCGCTATAAATACATACATAGGATGCTTATGCATCTTTTTCATTACGCATTGACGACAATTTGGCATCTATTGCCAAAAAATTATTTACCTCTAAATAGAACGCTAAGCAGATCCAATGTGGGAATGCTTAGAACTTTCTCAAAACCAAAACAATACTGAATTAACCATGTGGGATTTTCCTTCAAGTAAAATTATATCTTATCCTCCTTACAATTTTTCCTGGGTAGAAAATAATAAACTAGCCGCTATGGCATGTCCGACTAGTGAGTCAAATTTCCAATTCCTCATAGATCAAGGCATTCGGCATATTATTACGTTATCCCCAGAAAATGTTCCGCCAAAAATTAAGAATATGAAGTTGAACTGGACAATGATAGATGTAGAAGAATTTGAGGCACCAAGTATTGAAAATATAGTGAAATTTATAAACATCTGTGAAAAGTGTCATTCTGTGAACCATGTGAGTATTTAAATGAAATAACTACATTTCGAGTTCAATCTGAACAATGAAAATATTTTCAATAGAGTTCATTTTCTTTTTGAAAAATATTTTGATTCAAAATAACTGTCATATTCTCATTTCTTAGTAATCACAAACTCTTAGAATGAAAACATATTTTCATTTGAAGTTGATATTTAAGCTTTTAAAAAGCTTCGAAAAACACTAATTGCATTGATACCTACTGTTAAAAAAACCTCTGAAAAGCTAATGATAAAACAGATACATAATTTTAAATTTCAAACTTTTATATTTCATGACCAAAAAATATGTATATATGACCTTGACTAAGTTTGAATTTCTATATATTTGCGGAACGAAATCTCAACGACAAATATTATAGTTTTGTTCAGTTATACATTTTAGCATTGTCAACTTTCAGTTTTGGACACTTCACTTTTTATTTTTCAATTGTTTTGGACAGAAATCCTTGAAAATTTTGGAGATTGAGTGAGTGAGTAGTGAGAACTGATCCACTACGAAATTGTTCAATAATAACTCAAAAAATACGCTATCATTTGTGGAACAAAAGTTATCTCAGGTTCAATATTCAATCAAAACAGTCATTAAAAACTAAGTCTTCTCTTTGAATTAAAGGCTGTAGGAATTCATTGCCGCATGGGCAGAGGAAGGACAGGAGTAATGGCTGCCTGTTATCTGGTTCATTTCAAGGACCTTCCTCCAGAAAAAGCTATAACAAATGTGAGGCTCACACGTCCAGGGTCAATTGAAACTTTTGAACAAGAAAGGGCTGTTAAACGTTACCATGACTATAGGAGAGGTCTAATAACTACATAAAGACTCATCAAATTAAATTTTTCTACGCTCTCTATTCTTGGTCCTAATTTATCATAAAAACAAACTGAAATAATTGATATCTTTTGGGAATATCTTGTTATGTAAAATAAGAAGTTGAAAATTAAAAGTTAAGTTTTAGTGAAATTTATTATATACCATAAGAGCACACAGAAAATATCAGAAATAAATGCAGGACAAAAGTATAGTTAAAAAGTGAATTGCAAAGTAATATAGATCAATCAAGGAATACTAGTTGATCGTTTAAGTTATTTTAACTTGATGAGAGCACAGAAATCAGTCTCTGTATATCTCTAATATGCTGTCTACTTTTAGAGACAATTCATTATATAGAATTGAATTATGATGATGAATGTAAAATTGAAGAAAATATCTGTTCACTCATAGGTAATCTTCAATTTATAATTACACGGCCTGTTTACAAGATCTCATAAACGTTTTTTTTATTTTGAAATTATATTCTTGTTAGATCTTATTAGAACTATGATGGTAGAGTTTTAAGGTTTTATTGAACTTCACATTATTTGAACTTGATGAGAAAACAGTGTCTGTATGTCCCTAACGTATTGTGTACTTTTAGATACAATACATTATATAGAATTTATGATGAAGAATGTAATATTGAAGAAAAATATCTGTTCACCCATAGGTAAATCTCTTCAATTTATAAATACTAATAAAGATTTCAACGGTCTCTTCACGTGATCTAATAAACAGTTTTTTTTTTAATTTAAAATTATATTCTTGTTAGATCTTAATAGGACTATGAAGGTAGAGTTTCT
Source organism: Henosepilachna vigintioctopunctata (assembly GCA_030704895.1). Classification (NCBI taxonomy): domain Eukaryota; kingdom Metazoa; phylum Arthropoda; class Insecta; order Coleoptera; family Coccinellidae; genus Henosepilachna; species Henosepilachna vigintioctopunctata. The sequence continues at coordinate 3,536,521 of JARQZJ010000066.1, forward strand.
AATTTTTATTGAACTTCACAGATAATAATGATATGGTTGTGGATACTGGCAATAATTGACAAATTCATATGAAATTTAAACATTATTTCGTGATTTAAAAATCATTTCAAAAAAATATTTTCATACTCTTCATTAATTTACAGTTTCATTAAAGATTTGATATATATACACTTAAAAACCGATAATATACCTTTTTCAATTTCGCTTTCTTACCTTCAGTTAGTTTTATCGCTTTCTTCTAAAATCGTCCACTAGAACAACAACACCATGTTATTCAAGTAATTGATAAATTATTAGGAACCCAACAGTCCCTCATTTCACTACAGCATAAAAGCAACAGTTCGAAGATTATACTTTAAGTTCATTTATTTTGAGAACATTAACAGTTTTTTTATATTTCACATAAAACAATCCACTTCAAAATCAACTGGAACTGGTTTCATCTTCTTCATTATTTTTATCTTCATTATTTCTACAACTTTCCTTCACATTCATCGGAAGACGATCTCCCCAATTTGAAGCTTTTGCACATCGATATGTAATCCTGGAAGAAGAATATTTCTCAATGTGCGTAAGACAAAGTTGAAAATATTTTCTAAATTAGTTAAACCATAATTTTCATGTTATTGTTACATCAATTAGATTTTTATTCCAGTTCCACAAGAGAACTATATATATATATATATATATATATATATATATATATATATATATATATATATATATATATATATATATATATATATATATATATATATATATATATATATATATATATATATATATATATATATATATATATATATGTTGGCCATTTTGATCGTTTCTATCCATTAAGAATATCTACATGTTATTTTTAGCAATAAAATGTTATTATTGTTAAGTATTGTTTTCTTTGTATCTCTAAAAAGGCAACTTTTTTAAGATCACCAGTTTTGTAATAAATGAATAAATGGAGCGAATAAATGGTTTGTCACAGTATATCAGTTGAATTGAATAATGAGCATCCAAATAGATTCTAACTTTCAAATGAATGAAAAACATTTTGTTTTCACTGATATGAAAAAGAGTGATATTTCATTCAAAATGTTTTCATACATCACAACAGTACATGTTCAAACTTCAATATCTATTTCTTTGAAATATATTAACTCGGTTTCATAATCTAAACATATTAAAAAATTATATTGAATATATAATTTTCAATATTCAATCAAATTCCCAATCTATTCCCATCAAATTACTTCCAAAAAATATGCTCACAACACTAACTGATACAGTTGTATAAGAATTGATATATTGATTCAAAACCTATGAATAATTGAAAAATAAACTATAAATATTTTATCGAATACTTACTTTCCATATTTTGATGCAGTAAACACTGCTTGCTCAATCTTCCCATCAACTGTACATAAATTGCAAACACAATGCTTATGCCTCAAAAGAGTCGGTCTTACAAGTCTTGGCCAAGGTACCTCTTCAGAATCTCGTTTACCTAATCACATTGATATTTGATGAGTCAATTGAATACGCAGAAATATGATTTTAGTGTGGTAGAAGGCAGTGGTTAGACTGGCTGGGTAGTGGGTTTAAAATGGCAGTTTTTACTTATCCTTAAACCCAAATAGAATGTTTTTAAACCCCAATAAAATTATTTTCACTACTGAGCCAGTCATTACTGAGAATGAGTAGACTCGTAGGTGGAGAAAATCATTTTAGAAAACAACGAATTCAAATCTCAGATTGTAACCAAAATAAACTGAATGCATAATCAAATGCACTTATGAAGAGTTGTTTTACATTTACCTTCTACTTCTAAAATTTCTACATCTATAAATTTGTTACTTCCAAATAAACTGTAGTACACTGTAATTTCAAATCTTCATGGAATTATTACTTGTAAACTAGTATAAACATCAATATTCTGGGGCAAGTATAAAGAAATACATATCCAATTGATACTGAAATGACCATCCAATTGATAATGTTTGTTTCTCAAATAAGATTCTCATGTTTAAACACAGTTAAGGATAAACTAAAAATTTTTTGAAGAAATGAGTGATGTAAATATGCCAATGTAAATAGGGCCAATAAACTTATTATTATAGTGCTTATAATATTGCTTATTATTATCAATCAATTAATTACTAAAAATATCAATAGTTTGATGGTCACTACAATTATCACTAAAGAACTTTATTAAATTCCCAGAAATCAAAGGTGCATATCAATTCAAATTACTATTGTTGACCAAACACTAAATACAACAAAATATAAAATAATTAAATAATTAGTTGAACACACTTAACACAACCATTTATAACATATTCCATAAAAATGATTGAAAATTTGATAATAGATATAGAAATCTTTCTGAATCTTTCATCAATTCTCATTAAAAAATTTATCTTAAAATTTTAAAGTGAAATTAAAAGCAATAGCTTGATTTTAGAAGATGCGCTTGGTCTGCTTTTGGAAGTTGAGAAGAGTGATTTGTTTCAAAAAAAATTCATGAATGGACAGAGAAAGCTTGCATTTTGTACCATCAAAATGATCAATAACGTTTTCTATAACAATTGATTGTTTTAATAGATTGATTTATATTTATTGAATCAATAAATATAAATCAATCAATTGAATCAATAAATAAAAAGAGAAAATTTAACTTACCTTTCTTCAAAACTATATAAGAATACAATTCACTATTCAACTGACTAGGCCCGCTGAGTGGCATATTGTAGTATTTTACTTCAAAATTACAAGGTGTTCCATCATTTAGTAGAAAACGGGGACACACCTGATCATGTGGGCACTGTAATCATAGTAAAGGATGACTTTTATGACGTGTGTTTGTGTGAAAGCACTTAGTTTCAACATGATAAATATAAAAGTATCATTAGCATATCCACGCTTTAGATATAAAAATAGAACTTTTTGAGGTAAATATTAACAAAGTAACATGTTGAATAATCCTTTGAATAACTGACTTGTGGGAGACTTTTTTATTTATTATAAATTATTTATGGTTGATTAAAGTTTTATATAAACTATAATCAAGAACAATTGGAATTCATTGAGAGAAAAAAAAATTTATGTCAGAAATTTAATTTTCGGTTATTTCATCTTATACTTACAGGACTGAATACATGGGAGTTTTCCAAATTCAGAATAAAATCTCGCACCTCGTTTATAATCTGCAAAATAGAAATTTAAATTTTAAAACTCAAAAATTTTTTAAATCTAATTCAAATTAAATTGAACACTTGGCTTAATATTTCACTATTATATTTAACAATATCAAATAGTCAACATGTTTCGGGCGTTAGCTCATTTTCAAGACTAAACGAGACTAAACTCGTTTTCTTTTTGAATTAAAAAAAAAAAATTTGGAGTAGGAAAATTCCCCTGTAATTATTGAATATATATTTATAATTATAATATAATATATATATATATATATATATATATATATATATATATATATATATATATATATATATATATATATATATCTTTACAAAATAAATATGAAAAATTGTATTCTAAAGTTTCATGTTATAAAAAAAATTACCTTATATCCAGCATTAGAACCTTGTTCTACAATAACTAAATATTTTGTTGTTTTGTTCCAAAGTTTCCTTATATTTTCCAATCTACTTTTTAAGGATGGCAATTCCATGAGTGTATAAGCAGAAACAACTATATCATAAGGCCTCTGAAAAAGTATCAATGAAAAAGTGCAAATAGTAATCTACTTCACTTAAAAAACGTACGCAGTAGCTGGTAGAAACTGCCTATAATAAACACCTTTCAGAGAAATCTGTTTTTCTCCCCTTCCACCTTTTAATAAATGTTCTGCTAATTCATTCATATCCGCTGATACATCTACATTGAAGAATTCAAAAATGCTATTCGGCCATATCGAGTTAGCTGCCCTGGAAATTTGTTGTGATCTCTGACTACTCCACATAAAATAATCAGGAGATGGATAAAAATTATTGATGTTATGGCCTCAATGTGCATACTCCATAAGTAAGACAGTTATTTTCTAGTTTTTTTTTCATTTAAATTTTCTAAACTAAAAAATTGAGGCCAGGCACATTAATCAATTTTCCTCATCTACTGGTAATGGTTTGCAATAGAAGCCGAAATGTGAAAATTTTACAAATCTTTCAAGCAGTTCACAACCAGGACAATGTTTCTCAGATATTTAAAATATTAATATATTTAAATATATATTTAATAATTACCATGTTACTGTACCAACTCCAGATCCGTAATCAAAAAGACTTCTTGGGTTCCAGTTGATATCTCTTGCTTTGATTTCTGAAAATATCTTCAATAGAACAGCATAGTCTGCTGCTGATTTTCCAACAAGGTAGAACAGAGCGTTAAGTTTATCATATTTGGTAGGGGTCCAATTGTAAACTCTCCTCTTGAGTTCTCCATTCATTTGGCTCTTAATAACATAGTCATCATTCAGAAGATCACACCTCTTTTGACTGAGTCTTTCCAAAACTTCGTTTTTTATTGTTCTAACTTTCTCCTTTAGTTCATCTTGTTCCATTGGAGGTTTTTTTTCTTTAAGATATCTAATAAATTTAGGACTATTTTGTAGAATATTGGCCTTTGGGTGAGCTTCATCTGTATAAGAAGATACTTAATTCTAAAAAAATATATCTACACCTTCAATGACATATATTACTTTTCAACAATAGGCACAGAAGGTTTTGGATAAAATATTGACATAAACTCTACTCATATGAGCATAAAAATATTTCATTCTCTTTTTTTGATGAGGAAACAACATTTATTCATCACAATAAATTTGACAGCATTAAGTTGAAACTTAATTTAATTCAATTGCTAAAATATTGCATACACAGTAATTAATGATTCAACAAACGTAAAGTTTAGAGTATGAAACTTGTTAGAAAATTTGTAAAACTTTGCGATAACTTACTGCTATATATTACTTCTTACATAGTTTGATATAATGTGCCAAGGAGTGCAATTTAAATTCAAAGGAACAATCAATATTTTAATTTATTAAAAAATAAAATAAACTTTATCTAAATAAAAATTAAACTTTATCTAATCAAAAGGTTGTTCTAGAGAAAATTCATCAAGTTTTGATAATCATGTTGATGCATAATTGCCATATTTTAGGAATTTATTATCATTACCTTCTAAAGTAATCCTTACAGCTTCAATAAATGAACGTGGCATGAATATTGAATTTGATTTTGATATTCCAGGATGATGACGAGGCTTAATAATTTCATCTTGTATTCGGTCTTCAACTGTTGGATCTAACTCATATTTCCATTTACTATTCAATGTTTTGGGTAACTGTAAAACATATATATTAATAGTTTATAGTGTTGAATTCATACACAAAAACTTACTCTTTTTACAGAATTAGCGCTAATGGTAGAATAAAAGGATCTACAATTTTTACAAAACATGTTTTCTTGTCCTATAATATAAAAGTTTTACCCCAAATAATAGTCAATTTAATTTTTAAATTAAAATTTAACCTAAAAATATATCGCAAATTTAAAAAATAATCAAGAAAACCATTTTTTCTTCTTTTTTCTTCATTATATAAGTTTTCGGGAATTATAAAAAAATTTGTTTGAATATTCCTATTATTTGTGCCAACTGTATTTATCTATCTTTTCGAAACCTCTCATTAAGAGCCAGAATAGGTATTAGGTAAATTCGTCATCCAAACTTTTTCAAATCTGATAAATTAGCGAAGTGGAACTAAGTTATTTTGTATATTGATAAAGATAAGGCTACATTAATTCATTTAATACAACCTAAGTTTACTTACAAGCCAGGAACGTAAGTAAAGTTAAGCTGTGCAATAACGAACACTTTCTAGCTCGCCTGCTCATTTCTAGCCGAGATGTAAAAATAATGAACAATAATGAACTTTTATCATATTTACAATGTCAACTCATATATTATTTTTCATTATTAAAGAAAGTCCATTCATTTTGAAATAATAAAAAACTCAAAAAATCTAACCTCAAGTGCTTGGAAATTAATTTGAGCACAACTTAATTCACGTCAAATAGAACATAAGTCCAATTGAAAAAAAATTATATTCAAGAGATCAATGCTATGTACAATGTTTGAAAATTTGTAAATATAAAAGATAAATTGTAAATATTTCAAAAATTAATCAGTTTATTTATTACTAAAACGAATTACGGGTTTATTCGAAAATTGTACACATTGTTGAGTTACATAAATCAGGACTATCGTAAAAAATGTTTACCAAATGATGGAATACTTTCCATTAATCTGAATGATTTATCAGACCAAATACAAAAAACCTTGTTATTATATATATGAATAACATTTTCTGCCTCATTTTTATATGGAGAAAACTGTTTAGTTTTTGTAGAAGAGATGAAAATGTTAATCAATAGCAGAGATATATATTATAAACCCCCCATCTGGTGGTAATAATCACCAACGAACTTTAACTCTCTTTTACAGTCTATAAATGACCTAATGAACATTTTCTTACTAAGCACAGGATAATTTTTCAATTAATAATAACACAAGATCTATAATATAGTGCTTGAAAAGTTGATCTGAAAATATTCCTAAAGTTATTATTACTCATCTAAAATTAAAAGGTTGGGCCATATTTAGACAGTTAGGCGAAATATAGTGACCATTGAGAAATGACACCTAATAACTAATATTTTCTTTTCTGTGGTCGTATATTTGCCGCCTCTTTTTGGAGAATTATGCAGCGAAGCCGAATTGTTGAGTAATGTTTTTTTTTCGTAAAGTTTTACAAAATATTGATATTGTGCTTGAATAAATAAGGCTAGGGTTATTTCCCAAGTCTAGTTGCAGTAGCCAGACGTGCCTATACTTCTAGTGGATACAATAATTTTATTTTTTGGTATTTACACCTATTCTTTTTAAAATGTTTCGTGTACGAAAAATTCATGCTGGACCAAACGACAATGATTTAATCGTTAATATACCCAGAAATCGCACAGTAGCACAATTACGAGAATATATTAATTCTGAATGGCAAATTCCTCCTGAGCATCAAAAACTGTATTACCAAGGAAAAGAAGTGAGTAAACTTCATTATTTCGTTCAATACCAACAATGATAATTATTTTTAGCTTGTAGATGGGCACAAAATTATTGAGTATAGTATTCAGAGAAATCATATAATTCAGTTGATGGTGAAGTCCAAAAATGATGTTGAAAACGATGTAAAATCATGTTTGAATTTTGAATCTTCGCTAATGAAAATTTTGAAGATTCCATCAATGATCAGAAAGAAAATTTAATTGCAGTTGAAAGTAAATATTATAAAATTGGTGATCCTGTTGACTTCAGAATGGGAGCAGAAGCAGGCTCAGATGGGGCATGGTTTGAAAGCAAAATTGTTGATATTTTGTGCAATTCACATTTACTACAACCTGTTGAAAATGAAAATGATATTGTATTTCTCTGCAGTGTTCTCAGGTAATGTACTACAGTTTTATACAGAATTGGGTATATTGTGAAATAGAAATTTCAAAATTTTTAATTGATATCACATTTACTACCTGTTGAATGTTATGTAGATATTGGAATAAAACTATAATATCAACTGCCACAAATTTTATAAGACATAACTCAAATTTGTTTTGGACTTCTTTCCATACACAAGCTGCAGGTTTTACTGAGTAAGATATGAATAAGTTCAGGAGAGGGTGGCATCCATCCTGGAGAACGCCACTATTTTCTATACTTTTTCTACATCTGGGTTATTGTTTGATTCACTCTTAATAATGGCAGAAGAAAGTGCTAAACCACTTCATGGAATTTCTAATTAGAAATTTATAGTATTGATCATTAAAGTGTATAAATGTTTGTGGCCTTTACTGGGTGTAAATCCATTTCAAAATTAAAATTCTGACAAAAACGTTGTTTTCTACATATAAGTATATAGTATTTAATATAAGTGTGTTAATCTAGAAAACTGTTTTTATTACCATTTTACTTTTTAAATGTAAAGCCATTTCAATGATCTCAGTTTGCAAAAAAATTACTATTTTACTATGGCAAAAAGTAAAATAAAATACAGTTATATTTTTTAATGCTTTTTAGAGACTAATTAATGGAATAAAACAAATCGTCTTAATTAATTATTCTCACTTTCTTAATATTTTCAGGTATGACTATATGACGCCATTTAAAGCCAGGTTTCATGAAATCCGTCCCAGATCATTTTATTCATATCAATTCAATGAACTGACAGAGGGTATGAAAATACTTGCTAATGTGAATTTAGATGATCCAAAGAAGAGGGGTCTTTGGTAAGTAGAACATAAATAAATAAAATAACGATGATAATTTATTACTTTAATTTTTCTAGGTATGATGTAGAATTAAAAAAAATTTCAAAAAAAGATGTTCAGGGTGTTGCTTTCATGAACGCAGATTCAATTCCTGTAGACTGTGATTTATATTTCACTAATGAATTTATGAGAATCGAGAAACCTATCCTACTAAGTGATAGAGAAAATGATTTACCTACTCCTCCTCTACGTGAGTCCTTCATTAATACAAAAATTCTGTGTACTTTATGATTATCTTTCTAGGAAAGTACCCAGCTGATTGTACCTCATGTTTTGACAATAGGAGACGAGACTGCAAAAAGTGTGGTTGTCATACTTGCGGTAAAAAAGATAGACCAGAATTATTATTACTCTGTGATGAATGTGATATGGGTTTTCACATTAGCTGCTTGAACCCACCATTGGAAAAAATTCCTGACGAAGATGAATGGTACATAAAGTTTATGAACTTTGAGGATATATGTATATGATAAAATTATATGTTGTGATATTTTTGTAACCAATTGATATCATTGTTTTATTTGATTTTCTTTTTTCTCTGAAGGTTTTGTCCTGGATGTAAAAATGATAAAAATGAAATAGTTAAAGCTGGAGAAACACTTAAAAATGGTTCTAAAAGAGCAAAAATGCCATCAGCAAAGCAGTCTTCAGGCAGAGATTGGGATAATGGAATGGCATGTGCAGGCCGAACAAAAGAATGTACAATTGTTCCTAAAAATCATTTTGGTCCAATACCAGGTGTAGATGTGGGAACTTTATGGAAATTTAGAGCACAAGTAATAAAATATCTTCTATTTCAAATTACATTTTACCTTATTATTTACCTGATTTGGAAAAGTGGGTGATCTTTTATATATTCATTTAAAAACTTACTTGATTTATTAATTTGGAAAATCTAGATTTGGCTAATATTATTCAACCTCATTTCTAATTTTAATAGAGGAATCATGCTTATTTATGAGGTTACTCAATTTCACATGGGATACATATTTGAATTATCCAATCGTTAGGTGTCTGAAGCAGGAATACATAGGCCTCTTGTAGCAGGAATTCATGGTCGCAGTGATGAAGGAGCGTATAGTATAGTTGTTAGTGGTGGATATGAAGATGATGTAGATAATGGAGACGAATTTGAATATACTGGCGCAGGTGGAAGAGACTTGTCTGGAAATAAAAGAGTGAATGATCAAACTTGTGATCAAAAATTGACCCAAACTAATAAGTGAGTGTAAATACAAATTTTTAATATTATTATGTCTTTTGATAAGTTAAGAAAAAATGATAAGAGTGAATTTTTACAGTGCTCATATTCCGACATCTTAATGACACCTTAAAATTGATTGCTAAATTAAGACATCTCACAGTTTGTTGAAAAAGCTACCAACAAAGTGAAGTTAAAGCTAGTAAGACATTTCTTGAGCAACACATTCTTCATATTGGTAGAAACAACATGTAATTACAATTATTCAAGTTTTAGAATTTTAGTTAATTTATTGTTTAGTACAAGTTCTTGTGATATTCTTGAAGTGGCCTGTAAAATCGATTTTATGAATTCTTCTTTCGTCATAATACTAAATGCCAGGTTTTGGGATTTTGCGCTATCCAATTTTGAATGTTTGAGTAATATGATTATCAGGCTTATTACTAGTTCAGTTTTGAAATTAATTTTTGATAATCAAGGAACAGGGACACTGAATTCTTTGGTTTACAACCTCCAATGCTTCTATTCCAAATGCACTTTCTGCAGATAACAAGAAGTGACCCAAAATTTGAGACAACGTAATCTTGTATCTGTCTGTGATCATGTATATATACTACATCAGGAAGGCGAACCAATGGCACGCGACACAATATTTTAGGCACGTCGCCGATCATAAAACATGTGTAAAAAATGTGTTAAATAGGTATTAAACATTCCAAAATGAAACTCTTTTGTTTACTTTATTTCAGAAAGAGTTTAGATAGTATTTATTATTATTATTTTCCAAATAATCTGAAAGTCAAAATTATTTGATGGCACGGCAATGACCCCATTGAACATTTTTTAGAAAAAATGACACATTGATGCATAAAGGTTCGCCTACCCTGAACTACATGATATAATAATGTTTAAAATATAGTTCCCGCATCTTGTGTGTCATCTCTTGACATATTCTGCAGCAACTTGAGTTTGAATATTAAAAATTTTCATTGTCTGTAACACCTAAGAAACATAACTTCCTTCATGCATGCAGAAGTACACACAAAGCTTTTTTTTTCAATTTGCAGTAAAATATTTTTTATAGGGCTTTAGCGTTGAGTTGTAATGCAAAATTTGACGATGTGAAAGGGGCAGAATCCAAAGATTGGAAAGCTGGAAAACCTGTTAGAGTAGTGAGAAAGTATGGTAAATCTGAATATGCTCCTTTAGATGGTTATCGATATGATGGAATATATAAGATTGTAAAATATTACCCGGAGAAGGGAAAATCCGGATTTATTGTATGGAAATATCTGTTGAGGAGAGATGATCAGAGTCCAGCGCCATGGACTAAAGGAGCTCCTGTTTTTGATATAGTAGTTAGTATTTTCATTCTATTTAGAGTACATAATTAAATATCGGTTCTGTATGAAACCTTTTCAACTTATGAATTTAATTTTTCAAATAATTGATGAACTTTGTTGAAAAACAAATGACTTGAGTTTTCCTATGTTTATTATATCACTTATAAAATAAACATCCATTTTGGTCACTTTTATATTTATACTACCATTGGAAAATTTAAGTTTTCAATTGAATTAAATTTTATAGTTATTTATAATAAACATAGTTCAGAATGAATTTTCTTTTTTTGTTTTATTTTTCTACATGTACTCAAAATTGATCTAGGTGTATGAACTAGAGGTATTTGTTGACCTAGATAGTAGACTTTGCCTTAACATTCTTTTCTAATTCTCTTTATGTAGACAAATTGAGCTTTCCTTTACATACTTAAAAAATATTGTCCAGGGTGATATAGTATATGACTTTATGGGAGTCTACTTTGCAAACATATTACTCTTATTCTTACAGCTCAAGAGATTTCAATGATATATTTTATATTATTTCTGTAGATTATTGTTATTAATAAATGAGCATATGTTCATGAATATTGATACATGAATGAACGGAACGATTAAATGAAAATTAATATTGTGTCATTAATATAAATTATTTGTTCCTAAATATTCATTGTTTTAAATCATATTGTTTTCACAGTATCCTCCTGATTATTTGGAATTGGAGGCAGCCAAGAAGAAGAAACAAGCTGAGAAGGCTCTAAAAATTAAAAATGAAAAATCACCAAAGTCTCTGAAAATAAAGAAAGATAAAACGCCAAATAAGAACACTTTGAAAAGAAAACAGCAGAGCCTATTTGATATGGTTGGAATTTCAAAAAAACCAAAAATTCAGAATAATTATACTCTCAGTAGTCAATGTGATCAATGGATTAAGAGCGATGTTGAAAATGAGCATCATTGGAAAGATTGCTTGACCAAATTGAATGATGGAAAGAAAGAATTTTTTGATAAAATTACTGAAGTATTTATGTGCATTTGCTGCCAAGAGCTTGTTAACTCTCCAATCACATTACTCTGCAAACATAATGTGTGTCAGGTAAGACTTGTTCTTGAGATTAATTCAGGATGTGCATTGTTTGCAATTATAAGTAATCGTCTTGAAATGACTAGCATGCAATGATTCACTATATTATTAATAAATTCAATGGCCGATGAATCTACTCTGTGATAGTTCATATTTAAATGAGAGGTAATAATAAAAACTTGTCTAAAAATCACTGACTGAACAATTCTTTATTCGACTAGTTTCGCCTTTTACAGCATTATCAAGAATGCTGTAAAAGGCGAACACATTACATTACAGCATTATCATTCTTGATAATGCTGTAAAAGGCGAAACTAGTCAAATAAAGAATTGTTCAGTCAGTGATTTTTAGACAAGTTTTTATTATTATCTCTCATTTCAGTATATTAATCTTGAACACACAAGTTTCTTTTTAGTCTCTAAAAAATATCAGTAATTCCTTTATGGCGCATTAATTACTTTAAAAATATGTATAATGAAAGGGTTATTAAACTATTGTTCACTGATAACAATGAACAATAAAATTACATACACAATTTAAATTATACATAATTATGTTTTCTATTCATATGTCAATAACAAATCATTTTAACACATATATAATATTTCAATCGAATATGTGTTGAAATTGACAATACTTATTTATTTGATTATGATTAAATTCTTTATTTTTGTAGGATTGTTTGCAAAGATCCTTCAAAGCAGAGATTTACAAGTGTCCATGTTGCCGGAATGAACTAGGAAAGAATTATGAAATCAAAATAAATGCAGTTTTATATGATATACTGAAAGAACTTTTCCCAGGTTATGAAAAGGGCCGTTGAGAAATCTCTTCAATTTAGTGAGATGGGTGCCATTTTACTTTCATAAACTTAAGCATTTTTATTAATTATCGCTTGTTGGTTTTATCAGTTTGCAAACAAATACTGTTTTTTATCATATGTTAACAATTGACTTATTCTGCATTGTATTAAAATCTTAATGTGTTGATCATATTACTTGTGTAAATTTGTTAACTAAACATCTCATTCTATTTTATATATTGTACAATAAATTTTTAGAATTAATAATGTTTTATTATGAAAACTTTTGTCAAATCTTTATATACATATGATCAAAATTATTGGCAATGTCTTGGAATTTCTTTCTTAGATAATTGAAATTGATTGTTTGATGAACCATATTGAATATCTACCAATAAGTGTTATCCACTTTGTACGTATTTTTGAGATGATAGTTTTGACATTAAAATCAATTATGTAATATAATTTAAAGTGGAATATTTTTATTGAATGGTTTTTTTATTTGGTTATCACTGAGTAATATATGCAGAGCAATATATATTAAGAGATAAGTTGTTTGTAAAGGATTAATTTCCAATTGCTCTGCTCAGATTTAATAATCTGCCAAATTTCACAGGGAATAATTAAGATAAACAAGAATTATACAAGTATGGAATAGAAAGGAAGATATCGACTCTTTGGAGGGCATTATCCAAAGCAATATAAAATATGGGGTCTGCGTTTGTTTGGATATTTTATTGGTATGACATATGCTCTTGATATTGGTATTCGTTTTTCTGTCATTTCACATCGAGCTGGAAGGTGTCGTCATAATCCATTGCTGTGTTATGCAGGTTGTTATTTTTTGTACTTTTTGTAGACAGATAATTTTTTTGTAGACAGATGCAGCTAGGATTCTATATCATGTTTTTCCTAGCCATATGATTTTCAGATCACTATACATTACTTCTTGATAATAGAAAAGAATCTCGGAACATCTTTCATTTTCAGATTCATCGCCTGTTTAACTTTTGAAAATTATTTTGCATACTACCAGTTTGAGCTTCAGTTTAGCTATGAAACCAATGATGGCCTTAGTCTCCAAGGTAAAATATCGATATTTGTTACAGACGATCTTACTTTGGCTCTAGCCATAAAGAAATATATTTGGTTAATAGTTTTTGTGAAGGGTGATATTGTGATACACACTTCTTGCAGATGGTACTAAAAAATCCCTAATTATTATTATCAGAATGTTTTCTAAAGAGAAAACTGAAGATTTCGCTAAAGAAATAATCGGTTATTCTCTTGTCAAACTCACCATATTTCCCCAGTTGATAATCGTTCTCCCTGGTCTTCAAATGAAGTGTTTTATGATTGCCAATGAATTTTTTTGAAACCTATGAATAAATATTTTTTTAAATTGAAATTTAAAGCAAAAATTCTCGATTGAACCATTCTTTGAAATTCTTTGAGGCAAACATATTCTTCGACGTTGTAAAAATTAATCGGTGAAAATTTCCTCTTAAAGCGATTTCCTTTTATCCGATTATCGGATCGGGTCTTATAGTAAGTATATTCATACTGAATAGTGAAATTCAGGTATTAATAAAGTCATAACGATGCTTCAGAATCAGCATTGTGGCATGCAGGTGTCATGTATTGAATTCGTGAAGCAAAAATTGTTTAAAGGGGTTCAGTTAAATTTGTACTTTTAAATAATATCTCAAATTATTATTCATTCCCATTAATGTTTGTTTATTCTAGAATGTCAAAACTCTCAAATTTGATATTTAATTAATTCAAATGAAATATGTTGTATACATCATAAGGTTAATAATATTTTTACCTTTATATTATATTCTGTATCTACTAATTAATGCCTTATTTTGAAATCAGTAATATTTGATAATTATAAGAAAATATATTAAGAGATAATTATAAGAAATTAGGTATAAGAAAAAAAAAAGAATGAAGGAATAAGGAAAGAATAGTTTTTGTGTTTATATGTTATTAAGGGTTTTTCGGTTATTCCAATATTTTAGTACTTTATATATAAACAAAACTTTCAATGTGTTTCGAATGTTACGATCTTCTACTTATAATATATAAGGTACCGCCACTGTATTGGGTTATTCCGGCATTGCGCGTCGCGACGCCAGTCGTCTATTTGTCATTAAAATAGGTTAACATAGATGAAAAATCATAATAACTAATAAAATGTGAACATGAAGTTTGCGGAACATCTGTCAGCACATATCACACCGGAATGGCGAAAACAATACATAAACTACGAGGTGAGAAGAATATTTCAAATTTGCTCGCAAATTAACTTTGAAAATATTATAATTTTAGGAAATGAAATCGATGCTTTACTCAGCAGTGGAACAATCACCTTCGGCAGAGTTAGTTGAACCTGAATTATTATCCAGATACTTTGCAAAATTTGATGAACAATTCTTTTCTTATGCTGAGAAAGAACTGGCGAAAATAAATACATTTTATTCAGGTAATTATACATTTAAGTGACGTTATACAGAATTTGTTTCATTTACAGTTGGAAATTAAATATTTTTTCAAAAGATGACATTTTACCTCAATATATTCTAATAAAAGCCACTTCATTATAGAATTATCAAGGCACCGGAAGTGCGCTTGAACTTAGTCATAGAAAGATTGATACATTACATATAGTTTGTAGCTTGGAACAAATGTTTTGAATATGCGGCAATGTCGCCATCTTAATTCTAATAAAACATTATGATTTTGTAGGGTAAAAAGGCTTATAGATCCAAATATAAGATGTATATGAGAGAATAAAGGAGGATCGAATATATATAACAGTTAAACGTAGAAGCTTTCACACAGAGTAGAAAGTTGGATGTCCTCGAACAAATAAAATGGCCGTGAGATGTAAATATATTGGGAGTAAACTTTAAACTATAAATTTTTATAGAATTAATAATTCAAAATAAATAATACAACGAATAACAATAAGACAACGTGCATTGGTCGAAATAGAATAACTATTTATTATATGATTATGTGGAAATTATTATTTTGGAAAAAAGATACATCTGGAAAATAAGGACATCTGGAAAAAAATTACTGAAACATTTAAATACATATTAAACATTTAAATACATATTAAGTGAACATATTAAACGACATATTCAAGACCAAAAATCCGTAAAGGCCCTACGGAAACGATTGACCATGTCAAACGTGTTAATGGGAGCCGCAAAGAACAGAATATGTCCATATGGACATACACTCCATGGATATATTACTCCATAATATATCCATGCAGATAATATAATATAGTAGAGGCCTTTATACTAAGGCCTCCCCATTGTATTGAGACATTGCTTAAAATGAAAGCTGGCGAAAAAATGGAGTAACCAGTTAAAAAAGATGGCTTTATTAATTCAAGCTGACCCAGCAAATGAGAGAATCTCCAGAAATAATGGACCTATCAGCACCAAAAACATGTTTGGCGAAAAGTGACAGACATGAAAAAAAAGCAAAGAAATCTATCATTATATCGAAATCTATCGTGGATAACAAACGGATGAACTAAACAAACTCTGTAGGATTCAAGATGGAAACAAAAGAGGTTTTCCCGTTTCACACATTGTTATTTGGGAGTAAATCAGAATAATATGAGGTTGTATTATCTAGACCTTTGTGCAGACATTAGGAAAAGAAGACAGAAACAGCCCAACATTTAATACTACACTTCGGGGCATTCCGCCTAAAAGAAGCAGGCATATTCCTCCAACCTAAAATTCAACCCATTCCGCCTAAAAGAACCAGGCATATTCCTCCAACCTAAAATTCAACCCAAAAGCTATAATAAGCAACGGGCGTCGAATCTTATAAACCTATTCAGTATATTGCGATAAGAGGAGTTTCAAATGGAGTTTCAAAAACCTCAATAATATGAGGTTGTTTTATCTAGACCTTTGTGCAGACATTAGGAAAAGTAGACAGAAACAGCCCAACATTTAATACTACACTTCGGGGTATTCTGCCTAAAAGAACCAGGCATACTCCTCCAACCTAAAATTCAACCCAAAAGCTATAACAAGCAATGGGCGTCGAATCTTATAAACCTATTCAGTGTATTGCGATAAGAGGAGTTTCAAAATGACTAAGAGGGTCATGTGCATGGTATTAAAAGGTTGAATCGAGACGAAGAAAGAGATAGAAAAGTATTATCCTCACTGAACTTTACGTCACTGGTGGATTAAGTTTTTATGGTTGATATATTTCTTATTATTTATGAAAAACGCTGTTCATTACACAATCACGAAAATTTAGCCTATTCAATCGTTAAACTGTAGGACCTTGCACTTACAAAAGAACACATATTTTCACGTGATTTTTTGAAAATTTTATGAAGATAGCAATAAAAATAATTTTTTCAGAGAAACTGGCTGAGGCTACCAGAAAATTTGCAGGTCTGCAAAGCGAATTAAGTGAAGCACAAGGAGTAGGAAATTACAAACATGGAAAAACGTTTATACGTAACAATTTGCTCAGAAAAACTAATGTTCCGGCAAGGAAAATTCAAGAACTCAAGCTCGCTTTTAGTGAATTCTACCTTAGTCTCATTCTGTTACAGAATTATCAGAACTTGAATTTTACTGGATTCAGGAAAATCTTGAAAAAACATGACAAGGTAAGTGCATATCGTTTTAAAGGAAATACAAAATGAGTAGAATATAGTAACGGGCAATTATTTCACTCTACAAGTGGCTCATGACGTGAAAAGCTGATGGTGATACTGCAAACAACATCTGGTTCAAATTGAAGTCAAAATTATAAGTAGTGATTAATTGAAAGGTGAGGTGAAATTGTAATAACTTTTTATTTTTACTCAGGAAGTGGGTGAGGTAGAGTGAAAAGCCTTCATCTTTTCTTACTAATTACCCGTAATCGTCTGAGAAGAAATTGTGCAGGATTTTATTACAAAATAATTTTTTATGCTTTCCATAGATTTGATTTTTCAAGCTCAAATTGAAAATAATTCAAGGTTGTAATATGTTTTAGCTTTTCAACGTTGACGTTGGAGCCAAATGGCGTACAAAAAATGTGGAAAGTTCACATTTTCATATAAGCAAAGATATCGATAGGTTGATCAGGGAGACAGAGAGTACTGTAACTCAAGATTTGGAGAGTGGGGACAGACAAAAGGCGATGAAAAGGTTACGAGTTCCTCCTCTTGGTGAACAACAAAGTCCGTGGGTAACATTTAAAGTAGGACTTTTTTCAGGATCATTTATGATTCTTGTGGTAGCCGTTGTTTTATCAGGTGTGTTCCTTTCAAGAACTTAACTGTAATTTTTAGAAAAATATGTTTGAATAGAGTTTCACAAATTTTGTAGCTATTTTTTTAAATACTCGTATTATGAAATATTGATGCCAAGAGTTGGATGCCTTGCAGGTTTCATCATGATCGAACATCAGTAGATTAAAAAAAATATCACAAACATTAATAAACATTGCAATTTTGACAACATATTAATCATTCTGTTGTAAGTTAAAAATCATCAAATTTTTAGTTAGAAATTTGGTTCCAGGTATTTTTCATAAAGGTAGAGATGATTGGCGAATACCTTTCCGTCTTTATAGAAGTCCATTTCTCATAATTGAGTTTCTGTTCCTTTGGGGAATAAACATATATGGATGGAGATCATCTGGAGTGAATCACGTGCTAATTTTCGAAATGGACCCCAGAAATCACCTTTCGGAGCAACATATCATAGAAATGGCAGCGATATTTGGAGTTATTTGGTCAATATCGGTGTTATCTTTCCTTTATAGTGATGAATTGGGAATACCACCTTTTGTGAATCCATTGATCCTCATAGCGTTAATGCTAGGATTTCTGTTGAATCCTACTAAAACAATGAGACATGAGGCTAGATTTTGGGCATTGAGAGTATTGGTAAGTTCAAAATATAGGTGTATTTGCCAGAATAGAATCCAGTTTAAATTTTAGGTAATAACTAATTTATTAGAATAAGTTTTTCTATTTTATTATGGGAGAGCCTTGAGATGTAGAAATCTCTGTGATTGAATTTCTCTTCGACTTGAATAAAAATTTTGAAAATGAAATATTTTGTAAACTTGTTTTGACATGAATGTGAAAAATATTTCAAATTATGAAAAGCTTCGATATTCGTCTGCGTTGTAAATATTATTTTTAGGAGTATGCTTCAGTGTTTCATTTAAATTCGCTTCAACTATTTTTCTATTCATGGATTGTTTAATTTTTCATCTTTTCATTCATAATAGAAACTATATTCTAGATGTTAATTATTATACTTGATACATTATTATATATAAATAAGATATAAAATTTTGAGATTATTTCGACATTCATGATTTTGTTATATAAAGAAAGCTATTTTGTATATATAAATATAACTTTAATGCTATGATAAATTTTCAGCAACGGTTTCATTTAATTGTCAGGCGATGTGTACATAAAGCGTTCTGAAGTTTGAAGTCGTTGCCTCACTTGACATATAAGTAAAGACTACGTACATAGATCTAATGAGTTGTTGATAATTCAATTTTGAATTCATAAGAAGGTCGTTGAAGATTGAAGTCGTTACCGCACTTGACATATAAGTAAAGACCTACGTTTATAGATCTCATAAGTTGTTGATAGTTCATTGAACTCATAAGAAGGTTGTTGAAGATTGAAGTCGTTACCTCACTTGACATATAAGTAAAGACCTACGTACATAGATCTCATGAGTTGTTGATAATTTATTGAAATCATAAGAACGTTGTTGAAGATTGAAGTCGTTACCTCACTTGACATATAAGTAAAGACCTACGTACATAGATCTCATAAGTTGTTGATAGTTCATTGAACTCATAAGAAGGTTGTTGAAGATTGAAGTCGTTACCTCACTTGACATATAAGTCAAGACCTACGTACATAGATCTCATGAGTTGTTAGTAATTCATAGAAATCATAAGAAGGTTGTTGAAGATTGAAGTCGTTACCTCACTTGACATATAAGTAAAGACCTACGTACATAGATCTCATGAGTTGTTGTTAATTCATTGAAATCATAAAAAGGTTGTTGAAGATTGAAGTCGTTACCTCACTTGACATATAAGTTAAGACCTACGTACAAAGAAGCGCATATTGTTGATAATTTAATTTTGAACTCATAGGGGTTTTGGCTCGCCCAACTTTAAACAGGCCATGAAGAGCGTAGTCCGGCGGTGTTGCCAAAATCGAGTCGGTAGTCTACTCTCCTAGTCGGTTGTTCCAAACGTTTCAAGCATTATTTCAACTCTTTGTTTATATTCCGAACGGATAAAAATTATTATTGGTATTTATAATATACTAAATATTATTCCTAGGCAGGCACATATTCCTGTAACAGAAAAATGTAAAACATAAGCAAGAAAACAATGATGTTTTCGATAAAGTTCCACTGCGTAAAAATTAAAGGTCGATACTAGTTGCCCCGGGTGTTGTTGTAAGTTGATTTACAACCAAAAATGCAACAAGTTTTCGTCACTTAAGAGAATATACTTATTAGAAACTTACCTATTACAAGCTTGAAACTTACTTGATTACCTACGGAACACCCACCCTCTACCCTATATTTCACAAAAAAATTATTAGTAAGTAATCCTTACTCAAAACGACACAAATTTGATATCGACTCTATTAAATCGGTACACACAAAACACTTTGTTTTTATAATTTGATGTCATGTTATCCCCAACCTTTTATCACTAGCACCTATATTACATTATACAAAATTGATGATTAGAGGATTAATACTGAAACCGTAAAATATTCAACTTCAAACTACTAAGTCTAAAACAACACAAAGTTGATTTTGTTTCAGCGAAATCGGTAAGCACACTAAACACTTTGATGTTGAGATTTCAACAAATTATCAGCAATAACATATGTATTACACTATACACAATTGAAAAATTTAGAATTCATACTAAAAGCTCAAATTATTTAACTTCAAACTGCGAAAGTTTTGTGGAGCGTCCTATTTGCATTAGTATACACGCTAAACTAACGGCGGGGTTGTAAAATTCTATAGACCACCAACGCCACAGTGCCATATACTCATTTCATGGCCTGTTTGAAGTCAGCCGTGGTTCTGGGGATTAAAGTCGTTACCTCACTTGACATATAAGTATAGACCTACGTACATAGATCTCATAAGTTATTGATAATTCAATTTTGAACTCATAAGGAGGTTGTTGGAGATTGATGTCGTTACTTTACTTGAGCATGTAGAACTGATGATTTTCTTGTAGAAAGAAACAGTCTTTCTTGTGCTTCTTTCCAGCGAGGCATCGATTTCAAGGTTCTCAAACACCCGTTGAAATAGAGTGAAGATATCACATGTTACAAATTTATATAGCCCACTCTGTTATGAAATTCTTCTGATTTATTTCGATTTATTTAAGTTGTATAGTTGAATTTAATTGTATAGTTAGTATATATGTGAATGTATAGTTAGATTAACTGAATTTCCAGGGGAGAATTGTGACCACTCCCTTTGTGTATGTTACGTTTGCTGAATTCTGGCTTGCGGATCAGCTAAACAGCTTGGTGACAGTATTTGTCGACATACAGTACTTCTTCTGTTTTTATCTAACTATTCCCGATTTCACGAAGGGTGTAGGTAAGCGTGGTGTTTTACAAGAAGAAAAAATTAATTTTTGGGTAATTTCAGACAATAATACCTGTGTTGAGAATCACATGATCATTCGACCCATAATGGCGTGTCTACCAGCATGGTTTCGTTTTGCGCAATGTTTACGACGGTACAGGGACACCAAGGAGGCTTTTCCACATTTGGTCAACGCTGCTAAATATTCCACATCATTTTTCGTTGTGATTTTCTCGGCTCTGAATACGGTTTATTCTAGTGAGTAAGAAAAAGAATTTAAAAAATTACCATTAACAAATTTCAATTAGGGGAATATAAGAATATAGATTTTCTATAGGAAAATATGAATAATTTCTTTTTGTTATTAATATATTCCTCAAATAGTCCAGCGTGGGAGTTTACAAGCATTTATCTTCGTTTTTCAAATTAATATGATCTTCTGAAGATTTGATCCAATTTCAATTGACCAACTTATTAATTATAAAATTACTTCGACTTATCAAACTATTCCACAGATGGTGCGAAAACTCAACTCAAGAAAGTTTAAAAAAAACTTGGTTATTTTGTACTTAACCAGTTCTGAAACAACATCAATTTTGAAAATTGCAAAATCTCTCTACAAATTTTTATATTTGAATTTAATGGGATTTGATGGAAATAGAAAACTACAAAACTTGTGATGAACCCTAAAAACCTATGAAAATTTCACTTGGCTTGAAAATCCTGTGAATTGAAGTCTAAATTTGGAAACTTTGAACGATATATAAAGTTTTTACATGAAAATAATAGCTCATGATCTAAATTACAGTTACTTTGAAGTCAATATTTTTAATTTCAGCTGTTTTTCATCAGAATTATAAGTTGTTTCTTAAATTTTCGTTCAATGAATTTTAATTTCATTCTTTCACCATTCGATCCATAATCAATTAGTAGTACATGGAAATTTGAAAATATTTACCTTATTTAACCTCGTAATAGCACTCATCACGTAAAATCAAGTAAAACAAATTAATTAAAAATTGAAAAGATAGAATTGATAAAATGAAATTGATAAAATACTGTCAATGGTAGAAATGATCAATACAATACATCACAAAGATGAAACACATAATTTACAATTGATATAAATTTGATGTATAAAACTACAATTAAACAAAAGCAGATATATATATATATATATATATATATATATATATATATATATATATATATATATATATATATATATATATATATATATAAATGTTTGAAATAACCAATGTGATTGAGTTACAATTGGATATTCCGCGATATTTCTGTGAGAGAAAAAAGGTTCTATATTTATGAAATCATGTATGGGATATTTAATATATTAACATAAAATCAGTGTTTTTTTGCTTTCCTATTTACTACAATAACTCCTTACTTTAAAAAAATAATACAAATACAATAGCAATAAATAAATCAAAGAAAAAGTAATAGGTGCAATTAAAATGAACTACGAACAGTGCTAATGGCAAACAATACAAATAGATCATTAGATTGGATAGCGTTACTTACATAGAAACTCATATTCTATAAGAATAAAAATTGAATTTTAATTTCATTCTTTCACCATTCGATCCATAATCAATTAGTAGTACATGAAAATTTGAAAATATTATAAATATTAATTTTTTTCTGTTGCATATATTTCTGAAAGGAATGTTTTAATTTTCCAGAGAATGAGTTGGTCGAAAATCCATTTTTTTATCTTTGGATTGGGGCCTCCATTGTGAGTTCGTGTTATGCCTACACGTGGGATATCAAACTTGATTGGGGTTTGTTCGATTCTAAAGCTGGTGATAATAAATTTCTGAGAGAAGAAATCGTATATTCCTCAACGGTAAGATATTTTTAATTTTATTTGTTGTATCTATGATTGAATGATCGCATTTCATTGATCTACGTACCTACTTTGTAATTATTTTTTTTTAATTAGCCTCGTCTATTCTGAACACGTTTTAAATTTCTTAGAAAGTTGTTTCGGACTTTAACGTATTATCAAGAGGTTAATACAACAATAAATATTAAAACACTGGTCAATGTATTAGAAGAACGAGTATTTGGAAAAACTAGTAAACATTGTTGAGTCTAGCCCAGTGTTTTGTAATTATACGATACTTTTCAAAGTTACAGTACGAAATGTACCCCAAAACAAAATATGACAGCTTAATTAACCTTAAAATCTAGTGGTTTAGCTCCAACAAAGCAATGATTTGGTCACATTTTGTTTAAGTAACAGTGCTATATTTTCAGTGGTTTTACTATTTCGGAGTTGTGGAAGATTTTGTGCTGAGATTTGCTTGGGCGTTCTCGATGTCTTTGACTGAAATGGGTTATGTGCATGCAGATCTCATGGTCACAATATTAGCTCCTCTGGAAGTTTTCAGGTAATCAATTCTTTACTATACACATTCTTCTTGAAGTTTTTCCTAGAACCAGATATCGATAGAAAATAATTGTACCGAGTTCGAAAAATATATACTGGTATACGTGTTATACATACTTCATAAAAATTTGTTCATATATTTGTGAAATGTAAAATATTTTATTAATAACCAAACTTCAGAATAACTACCACCTAATGTGGAAGTTAGGTGGTAGTTATTCTACCCAATTGTAGAAGATTCCCTCTGTATATAGTATTAGAATATTCATTCTGTGTATACTATTTTCCACTAAGGCATTCATCGCTTTTCTTCCTAAAAATTTGAAACTTTTTGTATATTGAAACCTCGCCTTAAATAAGTACTAGTTTTTAAAAAATCTTCCGAAAATTTTCGAATGATAATTCTTGAATTTATTTTTCAGGAGATTTATATGGAACTTCTTTCGTCTTGAGAATGAACATCTTAATAATTGCGGAAAATTTCGAGCAGTAAGAGACATATCGGTTGCCCCCCTTGATACATCTGATCAAATGCTTATACTAAGAATGATGGACGAAAAAGATGGCGTTACCAATAGGAGAAAAAAGAAAGGTAACTCAAAGAAGAAGGACGAACAAAGACTAACTCTGGAGGGGGAATCCACTGATGATATGGACCTTTCATGAAATAAATAGTGGAATTAATTTAATATAATTTCATGTTCACCATTGGTATATATTGAAGATATTTGAATGCATTTAAAAGTATCAATAAAAAGGTTTTAATGTAAGAGGCATATTTAATCTTAGAAATATAGCTTTTAAATTAATTGAAAAAATACTCAAAAATTTCAATTTAAATTCAGGTGAATTACTTAGGTGAAATGTATATTTGATATCTTAATTCATAAATTAATGATTTTGAATATAAAATTGAAAATATAATTTTCATATAAACTATCGAAAAATAATCATCAATTTTTATCAATAAAAATTGTGAATAATTAATTTTTTAGTCTTTGTGAATTATATGGCTTTCTCTAAAGAATTTGAATTAATTAATGAGATTGAATTCTCGCTTAACTCTTGGTGAAACATAATTGAATATTAAGTCAAGAATATTACAGTCTTGAAAATGAGCTAACGCTCAAAACATGTTGACTATACATATTGTTAAATAAATCGTGAAACATTAAGCCAAGAGTTTAATTTATTTTAAAATTTGAATTAAGATGAAAGTGAAACTGAAGTTCACTGATGTGAAAGTTTGTCGGACAATTCCAACAATTGCGTTGGAAAAAGAAATATGAACACTAATAGATAGAATTATAATTATTCTATAAGCTTACAGTAGGTGAATCGTTGCTAATTTTTGGTCTCTCAAATTTTCATTCGTCTTTTTGTTTTATAGAAAATTGAATTAATTTCTTGCTCCAGGTATTTCATGGGTTTCTCAACAATGTTGATCGATTTCTCGGACAACCGTTGTTGCAGCATTTTGGAAAGTATCAAATAATTAAAAACACACTGCGAAATTTCACGAAATTCTTTAAAACTTTCACTCAACTTACGTTTTGGGCACATTATAAAGAGTTTACACAACCAGTTTCTTTCTCTTCAGTACTATCAATATCAAAATAAAAGCAGATTGATACAATGCTTGTGTTGAACTCTTGATAATGGGTTAGTAGCCCGAAACGTATGTCGAGTGTATCTAAGAATCTGAATCATTCAGAATGTAGTTATTCACAAGCGTACTACGAAGGTAGGATATATGGAAATTAGAATAAAAACTTTTGAGTACGATATATCATGAGGTCAAAGTGGACCTCGCATTTAAATAAAATCAGTATATTAGGTGCCTTATTTGAATAATCTATTAGTTTCTTGCAGTTATATATAAACTACTTAGTGTACGTTGTATTCAGAACGACAGACGATTATAAATGTAGTAGTCAATGCTCTAGGTTTTTCTTGAATTTACCATATTTTGATAAGTTATAAGTTCTCCGTAGTAATATTCATATAGTGTTCATCCTTAAAGTATGTAACTACATGAAGTATCTAAGATCAACTTTCTTATTAGTCCTGTTTCTTGGAGGTGATAAATCTTTATATCGTGTCTGGAAAGAGTGATTTTGAAAAATTTAGACGATAGGGTTATTACGTCTCTAAAACAACACTGGTCGAAAATATAGTTTCCTAGTGTCCAACACTCCCAACTCTTGAAATAGTTCAACGCTATAATATGTTTTATTTGTACAATCTTACAATTTATCCCTATTATTAAGTCTATATTTCTATAACTGTAATTATATACTTACAGTATATTTTCATAATGCATTTTTTTTTGGTGAAGCGAGACTTGATAAAGTACTGTTAGTGATGACAAGAAAGTAAAAATACTCAATGAATAAACGAATGAATATTGAAACACAAATGCGTTAAATAGCTAGGGTGTTTTTTTTAGAGGTATAGAACTTTAGGTTGGCATTACTGTTGAAGATGGCTTTAAGAGCTGAGAAGTGATTTATTCTCAGTTTGGTTTGGTAATTCATCATAAATAGACTCACGCCTTAACAACGCTCGCAAATAGTGCAATTTTATTTCGAAAATAATGGTTCTGTGCGGAATACGTATCGCGCACTACGTCCATTTTATCGACGTAGCATTTCTAGTTGAATGTCTACGTCAACAAACAAAACTGCCGCATTTGGAGTGAAGATAATCCTCAAGTGTATGTCAAAACACAGTTACATCCAGAAAAACTGACTGTTTGGTGCGCTTTATGGGCTGGTGGAATCATTGTTCCGTACTTCTTCAAAAACGATGATGGCCAGAACGTTACAGTCAATGGTGATCGGTATAGAGCCATGATTACTAACTTTTCCACTCCTGAATTGAACAACTATGATGTCCAGGAGCTGTGGTTTCAACAAGACGGCGCAACATATCACACAGCTCGTGCTACAATTGATTTATTGAAAGACACGTTTGGTGACCGCCTAATTTCACGTTTTGGACCTGTGAATTGGCCTCCAAGATCTTGTGATTTAACACCGCTAGACTACTTTCTGTTGGGCTATGTAGAGTCATTGGTATATGCGGATAAGCCACAAACGCTTGACCATTTGGAAGACAATATTCGCCGTGTTATTGCCGATATACGACCACAAATGTTGGAAAAAGTTATCGAAAATTGGACGTTCAGATTGGACTACTTCCGAGCCAGCCGTGGCGGTCATATGCCAGAAATCATATTTAGAATGTTATGCCACAAGATTATTTTTCGAATAAAAAAAAAATTCTTGTCAATCGAATGATCCATCGTTGTTTTATTGCAATTTAGATTTCTATACCTCTAAAAAAGCACCCTTTACAATCTTACAATGTATCCCTATCATTAAGTCTATATTTCTATAACTATAATTATATACTTACAGTATATTTTCATAAATGCATTTTTTGGTGAAGCGAGACATGATAAAGTAGTGTTAGCGATGACTAGAAAGTGAAAATACTCAATGAATAAATGAATGAATATTGAAACACAAATGCGTTTAATAGCTACTTGGGTTATCAAAACCAATAAAATTCAACAACATTCATAAAATCCGATTACTATTTTGGGATCAAATTCTCCAATAAATGACTATGTCATTCAATATTGTAAAATATTTACTATAATGAATTATCAATTAACCACTAAGATAATGAAAACAACAAACATCCTTATCTCACTAGGGAATTGAACCCTCATCCCTGGTGTGGCATTCTTATTTTCTCTACAGTGGAGTCAAATATTCAAGGTTTATCCTTTTCTCACTTATGTTCATAGCCATTTTTGAGTACTCCTACTTTGAAGATACACATTGTTGAATAACATAACTTCTGAATAATGAACTTCTTTACTTGAAAAAAAATTAAAGAGACAATTCGAAAATATTCCCAAAATTTTTCGTAAATTCAAGAAGAATAACATAATAGTAAGAACATTTTTTGAATGAAAATTGAAACGATGATGAAATTAAGACATTAATATATTGTAATGTTTAATGAATACCACAACATGTAACCTCGAATTTCTCTGATAAAGGTTAAATTCGTGGTCTTTTCGAAACAGCTGCAGGTTTTTAAAATAGACAAAACCACTTTGAATTCATCAAACGTCAATAGATATGCAATTATCCAAGAAGGTGTCAAGACCTGAGCACTTTCGGATATAACATATATGTATGGTTACTATTTATGATCGCTGGTAACTGGCACGTAATCAAATCCCGGCAAAAAATAATGTTACCCTGAGCACGGTCCTGGTGTTGCGAATTATAGGCGCCAGTCCAAGGAAGATATGTCAGTGTTCAAAATGTAATTTTTAGCGTCGTGAATAATAAGCAACACGAGATATGAAGTTCTTTCGCTTCGGTTCCCTTAATTCGCGGAGTGCGTGTAGTTTTGAAGTGTAAATTTTACCGAGTGTTCCGGTTTTCAGTGATATATTTCAAGTGAATTTGGATCAGTGCTTATTCAGTGACGACACAAGAAAAGCGTCTCAATACCTGGATTAAATAAAGCATCTGAAGAAACAGGTATACTTTCAGGAGTTTTTGAATGTTTTTCGTTTTCGGATTTTATTTTCAACATTTTTCGAGAATTCGCCATCGAATTTTGCCAGTATTATTCCGAAAATTTCAATTTTTGTGTATATATTCGATTTAGGATGTTTTTTCCTCGATTCATAGACTTGAATATATATTTTCTTGATTGATTTTCATGGGTTAAGTATATCAATAATTGGTGGTATATTTGTTTTTTCGTTTATCCACAGATGTTTTTTACTTTTCGGCAAAAATGGTAATTTCTTAAGAAAAAATTATTCCTTATCCACAGCTTTCCCTTGATAACTTCTTTCAAAAGTTTTGGATTTAAACGTATAAGTCTCTCCACCTCTACTATTTTCATAAATGTATGTAATTTTGAAAGAATTTGCCACTCTTTGGTTCAAGGGAAAGCTGGGAATAAGGAGAGATTTTTTTCTGAAGAAGGCAACATTTATTGTCCAAACGTAAAAAGCATCTGTATATAAATGGAAATATAAATATACCACCATTATTGATAGACTTAATTAGTCAAGATAATCAATCAATATATATATATATATATATATATATATATATATATATATATATATATATCATATATATATATATA
Organism: Henosepilachna vigintioctopunctata; assembly: GCA_030704895.1. Taxonomy (NCBI): domain Eukaryota; kingdom Metazoa; phylum Arthropoda; class Insecta; order Coleoptera; family Coccinellidae; genus Henosepilachna; species Henosepilachna vigintioctopunctata. Next base: position 3,565,599 of record JARQZJ010000066.1, read on the forward strand.
AAATATATGAATAATGTTCAACGAGGGGGAAATCAAAAGTAGACACTGTCGGCATATCCCGCAAGTAGTAGCAGCCGTTGAGACGTGTTTCGAGCTTATTGGCTTTCCTCAGAACGACGTAGCCAAGTTCAATTTGTACGAACCTGGAGATGGAAAAACAAGAAACAACAGAACTCTGAATATATATATATATATATATATATATATATATATATATATATATATATATATATAATATATATATATATATATATATATATATATATATATATATATATATATATATATATATATATATATATATATATATAACAGATACATAGTCGTTAAAGACCTGGGGGACTAAATATATATATGAAATTACACCTGATTTCATTTCATTTCTGCATTTTAGCTGATATTTTAAGTTCTGAAGTACCTACCCAAGATACTTTTTAGAGTGACTCGAACTATGTAGTTTTTCTAGCAATTTTGTGATTGAAATATTTATATTCAATTTAAAATAATAGTAGAAATATACTTTTGGTTGTTGAAATAGTCTTAGTTCTATAGTTCCATTAGAAAATGTAAATTTCATATCAAAATCTAAGCTATTTGCCTATTCAAACGCAAAATAGCAAATCAAACGCAAACGCAAAACTTTTGATTTTGTATCCTTGTGGCATCTACTTGGTAAAACTTCCCTATCACACTTATAATGGAGGATTATAGTCTAACATCACTGTACACCTAAACATAGTAAAAGTATCTATACAAACTGAATTGTGTATATTATATCCTTTGAAAAAGCTATAATCACGGCCTACTTTAAACTCGGTTCTACTCTATACCTTCAATATTGGTTTAGAGTAAGTAGGCCGTGGCGTAAAAGAGTTAGCTAAACGCTAGTAAGGAATAACTTACATAATTACCTATAAGAGGAAATGAGACGATTCTCCTTCATTATAACAGCAATTATTTAAGATGTAGAAATCTGACTATATCGTAAGGTCGTATATTTGTAATTGTTTGGAAAAAAGATTTTTCCAAGTGTCAAAAAATAAGACAATTTTATTGCACAAAGTTAATTTTTTTTGAAAATTATCACGAATAGAATTAGGCTCATATATCATCCATCGTAAAATTTCATCGCAATGATTATAATTTTGTTGAAAATTTCCACAAAATTTCGAACAAAGAAAGAATTTATACCGCAGGAGCTTCGTATTTTTCATAGAATAGAATTCAATAGAATAAACTTAACTGAATTAAATTCGATGAAAAGCTGTTTTTTCAATCTCGTGAATTGTAGGCTATATAATAAGAGTACCGATTAATTAATTAGACACACTATGAATGTTAAACCTGAAAATAATTCAATGTTTTTATTCTATGGGTATTAATAATAGTAGTCAAGCAGCTGAAATTAATAATTTACAGTCCACCTACGATTATACAAACACTACTCTATGTTGCAAGAGAAGATTGTTTTATATGTGTCGGCAATACTAACATAATTTTGGAACTGTTTCGAAAACCATCATTTTGAAGGGTAAATAGAGTACGAAATTATTAGGAGAAATATTGATAAAAAGTTTTAAAATTAGATTGATTAATTTCAGAATTGAAAGATTTAGTGAGATGATGAGTTACTTCATTTCACCAATAAGAATAACACTCATCTGTGAATGAGAGATTTAGTGAAAATGTATGGGGTATCAGAAGCCGATATATTGTGTTCGAATACCAAATAATGTATGGACGTTTTAGTAAAAGGTGTTTTTTTAGAGGTATAGAACTTTAAATTGCAATAAAACAACGGTGGATCATTCGATTGACAAGAATTTTTTTTTATTCGAAAGATTATCTTGTGGCATTACAATTCAAATATGATTTCTGGCATATTACCTCCAAGACTGGCTCGGATATAGTCCAATCTGGAAGTCTGATTTTCGATGACTTCCCAACATTTGTGGCCGTATATCGGCAATAACACGGCGAATATTGTCTTCCAAATGGACAAGAGTTTATGGATTATCCGCATAGACCAATGACTTTACATAGCCCCACAGAAAGGAGTCTAGCGGTGTTAAATCACAAGATCTTGGAGGCCAAATCGCAGGTCCAAAACCTAAAATTAGGCGGTCACCATACGTGTCTTTCAATAAATCGATTGTGGCACGAGCTGTGTGACATGTTGCGCCGTCTTGTTGAAACCACAGCTCCTGGTCATCATGGTTGATCAATTCAGGAATGAAAAAGTTAGTAATCACGGCTCTATACCGATCACCATTGACTGTAACTTTCTGGCCATCAGCGTTTTTGAAGAAGTACGGACCAATGATTCCACCAGCCCATAAAGCGCACCAAATAGTCAGTTTCACTGGATGTAACGGTGTTTTGACATACACTTGATGATTATCTTCACTCCAAATGCGGCAGTTTTGTTTGTTGACGTAGCCATTCAACCAGAAGTGCGCTTCAACGCTAAACAAAATTCGCTTATGAAAATCGGGAACAACGGCAATCTCGTTTTGGGTCCATTCGACGAATCTACGCCTTGCTTGATGATCGTTTGGCTTCAATTCTTGCACGAGTTGGATTTTGTAAGCACGCAAACCAAGATCCTTCCGCAAATCTTCCATAAATTGGATGGACACAGATCCAATTCCTGTGCTCGATGGCGGATGGACTCATCGGGTATTCCTCAATGCTACGCTCTACAGTAGCAATAGCTTTTTCTGTACGTAGGGCGGCTCTGGGGATGCGAGTTATCAATAAGAGTAAACGTAGTGCGAAAACGTTCCATGGTTAATCGACTTAACTGCTCTGATGGACGATTTTGTCGACGATAAAATGTACGTAATGCGCGATACGTATTCCGCACAGAACCATTATTTTCGAAATGAAATTGCACTATTTGCAATTGTTGTTCAGGCGTGAGTCTATTCATGATGAAATGACCAAACTGAGAAGAAATGACTTCTCAGCTGTTAAATCGGTCGACGTCTTCAACAGTAATGCCAACTTAAAGTTCTATACCTCTAAAAAAACATTCGTTATGTCTAGATTTTGAGTCTTATTGGTAACGTACAGTCGTCACAAAGAGTCACTCTTTCAAATTACAGAGAAAAATGTTTAGAAAGTTAGATTGAACGTTCTTCTATTTCGGAGATTGTTATTCAGTATTTTGAATGAAATCAAAACATGTTAATAAACTTCGCAAAGTAATTTCCAGTTCAGAATTCTTAGAATAAGCATGATTTCATTTCATTTCATTTCAGTACCTAAAATTGATTCTCCAGTTACTTTTTTCGATCACATATAAAAATTTTCTTATGCACATTTACGAGAATAAATTTCGCAGAATTTAATCTGAGTTGAAGTTCTTCAATTCTCTCTATTTCCTGTACTTATAGAATTTTATTGCTAAAATATCAAAGATTTTTACAATTCGATTCGGTTCATATACGAATTATCCGAATTCGCTGAATTGTCTGAATTATCCATTTCCAAATTTTTGGAAGATGAACACTTATAGAATTCCCTAGATTCAACCGAAGTCACAAACTAAAATTATCCTATATTGAATACTGTTGGCGTTTACTTGATGTAAATCCATTATAATTAAATTTACGATAAAATCCAAACACTTGAACTTTTGATTGACGCTTTTATTGAAAACATAACATGACGCTTTTCGTCGTTATAAACGACTTCTTCAGATGCTAATAGAATACTGACTGTAGAGTCAGTATTATAACGTTTATAACGACGAAACGCGTCATGCTATGTTTTCATGTGTCAATCAAGTTTATGTGTCAACAAAGTTCAAGTGTTTGATTTTATCTTATATTCAATTAAAATTCACCTATCTGAGCTACAGAGTATTCAATTTTAAATTGAGAAATTTTTAAAAAATAAGAAGACCTCAAAAAACGACATGTGTTTTGTTTACATTTTTCACCTCATGAACATTATATTGTTCATGAGGTGAAAATATAATGAAGCATCTTCATGTTGAACTTGAAATAATTTTAAAAATAATGATATTATCGCTATGGAAAAAAGGGTAAAATAGTTGCTCTGAAATGATTGAAAATTGTCTCAAAATTGGGTGCTTATGAAATTAAGATTTTGCGGTGTGTAATTGACTAGTTCCAAGCTCAATATACAAAATATACTCGTTATTTATATGCAAGTAACAATGTCCCAAGAGCAGCAAGTGATAAAAATGATTACAATTGTTCAGTTTATTGTTAAACACTAACTGCATTTATTTCATTAAACAGAAACGAATAGGTTTCAAATCATCTGAATTAGTTTTTCTTTCATAATTTTTTTGGGGTTAGATTGAAAAATTATTTTAGTGAAATCAACTGGATTCTGATGTCGTCTTTGTAGCGTAGTGAGAGAGTGACGGACCCTCACCAGGAGATCTGGGTTCGAATCCCGGGTAAGACATGAACGTTTGTAAAATGCAAAATGTCCATAGATGATGAACCCAAAAAAAAATTTTAAAAAAAACTGGATTGTGTTGAACGTTACACGAGTAAATGATTCATCCCTATCATCCAGAAATATCAATATATTTCAAAATATTCAAAATATCAACATGGACGTTTTTTGAATGCAAAATGTCCAAAGATGACGAACCTAAAAAAAAAAATTAAAAAAAAACTGGATTCTGTTGAACGTTACACGCGTAAATGATTCATCCTTATCATCCAGAAATATCAATATATTTAAAAATATTCAAAATATCAACATGGACGTTTGTGAAATGCAAAATGTCCAAAGATGACGAAACCAAAAAAAAAAAATTGAAAAAAAACTGGATTTTGTTGAACGTTACACGCGTAAATGATTCATCCCTATCATCCAGAAATATCAATCGACTTCAAAAAATATAGTTGAACCAATTTTATTTACGTTATCAGCACGACTTTGATGAATTCAATACATATAATTATTTTTTAATCCCTCTTAATTGTTAAAATAGGCTAAATTGTATCGAAAATAGTGTTTTCTGGATATACACACTTTTACTTTCTCATTTATTTTTTCATTTTATTTTTAGTTACCTGTTCAATACTATTTCAATTTATATTGAATTAATTTTTTCGTTGTATATATTCGCTTATACTCTCTATTTTTTTTCTCTGTAATTGGATGTATGTCTATTTATTATTATTTGTGTACAATTTTGCAATTTTGGGAATGTATTATTATTATTATTATTATTATTATTATTATTATTATTATTATTATTATTATTATTATTATTATTTTTTACGCTGGCTTCTTGGGACTTCTTTTAAGGTGGTATACCTTTGAGGTGAATATTTATTTGATGATCGAAAACTTTCATTTGTGAGATTTGGTAAAAAACATGTCCCAGTTCTTTAATAATGAATATATAATTAATACACTAATATTATGGAATAGAATATACATTCGGTTGACGATGTGGAACAATTTACCGAAATTATATTAATGAAATGATAATTATTTTTCAATATATTTCGCGCATATTATCTTCTTTCAGATCAAAAGGTTTTTGATTGCAGTTATGAAATTTACACGTTTATAAGGATACTAAAAGAATTATTGACATTGTTTTCAAAGCTTGAAAAAGTGGACTGCCCAATAACGACAAATAATTCAATTCTGACAGAGTTCAATAAATGTATAACATTGTAAACTTTTCAGAAATAGAGCGAGTCACGCCTTGGAATATTTCTAGAGTTTGAATGGAGCTCAGTATAATTTGGAAACGATAATCTTATACATGATATATTATACATATAATACATAGTTATTATATAATAAAATCTGATTCCAAAGATCATTAAGCTATTTTTGTTTATTCGAATTTGACCGACAGATTGACATTGACTTCTATTCTCGTTACCAAGTGAATCATTGAATATGGTTTAGTATTATGCACTCGGAAGACTTTCAGTAGCAACAATTTTTGTATTCCTTGCAAGTTGGGACAAGAATTATCAATGTGTTCAGCAAAAAACTCTCTGCACGTTGTTACCAACTAGCTAATGAAGCGGATTCACCTCTTGATTCAAGCTGGGTCAAATGTTCATGGAGTTTCATCTGGGACTTGTAATTATCATCAAAATTTCATCTAAGATCTATTAAACCAGTCTAGGGAAAGGATTATGACTCACTATCCTTCGAATTCACCGTAGTTTCCTCACAAATGACTGCCACAGGACTCTTTGTGTGTGTGTGTGTGTGTGTGTGTGTTTGGAAGTATGTAGCCAGCGTCAATTTTTTGTGTTATACTGAGCTATCGAAGGAAAAATATTTGAAAATTCTAGAATAATTCATCAAAAACTTATGAGTGGCATCAAAAGGTGTTTTTTTTAGAGGTATAGAACTTTAAGTTGGCATTACTGTTGAATATGGCGACCGATTTAACAGCTGAGAAGTGATTTGTTCTCAGTTTGGTTTGGCAATTTATCATGAATAGACACACGCCTGAACAACGCTTGCAAATAGTGCAATTTTATTTCGAAAATAATGGTTCTGTGCGGAATACGTATCGCGCGAATTTTGTTTAGCGATGAAGCGCACTTCTGGTTGAATAGCTACGTCAACAAACAAAACTGCCGCATTTGGAGTGAAGATAATCCTCAAGTGTATGTCAAAACACCGTTACACTCTGACTGTTTGGTGCGCTTTATGGGCTGGTGGAATCATTGGTCCGTACTTCTTCAAAAACGATGATGGCCAGAACGTTACAGTCAATGATGATCGGTATAAAGCCATTAATCCTAACTTTTTAATTCCTGAATTGAACAACCATGATATCCAGGAGCTGTGGTTTCAACAAGACGGCGCATCATGTCACACAGCTCGTGTCACCATCGATTTATTGAAAGACACATTTGGTGACCGCCTAATTTCACGTTTTGGACCTGTGAATTGACCTCCAAGATCTTGTGATTTCACACGGCTAGACTACTTCCTGTGGAGCTAAGTAAAGTCATTGGTCTATACGGATGAGCCACAAACGCTTGACCATTTGGAAGACAATATTCGCCGTGTTATTGCCGATATACGGCTTCAAATGTTGGAAAAAGTCATCGAAAATTGGACGTCCAGATTGAACTACATCCGAGCCAGCCGTGGCAGTATACCAGAAATCATATTTAAAATTTAATGCCACAAGATTATCTTTCGAATAAAAAAAATTCTTGTCAATTGAATGATCCATTGTTGTTTTATTGCAATTTAAAGTTCTATACTTCTAAAAAAAACACCCGTTATTTCAATTAATTCTTACCATTTCGTATACATTAAAAGGAAATATCTAGTTATCTATTGATTTTTACTCCCTTTCGTTGTTATATTTGCCAATGGTAGCACAATTAGCGAATGAACTCTATCAATTTATTAAGTGACTACGGGAATAAATGATTTTGGAATGACATTCAAACCCATTCCGGTCGTTCTAGCTCTAGATAAAGTATAATTCAACAATCTAAGTAGGCTAACTATTTTCATAATGTTCTTATACCTTCTTGATTCGCGTAGTAAGTACGAATCCAAGCAGCCAAGTAGTGGATATAGTTCTAATATTGTGAACTTTTGATAAATTCATTATGCATGTAATAAACAAAAGTCTGTCCACCAACAAGCGATAAGTTTTATAACAATAGTTTTATAACCTTGTGTCCATTCCTCTTACTACGAAAATTTCGAAAAAGGAGTAAATTCTTTGAAAATATTAGCAAGAAATAACGGTTATGAAAATAGTTTTTAAATCAATCTCACACTGTCTATTGAATTGGAACATAAATATTATTTCATAAACTTTATAACACACCTTCGAGAGAACATATGTGAAGGATTGAGCGAAAAATCAATTGAAACAATGTGTACGAATAAAAGAAACATAAGGTCACTTTTAGTAAATTAAAAGGAAAATATTGATGTTGAACAAAATGGCAGCATAGGCCAAACAGGTAGAAATATCTAAACCCAAGTAGATGAATATAAAAGGCCGATTTTACAGAACGAGAACATTACGAGTTACTCAGTATATTGCATTATTAGTAAGAATAATAAATAAAATTTCATCTATACCTATTTCGCACCTTTATCTTCTAGGTGTAAATTTGATGTTTTTTGTTGTAGTTAGTATTAGTAATGAAGTGAATGCTCGATATATTGAGGCAACGTGTTGCCTCAATGTTATGTTTTTATGGTAATATTTTTCAATATATTCGTGAAACATCAATCCAAGAGTTATGAATTAATAATCAATATAAATTATTACGTCCTATCGTTAGTCGATAGGAAGTGCTTATACAGACATATATGTCTCGTGTTTTTCTTTAATATCCGTTACAATTATAAGGTCATTCAATGATAATAATCATATTAATCGACTAACTCTTGAAACTATTCATTTAATTTTTCAATTAACGTCTTGAATTTATGTTGCTTCATTTTTTGAATGCTGCAAGTTAGTAGTTAATACATACATGGTTGAAGAATTTATTTAATTTTCCGGTATATTTATATCGATGATTCTCATTCAACCACTTTGGGAAAAAATGAAAACAATATAACCTAAAAAAAGTTTATTAGTGTTTCTTTGAATTCTGCACCAAAATTGCACCAGTTCACTTCAATAGATTCTTCAATGGATAAATATTTCCTTTTAAGGTATAAATTTTCGTATTTTTACATCATTGACATTCCTTTATTCAATTATTACAGTTTTTTTCCATATATGTTTTACCTATTCCTATAAATATTCGATGTAGTTTCTGAAATTGTCATTTTCTTTTGCAACGTTTTGATTTGTGGTATTTTCGTGCTGTTTCTTTTCTGGTTTGTTCTTTGCCTTCCATTCATTCAGTTTCTGACATAGCAGTCAGTGGATTATCTGATAAAATTCCAAAGCACTCAGAATAAACTCGAATTGTAATGTGTATCAGTTTCTCGAGTTGCTGAGCTTTTTTTGCTCGTAAAAATTGATATGCTTACACGATCCGAACCGTTATATTCTGAGAATTATATTTTTATCTTTTGTTTATATACTGTTGTTGTATTGTTTGCGCTTTTGGTATTCTTCATGCAGATCCTTCCACATATTATTTTCGATTACCTGTAAGTTTCTTCTTATGCATTCCTGGTTTTGTTCTTTCGCTAAGACTAAGAACCGGTACTTGATGGAGACTCTCTGGCTAGTAGCATTTATTGAACGTCACTTTTTTTTTTTTGAAAAATTACTCACGAATACATGAAGTTAATATTGAATATTCAAGCTGAGGAATCGTAAACAGTTGCTAAAATTATGCAGACGATGCCAGAAGATAAATATTCTTCAATGTAGGGATTATCACGATGACTTAACACTTTTACTCTGCGTGTGTATGAAAGGGGTGCAATCAAACTTCACTATTTATCTGCATGTCAAAGTCTTGGGAATTCATAGGAGTTCGACTTAGGAAACGGGACCTCCTGGAAAGCTTCCATTAATACATTGAAGAAAATGTAGGTTCGAATATCGTTCATCATGTGCAGAATGAGGAAGAAGTTGGAGATAAATCATATTCTACATTTCCTTCTATTAACCTAATTCGAATGTAATATGATTAATTCCATGTCTGAATCCCTCATTAGAGTGGAGAGTGCTCTTTGATCTTTATTGGACATAATTTCAATAATCTTTGAAAGTTTTAATCGTAATTTACTTGTAGCTGAACTTCAGAATATAAATCAGAGATTGAAATTGATTATGTTCGAAAATGAAACCGGACTAATTGATCGTCGTGGAATGCTAAAATCAGATATTTTGATGATTGATTGTCTCTTGGGTATGTTTTCTGCGATATATAGTATTAAGTCGAATTAAATAGTTCCCATGAAGTAATGTATAAAGGATACGTCTGTAACACCTAGTTTTTTAATATTTAGAAAACTGTTGTCAAACTAAAACTTTTTTATATTTTTCGGTAAAAACAAAAGGAAGAAACTATAATAAATGAATAATATGATATCAAATGAAATATCATTAGATTAAGCTAGTTTGAAATATTACATATTTCAGTAGACAGTGCCACGTAAATACTTTTAAACAAATTTTTTTTGACTTGAATTGACTATCATACCAGGGTTTGAATCCTGGGTTAGATATATTATCTTAACCAGAATGAACAAGCAAGGGTAATTTTCAGTTAGAGCGGAAAATTGGATTCCTGATAGCCTCACCAATCTTTTTCGTTCTTACCTGGTTGACCGACGTCAATTCGTACTGCTGGACGGCATACAGTCGTCTGAGTTCATACCTACCTCTGGAATACCTCAAGGGTCTAATCTTGGACCACTGTTATTTATTCTGTTCATAAATGATCTGATGGATAATATTCACTCTCCACATTTGATGTTCGCAGACGATTTGAAACTATATCATGAAGTTAGATCACAGGACAACTGTGTTCAACTTCAGCTCGCGCTGGACCATGTTGCTAGTTGGAGTGAGGAGAATTATTTGAGTTTGGATTTGTCAAAGTGTAATGTTGTTTCTTTCACAAGGAAAAAGAGACCTGAATTGACTGTGATTACAGCGTCGGTGGTCACGTTCTTTCTCGTTCTGATAAGGTGAGAGATCTTGGTGTAGTCTTCGACCAGAAGCTTTCCTCTGTCCCACACATCACCCAACTTATTTCACCTGCTGCGGAAATATATAGATTTGTTATACGTAATGGCAAATATTTTAATAATTCCTCAACATTCATAGGAGTATTTGATACCCTAACCCGTAGCAAGTTGGAGTATGGCAGCATGATCTGGCATCCCATTTACACTTGCCATCAACGCCATCTTGATGCCATTCAGAGAAGGTTCTTGAAATTCTTGATTTGGAGGGAGGATAAAGTTTAAACACAGAGAGGAGTCAATCATAACGAATTATTGAGTCGATTTAGTTTAATCTCATTGCAGAGCAGGAGAGAAACTTTATCACTCAAATTTTTGTACAAATTACTGCACAATGGTGTTGATTGTCCTCCTCTTTTGTCCGCTTGAAATTTCGCGTGCCTAGGCAAAATTCTCGTACTACAGAATTATTCCACCTAGAGACTCCGACTACCAACTCCCTAATACAATTCCCCCATTTGGTTTATGGAGTCTTCATTCAATATAGTTGGCAATAATTGTGACATTCACTTTGACTCCATAGAATTTAATATCAGTATTTCATTGAATCCCATAATGTAGTTATAAGTTATTATTTTTTTTTTTGGTTTGATTGAGCTCTTTGTTATATCTTCTTCATTTTAATTATTCAGTTGATTTCTCAACATTTTTATTATTTTCTGTGATTGGGTGTAATACCTGTTGAGAATAAAGAACTTATTATTCTATTATTATTATAACCTTTATCTTCCAGTGACCAGATATTTGAGTCTTTTCACTTCCAGTTAGGATAAACGTTCTTACTGAGGGTGGACAGTTAGGACCATAGGTTCAATTTTTCTTTCAGTCAGGAATATGAAAAACAACCGAATATGAAAAGACCGGGCTTTGAGAATCTTTTATATATCTCTTACATTAAGTGGTTAAACTTACTTGTGAGCTTATATGTATATAACCGCACGAGTTATTCGAACTATTTTCACTGAAACAACAAGACAAATGGTTTTTCCCAGATCCTAAAATTTAAACAAATTTTGGGACATTTACACAAATACAATTAACTAACAAGAGTTAGCGGATATTCAAATTATTTCGCAACTGTGTAAACCTTTCATCCATTTTCTAACTGGAGTATGAAGAATGCAATTCCTGTGAGATATTTCAAGATGATCAATATTTACCGTCAAATTCGGTAGCCATCATTTGGAGTTCCGACTTTGTACAAATATTTGCTACATCCACTCACGGGAACAACGGGATAAGAGAAAATAAGAAAGTTTGAGTTATGGAGGAGACTCCTTCATTTAATTTCTCGTTCCAATCAGATACAGATGTTCATATGCGAAAAAATATTAAAAATGATATTGCGGTTTTGATTAAAAGCAAAAATCACCTTATTAAGATTCCACTTAAGATTCCATTGAACTTGTAAATACAGTTCATTGATCGAATTCTTCTTTTCTCAAACCTTCAGAACGTATTCTCGATATTGACCATCAATAAACTGTTAATATAATAGTGTTTCTTATATTCAAATAAATTGAATTTTTTAACAAGGTCGGTTACCCGACTTTCCTAGATCCTGCACCATTTTGCAATGCACGGAGAGGATTTTTTAAGAACAACTTAAGTTCAATAGAAAACAACCAGACAAATGTTTTTAACAAAAACCTAAGCTAACCGACTTTATGAACTTAGAACAATAAGAACTTGTAGAAAAATAATATCTTTCGATGAATACAATTTCAAGAATGAACTGTAAATAGTGAACGAAAATTCATTTTCAGGTAAAGATATTCTTTGCACATTCAATTTACCATCCCTGAATGTTTTTATTTTGCATCTTATTTTACTGAACAAACACATTATTTTACTGCAAAAAAATTGTTTAATTTGCTCAGCTAATTACAAAAAAGTGTTGTATCATGATTTCAGGAGAGGAATTGGGAAATCCTGTAGGACTGAATTTTTTTTATAGAGTATGATCTATCTTTACTGTTGACATCTTTGATTCGAAGGAATCTGATTACGAAAATGAAAAAGTCTTCTTTTATAGTATCGTAACTGGAAAAGCATTTCCGCGTAGATTCGAGATATATTTATAACCTATAAAAATAGAAAATTTTCGAAATGAAAAATAGACAAGTTCACTGATTCGAATAAGTTGGCTCACATCCAGTATGAAATTAATTTGTGCCAGGAATTGTTGACCTTCTATCATATTGCACCTATCTTTTTGCCGTCATCTTTAGTCTAACCAATTTTATTTATTGTGGATGAGTCTTTGTTATCAAATTGGGCATTCATAAAAGTTCTTTTCCAAATACCTACTTGGAAAAAAGGCTTTTTTACCAACTTACCAATCAGCATCTGTACCAAGATATTCCTTCTATAAATTTGAAGTTTTCGAATGGACATCCTCCAATATTCATTAGTGCCTTTAGCACAAAAACAATATAGAATAGAATAGAATAGAATAGATTTATTAATCTCACAAATTATCTACACAATTAATTGTACAAATAAAAATGAAATAAGTCATAAAATACAAACAGAATTTATCTGAGGCAATAAGCCCTAAACTCCTCAACCGTGTATGGTTCACACGTCATTATGAGTGACTGAACCTCTTTTTTAAAACGTTTATGACCCGAAATATCCTGCAGACGTCTGGGCAAACCATTAAAGAGCTTGATTGCCATGTACTCTGTACCTTTCTCGCGAAGAGGAGATGAATGCATTGGAAGAAAATATGGAATTAATTGTCTGGTTCTGTTAGTATTCTTATATTCCTCAAAGTAATGCTGATTCTTGTGAAAGAATACAAGTAATTTGCAAATATAGAGCCCATATACCGTGAAAATCTTGTGCTTCCTGAAATGACCACGGCAAGACTGTCTATAATCAAGTCGCAGTAATATTCTCAAGGTCCATTTCTGGGATACAAACATACTACCCAGATGAATAGAACCTCCCCAAAATTGTATTCCATACGATAAGATCGACTGATAATTAGCATAGTAAATAATCTTCAGGATATGTAAATCAATCTGCTCCCTAAGCATAAAAAAGTTGTAAGAGACTGAGTGAGTTAAGCCTCTTTATAAGTTTCAAAATATGTATATCCCATTTCAGATGTTTATCCAAACTAATACCCAGAAAACTCACATCATCCTTCACCGGAATTTGGTTTTCCGGATCACCAACATATTTAGGATAAAGCTATCTAGATTTATCGGAACAAAAAAAAATACTCTCTGTTTTCGAAAAATTCACCTTCAGTTTGTTGTGGAGACACCAACTTGAAAGTTCTTTCATTACAGATATTGCTGAGGACAATACGGAGTTAATATTCTTACTCAATATATGCATTCATATGTGTGTATATTTTTTTTATTACGCGATTTTCACCGAATATTGTTGAAACATAACATAGTTTCGCCAATATAGATATGGCATTATCAGATGTATATGCTACACTAAATTACTAAGATGCAAAACAAACTAATTTTTCTCCTTCTATTCTCATTATTTTGAGATAGATATACATAGATTGGACTTTCTTTTCATAGTGCCATAGATGATTTATTATATGATTTTCCTTCAATATATTTTCAACTCTATACATTTTTTTCCCATTGAGTTGGCTCAGTGTATCAAAGCATCTGATGATGTTTTTGTATTGGCGAAACAATTATGTTCAATAATATATAGTAAAAATCCCATACCAGAGTTAGATCCATTTAGTGTATGGCATTGAATTTTCATCGATTATCAACCCATCCAATTTTTGAAACGAAAAGACTGCTTTTCAAAACTTTTTGACAGAGAGAAAAAAGCGATTTTTTGTAAAAAGAGTTGAGATTAAGATGTACGTTCACTTGTTCCTTCTCATATCCATAACGGAAAATACTGTATTGACATACCTAGCCGGTATTTTCTTGGTAATTGCAAGATTGAAAAATATTTAGACATATTTAATTCACTTTGGGGAAAACCTCCTATTATTAGAAATAACTCAATGGTAATTTTTCTTAATTTATCATTAGCAACACAAGACTCTTTATACCTGACTTGATGCCGGTAATGTATGTATATGCATATAATTTATGACCCTTCGTTTCAAAATATATCGATGTTTATTTGATATATTTGAAATTCCATATACTTTTGAAGGAACAACACAAAAAGCATTGGTTCCGCACATGATTACCTCCTTTTGATTATCAATGATAAATAAACCCTTATTTCAAATACTCCCAAAATATTATAGTGGTAGTTCAGATTAGGAATCGTTTATTTCATTTCCTTTATAACTCTTGTCTTCGCCGATCTATAATTGGGAAACTGCTAGCAACGCTGGAATACCGTAACATCATAAAAGTGGTAATTGACATTTGATGATGAAAGAAATGCACTTGTGATCTAAAAAAATCGGGTTCTCATAGAGATAAATATTAGGATTTTGGGACAGTCTGAATGCCAGCATGTCGAGGTCACGATCGGTGCATTAAATTTAGAACTGTTGAGATATATGTTAAGGTCACTCCACGCTCAGATTTTATTCTTAGGTCTCGAAACGGAAAACGATAAGATACAAATGTTTTACTGTATTGAATATCCACTATTAAGGTTTTGTCATTTACATCACAAAACCTCTGATGAGAACGTGAGTTGTGGTTTTGTTATTTTTCGAAGATGCGTAAATATTCGAAGTGAACATATGTGGAAGTTCTTCATTCATAGGTGTTAAAATCAATGAATATGCGGCAATTCGACTTTGAATCATTACCATGTCGATAAAACAGAGAGGAACAGCAATAATTATATTGCGCAACAAAAAAAAAGTTGGATGTTTCCTTTACTTCATGAGTCAAAACTTACGTTGGGTTAAGAAAAACAAATATGACAAACAAAAATTTATTAGATCTACATATTTTTATATGTGAATGATGAAAATTATTGTTTCTAAGAAATTAGTAAACTAATTGCATATGCTAACAACGTTTAAAGTGTGATTGCACTACCACTATTGATATTTAAATTCAAAATTCTTCAAAATCACTTGCCAACGAAGACTAAACTGATTTCTTTGTTCGCGATCTTTTAGCTTTCCTCTTGTAAGTGACCTCTGGAGCACCCTACATTTAAACCAGCAGTAATCTGCAAGCCTCCTTCCAGTGGACTTGATATATTCGCTTCAGAATATCTTGATGAAACCTTTCTCCATGCATATCCCTGACATATCCGCAATTAGGTGGGAAAAATGAATATGGAAGTGGAGAAAATAGATTTTTAGGGACATACCTATTGAAACCGAGTTGCTGGTATTTTTGTAGAAGTTGGGTAACCAATTGAAGGTGGTTATCATCTCTTTTGTTCTCTAAAAGTTTATGTATATCACTCTTGTGAGCTTCCCGAGTTTCCTCTCTTTTCCCTACCAAAACATAATCGAATGCAATGTCCTTTACAAGTTGACGTATTTGTGGCTAACAAAGATTCGTTCCTGATGCATCACTTAATTTAAGAAGTTTATGTCTTAAGATTTAAAAGCCTGAACTTCTCGGTTCATGGCTTTGACAGAGTTCTTCATTAGGCTCAGCTTGCTGTTAAAGGGTGGAGGAAGAACATTTTTTGGATCTACTGTTTGGATTTTAGTGGCTCAAAAATTACGTTTTTCTTAGTAGGATTAAAATTTCTAGCAGACCAATCTGCTTGAATCCACTAAATAAAATTTATGTGTATTTTGACAAATTCTTTCAATTCGAAAAATACATTTTTAGTAAATTGAAAAAAAGAATTTATATAATTTAAAAAGTAGCTTGTATCTCTAAAACTAGAGCTAATCGATTATTTTAATGGCCGTTTTTGCACACAGTAAACGAGAAGACATAGGATAGGACTAATTCTGAGACCGAAACTATTTCATTGTCGCGGAGTGTTATTGGATACATAGAATTCGAAAGATCATTTTACATGTTCACTGTTTGAACAATATAACAAGATTCATAACAAGACATAATTAAAATAATAATAATAACTTCTATTCATCCTTTCAGACAGAAACACTTGTATAGGACACGTTTCTAAAATACA
Organism: Henosepilachna vigintioctopunctata; assembly: GCA_030704895.1. Taxonomy (NCBI): domain Eukaryota; kingdom Metazoa; phylum Arthropoda; class Insecta; order Coleoptera; family Coccinellidae; genus Henosepilachna; species Henosepilachna vigintioctopunctata. The sequence goes on from JARQZJ010000066.1 coordinate 3,582,345, forward strand.
CAAAAACAAGTAATCTAAGTAATTGCAATGACAATAGTAATATATGAAACATAAAATAAATATACCGAATAAAAGAAAGAGAGAAGCAAAGGAACATGAAATAACTAGTTATATGCTTATTCAAATTGAAATCAAAATATTCTTCCTTATTGTAAAAACACTTCTCGTTGAGCAGCATTTCAATTTTCCTCTAAAATTTACTGTATTCCAAAACCTTCAGTCTATCGGTCAGATGATTAAAAAATTTGATACCATTGTACAAAGGTGACCGATCGAATTTAGAAGTTCGATGTTTTGGAATACATATTGTTTCTTTGTGTCATACTCATGAAACTCCGAACAATTTAGTGACACATTTCTACGAGTGTACAACAGACAGCCAAAAATTTAAATACATGGAGAACACATTATTTTGTTCTTGATAAAAGAGGGTCTACAGGACTCCCTAGGTTTCAAGTTGAAAATCAATCGGATTATCTTCTTCTGGGCAACAAATACGTGGAATCACGAAAAGAGGAGTCGCCCAAAAGTACGACGCTGTAGTTGAGGTGACAGTTCACCTCAAGTTGAGGTGAATAATAGGCATTCATTAAGGAATCCTGTGATAATACAAGTTTTATACGTCTCAAAGCGAAAAATGCCTTACTAAGTCTCCTACAGACATAATCAGCATGATCTCTCCAATTTAAATTCTTATGAACATATATCCCAAGAAACTTGATACATTTAGAAGGTTTCAACTCAACGAACTGAAGATTTAGGGTTAGCTGGGTTATGAGAATCCCTAGTCTGAAAGTAGACGAGCTCAGTCTTGTTTGAGTTCAATATAAGGGGTTACTGGAACACCAGTCGGTAAAGTATCCGACTAGTAGTTCACAACCTGCCCTAAGTTCGCTAAAGGTTTGTGCAGAAACTATAAATGATAAAATATCATAAACTTTACACATAGATCCTTTTATAGTAAGTGTTATATGTGTGATTAGAAATATTTCGTATATCTCTGAAAGATATCAAGAAAATATAATTTATTCTATGACGATTTACTAGGTATTGTGATAACATAGAAAAGTACCGAAATGGTACAATAATAAAAATAAATTCCATACCTAGATCCTTTCATACTAATTTTTTCAAGTGTAATAAGTGTGATAGTCATACTTACAAAACCTTCTGTTTATCTATTCCATTCATTCTAGGACAATTTACTAAGTCATAAAATATATGTGACTGTATACGTAAACTTCACATGGGCATTTTGGACTGTCAAGGTATCAGTTCTTCAAAAAAAAAAAAATGGCATCTATTCATTCATCCAATTTGCTAACATCTTGACGTAAAGTATATGGGTATATATTTTATGCCTATAGGATAATTACAATACTTGGTTTTAATTTACACTTTTATTGTCGTAACGTGACGCGTTTCGTCGGTTAACCGACTTCCTCAGGCGTTAACAGAGTATTATTTGTTAATCTGACGAAAGGCGTCACGTTATGACAATAAAAAAGTGAATCAAAATCAAGTACTTGAATTATTCTTTAGTTATAACGGCGTTGCTCCAAGTAAATGTCAATACTATTCAGTATTTTATGTCTGCTGCTTTGCAATTTATATACGAAGCCAGCGCTGTGCTCCAAGAAGAACCATGGCTTGATTGAACGTTTCTTTCAGTTATCTTTTATTCATTGATTTTCTTCACCGCTTCCGTATTCCTTGCCCATGTAAGTCCTTTTCTTTTGTGAGTATCCTTTTCGGCCTTGGTTGTTCTCTCCCAAGCAATTGCTTCTACCATGACTTGTTTTGTTCGTCACTTCTCTTCTGGTTTCTTATGGTATCTTTTGGTATATCATCTTTTTTAGCTTTCACGATTTTAGTAAATTAAAGTTGTTGTATAATAAAAATCTGTTGTATAATACACTTATTTCTTCATTTTTTCTTCTTCTTTAAACATTTCTTTATTTCTTACTGCCATATATTTTCATCAAAGCGTTTTTTACGAATATTTCTAGCACTTGTCTTTTTTAAAATTAAGATTCCCTGTTTCACCAACGTGAATAATCACTGGTCTTATTCTTGATTCGTATAATCTTCTGTATATATTTCTCAAGATAATTTTTGATTACAAGATATGTAGTAGTTCTTTGATAGTCTTCATATTATTCACTATTCATTCTCATATTTCATCTTCTCTGCAATTATCATTTAGTTGAAGAGAGCAAGCTCGATCATCTGGGAGTTGTTACTCCCTATAATCAAACTTGCTTACCTTGGTTAGTAATATCTGAAGAATTTCCATCTTTTTGTCACTTTTGTTGATTAAAATGAATATATTTTTTTCATTTATTCACGAACATTTTAACGTTGCTGCATTTTGTAATCTTTTTACAACATTTTCTAAAAATGGTTTTGTTTTTGCTAAAACGGCCAGCGTATGCTATCACTTATTTTTTGTGATAGAGATGTTTATTTGTTTTATTTTATTAACTCATCTTCTAACATTATATTGAATAGGTTTGTTGATAGTGGGCTTTTTTGCCTTAAACTCCTTGTTTTGTTTCAAAACTTTCTGAGACTTTTTTATTAAGCGAATCGATTATTTCAGAAACCACCTATGTGACAAAAATATATTATTGAGTTATTTTGAAATTTTAAAAATTTATAACTCAAAAATTTGAAGGAAATTTTTTTTTAACAATATAGATTTTTCGAATGGCATTTTTTTGATTTGGTAAAAAAATATTTGAAGGAGACTAGATCTATACTTGAGCTGCAAAACAGTTTTTTTTTTAATTTTCCGAAAGTTGAAAACACGAGCACTATATTACCTTGAGTTCTGTGTGTTCTGAAGTCATTTTCACCATCCTTGATAGCTTCCTTAATAGAAATAGAAATGTATACAAAAAATGAAAATCGCAGGAACAAATTTCCAAAGGAGCTGGAGATATGAGATTCGACGGCTATACTTAGTTCCTAATGAGTACAACAATTGATATAAAAAGTAGATAAGGCAGCCTCGTCTTTCTAAAAAGTGAAAACTCTTCAGTAGTGACCTTCTTTCGATCAGGTATGGTGAACATTAAGATACCTTAGGATTATTGTAATTTATGAGCGTATATTGTTCGCAATCCGTCCCACTGTAATAAAGCTATTTCTGAAATTCTCTTGAGTGGATAAACTTAGCGAATGGACATTATGTTTATGTTAATGTTAGAAAACCCAGCAATGAGTCGTAAAAATGTAAAAACTACTCATATTTCACTTGAGTCAATATAACATACTCTTTCATCAATTTTACTTTATTTGAAATCTCATCGATGATTCATGTAGCAATAACAGAAGTCTACATAATAACATAAAACATTCGAGTTTTGTCTGATACTCAATCATTTTATATTTTTTTTAATTTCAAATTTAATGTTGAGGTTCAAAGTACCCCTGAATTCAAGGGATATAATTGCGAAGAAAGGAATAAATATGGTTAACATATTTCTACTCTATTGAATAGTGTTGTCGTTTGCTTTATGTAAATCCATTTTAATCTATAATACAAAAATGAATCGCAAAATGTGTTGGTAAGCGCATAACTCAATAACGCCTGGACCAATTTTTTTTTAATGTTCGTTGAAGTCCAAGGAAGGTTTTCACGGCGAGAAAAATTCGAATAATTGCAGGGAAACCCTAAAAATCCTTTTCTTTTTTCCATTCAAACGTTTTCCAACTAAAATGTAGAGCCAATGTGAACTTTATTTCTATTCAATAAAATATGTAAATGAGATGAACACCGAATTAAATAGGCGCTATTGGTACAGCCACCAGAGCCACTATATTCATTGGTTTCCAGGAATGGACTAAATTCTGAACAAGAAATCAGAAATTAACACACTTGACTTAAATTTCACTGAATATATTAAAAACTCTACGTATGTTTCCGGTGGTTAACCCATTATCACGCTAGTTCAGCTAGTTGAATATAAAATAAAATTAAAAAACTTGAACTTTTGATTTATACTTTTATTAGCTGACCAGCTTCATCGAGCGCTGTGAACGATGAGTTAACAAAACACCAAAAATTAATTTTTTAATTTATTATAATTTATTCCCTAAAATTATATATATATATATATATATATATATATATATATATATATATATATATATATATATATATATATATATATATATATATATATATATATATATATATATATATATATATATATATATATATATATATACCAGAGTATAAAAAAAGTCGCTTTCTCTGTAACACTCTAATATCTTCGAAAATATTCATTTAAATCATATGCTGTAAAGGGCCATATATATCTATATTAAATCAACAATGTATTTAAGGTATATAATTGGATAACGATAAATGCTGTATTGGTTAAAATCGATTCGAAAATTAGCCGTTATCAGTCTGAAAAAGTAAATGACAAACAAATGTTATTGTGGGATACCCATAATAGATAGACATATACCTACCATAGCAGTGGTTTTCTGCAGACCTTTTCAATGTGTACAATACTTAGTACATTATTTTGATAAATCTCGAAGGGTTCAGCCTGCGTATTGAATGTAAGTGGAAAATGTAATTATTTACGACATCACATTAGAAATCTCAATAATAACAGTATTTTTCCACTATTCAATGGATGTTATTATACATATAAACCTTCGTCTTCAATCACTCTATCTATTAAAACAACCGTATCGAAATCCGTTGCGTAGTTTTAAAGATTTATAGTGAGAGGATAGTGATGTGTAAAAGTGTAAATCAAAAATTCAAGTTTTTGAATTTTAAATATTTAATAGTGTTGGCGTTTACTTGATGTAAATCCATTATAATTGAATATAACTTAAATTCAAACACTTGAACTTCTGATTTACACTTTATTGACTACATTGCATGACGCGTTTCGTCGTTACAAACGACTTCTTCAGATGCTTACTGATGCATCAGCTACTTCTTCAGATGCTTACTGTAAGCATCTGAAGAAGTCGTTTGTAACGACGAAACGCGTCATGCAATGTAGTCAATAAAGTGTAAATCATAAGTTCAAGTGTTTGAATTTAAGTTATATTCAATTTTGAATTTTATCTTATATTAAAATATTTCTACTCCATTTTTTTCATGACCTTGATGATGTTTTTGTGTTTCGATTGCACATAATCAACTTGGATGTTTGTTACTCCTTTTTGAATTGTTAGCTACGTATTTCTTGTTATATTTTTAATTTGGTGAATGTTTTCTGGTAGGTAGTTAGAAGCTATCTCGGTATCTGATTAAATATGTTGTTTGTGTGAAGTATTTTCATATTCTGCTTTCCTTCAGCAGTTTTTATGTCCTTTTAGTTATTAATAATTTTCACAAGTCCTCTAATCTTCCCTGTGAATATATATGTAGTAGTCATATACATTACTCTCTGGGTAGTGAATACGATGAGGATGAATGATTCTCTTGAGGTTAATCTCTCAATAGAATTGTCTTTGCGACGTTAACGTTCTGTAGTTGGTTCTCCCAAAAGTGTAGGTATAGATAGAGAGATAATTCTTTTCCTTTCAGCCTACTAATCTTGACTGCAAAGTCTTAAATAAATCACGGTGACCATGTATAATGCATTAAATATGGAATTAGCTCACTTAATCAGGGTTGGAAATATTCTGCATTTGAAATTGTGAAGTTCAGTGACACTCCTAGCAAAAGTGTGAATCAGCTTCAGTTTAATCAGCCATTTCAGCACTGATCCTGTGATTAGAAAATGACCATGGACTACGAAGAGGCATCTATAAAAGACTTATATTATTTCATGAAATATATAGAAATATTCAGCATTCTTCGTAGATAATAAGGTAATACTGTCTTTAAGGTAATAAGTTTTTCTCCATATTTCTCCAAGTATCGTCCTCATCAAATAAGGTAATAGCTGCGTATACTTCTTATAACTGGTGATTTCTTAAGAGCTACGTTTTTCAGGTTAGAGGCACTGGTTGATAATGGCATCCAAACGTCATATGTAAAAGTTAACATTTTTAAGTATGCTCTGCCATTTCATCGTGGAAAGACTTACAAACGAGCAATGATTGCAAATTGTTGAAATTCACTATCAAATTTCGTGCTCTGTGAAAAATGTCTATCGTTTGTTACGACCATATTATGGTCGTCATAATCGACTTGATAAATCAACAATTCGTGCTGTTATCACCAAATTTCGCACAAAGTTCACTTTGTTGGGCATTAAACCATTGTCTCTCATGCTTACAGTGCGTACTAAAGAGAATATTGCAGTCGTAGCGTACAGTGTTAATGAGGATCGTGATATGTCAATTCATCGCCGTTCTCAGCAATTGGGCATGTGTTATTCAGCCACATGGAAAATTTTACGTATTGATTTGGGTTTGAAAGCCCTTAAAATTCAACTTCTGCAAGAATTGAAGCTGAATGACTTGACACAACGTCTAATTTTTGGTGAATGGGTCTTAGAACAGCTTAATTAAAATCCGCTGTTTTATCGAAAAATTGTGTTCAGCGATGAGGCTCATTTCTGGCTTAACGGATATGTAAATAAACAAAACTGTCGCATCTGAAGTGATGAACAGCCACATGCCATTCAAGAATTACCGATGCATCCCGAAAAAAAACGGTTTGCTGTGCTTTATGGGCTGGATGCATCATCGGTCCATTTTTCTTCAGAGATGACCGTGGAAGAAACGTTACCGCTAACGTGGAACGAGATCGGGCCATGATATGCAACTTTTTTTTACCCCAGTTGGCCGAGTTGAACTTGGTTAACATGTAGTTTCATCAAGACTGTTCCACATGCCACACAGTTCGTGAAACAAAGGACATGTTGAAGGATGAATTTGGTGAGCAGCTTATCCTTCGAAATGGACCTGTGAATTGGCCGCCAAGATCATGCGATTTGACGCCTCTGGATTATTTCTGGTGGGGTTACGTAAAGTCGTTACTGTATGTGGACAAGCCGAACACGATTGAAGCCTTACAAGATAACATAACACGCGTAATTCGTGGGATACAGGCCGAAATGCTCGAAAAAGTGACGCAAAATTGGATCTTCCGAATGGACCATTTGATACGGAGCCGCGGACAACATTTACATGAAGTTATCTTTAAAATGTAAATGGCAAAGGCCAAGTTATCAATTTCAATACAAATTTTGAATATATGATGCAAATTGAGTGTTTTATTCGATTTGAAAAAAAAAACACGCTTAAAAATCACCCATTATATCCACTTGAGAATGACGTGGTTGAATTTCACTGAAATATGAAAAAAAATCTTCAGAAAAAGCTTGCCGTACTTCAGCATAATCAGAAATATACTGAATCAATCTTCGAATGCTGGTGTTAGTTGTTTTTATCAAAATATTTCTTGTTGGTAAAGAATGCCAAAAATTAAAACTTATAACTTTTCTAAATATAAAATGTCATAATATAAAACACATCGGTATAAGTTTTTGTATTGCACTCATAAGATAGAACAAGACCCATATTGACCACAAAAGCAATTGATGAAAACGTTGGTAGATCTATATCTCCCAATGTATCATATGTTGTAAAACTTATAATTCAGTTTAGGTTATTTTAATTATCGGGTAATAATTATTAAATATATTCTGTTTCTTAAATAGTTTTAAATTTCAATAATTATTCAACAGGTTCCTTAGAAGTATTCAAAATGTTCAATATTATCCTTCAATATCACCCAATTTATAATGAAATGAAATCGAAATATGATTACAAAATTGTGTTTATTTCTATATAACTCACTAATCCACCCCTGGAAATGACATGTTTACTTACATTTATATCGAAATCATAAAACTTTCATTATGTATTCCAAAATAGTAAATTATATTAAATTATTCTTTCATACGAATATATGTTTACTAATTTCAAGGTCGAAAAGTAGGACTAACGAAATTTAAGGATGAATATATGAAAAATCTTTAATATTAAAATAACTGAGAAACTTCATTTTGTGACTTCATTATTTTCTTCTTCTTTTCACATGTTTTCAAGCGCATTTCTTTGAAAGGAGGGCGGTACCCTCTTGCTATCGTTGCTATGTGTTGCTTTGGATCGAATCGCGCTCGGTAAAATTCGGGAAAACTGTCGGAAAAGCTTTAGGGAACGGCCAGTTGGTTAGAACATTATCAACGAAGCCTCTTGATTATAAATTCGTTGTATGAAAATAATAAACGAAATAATAGTTACTGTTTAATTATGTCAAGAACGTCATAATAGCGTAATAATCTAGGGGAGAATAAAACCGAAATGGGCCATTTCGTATAGATTAAAGGAAATTTGGGTGCTTTGTTCGCTCGTGGCTCACCGATTGATGTTCAATTCATAAATAACGTAAAAAGTGACCGAGAACATGCGTTAGTTTCAAGTCCGAGTAGAACTTTGGTTTCGTAACCTGATGATGTATTCAATTCTTCGGTGACATCGAAGTAACGTCTGGAAATTTTCGTTGTGATCGCGAATGTAAGAGCAAGAACAAAAAGGTGATGGATGGTGAAACAAGAGGCTGTATATCGAATTGTTCATCTTCTGAACTGCAGGTAGAGTGATCTCTTTCATTATTCAGGAATTGTCATATAAATTCAACCGTATGTTCAAAACATGAATGTAATTATTGGTGATGCTTTTCCATAAGGCAGATTCATCTATAAAATCATCTCTGTATTATGCCAAAGTTGATAACTTTAAGATATGGATGAATGGTTTCATGCCTATAGGTATTTATGAATATATATATATATATATATATATATATATATATATATATATATATATATATATATATATATATATATATATATTACATAATTTGAGGAATATATATTATTCAATTGACCTTTTGCTAAAATTAGTACCTCGACAAAACTCTGAAGAAAATGTTTTTCAATGGTTTCCATCAATTTCGCTGTGAAAACCTAAATAATAAGTGATTAAAAGTTTAGTTCTCTTGACAGTTTGATCTATTGACAGGAAAAAACTGGCACATATTCCGCTCAGGAACTACATTTATCTAGTTCACTATAAGAAAACTTTTGAAAACGAAAAAGTAAAATTTTGTAGAGTTTCATTCTCTTTTTATTGTGATGTTATGTTTTGTTGACAGTTAAACGATGAATTTGTTAGATCGTTTCAAATTGAACTATATGTTTTACCTTTTCTGTAACTGAAAACAGGTTCAGAATATTTGCTGATATAAAGATTATATATATATATATATAATATATATATATATATATATATATATATATATATATATATATATATATATATATATATATATATATATGACACGTGTTTATATTTATACATGTTTATTTATAATGTTTTTAGCAATAACAGGCTATTTTCAATATTAATTCAATTTCGTTACGTTTCGTTTTATATCACAACTTTGTCTAAACTAATTCATAATTGAATTTTATGAATTACTATAGATAAAAACAAATAAAACGTCAAACTTATTTTTTTGAAAAAAAATTAAATTGGCTTCTTTGTATTTTTACATATTCATTTTTAGTATTCAGAGGAATATGAGAAAAAACTTCTTCGCCATGAGAAAACCTCTGAAAAACTCATGGTAAGCCAGGTGATTCTAATGAATATGATTTATAAGTACATATATACATACATATAATTACACATAGTTGTATATACTTATCCAGAATATGTATATTGATTGTTTTATGTGTGTGAAATTGATGGTAGATCAGGAAAGAATGAGTTTTGAGATGCGATGTTGGTGATCGTTGTGTCTTCATATTATGAGTGTTATTTGTAGGGTTTATCAAATCGTTGTAAATAGAAATCAGATGTTTTATGTCGGTTCTTTCATTTACTGTGTTTTCCCAGATTTTTACGAATGTATAACATTTCCAAAATTTCTGTACATTTTTTGTGTTTCTCAATTGCTAAAATCTTTGTATTTTTGTAATCAAAATCGTGTTTTTCAGTTATTATTTGATGTGTTTATATAAGGCTGTCATTTGAGTTTTGGCATATTTATGTGCTTTAATTCTTTCTTCAAGATTTTGCGAAGTTTGTCCTATAGCATTTATACTGCAATTATTGCAGAGTATATTATAAACAGTATCAGTTTTTTCTGAGTTATTGTTTCACTCATTAACTTGGTATATATTTGACTTGATTTTGTGCAATGACTTGATTTTAAACAGGTGATAAAATAATTTTAAAAAAACATATACGTATGTATACTACACATTTCATATCCATATAAACTACTTGAGTTTTTTGGGTGACTGTTTTGCTGTTTCTTTTCCTGTACATTTATTTACTTGAAAATGTGCGATGTGTGCTATATACAAATTCTTAAATGGATAATTTGATGTTGAAGGAATGATGTATTTTATAGGAAAGTTCTCGATGATTATAAAATCAGAAGATTATTGAATTTAATTCATTAATTATACCATTGAATTAATTATCAGAAAACATCTTATCTCTTTTTGTTCATTTCAATTGATAATCGTTTTTAAGAAGAAGTTTTCACTTAATATACTTATTTAATGATTTTTTCTTGTTTTCATGTGAAGGATATGTATTCAAAATAATGACATTTTTCGAATACCTGACTTTTTCAGACTGTTGAAGATAAAAATGTACCGTTGAAGTAATTGCTGATCCAATATTTTCCTTCAAATAGACCAAACTCTAAATATTGAATGATTGTTTGAAAATTTTATTAGGAATATTTGAAATTCATCATTTTGTTTCTGTCAGTTGAAACCGATATCTTCCATCAGAAATCAATTTCTTCAAAGTCTTGTCAAAGCAAAATTTGCATTGAAAAACAGTTTAATAATTTGTTGATTATTATTCACCTTATAAAGCAATACGATTTCTCATGAGTTAAGGCACAAATTATTTTCATAACTTCAAATATTTCATTTCGAAACAGAAAAATGAGGGAATGAAGAAATTTGAAAAAGTACAAACTTAAATTACCACTTCAAAATGAATGTATAATACAGATTCGTATATACACTTCTGAAACATCACTTGAAAACGAAATACTTGAACTTGAGCAATCTCTCAGAAGTTGTAACAAGTTTTATCGATTTTGAGTCTCTTCATTGTTTGCGTGCTTCTTGCAATAAGTTCATCAACTTTATCTGATACTAATGATGAAATAATTACAGAGTACAGATAATTCTACTAAGATAACATACTGAAGAAGACAGGAAGTCTAGAACTATTCAGAAAAGGGAGATTGTGTAATACATTCGGAAATACATTCGTTATATATGTCTCAATAATAAAATAATAAAATTGACTGAATTATTAATTATTTATCGAAAATTATTCAGGAAGTCCTTGATCTATGATATTGTACATTATTATATTGACTAATCTTATATTATTTTATGATATTATATTCACAAATGCTAGAAAAACCGATCTCAAGGCCTAAAACTGCGATGATAGATATTTGCGAATCAAATACAAAATTATTTCGAAGTAATCTGAAATACTCTTAGGAAAAATAGTTCATAAATCAAAAATGACCTGAATCCATATTTTTCATTCAAACGGATAATAGTTCCTTTCGCAAATCATTATTTTATGTATGTTGTATGAATGCATACATTTTATTACTTTCTTATTTTTTTATTTTTACACCAGAATAATTCTCGAAAATGAATTACTTTTATAGTAACTATGTATTCCATTACATACATAAACGTCAGGGTGTCACAGCAGGTCTTTGGACCTTACATCCATTATTCCCTACTGCTACATCGGTTAAATCGAATATCTAATTCGAACAAAACTTTTTATGTATATCAGAGGAGAACACTGCCTCAGCTTCGAAAGTATATATATTCTTCGCGAAGAAAAAACCTCTCTTAAAACTTAGAGTAATTCAGATAATTAAATTTTGTAGGTTTTTCACTTATGGTGAGCCAAATAAACAAGTTTTCTCTAAATATTGATGTTTTCTTATCATTAATAATTAATAAGTAATCATTAGTATTATTGGATGTTGAAACATTAACAAGAAATAAATATTTGGTTTGAATATAGACATAAAAAAAAAATCTATATATATATATAATATATATATATATATATATATATATATATATATATATATATATATATATATATATATATATATATATATATATTAATCAGAAGGAGTATTGCCTGGTAATTTAAATGTAATTGTTTGGGTTATAGGCAAATGAAAGGCCAGGCCACTATGAATAGGTTTTATTCAATTTGGATGCCTGGTCTATATTTCGATTGTGATTACAATCTTCATCAGGACTCTGAAAAACATTTACATACAATTATACTTGTAAAAAATTGTGTTCAACAACTTACGGCAAACTAAGAATAAAAGGTATGGCCAACAACCATCCAACAGGAATATGTTATTTAAAAATAATAATAATAATAAACAGTAAATAATAAGCAGAATTTAAAACAATTCAAAACAATAATTTTAAGTTTACAGTTTTAAATTCTGCTTATTATTTACTGTTTATTATTATTATTATTTTTAAATAACATATTCCTGTTGGATGGTTGTTGGCCATACCTTTTATTCTTAGTTTGCCGTAAGTTTTGAACACAATTGTATGTAAATGTTTTTCAGAGTCCTGATGAAGATTGTAATCACAATCGAAATATAGACCAGGCATCCAAATTGAATAAAACCTATTCATAGTGGCCTTTCATTTGCCTATAACCCAAACAATTACATTTATATATATATATATATATAAATATATATATATATATATATATATATATATATATATATATATATATATATATATATATATATATATATATATATATATATATATATATATATATATATATATATATATATATATATATATATATATATATATATATATATATATATATATATATATATATATATATATATATATATATATATATATATAGTAAACACTGGGGCTCTTAATCGAAATATTCCAAATAAAACTCGCAGGGAGTTGTTGTTACAAATGTTGTCAACGTGAATGAAACTATCACTTTCGAGAGTGAATATTAAGTCGAAAAAAATAATCGATCTTGTTGAATGATAATAGGATACAATTGTTTCATCATTATTATGAATCATCAGTCCATATTTAATCAATCAATGAAGAATCGATGACTTTCAAAACGCCCACAGGTCCTATATCCGAATGAAGAGAACAACACTTTGTGAATATTCACGTGAGCTCCCTCTATCGAAGAAAAGTCATATTAAACCTTCCTAGCGTTCTAGATTCTTCCTTTCTCGAAGAGCACTTAAAATTAACTTTCGAAAGTGATAGGTTCGTTCTCGTTCACAACATTTGTGTAGACAGCAAAACATATCTTCTTCATTTCTTCATAAAATAAACAAGCTTTATTTTATGAAGAAACTTTATTTTCGTTGACGTTTCGTTGTTGATTACAAGGTTGTTATATATTTTATTCGTAAGTTTTTGACAAAATTTGGCAAGTCGTTGACTGAACGTCAACGAAAACGAATTTTTTTTCACAATAAAGCCTGTTACAGCTGAAACATCGAAGAAAACTAAAGATAAACAACATGGAGAATATCATATAGAAGAATATATACCTTTATATATATATATTGCTATTTCCCTTGTTATGTTATGTCATTAAGTTTTTTCCCAAAGTGGATGGAATGAAGACATCCGAATTTTAGAAAGCTAGATATGAAGTAAAATAATTCTGAATACAAGTCGGCTAAAACACTCGGCTTATTATACGAGTAAAATAACATGAATATAGAAATTATAGGGAATATAAATTGTTAGATTAGATCAAAATAGAAATAAAATGGAATAAAATTTGTCAGGTTGTTCGATGTTTTTGAGCGTGAAGGCATTCCATTCGTATGTTAAACGTGTGGATATCAGAAAAACAATATTGATTGATGCTAATTGTTTTCGTTCTTTCGCCATTCGGAAAAATACACTCCCATTTACTAAATCCTCCGGATCATGTGTTTTTCATTAAAATTACATCAATCCGCTGTAGATTATATGCGTCAAATTCAAATGAAATGGATTGAAATTTCAATTTGAAAACATTAAAACCTGAATAAACATTTTTGAATAAACATTTCGTTAATCTGAAAAGAAACTGCTAGGTTAGTTCATACATTGTAGGTTATATAATTTCATGAAATAAGTTATCATTATTAGAAATATTAGTTTATCGACCAAGGAACGAGTTTGAACATATCTTATATTTGCTAGAAAAATATGATTTTTTATTTTGTATCATTTACGTTGAATGAAAATGTGAAAATGATGCATGAGTAAAATTAAAGGTGAACTCAGGAGCAGTTTTTATGAAAGGAACATAAATCCCGAGCTGAATATAATTCACACCGTTTTCACTTCTGCGTTTCATTATAATAATTATTTCGTAATTCGTACTTGGGGCGCCAATTTGGCCGCAGTCCAGTAGGTTAAGTATTGACATGAAAGTAAAGTGTATAGCTTGACTATAATAACATACAGGTGGTAGAGGATCGATAAAGTATTCGAGTCTAGGCCGCTATTCTGAATAAATTATCTGATAACATTAACAATTTACGCTTTTCTCCCTCACAGTATATTTCTCTTCTATTTAACGATCGATATTGGTTTTAATGCCATTGTTCCGTAATCTGATGAATTGTATCATCGAAATGTGTATTTCGAATGGGGAGAACCCCGTTATTTTCTCAGTGTTAATATATTTTCCTGTCTGTGTAATAATAATTATAACATTTATTCAGCAAAAAGTACAGAAAACGTTATTTCATTAATCGATTGGGCCGATACTTGATGAAAATTTGATACATAATTTAAATAAAACTAAGTAGTTTTTCGATTTTCACTATAATTAATTCTAACACATGACAATATCGTTTCGCCAACACAGTGGCTTCATCAGATGTTGATGATAAACAGTTTATCATCAACATGGTAAATTTGCCGTGCTTTTTTTTATTCGTATGGATTGAATATTTTTATTCATCACTACATAGTATGAAGCAAAGTCGCTTTTTCTGTCCCTTTGTCCCTTTGTACGCTTTAATCTTTGAAACTACGCAACGGATTTTGATGCGGTTTTTTTTAATAGATAGAGTGATTCAAGAGGAAGGTTTATATGTATAATAACATCCACTAAATAGTGGAGAAGTAATGTTATTTTTGAGGTTTCTAATGTGATGTCGTAAATAATTACATTTTTTCCGCTTACATTGCAAACGCAGGCTGAACCCTACGAGTTTTATCAAAATAATGTACTAAGTATTGTACACATTGAAAAGGTCTACAGAAAAGTCCGTGATGGTATATGTCTATCTCTTATGGATAACCCACAATAACTTTTTTTTGTCATTTACTTTTTGCGACAAATAATGGCTAATTTTCGAAGCGATTTTAACCCATACAGCATTAATCCTTAATCAATTAAATACCTTGAATACATTGTTCATTTGATATAGATATATATGGCCCTTTACACCGTATGATTTAAGTAAATATTTTCGAAGATATTACATATTTAAAAATTGCGGGGCGTAGCGTTTGCGGCGTGCGAAGCCGGGGCGGGTCGCTAGTATATGTATATTTGCACCTTTTTGTGAATTTGGGTTTGTATTTTCAACATAACAAAAGTAGATATCAGACGATTTTATATTCTTTGTATTGTTTATACTGACTCTTAGGTATCAGTATACAATAGAAGATATTTGTCTAATTATTCAGAAGATCACCTTATATCAAATTTCTTCAGAATACTACTAATTTTCTCTGAAGGAATCGAGTATA
The DNA here is from genome assembly GCA_030704895.1 of Henosepilachna vigintioctopunctata. Classification (NCBI taxonomy): domain Eukaryota; kingdom Metazoa; phylum Arthropoda; class Insecta; order Coleoptera; family Coccinellidae; genus Henosepilachna; species Henosepilachna vigintioctopunctata. The sequence continues at coordinate 3,598,211 of JARQZJ010000066.1, forward strand.
TATTCTACACCAACGTATCTGCTATTATTAATTTATGCATTTTTATTTCTCTTTCATATTCTTTGAAGTTTTATGAAGTTCGATAATGTTTGGTAATAGCTCATCTTTAAGTACGTTGATTGATAACATTTATCAATATTTTTTCTATACTGATAATTTCTAATTCGAGTAGCTTTTTTTGTGCTTTTGTGCTTTTATGAGCAAATGAAGATGATGGAGGCATCACTTCTTCTGATTAACGAAATATTTTTTCACAATTCATTTTGAGTTTTTTCAAGACGGTGAATCATAATTTTTCATGAAATGAATTGGGGCATTTCATAATTATTTCAAAAATTGTTAAATTAATAATTAAACAATAAAATAAAATAATTAATTATCTTAATTATCTCAAAAAATCAGTTGTACTATTCAATTGATGATTATGTAAATAGTTTTCTTCGTAAAATTATTGTATTCCATTCGAACATATTTTGGCAATGTAAGAAATGAGGTTACTTGGCTACAATTTCACTAAATAGAACTCATTGAATATAATGGCGCAACTAGTGAAATAGTTGTCCCAATTTCTTGTTGAAATAAACATTTTTTGTCTCTCTACTACTTTTATGTGGAAAGATGAGTAAAAATAAAACAAACGACATTTTTCATAAAGGCATATTCGCGTTTACAAAATCTTCCAGCTTTTAATTGAGAACATTTTTTCAGAAGAAAGAATTGACTGTTTTGAGATTCGAAAATCTTTGATCCCAGTAACCTTTATGACACCAAATTTGTGAAATGGAGCTATTATAATTTGATGGCTATACATAATTCATAGTTATTCTAATTTCTTCTCCCCTCGTCTTTGATACACCATTAATTTAGCCTTCATTCAATTCGTAAATATTTTCATGTTTACTATCTATGTATTCAATCAATTTCAGATTTTATTCGAATTAATTCTGAATATTATTGATCAATGAAGGTCGTTTCTCTACTACCCGAAAGATTCAGAAGATGTTCCGACAAAATTCGAGTAATAAACTTTATATGAGGCAGATTGTTAACTTACATATATATGTAAGTTAACAATGGACAATATGTATATATGTATATACATATAGATCTCACTGCCAGGAATTAAGAAGTTAAGAAAAAAGAACTGAAGAAGACCATATCAGTATATAATATATATATATATATATATATATATATATATATATATATATATATATATATATATATACATATATCAGGGAGAGATCGACCACCGGTAGAGACCATCAACCGCCTATAGTTCATCATCGATAAAGCAAAAAAAAATATTCAAAATCTAGGTATCCTATTAAATGAGTACAAACTTCTGATATACATGTTCTAAAATTTTTTTGAGTAAAATGTCTGGCTTATTCTAGTACACCTAGGAGGAACGAAGAAATTAAGTTTACCCAGAAGCTCAGGACAGTCGAGATTATCATTGACCAAATTGAATAAAAATTTCAATGCATTTAAACTTCTCCTGGTGTGGGGGCTCCTAGTGTAAAACCTCGACAGCAAACAAGCGTGATCACAATCCCTAGGTGGATATACAGCATCCTGTCGAAATGAGAGCCATTTCGTATGTACCAATTAATTAATTAAGGTGACCAATTATATATTGGTCGCCAAACAAGACAGCCATACTCAAGTCTGATTCTCACTAGGGCATTAAATAAATGCCCCAGTGTTGAGGAATTCGAAAACAATCTAGCAATGAGGACGATAAAACTATAAACTTTGCTACATGATAAAATTAATTGGTTGATATGAGGTATGAATGAGAATTTTTGATCAAATACTAGGCCGAGATCCTTAACCTCCAGAAGTCGAGTCAGATTAACACCTTCAATGTTGTAATCAAAACAAATCACATTTCAATTTCTAGTAAAACTCACCACATTACATTTCATGACATTCAAGTGTAAACAATCATTATTACACCACAGGCTGATATCATTCAGGTCACTTTGTAGCCTCAAACAATCATGCATAATTTACGCTCTTATAAATTTCAATATCATCCGCATAATACCTTCTTTAAGTATCCAGCATCTCTACGAGATCGTGAACAAACAGGACAAATAGTGAGGGTCCAAGATTGGATCCCTGCGGCACTACCGAAGTTACTAGAAATTATCTCGATTTGGAATTCATAATTTGTACGAATTAACTGATCCAGAAAGCTAGTTTTACCAAGCAATAACTAGTCCATGGTTTATCTCATCAAAAGCCTTCTGGAAGTCGCATATATAACGTCGACCTGCCTTGGTCCATCGAACTCCTCACATATGAACTGAGAATGTACTTGTATACAAAGGAATGTTTGCATATTTTTTCATTATTGAAGTTTGGAATTCTCTAAACAACAAACGTTAACATGCTGTGACACAACATTGATAGTTTACAGTCAAAAAATTCTACTATTCCATTGACGAATTTTTTTGTGAAAAGGATTTTGAAGGAATCTAGTGATCTGATAAACATTTATCTGAACTAGTTTGAGGTTATTTTTGCATATTTCTCTTACGTGATGGACACCTTCAGGTAATTTTAGATCACATAAAGAAGAATTTTGGAAAATCGAATTATTGTTTATGTATACGAATGGAAGGGTCCTTTTCAACCTTTTCTCGAAACTCTCTGCAAACAATATAACCGAATTTGACTTCAAAGGCAGGCAGTAACTAATTGATTAAATAACTGCTCAGTGAGGCACGAACCACACTCTCGATTGAATACACTCATGGCTCGTTTGAATTTCTAGTAGGCTATGCTAGGTAACCGCGAAGTTATTACTGCGAATCTAGGAATGGTTCATTTCATTCCGGATCGGTCACGTTTAGTAAAGTGAATTCTTCCGGTTGGAAGTCTGTGAATTTATTGTCGTTGGTTGATTGAAAACTATTTGTCACATGATTTGGGGTGAAAATGTTTAGGCTTCAATGTTCAGTTGCATTCTTAACGATACTACGCGACACCTGAATAATATAAAGAGTGGGATTTATGATTTTTTGAGATACATAGTTATAATTTTGCTATGAAAATTAACTCAAGAGACTGTTAATGTTCCGCTGCATTATTAACTAAATTTAAGGAGTACTGACCCCTAGCTTAACCATAGAATTTAGATGAATTTATTGTTCCTATACGTAATAAATAATAATACACAATGTACCGCTATAGATTGTAGTTTTATCAGTACAGTGTCTAATCTTAATAGTGATAAAAAAATCATTAGATTATTGTCTATATATCAAAGAAAATCAGTAGCCGTGCATTCGTTTCGGAAGTATATTACATTCTTCTCCATGAGAAATTCTTTGAAAAATTCCTGGTTAGACAAATGATGTAAATTAAGAAAGACAGAAATTTTGATAGTATTGAAAAAGTTACTATTTGTAGGAAAATGTTGACAAGAAATGAAGTTTTCCACTTTCACAGGCTGTTATTGCTGAGTACATCAATTTATAGTTTATTAAAATATCATCATATGCGGAAGCATAATAAATAAGCATTCTCTGGATATATATATATATATATATATATATATATATATATATATATATATATATATATATATATATATATTTATTATAATATAAAATAGAATATATATATATATATATATTCTATTTTTAATGTTTTAGCAATAACAGGCTTAATCCGATGTGAAAAACTTTGTTTTCGTTGACGTTTCGTTGTATATCACAACTTTGTCAAAACTTTGAATAATAATAAGTTTTAACAAAGTTGTGATATACAACGAAACGCCAACGAAAATAAAGTTTTTTACATTAAAATAAGTCTGTTATTGCTAAAAACATTGAAAATAAACTATTTTAAACAGGCAATCAATCAATTTTATATATATATATATATATATATATATATATATATATATATATATATATATATATATATATATATATATATATATATATATATATATATATATATATATATATATATATATATATATATATATATATATATATATATATATATATATATATATATATAGACTTCAAGAAAGCATATGATTCGGTATACCGCCAAATCCTTTTTAAAATCATGAAAGAATTTGGATCGATCGAAAGAACCGAAAAACTATAGAAATACTCACAGGTACAACTTTGAAGGTAAAATTCGTGGGCGAAGTATCAGATCCTTTCGAAATCAAAACCGGTGTGCGGCAGGGGGACGAACTTCCGCCAATCCCTTTCAATATTATTTTAGAAAAGATCATTAGGGAATGAGAACTTCATGTGAACGGTATATAAGTGGGTATCAAAAAAGAAAATAGAATAAATGACAAATGTCTCGCCAGATTGATTCAATATAACACAACAATTCTTCCAGTAGCAATCTACGCATCTAAAACAATGGTTATTGACGGTCACTCAAGAATGAGGGAAATAGAAAAACAAGAATGGAATTCTTAGAGCGATTTACGAGTCAACCAATAGAAACGGCATTTGGAAATGGCAAAATGAAATGTGTCAAAAGACAAATACAATAACGGAAGAAATCAGAAAATACGATCAAAGTTTCTATGCACATGTCTACAGAATGAAAATGTCCAGAATACCGAAGAAACTAGTTCATATAATCATGAAGAGTAAATGCGGGACAGAGTGAATAAAAGATCTACAACAGATCAATATAAAAAATCTCGTTGATCGGACTGAGTGCCGCTATAAAATCGCACATAACTTTGAGGAAATATCAATTCTTGGCTTAATGTTTCACGATTTATTTAACAATATGTATAGTCAACATGTTTCGAGCGTTAGCTCATTTTCAAGACTGAATCAAGACATCAGTCTTGAAAATGAGCTAACGCTCGAAACATGCTGACTATACTTATTGTTAAATAAATCGTGAAACATTAAGCCAAGAGTTTAATTTATTTTAATATATATATATATATATATATATATATATATATATATATATATATATATATATATATATATATATATCTCGAAATTGATTTATTGCCTGTTTAAAATATTTTATTTTGAAAGTTTTTAGCAATAACAGGCTTTTTTTGATATGAAAAAGTTTATTTTTGTTGACGTTTCGTTGTTACATTACAACTTTGTCAAAACTAATCATATCAAAAAAACCTGTTATTGCTAAAAACTTTAAAAAAAATATATATATATATATATATATATACATATATAAAGTTTTTGTGTTTATGCCACTAAAAGAAATATTCAAGAAAATGAATACTGGAACATTCATTCAAAAAATTCGAATTAATCAAAATAATATTTTAGTAGAACTAGCTATGTGATATGTACGATGTGATGCCTCCGTTATCCTTCAAAGGATAAATGTTAGAGAAATATTGACAACATTTCAGTACGGAATCATTATTTGATTGACCAAACCTAAGAAAAATGCATGGCTAAAAGTAGATTAAAATTACCAAAAGTGGGAAATATTGCAGTTTGTGACAGAAATGTTCTGTAATAATTTTATTTGACATTAAATCAGTAATAGCACTAGATTTTCTGAAAGGGCATATCTTGAAACAGAAACGATATTCAGCAAAAATGTCTTCTTCAAACCCTGGATTTTTATATTAGAAGAAAGATTTGTATTAGAAAAAAATCATAAAGTGACAATTCCATCATATAGTGTAGAAATATTCAAATGAGGATAAAATATTGAAATTGTCATTCATGAAAATTTTAAGAATTGATCTTTCTGCCAAAAACTCAATTCCAGTTTTGCATTTCCTTCAGTATTATGAAACATAAATATCAAGTTCGGCTGGAAGCCCTGAAGAGCAAGGTTCGTTAAGAAACATTCTTCAGTTCAGAATGTCGATAAGGGGATATTGTATAACTTGCCATTAGTCTGAACTTTCAGTCCGTTCACGGTTCGTAGAACGTCGTCAAACATTAATACCAAATGGTTAAATTTACTGCCGTTTAAAAAGCGAATTTCATGTCTTTTAGAGCGGTAAGTGCCATTACTACGTGACAGTAAACTTGTAATGTGCCTATATAGCGATACGAAATTGCCATTTTGTTTGAAATCGAATTTTCGAAAATTCATTTGTTGATTGGATTAGTGTATTGAATTAGTTTTTCCATTCTCATGAAAATAATATATTTATTCTGTTCGAATTATATCAATGAAAAGAAATTATCTAGCATATATATATTTTTTCCTGAGAATTTTCTTGTCTGTCTTGATTCAACTAAAGGTTAATTAATCATCTCAACAGAAAAATGGAACGTTGATGGATGAAAAAAATTATTTCCAGTTAATGTATCGCTACAAATTGTATCTTAGATAAAACTTTAGAATTTTGACTGTAATAAATTTTGATGAAAACTTTTATTTCAAATTTTTGATGAAGCTATAATTTGAGGCAAAATTTTAATCAGAAATAATTCTTTTTGAAATTCAGAGTCTGCTTCTTGCTAGAAATGATAATTCTGCTATGTTTTTCCTGTTTGATGATGTATATGTAAATAATGAAAATATTCATTAAATTTTCAATTTTTTGAATTTAATTCAAACTTTATTTTTAAAATTTTAATATTTTAATTGAATATAAACTAAAATTCAAACACTTGATTTTTTTGAACACTTTTATTGAAAACATAGCATAATGCGTTTCGTCGTTACAAACGACTTCTTCAGATGCTAACAGAATACTCAGTATTCTATATTTTAAATTACAGTTCTTGATAGCTATTTGAACATCAAGAATTATTATTCATATTTTTACTATTTATCATGTCAGTTGGAAAAAAAAAGATTAATCTCAGCGCGAAACAGTTTACAATTAAGTTTGTTTTAGTTTAGAATTTAGTTTTTAGCCAACACAAACAAACTGGATGGTTTTCCCACGCGAGAACATGACACATATAGTTGTCCGTGGGAAAAGCATGGTGTTTTCACATGCCAAAAGCCACATACAGACCGTACTACAATTATTATATTCGATTACCATTTTGCCACCCTATTGCGGATCTGTAGATAAAATAGAAAAAATTTAAATTGCGATGGAAAAATAGGGGTTGATCGTATAAGGGTGAAAATTAAGAGTAATATGAAATTTTTTATTCTAAGTCATGACCAAATAAATTCTAATTTTACCTAATTAACCTGAACTGATGAACTGATCAATTGAAATTGCAATAATGCAAAATCTAATTGTTCTATAGCGCCAATCTTTCAGGTTTGTGAACAATATATAGGATACTAACTTTTTGAAAAGGTTGAGCTGTCCAACTTAAAAAATAACGGATTTCTGAATTTTTCAAAATATACCAAATTTTCCGGTTTTTCCCAATTTTCGCCGCTTCTAATCATCCGATCGACTCGTACAAAAAACGATTCCCTTTGTTATTTAATTACCTACAACCTACATATGGATTGTATTTCGCTAACTTGATTACTTTTTTAGTTATAAACAAACAACCTAAAAAAACTGCTATTTTTTGGTTTAAAATGTTTATAACAAATAGGGAAACGATATTTTCGTGTCCAAAACATATCAGAAATGATATCCGCAATGGCTTGCTCATGGTGGTATAGTCGGCTTGCAACTAGGTTTTATGTCAAAAAATCACCCTTTTCTAGCTGTGTTGCTTGGCGTATATTCTGACAACAACTTTCATAGCATTCTTTTGACACAAAGATTTCCCACATAAGGCTTCTTGATGTATGATGCAGTGGAACGTTATCTTCTATAGTTTTGTTAACTGCTTGAAATAAACTGCCTTTAGTTCGATTACGCCGCACATTTGAGATTCGTTAAGAGAAAAATTATTAGCTCATTAATGTATTTTAACAAAGAAGATAAAATGATTCTGCGGGCCGCATTGATTCAATTGATTCAAGCTATGATTTGGAGTAGATTATGAACTAATCATCAGAAGAATTGAAATGGTTGAAAAATTTAATCAAAATATCCATGTTTCTACTGAAATACTAAACAGGTAACAATTTCAAGGAGAACTTTTTTTTTAATGAAAGAATGGCCTCGACAACCGTCATTAACCAACATAATTCAGTCGATCTAGTAAATTTTATGAAAATAGAAGTGAACGAAGCAAACATATTGCAACGAAATATCAAATTTTTAGGCCAATAGAAGTAACGTGAATAAATAAAAGCTTATAGATTATGTGTATGTTATGGAGCGATAATAAAAAGGCTACATTGAAAGGCTGATTATACTTTATTGTTTTCTGTATATTCTGTAGTAGAGTTATGCATTCATGTCTGTAATTGCTACAAAATAGTAGTAAGTCATCTATGTTGCCAATTTCTCGGCAAATGCACAAATTATCTTGTTTCAAACCAATTCTATGTAAATAAACGGGACTAAGAAAATGACCGCATCTTAGTCGACTCACTGTCTTGATATAAGCTCTTCCATTCTGGGCGTCTTTGAACCAAACTTTTGTTAACGGATTTGGATGTAGAGACTAGTAAAATTTGCCTTGATCTATTGAATTAAATTCATCTGTCCATTTCCTCATTATGGATATCCTATGTTTGTGAAATAGATCTGCATATACGTACTTCATAGGGGTTAGGGGAACTTATGTGGATGTTTGTTTCATATATTCCTTATCATTTCCTTCTTTATATTTACATTTATTGATTTACATATATTTCTTTTGACCTATTCAATTGAAATAACTTAGAAAATAGCTTGATTTGATGTGTGACATGAAGAAAATGTTCTGACAAATACGTTTTTTCCAATCAATATCGAAAAAATGAAATTGATCATATGAAGGTAGTCTACGTTTTATTATTTGACTGTGTAATATAGTCACTCATAAATCACTGTAATGGAATTGAATTTCATTGTTTGTTACCGGCAGTTTGCCAGGGGTAATGAAAATCTATTAGTACCTATTAACCTAATTTTACTAACTTGAAATCAAAATAAACGATTCGTGTTCAATAGCCAAGTATTTTTTGGGTGTCCAGTGGAAATTAATAAAAATGGTTATGACGGAGTGGTAACTTTCGAGAAAAATCATTTCGATGAATATAAACTATTTACATAAAGAGGTCTGCAGGTAGTTGCATATTTTGCAACTACCTACATGTTTTATTGTTTTGAAACTACATCATAATTAAGTAGCACAATATGTGACATGGCCGGTACGGTACTTCAAGACAATTGATATTCCTAATGTTTTACTATTAATAATGATATTTTCTGAATCGACCGTTTAGAAGTTTTACTACATCATTAGAAGATAAGAATAGTGCCTACGACTCCTATGTATTTTCTGGGTTTAAGGTATTTTGACTGTCCTATATGTAGATGGCGTTCCTAATTGTTCTTCTATAGCATTAGACAGTTGGGGTGAATCTTGATGATCACTGCGTTTGGTCGAAAACCCGACTCTAGGGTTTTAGGGTGGCGACCCTAAAAGGGTGAGACAGGTTCTGTCTAGTGTTTATATCACGCGTTATGACCATTATATGGACATAATCGGACCATAAATTGGTAATAATATTTTGGGAAGACCTAAAACATTTATTCATACATGTTATTCCGTATAATGAGTTTTACTACTCATTATTGGTCCGTGAATCAATCATTATATATTATTATTTAATTAAGTAGGTTTTTTAATTTCTTATTCATTTTAACAATATTCATCTAGTTGTTATTCGGAGAACTACATTCAGAGTTTTTGGGTTTAACTACTTGTATTTATTATATTTTGAAACTACAATGTTGCTACAAAACATTCACTTTATAATTCGATCATAAATACATTCAGCATTGTTTATCAATTATAAAGAATCCATACAAATATAGATGATCATTATTTTAGTTTCTATCAAATGAAGTAAATAAAAAATGGAGTCTAGGAGACCGAAAAAACACATTCATAGTTCAAGAAACGTTCTAGAAAATTTCCTGAAGTATAACATTATCTGTATTTTTTCGATTATACTCACATGCTTAGTGATATATTATTCAATGTCTATGGAATTGAAATTAATTCAGCTCTTGATAAATTAGATATATTTCTGAACCAAGTAGAATGCAAATGAGAGAAAAACTTATTTACCGGTCGACAAAGCAATATTCTTGTTTTCTTCAAGCCAAGAAAATAGTTGGAGAAACACCAACATTGTTCTCGAATAAATGACTTCTTTGTGCCAAAGTTTTTATCGAACTTGCAATGGTCATGCATTGAGAGCGATCCAATTTGGCAGTTTCCACTTTTGTTCATTTTCTTTACATGATGATTGTGTGAATGTCACATGACTTTGATTACACCGTTCTTTCCGCTGACATTATTAAACTCTGAAAATATTATAGTTCGTTGCACGAACTGCAATCTGAGGTGATTAAAATAACTCAAAACGATTTTGATTGTAGCGCAAATATCAACAATATTTTTTCAATATATTCAAAAATAAAAATGATATCTATAATATTCAGATACTTTTGTTTAATATGAGTAATTTTAGCACGAAATAAGCATAGAAAATAAAAAGAACGAAGATATTTAAAAAACAGATTCTCATTATGCAAAATCATTTCATCAATGAGAATGATGGATTAGGTATGAATTTCAAAGTATTTAATGGAGTTAATATGAAGCTATTATGAAAATAGAACTTCAAGAAGTGATAATACTAATAATTTAGCAATATCTATCACAAAATTCTCAACAATTATTTGTTTGAAACGAACTAGTTTGTTTAAAAACAAACTAGTCAATTTAAAAGACAAACTAATTTGCGCTTGAATACCTTAAGGTCACTAATTGTTTTCATGGAGTTATGCAATTCATTAAATGCATTGAATCCTTCATAAAATATACTAGTCCTAGATTTAGAAAGTTTACAAACTTGCATGCAGAAACTGTCTTCATTTCTTATATTAAAAGCCTGCACCTCACTGACACATATAATATTTTGTATTACTATATGTAATAATAATAATAATAATGATAATAATAATAATAATAACGTATTTCTTAGCAGAAGTGTTACATCATATTACAAAATATAGTAATAACAAGTTATTTAAAAATTAGAATAATGAAAAGTAAAATACTGTGAATTAAGTAGAGTACCAATATATGTATATAAAATAATATAGTAGATAATCAAAGACGTTATACTTAGCACCCATCTAATATTACATGATAAACATCAATTAGAGTACTAGCAGAAACAAAGCCCAATTGAATTAGAGTGACTTTAAAGTGTAGTGTATTTGGTTGAGATGAAAGTTCTCAAAAGTCTTTTAAATACTTTCAAACTTTCACAGTTTTTTATATGTTCAGGAAGTCCATTAAATTCAATTAAACCTCTATACAAAATAGATTTCAGCTTTTGTGTAGTGTTACATTTTCCAAGGATAAAGTCTGTTTTGAATCTCGTATTATAATTATGTACATCTTCAAGCATAAATTTGACAGGTGTATATCTATCACATTTTAATATAGATCTCATAGCCCTATTTTGTATACTCTTCTGTTCCTTATTATCAACAGTAAAGAACAACAGAATTGTAAATGAGGAAGTGCAATAGCTTTATAGAGTGACCACTTTGTACTCATAGACAAAGATTTGCCGATTCGTGATAAGAATCCTACTTTTTTCGAAAATTTTCTCGTTATATAACCTGCGTGTGCATGAAAGTTAAAATTCGAATACAAAATTGTACCGAAGTATTTGATATGTTCATCGTGAACAATGACTTCTCCGTTTACAGAAATATATATAAATAAATTCAATGGACGATGAATCTACTCTGTGATAGTTCATATTTAAATGAGAGGTAATAATAAAAACTTGTCTAAAAATAACTGACTGAACAATACTTTATTCGACTAGTTTCGCCTTTTACAGCATTATCAAGAAATATTCTTACCCCCTTCATGAATAAGGTTTTTGAAATTTACATATAATTAAGTCAGAAATATAAAAAGATAGATTATTAACTGTTTCGATTCGGTTATTTCAACTCTTTCCAATAAGAAATTCACTACAAGAAAAATAAATCTGTAGTCCTCGTGATATATTATCGCATTTGTAGATTATACTACTTATAGATATTCGCTATCAAAGTACACTATAACTTTCTTTCGATAATTTTTGACAAATTATTATAAAGAATATTATACCAGAGCTGGCTATGTGAAACATGAACAATGCGATGTCTCCATTATCATTCTAGGGATCAATGTTTGAGAATATTGTATTCTCCATTATACTTCATGGGATAAATGTTGAAGAATCTTGAAATGCCTACATTTATTTAAAACGTGAGACAGTCACTGTTTCGTACTACAAAGTACTCATTAGTCACGCCACGTTCAACGAATGAAAGGCTTCAAAGATTTCAATCCTCATATACCCTCTAGTCTAGTTGATTTTAAGACAGTTTCAAGTCGTATGCCTATATAATGCATAAATTAATGTATACCTCAAATCTTAGAATCAATGAAAAGCACATGAGTTTTAAAATGTAGTATCTTAATTGATAAGGACGTGTGAAACTTTCAATGTAGATGTAATTATGTGCTTTTCATTGATTCTAAGTATTGAGATGTATATTGATCTATTCATTATATAGGCATACGACTCACTCTATATTTTTGTCTTAAAATGGTCAAGAGGGTATGTATTGATGCATACCTATTGATGAGGGTATGCACATACATTGATGAGTGCCTCATAGTACGAAACAGTGACTGTCTCACGCTTTAAATAAATGTTTGCTCATGTTTCACATAGCCAGCTCTTCTATAATATTCTTTAGAATAATTTGTCAAAAATTATCGAAACAAAAATATAGTGTACTTTGATAGCGAATATCTTACCAATAAGTAAGATACTCAAAACTATTGCAAGTGAATTGAGCAATCTTTGTGAAATTTAGTCAAGACGTAAGACGTTTTGAAAAATTTTGAGTGAACGATCACAATAATTAGTTTAATGTGGGCCTTTTTGGAATAAAATTTTTCTTTATGTTGTCAAAAACAGAAAATATGTTGTCTTATCCAAATATCATTCGCAAAAAATAAACCGTGAAATAGTTTGTACCTTAGGAAAGTACCTCATAATCCCCAAAATATGGAGAAAATCAGATTTCATAGCAAGATTTTAGCGCAGGAAACCCACAGCTAAATATACAAACTTTCCACATCTTGTAGTGCTTATTCACACTACTAAGGTATATTCAAGATCTTGCAATTCAAGAACAGAGACGATCCCGGCATAATATTATCCTAAAACAACATTTCGTGGAATGTTTAACATCCATATATCCAAGAACAATGATTACCTAGAGTAAGCATCCCATTTTACGTATAAAATTTCATGCATACTAAATATGTGGAAATTTCACGACACTTTTGGTTTTCCGGGAGCAGAATAGAGTGTGTATGTATTACCTATTCTCTTGAGACTTAGAATGTATTATGTGTTGAAATTTTCATTATTTATCTTTCTTATTAAATAGATAACACGTTTTGAATGAAGCATGCATAAAATTATGGAATTTGCATTCAATTTTGTTTTCATACAAAGTTACAGGTTTATTGCTCGTTACCTTTCTCATGAACTAAATATCAGAAATGATTTTTTCCACAAAAATATCAAATTTAAATGAAGGTTTAGAGGGTTCTGGAGTGAAATAAAATAGGTGAAATCACTAATGGCATATTTTAAATTAAATATCATAGAAAGAATTCAAGTATTTTTATAACTAATGATCGTGACTTGAGTCAAGTGAATGTATTTTTGAGAAAAAGCAAGAAAATGATCAGTATACGAGGTTTGTTCAAAAGCTAACGCTTCTTCCAATCCTCGAAGAGCTTCTGAAATGCGCTTTTCGGTAGTGCCATCAGCTCGTTCTTCGATTCGGACTTCATCTCATCAATTGTGGTAAAATGCTTTCGTTTCATTGGTCTCTTCAGTTTTGGGAATAGGAAAAAGTCAAAGGTAGCCAAATCTGGTAAATCAGGCATTATTACGGTGTTGTTTTTGGCCAAACAATCACGAACAAGCATTGATGGTGTATTATCGTAATGCAGAATCCATGATTTGTGTTTCCACAATTCTGATCATTCGAGCCGTTTTGCTTCACGCAAGCATTGCATAACTTCCTTGTAGTATTCCTCATTAAGAAAAGAGTCAGCAAATCCTTCACATTTGATAGAACTTGACGTACTTTTTTGGTCTTGACACTGCTGGCCGCTTCCATTGGGATGATTGGGCCTTGGTTTCGACGTCATAACGATATACCCACGTTTTGTCACCAGTTATGACTTTTTTGAGCAAATCTGAGCAATAGTAATGCGACGTTGCTTCTGCTCAAAATTGAGAAATTACGGAACAAACTTCGCTGCCAAACGTTTCATGCCCAAAATATCCGAGAAAACTGCAGGGCATGAGCTCATTGATATGAGTCCAATATCCTCTGCAACTTCCGTAATAGTGTTTTGACGATTTTTCAAAACCATTTTGTTTACTGTTTCGATGTTTTCTTCGTTTGTTGATGTGGTTGCAACTCCAGGACCATCATCGTCATCAACATTCTCTCGGCCTTCTGTAAAGCGCTTGTACCACTCATAGACACTTTTTTGAAACAAAGTAGATTGTCAGAATGTCGCAGTCAACATTTTAAGTCCGTTGATCCATTTTTTTCAAAAGTAAAAATCGAAGAAGACACAAAAAGGTGCTTACCTATTCAGTTGTCAGAAACAAACTACTAATCCAAAATGGCTGATAATTCAACATATGAGAAACATATTAAACACATAAAAGAATTCGATTATCGAATGTGCACAGCCTGCGAAAATTCACCTCCTAAAAGGAAAGTCAAAACGACTCACGATTTTGTATAAATGATTTTGTATATTAATAAGATAAATGATATTGAAAGGAAATAATAAAATAAATTAGAGAACATGAAAATGAAACAGAAACTTTTTTTGAATGAACAGAATTAAACGAAAAATGAATGGTTTTTATTGAGAATAGGCAAAGAGATGATATTGGAGTATTTACAGGAAAAAAATCAAAAAGAATCAACTATTGACTTCATAAAATGAACAGGATAAAATATTTCGATGAAAACCCCTGAACTAGTGCTAAAGACATCAACAATGGACTGAAAAATGTAACGCAAAACCTGTTTATCAAAGTTGTGTAAAAAACTTCATTCCCCAGGGTACCGCAAAGTCTAAAAATGATGTACAATCCAATAATGTGACAGTAAACACACTACAAATAACGCTGAATGTCCTGCATACAGCACACTCAGAAGAAAAATCGAAGAAAACAAACAAGGAAAGCGGACGTAGACACTAATGCATAGCAGTGCTAGCGTCTAGTGTTTACTTACGGGATTCTACAACTGATTATGGTTATGGGGTTCCACAACTGGAAAAACAACTGGTTATAAGAGGAATAAAATGTTTAAACAACCGGAAACAATTGATCAGAATGTCACAAAAAACAAAGAAGTGAGTTGAACGATTTAACGAAATGAATATTTAAATTCCAAACACTTAATAGGCAAATAAATGTTTATTTCCACTAGAAATAATAACACATTAAAACTTTAACTGGTACTACTGTTAAAGGACAGCTAATATTTCGATGCCTTCGATTCGCGTTTAACGTTTAAAAATATTTTACTTGGGTTATAATTTAATTAAGGGTGTTCAATAGACACGATTAGTTCAGATGTTAAGAATTAACGGGTGTTTTTTAGAGGTATAGAACTTTAAGTTGGCATTACTGTTGAAGATGGCGACCGATTTAACAGTTGAGAAGTGATTTTTTCTCAGTTTAGTTTGACAATTCATCATGAATAGACTCACGCCTGAACAACGCTTGCAAATAGTGCAATTTTATTTCGAAAATAATGGTTCTGTGCGGAATACGTATCGCGCACTATGTCCATTTTATCGTCGACAAAATCGTCCATCAAAGCAGTTAATTCGATTAACCATGGAACGTTTTCGCACCACGTTTACTCTTATTGATAACTCGCAACCCCTATAGACGCCGTACGGTGCGTACAGAAGAAGCTATTGCTACTGTAGAGCATAGCATTGAAGAAGACCCGAATGAGTCCATCCGCCATCGAGCACAGGAATTGGATCTGTGTCCATCCACTTTATGAAAGATTTTGCGAAAGGATCTTGATTTGCGTGCTTACAAAATCCAACTCATGCAATAATTGAAGCCAAACGATCATCAAGCAAGGCGCAGATTCGTCGAATGGGCCCGAGATTGGCTTTGTTCCCGATTTTCATGAGCGAATTTTGTTTAGCGATGAAGCGTACTTCGGGTTGAATGGCTATATCAACAAACAAAACTTCCGCATTTGGAGTAAAGATAATCCTCAAATGTATGTCAAAACACCGTTACATCCAGAAACACTGACTGTTTGGTGCGCTTTATGGGCTGGTGGAATCATTGGCCCGTATTTCTTCAAAAACGATGATGGCCAGAACAGTTACAGTCAATGGTGATCGGTATAGAGCCATGATTACTAACTTTTTCATTGATGGATTGAACAACCATGATGTCCAGGAGCTGTAGTTTCAACAAGACGGCTCATCATGTCACAGAACTCGTGCCACAATCGATTTATTGAAAGACACGTTTGGTGACCGCCTAATTTCACGTTTTGGACCTGTGAATTGACCTCCAAGATCTTGTGGAGCTAGACTACTTTCTGTGGAGCTATGTGAAGTCATTGGTCTATACGGATGAGCCACAAACGCTTGACCATTTGGAAGACAATATTCGCCGTGTTATTGCCGATATACGGCCACAAATGTTGGAAAAAGTCATCGAAAATTGGACGTTCAGATTGGACTATATCCGAGCCAGCTGTGGCGGTCATACGCCAGAAATCATATTCAAAATGTAATGCCAAAATATTATCTTTCGAAAAAAAAAATCGAATGATCCATCGTTGTTTTATTGCAATTTAGAGTTCTATACCTCTAAAAAAAACACCCTTCATTAATTCATAATCGAGATTAGTGAACAAGAAATTATTAAAATCTACTTCTTGTAAAAAAAGTATTGATCATTCGATAGATGACTTTTAGGTTGGGTTGAAAGATATACTCGTGATCACAATGCTTGGTAGAATATCTGGCAATACTGAGGACCTCCTGGAAAGGCGAAACAAGTTCTGTCTACTATTTTATAAGGCATGCCACACCTTGGGAATGAGACTAAACCAGATTTACACCCAAGATATAATATAAATTTTCAATGATGACCAACTCAATTCGATATAGGTATCATCCATCATGTTCTGGAAGAAAAAATATAAATTGATACTATGGTGAAAGCGTCAATCCATGATACTCCTTTTAACTTGGACTAATACTCATTTTCCGCTTTGAAATGAATGGATTCTTGTCACAAAAGATATTTGAAATTATTGTTTATTGATTTTTATTCTCCATCTACTGCACGTCATTCAGTTCGCTGACATAAATATACAAACCGGACTCTAATTATTGATTTATTCAAATGAAAATTTGCATGTTCATTCTGAATATGAATACATACCTACTTTTCATCGATTTAACATTGCTTACAATTCATAAGGATATAGTTCCATAATGGACGAATATGAAATGGTTTTATTATAATGTTCAACAAGTGAGACTACAGGCTTCAAATCAGATCGTCACGTGGATGCGTTTATAACGGGTGTCCAAAAAGGGTAAAGTTAAGTATTCTCGATGTTTATTATAGATTATAATGGACACTAAAAAGTGAAAATATTAGAAGTAAATAGAAGATCGATGTATTCGAAATGTACTTTCAGCGCAGAATATTGAGAGTGTCTCAAACCAAGAAAGGAACAAATCGATACATTTCGAACCTAACTAGAATTAGGAAGAGATTGATTCCTCTAGTAGCAGATAGATAGCAATTTATAAACAAAATTAATACGATAGGTAAGGAATATGGACTCAAAATCAACACCGAAAAGACAAAATTCATGATCATCAGCAGAGTACAGCATAATCAGGCCCAAATAATGATTGAGGAAGAACCCATAGAAACTTCGTATGGTAAAATGCTATATTTGGCCCATAATAACATGGTCACTCAAAATAAAATCCATGAACCGTATAGAGGCTTTTAAGATGTGGACCCTCCGCAGGTTATTAAAGATTCCTTGGGTGGACCGAATAACGAATGAAGAAGTACTTAGAAGAGCCGACGTCGAGCGTGTGTTATTAAAAAATATAAAACAACGCTAGATCTCTTATTTGAGCCACATACTCCGAGGAAATAAATATGATATCCTAAGACTAATATTAATCGGTAAAATAGAAGGTAAAAGAGGTCCAGGCCGAAAACGACATTCATGGTTGTGCGATATCAAGAACTGGTGTGGAGTGAAAAACGTGGGTGATATATTCGGACTAGCTACGGAGGGGCAATTACGTATTATAGAATGAGTGGATGATCGCCTACACGCTGTGAGCGTTTGGCACGTGAAGAAGAAAAAGTAGCAGATAAAATTGCTTCTTTTGTATGCCAAGTGATTAGGTAAAATGGTCTTGAAATAATCACATTGAAAGGGACATTACCTGGCAAAATATCGAGAGGTGTATTTTCCACAAGATACACCAAATTTATAACTGATCTAACCGCCAAAACAGCAACCAAGCATTCAGGATGGCAGAAAATAGACAAATTTGGAAGCCATTATGAATTTCTCAATTTACAATGCTTGAAACCGAGCGAAAGACCAAGTAGAGGAAGAACATAAAACCCTTGATTGTCCCAGCTTTATTTCAACCAACCAGCGACTGCAGATTATGAATGTTTTATTTTTAAATTCATCATTACATTTCTACTCAATAAACAAATATAACTTTATAGTTTACCATCATATTAGTTATGATGCATATCATCATGTATGGATGATCTTCTTGTGTGGGTACAAGAAGATTATGGATCAAGAAATATGACCAATTTGCCTATGTTTTGGCATATGTTGCTGAAAATATAAACGCATTTGAGAATCATCGAATAATGAAGGGTTTAGGTAATCAATTGTTTCAGCCAGAGCAATTTAGATGTTCAGAAAAGGGAGTAATAACAAAAAGTATTGTTGTTTCAGCTCAAAATGGTCCAGCGCCTAGGAGGAGCCGAGGAAACCGGTGGATGAGATCGGGAGATTGTGCCGGCCAGCAGCCGCGTCGCAGTTCAGCCCATGGATAGAGACAGCGATGGGCCGGCCGTGCGATGGAGTAACGTGCGTACCGACGACGAAGACCTCGACGTCGTCGATATGCACCACGCGGGCACCGGCTTCTCTCCACCTCATCATGCGCCATCACTGCCTCTACAACTACAACAACGGCATTACTCAAGATCCATGTCGTCCCTTCCTCCAGAGCCCTTCATGATAATGCGAACGAAAGCTTTG
This sequence comes from Henosepilachna vigintioctopunctata, assembly GCA_030704895.1. Classification (NCBI taxonomy): domain Eukaryota; kingdom Metazoa; phylum Arthropoda; class Insecta; order Coleoptera; family Coccinellidae; genus Henosepilachna; species Henosepilachna vigintioctopunctata. Next base: position 3,617,691 of record JARQZJ010000066.1, read on the forward strand.
AATAGAAGAGTATGCATCAATGTTGGAGGAGTTAAACATGAAGTAAGTCAATGTCAAAAAAAAAGGAAAAAACCGTAATATTTTAAAAGTGAAAAACTGTGGGAGTCAATGCTGGAGAATCAACTCTCAGCTGTCATTACCATTGTTAGAATATTGGGTAGATTTGTCCGTTACCAATTTTTCGACTTTTTAAGCTGCATGTAATAGCAAAATTGAACCTTTCAAATGAGAGGTAATAATAAAAACTTGTCTAAAAATCACTGACTGAACAATTCTTTATTCGACTAGTTTGCCTTTTACAGCATTATCAAGAATGAAAACATATTACAAAGACAACCTATAAATATTTTGCAGATCTGTTCGGACCACAGAATACACCTTAAATTCTGTCATAGAGGTGGGGGTTTCCAAATTATCAGAGATTTAACAGCGGGGAGTGGTTTAGGTCTAACTGGTCATTGAGAAGATTGTATTTATCGGATTTCTGAAGTTTATTTCTTTCCATGGCTTCCAGGTAGTTCATTTTAATTCCTTTTTCACAGTAATGAAGAATCTTAGGTTTAAAACAACGTGAGATCTTATGTCCTGTCGACTTTAGATTTTCCCGGAAAGCAGATTGTCCGTTTTTTACGTGTTTTTTTAGCCTAGTTTGAAAACATCTTCCGATCTGGCCAACATATGACGACTTACATTCTTCACAGTCCAATCTATAAATTCCAGACTTCTTCATTGGCTCGGATTTGGACAATTTGTTATTAAAGATCATTCTATCCAATCTGCTGTGACTTGAAAATGCTATATTTAAATTATTATTTTTGAAGAATTTAATGATTTTTTAAGAGGGAACGTGTGTATAAGGGATGCTCACATATCTTAATTCATTTCTGTCATTATTACTATTGATGTAGTGTGGCCTATATAAAAGTCTATTGATGAAGCGTTCCTCTTTCTTTATAATTAGTGTATTGATTCAGTGTAGTGTATTCATTCTTGATAATGGTGTAAAAGGTGAAACTAGTCGAATAAAGAATTGTTCAGTTAGTGATTTTTGGACAAGTTTTTATTATTACCTCTCATTTAAATATGAACTATCACAGAGTAGATTCATCGTCCATTGAATTTATCAAACCTTTCAATTAGCAATTCAAACTTTTATAATAGTAATGGTAACCTATCTGAACCTGGAAAAGTATGTATGCACATTGTCTTTGTTTGGTCTGAAGGATTGCTGATGTTCTTGAAATATTGCAACAAAGTTTCTGCCTGTCTGTTCCATGTACTCGGTACTGTAATTCTGGTCACTCTTATATTTAAACAACCCAAAGTACTCTATAGACGTGCTTGAAAAGGTTGTAATACTACATATCTATAGTGAATAATGGCAATATAATGAATATTGTGATAAAAAACAAAGTGTATTTTTCTCCATAATACCATTATTGGAATTTCGAAGTTATTAGAAAACAGTACTTCAGCGGAGAACATGGTTTAAACTTATATAAATATAGAGGATTGTTCAGAAATGGCCTTTATATGTTCCAGAATATAATTTGATCTTCAGTAAAACATATTATTACGGTATTAAATTTTCTCACATAAGTATGTTTTCTCTTTGCGAAATGGAACTCGTGAAAATATCCAGGTTATATAGCTATGATATTTTCAATCACTCTCCAATTTTACGAGAAAAATACACGAGTATCTATCAAATTACAAAGTACTTAAAAATGTGAATTGAATTATTGAAAATTATAGAAACTTCAGGGCATCGTAGAATGGTTTCTTGATTATTCAATAATAAAGCATCCAAAACAGATATGGGCGTCATTCAAATTTACATTCGTATGCATCAATGAAATAAAAATTTTTTTGATGAGATTTTGTTGCAAATGTTGAGCGGAAAACCTCTAACTCGAAAACAACGAGTGGATGAGAAAAAGTGATTTTAAAACCTTTACGTTGAAAAATGCGAACGATCTGCTATGATCATAAATTTCAAGGAAACTGACCTCAAATGAAATTAATTGGTCACCTTTGGTCTAAATGGTCCGCATGGATTGATTTTCTTGAAATTATGTCGACGTAAAGTTTGTTGAGCATGCAATGTTTTATCTTGAACTGAATTATACATCCACTTCAAGGTAGAAGGTAAGTATCCGGTAAAGTGAATGCGACAAATCATTGTTGATGAAAAAAAACTGAATCTATTATTTGCATCATTTCTGGTCGGTTGCACAGTTTAAGTTAAGTGCTCTTAGGAATATTAAATGCTAAAACAATCGAATGATTGAAAGAAATGTAAACAATTTTTATCCATTTCTGCAGATTACTTGTAGATATAATTTTCTTTTTTAATTTAACTAGCTTACTCATCTCAATTCTATTGAATACGCTATATTTGAATGTAGTGAAAATGACATAGGACGTATGTTTTCATGAATAGCCCCCTAGATTACCCTAGGATATAATTTCTTGTGAAATTATTTCTTTTTAGTGGCCAATTTTGACAAAATAAAGTTGATAAAACAAATCTTGTTCATTTGGAAATCATACAATATTTCAATATATATTTTACGTAGATATGATTCAATTGTTCGTTAATTTTTCAATGGTAGTTCAGGATTTAGGTTTATATTGTTTGGAAGATGATAACGATTAAATTTATACTCAATGAAGTTAATTTCTGTTTGTCTATTCTTGAAGCAGAGGATCAAATACTATAATTCGGTGGCATTGACTTTCTTACCCAATTTCGCTATTTAGTTTTTGATGAACCTCTGACTTCAATGTGTTTGTAGAAGTATATGTATTGTATAGTATACATATATCAGATTGTGGTACCTTATACTCATAATCCATACCCCATACCTCATACATATCCCATGGATACCGCCTAAGAATAGCTACCTACGTTAATAGATAATCTAGGTGTTTCAATGATCTGAAAGTTATTTCCTATTAAGATAGTTCCTATGGATGGAAGTGAGGTATTAATTACTTGTTATTTTAAATTCATATTCAAAGAGAGCTTATAGGAGATTAAAATCTTTGCATATCTCAGATAGAGGTGACACAACTGATGAGTCGTTTGTAGAACGAAACATCAAATGTGGCATCAATTTTAATGTTTTCTAACACTATCCTTTGAAGGATGGTACATACTATGCTCTTCGAATTAATTGGGACAAAGGATAAAAAACAATGTTTTCGTAAAATCTTACCTTTTGATGAAGTAAATACATACAAAATAACGTAAATTCTTCATATTAATAAGAAGTATGTCCTCCTTTCGCAGAAATAACTTTTTGAACTCGTCTAGGCATCCATTCCACTAGCGTAGCACAGATTTTCTTCAACTTGTCATCATGAAACTACACCTGAATTGCACTTATAATCATTTTTTCTTTTGTAGTTCAATCCATTTCTGCCAGCCGTTTCATTAAAATATTCCATAAATTCTCAATGGGATTGAGATCAGGTGAATTCCCCGGTCAATCGAGTACTTTTATTTCATTCTCACGCATAAAGGCCTGCATTTGTTTGGAATTGTGGCAGTCAGCCAGGTCGTGCTGAAATGTTCCATCAAATGTTTCCATGAATGGGACAATCCTGGTGCGCAATATTTCCACATATTTCACTGAATTTATCATCCCTGTTATAGGAGCTAATCTTCCAGTGCCATTGGTTGTAAAAAACCCCAAAATATTTGTTTTCAAGGATGTTTTACTGTTTGCTGGATGAGGTCAGGCCGCAAAGTTTCCCCATCACTTCCTCTAACAACACGTGATTTGTACCCTTGAGCAAACAAATGTGTCTCATCACTAAAAACCACCTTCTTCCAGTCGTCCACATTCCACGTACGGCACTTTTTGGCCCATGCCAAATGTTTCTTCATAATTTTCTGGGTAAGCAGTTGCTTTCTTCTTGGTCTTCTTGCCTTACGGCCAACGTCCATCAGCCGTTTTCGTACAGTTAAGGTGCTCACCTCCACACCAGAAACCATTAAATCCCTTCGAAGATCAGTGCTTGTCTGTCTCGAATTAATTTTGCTATGTCTTATCAACACTTTGTTTGTTCTTGGAGTAGTTTTGCGTTGGCGGCCACAGTTTCCTTTCTTTTTGGAGACAATGAGCCACTTTCTTCAAATGTTTTCAAAATTCTCAAAACGCTGGACTTTCCCACACCAACAGCTTCAGCTATACCTCGATGTGTGTTCATTAAGCACGATAATTTTGGAACGCTTCCTCGGAGTGATATCCATCTTTGGACAAGACAATACAGCACGTATCAAAATAGAAACCACCAACTGTCGCACCGGTAGGCTCACAACTGAACTTCTGGAGAGGTAAAACGGGTCAGAATGTAAACAATGGTCAAGGTCGAACCCTCACGTCACCTCAGGTAGTAAACAAGCAGATGTGAGGGTGTTTGGGCCACACTGGTACTCACATACTTACTACAGTAACTCGAACGAAGAAAAAACTATTTGTCCCAATTAATTCGAACAGTATAGTACCATAGAGCCAGCTGCGCTTTAACGTTGTATCTATTTATGTGAAATAAATTTTGTATTTTGAGTTTAAAAATTCTCAATGCAACTTTAGGTACTTTGGAGGACCCTTGACCGTTTACCCCACACACGTCTTGGCCGACTAAGAGACTGCAACACACACGAAGCCTTAGGAGAACTTTGCGACGACTATTCTCTCATAGACAACGAGTATTTTTTCGACCGACATCCCAAATCATTTAGTTCCATTTTAAATTTTTACCGAACTGGAAAATTACATTTAGTTGACGAAATGTGCGTTTTGGCATTCAGTGACGATTTAGAATATTGGGGTGTCGACGAACTCTATCTGGAATCATGTTGTCAACACAAATATCATCAGAGAAAGGAACATGTACATGAAGAAATGAGAAAAGAAGCGGAGTCTCTTAGGCAAAGAGACGAGGAAGAATTCGGAGAGGATAAGTGTTCTCAGTATCAAAAATGGCTGTGGGATATGTTAGAGAAACCGACAACGTCCATTGCTGCAAGGGTAAGCTTCTTGTATATATTTCCAATTCAATTCTCCAATTAATTAACTCAGCTGGAGCTCAGAGTTGTATGAAATTACCTAAAAATATTTTATATTCAAAAATTCAATTATTTCTCATTTTTAACATGAAATTCATACGTTTAGTTTTTTATTATTTCTATTTGCTTTTGAGTAAAATACTTTTTCATCATTAAATTTCCCTTAATATATGTTTCTAAGGCTTTTCTATTTTATTTTCAATACTTTTCTGTTATATTTTATGATCTAAATGTATTTGTACAAAATTCTTCTTCATGCAATTTAATATTTCAATATTCTCATAGAAATTCATATAATAAAAACACACGCATAAGAAAACTTCAGAGAATCATATTGTTTCATAGAATTTATTAATGAATTGAACACATTTCAAAAATTTCAGAAAGATTTCATATAATGTCCTCTACAATATTTTTTCGGTATACAGGACCTTCGTAATAATCTTCATAATACCTCCATCATATGAAGGTATTGTATACCGAAACAATATTGTAGTGGACAATATATGAAATATTTCTAAAATTTTAGGAATGTGTTCAATTTATTATTAAGTTGACATGGAATTTCAAAACGTATTTCTCACCTCGATCAACTATTTTTATCGAATTATCAAAATTCAATTGGACACCCGAAACCTTGAATGAAATTCAATTTTCACTTACAAAATCATTTAAGTGGATTTTGACATACTTCATTTGAACTATTCATTCAAAATCCATCAGAATAGCCTCAATGGCTAAACTGAACTAAAACATTCATTTTTCAAAATATATTAATTATAAGGGGTGTTTTTTTCAAGGTATAGAACTTTAAATTGCAATAAAACAACGATGGATCATTCGATTGACAAGAATTTGCTTTTATTGGAGAGATAATATTGTGGCATTACATTTTGAATATGATTTCTGGCATATGACCACTACGACTGGCTCGAATATAGTCCAATCTGAAATTCCAATTTTCGATGAATTTTTCCAATATTTATGACCGTGTTATCGGCAATAACACGGCGAATATTGTCTCCCAAATGGTTAAGCGTTTGTGGCTTATCCGCATAGACCAATGACTTTACATACCCCCACAGAAAGTAGTTCATCGATGTTAAATCACAAAATCTTGGAGGCCAATTCACAAGTCCAAAACATGAAATTAGGCGGTCACCAAACGTGTATTTCAATAAATCGATTGTGGCACGAGCTGTGTGACATGTTGCGCCGTCTTGTTGGAACCACAGCACCTGGACATCATGGTTGTTCAATTCAACAATGAAAAAGTTAGTAATCATGACTCTATACCGATCACCATTGACTGTAACGTTCTGGCCATCATCGTTTTTGAAGAAGTACGGACCAATGATTCCATCAGCCCATAAAGCGCACCAAACAGCCAGTTTTTCTGGACGTAACGGTGTTTTGACCTACACTTGAGGATTATCTTCACTCCAAATGCGGCAGTTTTGTTTGTTGACGTAGCCATTCAACGGGTAGTGCGCTTTATCGCTCAAAAAAATTCGCGCGATACGTATTCCGCATAGAACCATTATTTTCGAAATGAAATTGTACTATTTGCAAGCGCTGTTGAGGCGTTAGTCTATTTCTGATGAATTGTCAAACCAAACTGAGAATAAATCACTTCTCTTCTGTTGAATCGGTCGCCATCTTCAACAGTAATGCCAACTTAAAGTTCTATACCTCTAAAAAAACACCCGTTATATGTGAATTATCTTCTTTAGATTCTGTATAGATGCTTTTGTACAATTGCTTTTCAATACATTAGTCAATCAATTTCCAATTGTTGGATAATTATATTGGTTAATCGAATTTTTTCCGAAATCTAAAATTGTTTCTTTGTCTATGAGAATATGATAAATGGTTCTATATTTCTAGGTATCTACAGCCTCTAAGTGTAATTTATAACTGTTAAAAACTATATGCTTTGCTAGCTTTTATATATTGCTTGATGTTCAAACTGTTTTTTATCGATGATAGAATATAACCTAGGATAATTGCATATATAGAAATTGTAGAGTTAGGGCAATTATGTAGAACTAAAAACACTCATATAATAGACTAAAAAACTGTAAAAATTTGCCGGACTTAAAGAGAAAGTACATTTTGAACATCAGTCACTGTTGTTGATTTCAATTAAGATTGTTCTAGATGTGATAATCCGGATGAGGTCGAGATATGTTCCAGATTTTACGAAAAATACGCTTGTTATGTGTTATTGTGATAGCGATGGGCGTACGCGACAACTAGTTCTATACGCAATGCGGGTCCAAAATGCGCTGTCTCTCAAATTTGTTCTATTTTGGGGCTATAAAGCGTCGTGTACTTTTTGGTTTGTTTTGTTTTCCAATTAGCATATGAATTTTCAACAGGCTACGTTAATATAACCGAGAATACTCTATTCATAATCAACAACTCAGATTCATTCAATATAATTAAAATTTCATGGTCATCACGAATGGTTTTTATAGAAATTTCAAATATTTTATTGAAACTAATGTTAATATGTACAGATTAGAGTGATACTTGAACATCAAAATGTTACATTGAATTACTGTATTGTTTTACTTCAGAAATTTTTCTGAAGTTCTCATGATGCAATACAATACATTTAAAAACAATTTAAATACCGAAATCAGTATTTCAACGACATAACAGTCGTCATAATTCAAATTAGAAAATAATATATAAAGGTACGAATTCGTGTTAAGATAAAGAATGAATTTTATTATGCCTTAGAAACTTTTGAATTAATGGCACAATCTCAACTTGAATATAGACTTAAGTTCAGACTCTTGAACTTATGATTTAGACTTTATTCACTACATAGCATGACGCGTTTCGTCGTTACAAAACACTTCTTCAGATGCTTACAGAAAAATCTGTTATTAATAATTCTGTATTAATCTGCTATTAATAATCTGTAAGTAATAATTATTCTGCAAGCATCTGAAGAAGTCGTTTGTAACGACGAAACGCGTCATGCTATGTAGTGAATAAAGTGTAAATCATAAGTTCAAGTGTTTGAATTTAAGTTTATATTCAATTATAATGGATTTACATGTAAACGCAAACACTAGTGAATAAAACAAAATCTTTTTCGGAATTTTTTGAATATATTCATTATTCAATGCAGTGAACATATTTGAACTAGTGTTTATAGTTTATCTACTCTGCGAGCTGCATTTACTTAAAATTTTCAACATAAATACGGATTTGCTCTTACGATGAATCTGGTATTCATATTATTGAGACTGATTACTCTACGATTACATAAAAAAATAACTAGTATAAGTAATCCAGCTTCTTCAAAATTTCACAATTTTTGATCAAGATCGACATTTCATGTCAGTCATAGCAATATCATTTTATTGAGTAGTATCAGCTTGCTGCTTATATATTTTATGTATTTATTACATATTTCTGCATTTTAAATATCTCATTATATTCGTTTAACACAGATTTAAAAACTGAGAAGAATCAAATGAAAAAATGTATTACTGTATAGAAAACGAATATACCTGTGTTCTTTGATGTAATCTGTATCAATTAAAAAAATTAATATATTGCAATTCTGAAATAACTTTATTATGACAGGTGAACGTTTAGACATTTTTCATGATGTATTTATACACATACTCTAACTAATCATGAATTATTCATTTATTTAATTTAGCAATAAAGCTTTTAGACGCATTATAGCTAAACCAACTTAGACAAATTTCGATTGATAAGAGGGCTCGTGCTATTGTACATTGCTTCCTATTTCAGAACCTTCTCTGCTGTCATATTCTAATAATAATCTTGCGTTTCCCACCTTTCCAAATGCTGAATCATCCTGTGTCTCTACTTCGTGCCTCATTTGCTTTTTAGAATTTATTTTATTATTGTAAACTGGTCCAAATATTTTGCATACTGATGTATGCAATTACTTGAGCTCTTTGATTATATTGTATTTTCTTTGCTGATTTACTGATCTGTTCGCTTTCTAAACTGTTTCATAACAAGAAAGGAACTGAATAGATAAATTTCGAATTTTTTTTTCGAATTGTTTAAACAATACAATTGTGTTGTTTTTAATTTGTCTTTTCATAGAAGGAAGTAGAATTCCTGAATTGAATACAATTATTCTGCGCCATATCAATATTACTCCCCTACAAGTGGTATTATTGAAGAATTTATTTTAACTTTTTTCACAAAGATATATCTCGAAAAATTCCCATAATAATTAAAGTATCGCTACTGAATAAAGTCATTATTTGCTGTGGTAAAATCTATTTTGGAAAAGTACAACATATATAATATAAATCCTCGTATTTCACTTCAATCAGCTATCAATTGATAAAGGAATTTTGTAGAGGGTAGTTAAAAGAGTTGAAAGTCGTCATTATATTCGATAAAAATTCTTAGGTTTATATACATTCGAGAATTATCAAATATTATGTGACTGAATAACTTTTTTCTCTATCATTTGAGTTTTTAGGCTGTGTATATTACATAATATACACAGTTATAACTCATATAGACACGCACAAATTTGCATCTCTAATTTGACATTCAAAACCAGCACATTTGCTTTGCACAACGCACAAAGCTTACCAAAACTTTCATTAAGAATAATTATTGAATAAATAGAATTAATTCAAACCTATTTCGCATTCAGGTATGGCTAATACTCTTCAATGGAATATTCAATTTAATTAATTCTGTCTTTTGTTGCAATGCACAAATCAATTCACATATTATACTGCACGAGATATTCCATTGAATAGAATAAAACATTTTTTCAATTCAGATTTATACTTGAAAATTTTGAAATATTCAGTTTTGATCCTGAAACAACCGAATTGTTTGACATGGCTCCCCAATAACGTTTTTAGAAAGATGCTACTCTACTCTACTGCCTCAATTAGCGTGTAATTGCTAAAATTCACAGAATGGGAAAATGCCTTTTATACTCGAAAAAATATTTCTATTTCCTGAAATATGTTCGAAGAAAATTGTTCGCAATCACGTTCGTACGATTAATTCGTTAATTTGAGTAATAACGATTAATATCCAACTTGAGAGTTAACCAATTCTGTTTTCATGTACTTTTTACATGAAAATAAGTATTACTTGAAAACGTAATGTGTTATTGATAAAAAAATGACTAAGGCGAATTCAAATTGGATATGGTGACAATTGCGAAAATTATGAATCGCACTTTACAAGCGTAAAATTCGTAATTATTCATATCGTGTTTTGTTTTCTCTACTTAATTTATAAATATAATGTTTTTGCATAGCTCTCGTAGAATTAAAATATAGTTTTTTTAATAGATGATTGGAAAGAACATGGAATCATTGGAAATTTTGGAAAATCATATATCTAATATATAGAAATATTTCGATGAAAAAAATGCAATAAATATCAATGAGTTTTATTTATATTTGGACCAACATATTTATAATCACATTGCTTTTGCACATTCGCTAATGGGCACCAGAAAACGTTCTGTCACTGTGGTGGAGGTTTCATCTGAATTCTATTTTGTCTGCAATTTGAAGTTAAATATATTATATATATATATATATATATATATATATATATATATATATATATATATATATATATATATATATATATATATATATATATATATATATATATTTCGGGCAGTTTTGGAGAGGAATGCAGATATCGACTTGAAAACTGATGAAGCAATTAAAAAATAAGATATGTATTTGGTCCGACATTTTAAACTATTTTCAACAGTATTCTCATTTCAAATTCTACTTTGATAAAATGTTAACTAGTCCTCTTGTGGAAAACAATTTAAAAAATGATAACAAAGAAATTGTGTAATCCATAACGATTGAATAAATTCCAGAAGAATTTTTCTTCGTTACAGTCGACATACGTTTTAAACACTCAATCGTTATCTAGATTTCAAACATTTCTCGATAATTTTAGTAGCCCTAAACACTCTGTGTCCCGGGTTTTCATATTTGAAAACAATTAAGCCTTTTGGTTTTGACTATCTAGATACAATATTGGACAATATCAGCAATTAGTCAGTTTTTAGGGCTAAGGACTAAACTGTTTTATTTGTGTTGATATCAGTTGACAATATTGTGTCATCTACCAAGGTTGTACTGACTCAAACCTCGATATGCAACACATTTGACGAAGAAAAACCCTGTGTTTTAATTCCTCAATCATTAATGTAAAGACTCCTAACTTACTATTACGAAATAATCAACATAGGCAACATTTCTAAGATTGAAAAAAGGAAATATTCTAAAGTAATATAAGGTTCACAGTATAATAATTGAAAATCCTTCAAAGGTTCTAGTTATTTCAGTTATTTCAAAGCTAAAGAATAACGAATAAGTATCGAATAATACATGAATCATTGACTCGCCAATGACTAATATTTCAAATATCAAAAACATTAGGAACAGATACATATTCCCTTGCAGCACCCATGAAAATTTCAAGTCGATATCGAATATCTCCAGATATTCACTTCATGACTGATAATTTACAATATACATATATAAATAAATAGATTAGTGCAAATAAAACAGTTCACTTATAGTTAATGCACTTCGTATGAAAAATGAGGAAGTCTCTTGCATTCCATCGTAGTAAATTCATTGATGTGGAGTATTCTTCGAAGAGGCTAATAATACCACCCCTCCCCCCATTGATTTGAACATGAATGTGTTATTGAAAAATTTTTGTGGTTCGTAAAAGTAAATCGAGAGGTAGAATATCATTAATAATTTGCTAAATAGAGTTTCTAACATCAATAAGCACATTCTCTTCAATCATTTATGATATTTTTGAATTATTTGGATTGGTGAGTGTACATACATTTCTATAAATTATTTCCTTCACTCTTTAGAATTGAGCACTATGCGTTTAAGAATTCAATTTATATTTGTTTGAAACCTCAGGTTCTCGATTCATCTCAAAAATATTTCCAGATCTAGGATTATTCGATATATTTACGAATCTTTTGTCATTTAAAAGTAACTTGCGACATTGAAAAATAAAATAAATTCTACAAATCGTTTAAAACAGGGTTAGAAACTATGCAAGACGAAACCAATTCAGATGCATATTTGATTCAAACAAACAGTTCGATAAATATTTGCAAAAGGCAAGTAGCGAGAAGAATAGGAGCTGCAGAAAAAACAGTTTCCATCAGGAACAGAATCCCATTGTTTGTTTCCATATTTTCTCAGCCTTTCTCCTAGAAGTATCAAAACCTAAAACTTTATTAAAGAAAAACAACTACCCACGCTACTTTTGAGTAGCAAAAAATTATGTTTAGATGATATCAAATCTGAAAACTCTGCTCTTATACAAAATACAAGCTCTACCTATCAAGATAGTTAACAACTCAGAAACAATTAACCAAAGATCAGATAATAATTAATGACAGAGTCTTAAACCTGTTGTCAGTCATCATGCAATTTTAACAAGATGACGTCAGTCAAAATTTTACCTGTTATTACAGTCAAAGTTATACCTGTTGTTAGTTATCATGCTTATTAGTGATGAATGCCTTTAGGAGTATATCTCTACATCCATGAAATAATGATTAACATATATTTTATTTGGGAAAACCCAACTGAAGATTTTCAGAAACTGTTACAAAATGTCCTGAATATTTCATGTGCACTGTTTATTTTTTGCAAATCGATATATATATATATATATATATATATATATATATATATATATATATATATATATATATATATATATATATATATATATATATATATATATATCACTCCGTACAGTATTTTTGTTACATTTGAGATCTTTGGACAAATAAAGGGTGTTTTTTCAGAGGTACAGAAATTTAAATTGCAACAGAACAACGATGGATCATTCGATTCACAAGAATTTTTTTTATTCGAAAGATAATCTTGTGGCATTACATTTTGAATATGATTTCTGGCATATGACCGCTACGGCTGTCTCGGACGTAGTCCAATCTGGACGTCCAATTTTCGATGACTTTTTCCAACATTTGTAGCCGTATATCGGCATTAACACGGCGAATATTGTCTTCCAAAAGGTCAAACGTTTGTGGCTTATCCGCATAGACCAATGACTTTACATAGCCCCACATAAAGTTGTCTAGCGGTGTTAAATCACAAGATCTTGGAGGCCAATTCACAGGTCCAAAATGTGAAATTAGGCGGTCACCAAACGTGTCTTTCAATAAATTGATTGTGGCACGAGCTGTGTGACATGTTGCGCCGTCTTGTTGAAACCACAGCTCCTGGACATCATGGTTGTTCAATTTAGGAATGATAAAGTTAATATTCTTGGCTCTATACCGATTACCAATGACTGTAACGTTCTGGCCATCATCGTTTTTTAAGAAGTACAGACCAATGATTCCACCATCCCATAAAGCGCACCAAACAGATGTAACGTTGTTTTGACATACACTTGAGGATTATCTTCACTCCAAATGCAGCAGTTTTGTTTGTTGACGTAGCCATTCAACCAGAAGTGCGCTTCATCGCGAAACAAAATTCGCTTATGAAAATCGGGAACAACGACAATCTCGTTTTGGGCCTATTCGACGAATCTACGGCTTGCTTGATGATCGTTTGGCTTCACTTCTTGCACGAGTTGAATCTTGTAAGCACGCAAACTAAGATCCTTCCGCAAAATCTTCCATAAAGTGGATGGACACAGATCCAATTCCTGTGCTCGATGGCGGATGGACTCTTCCAGTCTTCCTCAATGTTACGCTCTACAGTAGCAATAGCTTCTTCTGTACGCACTGTACGGCGTCTCTGGGGATGCGAGTTATCAATAAGAGTAAACGTGGTGCGAAAACGTTCCATGATTAATCGAATTAACTCCTCTGATGAACGATAAAATGGACGTAGTGCGCGATACGTATTCCGCACAGAACCATTATTTTCGAAATAAAATTGCACTATTTGCAAGCGTTGTTCAGGCGTAAGTCTATTCATGATGAATTGCCAAACCAAACTGAAAATAAATCACTTCTCAGCTGTTAAATCGGTCGCCATTTTCAACAGTAATGCCAACTTAAAATTCTATACCTCTAAAAAAACACCCGTTACAAAAAAAATAAATTTCTTTGATTCTAGATATGTTATAAATGTAACCAAGGTGTATTTTAAATAATCTAAATCGACATAATTGAATTTTATATTCTGCATGAAGCCGAATAGACTTTGAATTTGGTAATACTACTTACAGGTGATAGCCATCGTGTCCATCTTGTTTATCGTTTTGTCAACTATTGCTTTAACTCTCAACACTATACCCAGTTTCCAAGTCAACGATGGCCATGGAAATATTCAAGATAACCCTCAATTAGCAATGGTAGAAGCTGTTTGCATCACATGGTTCTCGTTGGAATATATTCTGAGGTTCAGTGCGTCTCCGAATAAATGGAAATTTTTCAAAGGGGGACTTAATATAATTGATTTACTAGCCATATTGCCTTATTTCGTATCTCTTTTTCTGCTTGAAACGAACAAAAATGCCACAGATCAGTTCCAAGACGTGCGTCGAGTGGTTCAGGTGTTTAGGATAATGCGCATTCTTCGGATATTGAAACTGGCCAGACATTCCACCGGCCTACAATCCCTGGGTTTCACTTTGAGAAACTCTTACAAGGAATTAGGTCTCCTAATGTTATTTCTCGCGATGGGTGTGTTGATATTCTCGAGTTTGGCGTATTTCGCCGAGAAGGAAGAACAAGGTACAAAGTTTATTAGCATTCCAGAAACCTTCTGGTGGGCAGGAATTACAATGACTACTGTAGGTTACGGTGATATTTATCCAACCACACCTTTAGGGAAAGTTATAGGAAGTGTATGTTGTATTTGCGGTGTACTGGTGATCGCGTTGCCCATTCCTATCATTGTTAATAACTTTGCCGAGTTCTATAAAAACCAGATGCGACGAGAGAAAGCCTTGAAGCGACGGGAAGCCCTGGAACGTGCCAAGAGAGAGGGAAGCATAGTCTCCTTTCATCATATCAATTTGCGTGACGCGTTTGCCAAAAGCATGGACCTTATTGATGTTATCGTAGACACAGGTAAGTTTCCACGCAAATTCTGCATGTTTTCTAAGTGTCAGTGTGTTATTTTCATGTTGTGCCCACGGAAGTCGAGCAGTTAATTTAGGCGCCTAATGTGTTAGGAAGAGAAATTCTTTCTCCTTTCCGCGGGACGAATTAATTAAATCAGCTTTCGAATTGCTGCCATCGCCGCCCTTCACTATTTTTCTATTACTCGAAATATGAATACTGAGTACGATTAAGAAGAATAAAAACTTATCGCTTTCGAGAATTGGAAAAACATGAAGAGAATAAAAAAAAAGCAATAAGCATTCGACACAAATACTATAATGATTCCACATCACTGAAGTTCGTGCTTTTCTCAAATGAATAATGCGTCAGACGCAAAATAAATAAATATCGTTCAATAATTTCAGAATTGTTTTTAACATGAAAGTTTTCATTCATTAAAATAAAAAACTGTATTCAAATAAAACGGTAATGAAATTCTCAAGGGAATGTGGAGTTGCATGAATCAAATTTTGCTGTACATTTATCCAAGTTATTTCATATGGTGTCAACTGCAAGTATTTTAACGTTCTCAAATTCAGATATTCACTTGCAGAATCAATAGACAATCAGATTAAGGTCTTGTTAAAACCAGGCTTTCGATACAATACACAACATTATTTCAAATATTCACACCTTTCATATACTTCTTCACCTTTTAACTTAGTTATTCTTTCATTTCGTGCCTTTTATTTTCTTTCTGGAGGTAAACAATTCTTACGACATTCATTTATCATCTGAAATTAGTAGGTACTTGAAAATTGTATCAAGAAAAATTTGTGAGATTTTGTTGTTTGTCGAAATTTCGACGAATAAACAACTATTACTACTATTTCATAAGGATGGTTTGAATTGTTGACTGAGCAACACTTGTATAACGGAAGGAATCAAATAATTTCATGTATTTCACGAATAATTGTAAAATTCGTTAGCCTCTGAAGAACTCAACTCTGAAAGAAAGGGTATTAAAAACAATTTCCTTAGTAATACCGTTTTCCAGAAAATTATATTATTATCAATCGAATTGATAAATTAACAAATATAGTTTTGAAAAAAATCTAACGTTCTGATGTCTTGAATTCTAAATCTTATACCTAATCTGAGTTAAGTTTCATAAAGATAATGTCAATAGTTACTGGTATTGTATTTATGAATTTATTATGTTTAACATACGATTTATAGTAATGCCCTTTAACTGGATTCGTGGAGTTTTGAAGTTGAAAAATTATCATTGAGGATTGATGAGGTCGATATTTGGAGAAAATTAATATCCATAATGAAACAATATTCAGAATTTTCTCATATTTAATACATTCGCATCACGCGTTTTGAAGTAATACTTCTTTATCAAATGCTGAGTTAACAATATTAATTGTTAATTCAGAATTAACAATAAATTCAATGGACGATGAATCTACTCTGTGATAGTTCATATTTAAATGAGAGGTAGTAATAAAACTTGTCTAAAAATCACTGACTGAACAATTCTTTATTCGACTAGTTTCGCCTTTTACAACATTATCAACAATGATAATGCAAAGAATGATAATTATCATTCTTGATAATGCTGTAAAAGTCGAAACTAGTCGAATAAGAATTTTTCAGTCAGTGATTTTTAGACAAGTTTCATTATAACCTCTCATTTAGAATTAACAATGTTAATTGTTAATTCAGCATTTGATAAAGATCGAAACGTGTCATGCGTATTTATTAAAAATGAAAAAATACTAAAAATTATTATTAAACAGTTGAAGTTATTATCTAATAAAATGAGCTCAGATCAATCATAAAGACTTTGAAGAACTATTGCACCTTACTGTTATTGAATTAACAAATTGTGATTTTGCTCCACTCCATTACTTGTCCTTTGTTTATTGAAAAGTCTCTCATAATATCGAAATTTAGTATCATTCTGTTCATTGCAATTTCATATTGGAATAGATAATAATTCAATGGATAATACTGAAAGAGATTGGTTCTATCTTGAGAAAAAAAGGCATCACTGAAATACGTTGCTATAGTTCGTAGCGGCGGAATGGTGAAGGTCGAAAGGTCCGACAAACTACAGTACAAATGAGTCGTATTTAACACTATACAGTTAGTTGTCACTTTCGGATTTGACTGACGGTGTCACTTTCAAGGTTATATTGCCGATGTTTTTTGCGCGCTTTCAATCATTTTGTAGACACCAAAGTGTTGAAAGTCAAAGAAACGGTACAAAAAGGTATTCAGGGTATATTGGAAAGAATTAACACAGTGGATGGTGATGGATATTAATTATGCATAAACCTCCATTGCCGAAAATCAAATAATTGAAATGTGTCCAACTCTTGATTGAGACTTAAGAGGCCCAAACATTTTTCTAGTGTAGCAATCTAGTTTTGGATTAAGTGAAGAGTTCTAAATCATACTTTACTACTAAATAACATGAACTTTATCATTAATGTGCTTCATAAACTTAAATACTGAACTTGTTCCTTTTTATGTCCAATACTCTAGTCTATACGCTTCTTATAACGGGGAGAAACATAAATAACGTCACTCTGGATTGAGAAATATGTAAAGTAGGTAATATAAAGATGTAATTATTTGGGTACCCCTAGAAAATGGCATATATTTGAACCAAAATATACGTGCGGTAACTGAACTAACTTCTGTGACAAATGATTCAGTTAGAGAACTTATTGCGCTTCGTTTTTCCGTCTTTCTGCTTTTCTATGCTTTATATTCTTGCTTACAATGTTAAGAATTGGAAGTTTACTGCTATCAAACTCCGATATTAAACTTCTTGGTTCTCTTGATTAATTGAATATTATATACTAGGATGTTTCTTTCATTTTTCTATACACACTGGGCAGAAACAAATATATTAGCGCTTATATTTTCCAACACTTATCACCAAAATGGCCTATAAGCCTACGTGATGACGAAATCTCTTCTTCCGCAGGTGAAACACATGCACTGCTCAGTAAAAGAGAAGATATGCGCAGTCTTTCATAGTACACTCTAGGAAAACCGATGGCATGCTTGCTTACTTAATGCGTTTCCAATTAAAAGTAGCACGAATATTTCGCATGAAGCCGCCTATCATCAGTTTGTCATGCTTTGTTCGTACAAAACGAGATCCGAATGCGATGAACTTGATGGACATGTATATTACTAGGGCACAATATATCGCACACAGACGGAAATAGCACAGAAGGCGAATCCATGGGCGGACACAATCCGAGCCAAACTGGTGCCGGATGCTTCAGGAATTACGATCATTTCCCTAATCGTCCTCGCCGAAGAAACTCTTCCAATGCCACTCCATGTCTTCCAACTAGCGAGGGATTGCCGATACCCCTCTCGCCGTCTTCTCAAAGGCGACTACTGGACATTCCACCAAGCAGCGAAATCGAGCTGCAGATACCAATCGCACCCTTAGCCCAAGATGAGACCCAGACTCTCGCTCAGACACCTAAAGGCTATATTTCACCTGGGGTAAGTTCGCTGTTTTCGTGATATAATTGTCTATGTTTTACTCCAAGTTTTTTCCATGTAAATAAACAGTATTCTAAATATCTCAATGTAAATATTTCAAACAAGAATAAAAATATAACATTATACATCATATTTTTTTTAAGACTACTCTTTCAATTTTCTAATTAATTATTATTATAATTGATATAAATATTTTAATACAAAAATTTTTGGTAAAAACAATATGAATGAAAAGGTGTGTTCATTTCTGAAAATTTGATACTGCAAGCATTGATAATTTCATCAATTTTCACTTCCATTTGACATTTGTAATACATTGCGTTTTTATAAGCTGTTGAAAACTCTGAAGAATAACGGTTGTTTGAATTTATTGAATGACACGAGGTTTTTATGTGAATAATTTTAATTTTAATTTCGATCACTAAAGTATATATACGGGTGTTTTTTTTAGAGGGGTTTTTATGTGAAGTGCAGTTTTATTTCGAAAATAATGGTTCTGTGCGGAAATTATAATTTCCATTTCGATCACAAAAGATAATCCTCAAATGTATATATAAAAACTGACTGTTTGGTGCGCTTTATGGGCTGGTGGAATCATTGGTCCGCACTTCTTCAAGAACGATGATGGCCAGAATGTTACAGTCAATGGTGATCGGTATAGAGCCATGATTACTAACATTTGCATTCATGAATTGAACAACCATGATGTCCAGGAGCTGTGGTTTCAACAAGACGGCGCAAAATGTCACACAGCTCGTGTCACAATCGATTTATTGAAAGACACGTTTGGTGACCGCCTAATTTCACGTTTTGGACCTGTGAATTGGCCTCCAAGATATTGTGATTCAACACCCCGAGACTACTTTCTGTGGGACTATGTAAAGTCATTGGTCTATGCGGATAAGCCTCAAACGCTTGACCATTAGGAAGACAATATTCGCAGTGTTATTGCCGATATACGGCCACAAATGATGGAAAAATTCATCGAAAATATCTTTCGAATAAAGAAAAATTCTTGTCAATCGAATGATCAATCGTTGTTTTATTGCAATTTAAAGTTCTATATAAAAAAACATATATATATATATATATATATATATATATATATATATATATATATATATATATATATATATATATGTGTATGTAAAATAATAAGAGACTCCTCATATCATTTGTATATAGTTATATTATAGTTGTATCTAGTTACTGTAAAGAAGAATGAGAATTATATCTGTGAATCTTTATCTGGGTACCTTTAAAGAGGAAGGAAGAAACTTAATTTCAACAAACAGAATTGAAGATACTCCTTTTCAAACTAAGAGAGATATAGATAAGATGTATGTTGTAAAATAATAGAAATAGATAGTGTTAAGATTGTATAGGATATAAGGACTTTAAATTGATTTATAAGATTGTACACAGGTATATCTCAAACGATTGATTTATTATAAAAGAAATATAACTTTTATTCACAATATTCATTAACATTATCAAGTCCAACTTACTAAAAGAAAAATCAATTCAAAGTCCTTATATCCTATACAATCTTAACACTATCTATTTCTATTGTTTTACAAATACATCTTATCTATATCTCTCTCAGTTTGTAAAGGAATCTCTTCAACTCTGTCTGCTGAAATGAAGTTTCTCCCTTCCTCTTGAAAGATACCCATTCACAGATATAATTTTTATTTTTCTTTACAGTAACTATATACAACTATAATATAAGTATATACAAATGATATGAGGAGTCTCTTATCATTTTACATATAATTACATACATGTATGCTCTATGTAGATAAGAAAACCACCGCTGACACAGTTGCGATGTGGTTGGTTCAAGATGAAACGGAATAATTCAATTCAAAGTGCCATAATAAAAGAGGTTATATCAAAAGTTTCATATCTGATTTCCTTTTTCGTACATTTCTTCTTGAAGTTTCAAAACCTTGCGAAATGCATTCTGTATTACTGCTGCTATGTGTTTTCTATTTTCATGTGTAATTTTCATGTTCATTAATAATACTCACTCGGTTCTTTGCTTTGTTCAAAATTCTTTGTTTTCGCCATGTCTTCTGCCAATGAATAATTGTAATCTTCAGAATCATTCTCATACCATCATCCTCTTCATTAGTTCCTCTGAATGTACAAATTATAAAGCTATGATGATTATGAAATGAAGTACGTAAAACCTAGATAATTGCAATATTAATGTACATTTCCAGAGAATTGCATATATTGCAGTGGGAGATATTTGGTGAAAAATACTAGTAAACTTCAGAATGTAATTGAAGTCAATTGAGTGTATCTGGTTAGTAACGTTTCATTTTGAATGAAATATTTTCTGGAGCTTTTTGTCCTATTGTATAGTTGAATATGAATAATGGATAATACATTAGGAAATCTAATATTTGAGATGATTATTTATTGTAGAATGTCAAGTATTTTTTGACGATGACGATGATTTTGTAATTAATTTTTCGATGTATTTTTCCTTTTGACACTTGAATAATCAATCAAGTTTCTCTTCATTCCTTAATGAGGTCCCCAGCTGCAAGTTTTGAACACGTAAACAATGTCGCGATCACGTGCATTTTTTGTAGACGTCGACAGATTGAGCTTTTTCGATAAAGAAAGAGTTCGATACAGAAAAATTTGTTGTGGAGATTCAAAACTCTAAATTGCGCTAAATGTATCATGGTTTTTCAATTTTCTTTGCTGAATTGAATCTATGTTAGCAATCATTGGTCTGTGAAATATCCTCCGAATTTTATGTCGCAAATGTGCAACGTTGTGCATGAACGGTTTTTTACTCTCATAAATGGAGACTTAGAAATCAATGAATAAACTAACCGATGAAAAAGTGGAGTACCTTGCAGCACATCTGAGCGAAATTAGTGAATATGGGTCAGATAATGACGAAGATTGGTCAGAGGAATCTCCTGAGCAGTTAATTTTTGAAGGAGATGATGTTCCCATTCTCAATGAAAATATCTTTGACGATATTGTTATGGGAGGTTTGCCGAAAGAATTTGAAGATGGAATTATTCTTGAAGCAGAAAACGAATCAAACATAGGCACTGGCAATAAACAAGGAGTCTTCGAACAAGACGAAAACTTACGAAAACGATATCATCCAACCTACCAATAACATCAACAAAAAAACTAGAACACAAAAAATAATTGCTACATATAATTTCAAATTTTGACAGAATTGTCAATTACCAATGGACAGAAGATCATTTGATAATTCGAGATGCTTCCTTAGCAAAAGAAGTTAGTCAGCTTACACATCCACACAGCTTTTTCAAATATTTTTTTACGGACGATATGATTGATGAAATTGCTCAGCGAAATAATTTGTACTCAGTACAAAAAAACCCTTCTAAATCGACTAAATTTAATACGAGCATATACATATATATGCTCATATATATGTCGATAGTTCATTGGCCAAGTATCACGAGTTGGTCTAATAAAATTGGATTTAATGAAGTGATGGATACGATGAGCTTGAGAACCTTTGAAAAAATTCGAGAAAGTGTTCATTTCTTCAAAATTTTAAGCAACACAAGTGGGGCTTCAAATTTTTTGTAGTAAGTGGAGTTTCTGGATTCTCTCACGACTTTGACTCGTCTATATTGGATTCGAGAATAATCTAAATAATTTCGAACTTTCTACAAAAATAATTGATTCACCTACTTATGTAAATAGAACATAAGTAATATTTTATTTTATATTTTAGAAATGCAACACTGTACCTTGAAACCTAAAAATGATTATAATTTTTGTCACAGTTCAGGTATCATGTAGCATGTATGGAGTCGCGATTTTTTCGTACACTGAGACATAGCAGCTTCTGTTGTGATCTTCACGGCTGGCTCTACAGGCTGGGTATGGCACGGAAGACTCAAAAATGATAGCTGGCCCTCGCCACCAGACTGAACAATACAGGAAATTTCTTCTGTCGACAAGTTTTTAAAAATTGGAGGTTCAGTTATCTCGTTTTGCCAATTTATCATCTCGATATAATTTGATGCATCAAAATTAATTTTTGGTACAGCAAAAAGCCTTGGAGCTTGTACCGCACTACTACGAGCCTTCAAAATACGCCTTGAATAAATGGCGGGAACCATCTTTACAAGAAGGTTTACTCTTAATTGCGAACCAGGAAGGCGCAGCAGCCCTGTCAGACACTCCGTATCTATCACACGTTTTCGATACCGTAGGCAAGTCAATCGACGACACTTTTTTCTTTTTCTTTAGAGGAAAAACGGATTCAATTTTCTCAGCGCAGGCATCGTTTTTCAGTGGCTCTTCCGTTTCGGAAGAAAGAGAAGAGGTGCTGATATCTAAATTAACAGAGGACGTACTTGCAATCGCCGGGCTAACAGAGCGATATTGTTGTTTTAGCTTCCTTTCCTGATTTATTAGATTTGTTTTACTTACAGTAACATCAACTCTGCCAATTATCATTTTACGAGCCGTTCTTTGGTCAATTAAAAAAGCTTGTTCACGTTTAGGGACCTTCTTTTCTCTTGGACACGTGCAACAGTTAAAATCTTTGCATTTACAAGCTGATATATCAAAAAGTAACTCTTTATTTTTCATAAAACTTTTTAAAGTTTGCTGGGAATTCTTTTTCATCGACTTAAGAAGATTTTTCCGCTTCTCGTGGTAAGTTTTTAACATTTGTATAATTCTGGAACTAGTCACTGTTGGTAAAGATGCCGCTTGCCATATGCTCTCGGTTTCAGGCACAATTTTATCGGAAATTTCTGAAAATTTGGGCTCCTGTTTGCTCGTTTTCATGCTTTGCCACGTCCTTTCGTAATGTTTCACAACATCTTCGTAGGTAGGTAGAACATTTTTCTTTAACTCACAACATTCACCAAATAGTGGGCATTTAGAAGCACTACGAGTTTTTTCCATATTTAATAAAAACTATGTTTTAGGTTATGTTTTAATTGCGCGCGAGCGACAGTTCACCTCGAAAGGCAATAGTGCATTGCCCCACGCGGTCCACGCGCGAATTGTTCGGTTTGCAACCCCACCACCGCCCCCCCCCCGCACTCCCTGTTCGTACTTGCAGTACCTGCTTTTTATTTTTTAATGTCAAAATACAGTATATTTCCAATTATTTAATATAGTAATACAGAAAGAAAGATCAAGATGTTATAGAAAAAATCACTAACTCCTGCATAAATTCTGAATTTAGTAAAAGTTCAATAACCTTTCGGAGGTACTTAAATTTATTTTTATCAAATGATATTTTACAGGTATATGTTTGAGTTTGAAAGGCATAAACTTTTTACTCTTAGAAGTTGGAAATGCGAAAAAAAATTTTTCGCTCCACCCTAATGTATACACATAAATTTTCTCTAAAAAATAAATATTTTTCTCAAAAAGATTTTTTTAAATATTTTTTCCAATCACTAGACCCAAAAATCTATCTTGGAGATTTTTTTATACAAAAATAAAAATTTGTGCAGTAAAGGGTTTAGACAAAATGTCACGTAAGCACTGAGTAAATAAATTAACCGGCTTGGTATTACATGTAGTCCAGGATTCCTGGAGCATTTTGGAACTTGATTACTATCAAGCTAATTTTCCGTGAGTAGCTTCATTTTGATGAGACGCCCAAGAATTTTCTGTATGAAACTCCTGTTGAGGTAGCTAACAGAGGTAGCAAGCAAGAAATATCTAGATTTGCTCATTCTGAGAATATACTACAACCCGAATTTTTCTTCGTTAAGTCTCAAGATAATTATCTAAATATTCGAAAAAATATTTGTCCTGCAAAATCTATGGCCTCATCAAAGAGTCCCCTTTCTCGAGCATGTATCAATAACGAGATCATCATAAACAATTACTAATCAGCTGATTTTTGTTTGTCTTAGTTAATATTACAAATATAACAATCTAATAATCTAGAATTGCATGGTACGTTATTCCGGTCCAACGCTCAAAAATAGTTGAATCGATCCTCGATGTAAAAGTAATTACTATCAAGCTGAATATTCGTGAAAGGCTTCGTCTCGATGACACGCCCAACAATTTCCTGTGCGAAAATTTTAGATTCTGGTAACTAACAGAAGTAGCAATTGTAAAATAAGTCCAGGTGTTTATTGTTTACTCCATCAAGCGTCGGAGAGTTCGAGTATGTTCGGCAATGCTCGACTCTTTTCGAAAATATTTAATAATTTAAAACTTTGATCTTACACTAATTTTTGTATCTAATTTCTTAAAGAATAAAATTATTTAAATTTTAAAAAAGATTTTTTCACTGTATCATATGTAACAAATAGGAAAACGAAAAAATGACAATTTTTGTCGGACTAGGGAGGCATACTTGTGTTCTTGTAGGACATTGTTTTATATGAGCAGAGAACACACTAAGCTAATATGTAATATTTTTGTCCTACAGTTAGTAGTGAGAAAAATGGTTTAGTAGTATTAACAATTTCTAAGCGTAGGGCCGGAATAACGTAACACGCAATTTGTAGGACAATAAGATTATTGAATTATTTACAGGGATGTGCTACTTATTCCTATGATAAAAAAGCTAAATTTAAGCACTCTATTGTCAGAATATTGAAATTTTCAACCATTTACCATCGAATTTGAAAGTACTGAAAGCTCATTTGTTTAAGAGGAGAGTTAAATCTCTGCTCTTAACAAAGGCATACTATAGTGTGGCAGAGTACTTCGATGTAGGCAATAATGTATGAATCAATTTTTTGTATCAAATGTTTGTATATTTTTTTAACACAAATGTTCTTCACCATGTGAAATTGTCGGAAATACTTAATATCTCTGATGCATTTTTTTTCTTTTCTTTTCAATCAAAGCTGTATATTATTGTGAATATGAATTTAACCAAGATTTTTGTTTGAACCAATATTTTTGCTCGAGGGCTGAATGGAAGATCAGACTCCAAACTGAATTCGGTCCTTTTGAGAGCATTTTTCTTAGTTGTAATTATTGTATCAATTGAAATGAATGTAATTTTATAATGTAAGGAATGTTTTTCAATAAATTTATCTTATTATTATTATTAGTATTAAAAATTTCAACTAACTAGAAAAACAAAATTCAGCTGTTTAGTAATCGTTTATGATGACCTTGTTATTGATATATGTTGGAAAAAGTGGACTCTTTGATGAATCCATAGATTTTGTAGAACAAATATGTTTTCGAAAAAAAAATTCGGGTAGTAGTACATATTCTCAGAATGATCAAATCAACACATTTCATGCTTGCTATCTCTGTTAGCTACCTCAACATGAGTTTCGTACAGAAAATTCTTGGGCCAAAATGAAGCTACTCACAGAAAATTAGCTTCCGAAGCTTACGGAATGCTTCAGGGATCCTGGTTTCACAACTTTTTACGGTGGAAGAACTGAGTTGCGAGAGTTGGTTTTCTTAAAAGAGTAATTTTTGATTGCATATTTTCTTCTCTACACACTTCGTTTTCATGACAATATCATTTGAAACGTGCGAATTAAACAGAATTTGACAGGATTGGCAACTCTCGTGTAAATCGTCAGGAAATATCGATTATTTCTGGTTCGACATTCAGCATGACGTTCACCATTAGTCTGATATTTCGCTATTTTATATCCATTAAAATTTTATAATAGGTCAGCGACATGCGTGACAAATTTTTTCTCATAAATATTCATGAGAACAGCTACTATTAAAATAAATTTCATATAATTATCCTTAATTAGAGGAAAATTAGAAAGAAACTATTACTTTCCTTCAAGTTCTTTTTGAATGTGAAATTTATAAACAACCGATTAAACTAAACTTCACGGAGACACTCCACAAGAATATGACTATGCCCAATTTATTTCACATTGGAATGATATGAATTTCAATAGCGATGATATTTATAGATATTATTTTATATTTAGTAGGTGCACTATAAAATCTAATAATAAAGTGTAGATCATGCTTATATCGATTGCTCAGAGGTTCAAACGAATGCATTTAGTTTCTTATATCATTCCTTCCGATAATATATAATACAAATTGTTTATTTCAAAGTGTTGACAAAGCTACAATTTGTAGCAAAATGTGAACCAAAAATAATTCTCCTCATTTTACAGTTGTTCTTATCTTCCTTTAAATGGAGACTATTCATTAATTTATTCATAAATGGTGTTAGGAGAACATTATTGGTATATTCTTAAAGTATTCTGTTTTATGATGATTTTTGAAAATCTGTTCTGCCCCGGAATACAGACAGCATAAAAATTGCGGCAGATTCGATATTTGTCGTAATTGTAATTCTGAGGATGTCTCTGTACGAGTTTCACTGATCCCCAAGAAATGGCAATGTTATCTCGTCATTTTTGGATTAGAATTGTTGTTGACGATCTAATTGTTATTAAATTAAATTAAACTCTTGGCTTAATGTTTCATGATTTATTTAACAATATGAAATAGTCAACATGTTTCGAGCGTTGGCTCATTTTCAAGACTAAACTACTATAAGGAACGTACAACAAATTTATATCTATACAATGGATGTGAGTAGGGAGGATAATTGAAAATCTACTTGTTCATTTACGATTTCTTCTTTTTTCTTCCATAAACTGCTTATTTCAATTGCTTCCAAAAGGTCTAAACGTTTCCCTTTATTACCTGCGTATAGGCATTTGGTTTCCTCAAAGTCTATGTGTGGTTAGAGTTAATGCAATGTTCTGAAAATCCGGTTTTATTAACATTATACAAAATCGACCTTTTATGCTCGTCAATCCGAGTTTTTATTTTTCTACCTGTTTGGCCGATATAAAAGGCTGGACATTCTAACCACTTTATAGATTTGGAAGCAATTGAAATAAGCAGTTTTTGGAAGAAAAAGAAAAAATCGTAAATGAACAAGTAGATTTTCAATTGTACTCCCTACTCACATGCATTGTATAGATATAAATTTGTTGTACGTTCCTTATAGTAGTTTAGTCTTGAAAATGAGCAAACGCTCGAAACATGTTGACTATTTCATATTGTTAAATGAATCGTGAAACATTAAGCTAAGAGTTTAATTTAGTTTAATGCTCAATTATGTTTCACCAAGAGTTAAGCGAGAATTCAATCTCAGTTACTAAAGATCTAATTATATTGGTCCAAGATCCAAATATAGTTTTGGTATATCTACCAAAAAGATTTATCGCAACTTCTGCCTAAATTTCTGGGGGATCTCAAACCTAATGAATTTGAATTATTTGTAAATTCGAATAATTTATGTTGCTACCTTGATTAGAAAGGACTTCAGAATACCTGAAGGACGTTTGCAAAGAAAACTAGAAGTTTGTAGACTTGTATCTAACTTAAGGGAAGTCCTTTTAAAATATTTATTGTGAATATACTGTCTGATGATAAAACGTTGATCAAAAATCAAAAAAATTATTACGGAGGAAAATATTAGAATATTGGCACATAATAATGAGCTATTGATAATGTTACACTGGGGAACAATTTGTAACATAATTTCTCTTGACTTCGATTTTTAGGCTGTTTTAGAGGTAAATTGACATGCTGATTCCGAAATTTTATTCAGTTTTTTCTATCACGTCAAATTTTTGCACAGTTTTGCGCATACCATTACGCTTCGCGGAACTGAACGCGAATTGAAGAAAGCCCTACTGCACTCCTGTCGGCGGAACTTTTTCCAGTAGCGACTTGAGGGGGCTATGACGCGGCGCAATAGGTCTAGATTCATATTGTCTAATACGAAGACATAAAGAAGGTCACTGACTTGTTGCAATATAACTAACACCAAGGGATCAGCTGTGTTGACCTTAAAATGGTTTGTTTCCTTCTCGGGCAGCTACGCGGATATACCAAGTCTCCCTGTTTTCTATGTATGTGGGATAGCATAGCTCATGAGAAGCATTGAAACCTAAAAATGATTATAATTTTTGTCACAGTTCAGGTATCATGTAGCATGTATACTAGGGTGGAGCACGAATGTATGGCGAAATTTTTTTTTTAATTTTTTATTTCTAAATGGGGGGGATTTACGCCTTATGTAAAAACATGAACATATGCCAATTGTAGTAATTATTGAAAATTTATTTTTACCTCCGAATCGCCTCTAAAATTTCGAAATTCTTGAAAAAACTGACTTTTTTGTTCAAATCTATATTTAGTGGAAATTATGGAAAAATGGATGTGAAATAATACACAAAGCAATAATCAGAAAAGTAAGTATGTAATAAATGCAAAAAGAAGTAAATGTAACATATAAAAGAAATGCTAAGAACACCTTTTAATTTGGTTTAAAATGACATTTTGTATCAAATTTTGGCATTTGGGCTCTTGACTCTAATTTTGCCTTCATGGCACGTAGTCGCGATTTTTTCGTACACTGAGACATAGCAGCTTCTGTTGTGATCTTCACGGCTGGCTCTACAGGCTGGGTATGGCACGGAAGACTCAAAAATGATAGCTGGCCCTCGCCACCAGACTGAACAATACAGGAAATTTCTTCTGTCGACAAGTTTTTAAAAATTGGAGGTTCAGTTATCTCGTTTTGCCAATTTATCATCTCGATATAATTTGATGCATCAAAATTAATTTTTGGTACAGCAAAAAGCCTTGGAGCTTGTACCGCACTACTACGAGCCTTCAAAATACGCCTTGAATAAATGGCGGGAACCATCTTTACAAGAAGGTTTACTCTTAATTGCGAACCAGGAAGGCGCAGCAGCCCTGTCAGACACTCCGTATCTATCACACGTTTTCGATACCGTAGGCAAGTCAATCGACGACACTTTTTTCTTTTTCTTTAGAGGAAAAACGGATTCAATTTTCTCAGCGCAGGCATCGTTTTTCAGTGGCTCTTCCGTTTCGGAAGAAAGAGAAGAGGTGCTGATATCTAAATTAACAGAGGACGTACTTGCAATCGCCGGGCTAACAGAGCGATATTGTTGTTTTAGCTTCCTTTCCTGATTTATTAGATTTGTTTTACTTACAGTAACATCAACTCTGCCAATTATCATTTTACGAGCCGTTCTTTGGTCAATTAAAAAAGCTTGTTCACGTTTAGGGACCTTCTTTTCTCTTGGACACGTGCAACAGTTAAAATCTTTGCATTTACAAGCTGATATATCAAAAAGTAACTCTTTATTTTTCATAAAACTTTTTAAAGTTTGCTGGGAATTCTTTTTCATCGACTTAAGAAGATTTTTCCGCTTCTCGTGGTAAGTTTTTAACATTTGTATAATTCTGGAACTAGTCACTGTTGGTAAAGATGCCGCTTGCCATATGCTCTCGGTTTCAGGCACAATTTTATCGGAAATTTCTGAAAATTTGGGCTCCTGTTTGCTCGTTTTCATGCTTTGCCACGTCCTTTCGTAATGTTTCACAACATCTTCGTAGGTAGGTAGAACATTTTTCTTTAACTCACAACATTCACCAAATAGTGGGCATTTAGAAGCACTACGAGTTTTTTCCATATTTAATAAAAACTATGTTTTAGGTTATGTTTTAATTGCGCGCGAGCGACAGTTCACCTCGAAAGGCAATAGTGCATTGCCCCACGCGGTCCACGCGCGAATTGTTCGGTTTGCAACCCCACCACCGCCCCCCCCCGCACTCCCTGTTCGTACTTGCAGTACCTGCTTTTTATTTTTTAATGTCAAAATACAGTATATTTCCAATTATTTAATATAGTAATACAGAAAGAAAGATCAAGATGTTATAGAAAAAATCACTAACTCCTGCATAAATTCTGAATTTAGTAAAAGTTCAATAACCTTTCGGAGGTACTTAAATTTATTTTTATCAAATGATATTTTACAGGTATATGTTTGAGTTTGAAAGGCATAAACTTTTTACTCTTAGAAGTTGGAAATGCGAAAAAATTTTTCGCTCCACCCTAATGTATACACATAAATTTTCTCTAAAAAATAAATATTTTTCTCAAAAAGATTTTTTTAAATATTTTTTCCAATCACTAGACCCAAAAATCTATCTTGGAGATTTTTTTTATACAAAAATAAAAATTTGTGCAGTAAAGGGTTTAGACAAAATGTCACGTAAGCACTGAGTAAATAAATTAACCGGCTTGGTATTACATGTAGTCCAGGATTCCTGGAGCATTTTGGAACTTGATTACTATCAAGCTAATTTTCCGTGAGTAGCTTCATTTTGATGAGACGCCCAAGAATTTTCTGTATGAAACTCCTGTTGAGGTAGCTAACAGAGGTAGCAAGCAAGAAATATCTAGATTTGCTCATTCTGAGAATATACTACAACCCGAATTTTTCTTCGTTAAGTCTCAAGATAATTATCTAAATATTCGAAAAAATATTTGTCCTGCAAAATCTATGGCCTCATCAAAGAGTCCCCTTTCTCGAGCATGTATCAATAACGAGATCATCATAAACAATTACTAATCAGCTGATTTTTGTTTGTCTTAGTTAATATTACAAATATAACAATCTAATAATCTAGAATTGCATGGTACGTTATTCCGGTCCAACGCTCAAAAATAGTTGAATCGATCCTCGATGTAAAAGTAATTACTATCAAGCTGAATATTCGTGAAAGGCTTCGTCTCGATGACACGCCCAACAATTTCCTGTGCGAAAATTTTAGATTCTGGTAACTAACAGAAGTAGCAATTGTAAAATAAGTCCAGGTGTTTATTGTTTACTCCATCAAGCGTCGGAGAGTTCGAGTATGTTCGGCAATGCTCGACTCTTTTCGAAAATATTTAATAATTTAAAACTTTGATCTTACACTAATTTTTGTATCTAATTTCTTAAAGAATAAAATTATTTAAATTTTAAAAAAGATTTTTTCACTGTATCATATGTAACAAATAGGAAAACGAAAAAATGACAATTTTTGTCGGACTAGGGAGGCATACTTGTGTTCTTGAAGGACATTGTTTTATATGAGCAGAGAACACACTAAGCTAATATGTAATATTTTTGTCCTACAGTTAGTAGTGAGAAAAATGGTTTAGTAGTATTAACAATTTCTAAGCGTAGGGCCGGAATAACGTAACACGCAATTTGTAGGACAATAAGATTATTGAATTATTTACAGGGATGTGCTACTTATTCCTATGATAAAAAAGCTAAATTTAAGCACTCTATTGTCAGAATATTGAAATTTTCAACCATTTACCATCGAATTTGAAAGTACTGAAAGCTCATTTGTTTAAGAGGAGAGTTAAATCTCTGCTCTTAACAAAGGCATACTATAGTGTGGCAGAGTACTTCGATGTAGGCAATAATGTATGAATCAATTTTTTGTATCAAATGTTTGTATATTTTTTTAACACAAATGTTCTTCACCATGTGAAATTGTCGGAAATACTTAATATCTCTGATGCATTTTTTTTCTTTTCTTTTCAATCAAAGCTGTATATTATTGTGAATATGAATTTAACCAAGATTTTTGTTTGAACCAATATTTTTGCTCGAGGGCTGAATGGAAGATCAGACTCCAAACTGAATTCGGTCCTTTTGAGAGCATTTTTCTTAGTTGTAATTATTGTATCAATTGAAATGAATGTAATTTTATAATGTAAGGAATGTTTTTCAATAAATTTATCTTATTATTATTATTAGTATTAAAAATTTCAACTAACTAGAAAAACAAAATTCAGCTGTTTAGTAATCGTTTATGATGACCTTGTTATTGATATATGTTGGAAAAAGTGGACTCTTTGATGAATCCATAGATTTTGTAGAACAAATATATTTTCGAAAAAAAATTCGGGTAGTAGTACATATTCTCAGAATGATCAAATCAACACATTTCATGCTTGCTATCTCTGTTAGCTACCTCAACATGAGTTTCGTACAGAAAATTCTTGGGCCAAAATGAAGCTACTCACAGAAAATTAGCTTCCGAAGCTTACGGAATGCTTCAGGGATCCTGGTTTCACAACTTTTTACGGTGGAAGAACTGAGTTGCGAGAGTTGGTTTTCTTAAAAGAGTAATTTTTGATTGCATATTTTCTTCTCTACACACTTCGTTTTCATGACAATATCATTTGAAACGTGCGAATTAAACAGAATTTGACAGGATTGGCAACTCTCGTGTAAATCGTCAGGAAATATCGATTATTTCTGGTTCGACATTCAGCATGACGTTCACCATTAGTCTGATATTTCGCTATTTTATATCCATTAAAATTTTATAATAGGTCAGCGACATGCGTGACAAATTTTTTCTCATAAATATTCATGAGAACAGCTACTATTAAAATAAATTTCATATAATTATCCTTAATTAGAGGAAAATTAGAAAGAAACTATTACTTTCCTTCAAGTTCTTTTTGAATGTGAAATTTATAAACAACCGATTAAACTAAACTTCACGGAGACACTCCACAAGAATATGACTATGCCCAATTTATTTCACATTGGAATGATATGAATTTCAATAGCGATGATATTTATAGATATTATTTTATATTTAGTAGGTGCACTATAAAATCTAATAATAAAGTGTAGATCATGCTTATATCGATTGCTCAGAGGTTCAAACGAATGCATTTAGTTTCTTATATCATTCCTTCCGATAATATATAATACAAATTGTTTATTTCAAAGTGTTGACAAAGCTACAATTTGTAGCAAAATGTGAACCAAAAATAATTCTCCTCATTTTACAGTTGTTCTTATCTTCCTTTAAATGGAGACTATTCATTAATTTATTCATAAATGGTGTTAGGAGAACATTATTGGTATATTCTTAAAGTATTCTGTTTTATGATGATTTTTGAAAATCTGTTCTGCCCCGGAATACAGACAGCATAAAAATTGCGGCAGATTCGATATTTGTCGTAATTGTAATTCTGAGGATGTCTCTGTACGAGTTTCACTGATCCCCAAGAAATGGCAATGTTATCTCGTCATTTTTGGATTAGAATTGTTGTTGACGATCTAATTGTTATTAAATTAAATTAAACTCTTGGCTTAATGTTTCATGATTTATTTAACAATATGAAATAGTCAACATGTTTCGAGCGTTGGCTCATTTTCAAGACTAAACTACTATAAGGAACGTACAACAAATTTATATCTATACAATGGATGTGAGTAGGGAGGATAATTGAAAATCTACTTGTTCATTTACGATTTCTTCTTTTTTCTTCCATAAACTGCTTATTTCAATTGCTTCCAAAAGGTCTAAACGTTTCCCTTTATTACCTGCGTATAGGCATTTGGTTTCCTCAAAGTCTATGTGTGGTTAGAGTTAATGCAATGTTCTGAAAATCCGGTTTTATTAACATTATACAAAATCGACCTTTTATGCTCGTCAATCCGAGTTTTTATTTTTCTACCTGTTTGGCCGATATAAAAGGCTGGACATTCTAACCACTTTATAGATTTGGAAGCAATTGAAATAAGCAGTTTTTGGAAGAAAAAAGAAAAAATCGTAAATGAACAAGTAGATTTTCAATTGTACTCCCTACTCACATGCATTGTATAGATATAAATTTGTTGTACGTTCCTTATAGTAGTTTAGTCTTGAAAATGAGCAAACGCTCGAAACATGTTGACTATTTCATATTGTTAAATGAATCGTGAAACATTAAGCTAAGAGTTTAATTTAGTTTAATGCTCAATTATGTTTCACCAAGAGTTAAGCGAGAATTCAATCTCAGTTACTAAAGATCTAATTATATTGGTCCAAGATCCAAATATAGTTTTGGTATATCTACCAAAAAGATTTATCGCAACTTCTGCCTAAATTTCTGGGGGATCTCAAACCTAATGAATTTGAATTATTTGTAAATTCGAATAATTTATGTTGCTACCTTGATTAGAAAGGACTTCAGAATACCTAAAGGACGTTTGCAAAGAAAACTAGAAGTTTGTAGACTTGTATCTAACTTAAGGGAAGTCCTTTTAAAATATTTATTGTGAATATACTGTCTGATGATAAAACGTTGATCAAAAATCAAAAAAATTATTACGGAGGAAAATATTCTTAGAATATTGGCACATAATAATGAGCTATTGATAATGTTACACTGGGGAACAATTTGTAACATAATTTCTCTTGACTTCGATTTTTAGGCTGTTTTAGAGGTAAATTGACATGCTGATTCCGAAATTTTATTCAGTTTTTTCTATCACGTCAAATTTTTGCACAGTTTTGCGCATACCATTACGCTTCGCGGAACTGAACGCGAATTGAAGAAAGCCCTACTGCACTCCTGTCGGCGGAACTTTTTCCAGTAGCGACTTGAGGGGGCTATGACGCGGCGCAATAGGTCTAGATTCATATTGTCTAATACGAAGACATAAAGAAGGTCACTGACTTGTTGCAATATAACTAACACCAAGGGATCAGCTGTGTTGACCTTAAAATGGTTTGTTTCCTTCTCGGGCAGCTACGCGGATATACCAAGTCTCCCTGTTTTCTATGTATGTGGGATAGCATAGCTCATGAGAAGCATTGAAACCTAAAAATGATTATAATTTTTGTCACAGTTCAGGTATCATGTAGCATGTATACTAGGGTGGAGCACGAATGTATGGCGAAATTTTTTTTTTAATTTTTTATTTCTAAATGGGGGGGATTTACGCCTTATGTAAAAACATGAACATATGCCAATTGTAGTAATTATTGAAAATTTATTTTTACCTCCGAATCGCCTCTAAAATTTCGAAATTCTTGAAAAAACTGACTTTTTTGTTCAAATCTATATTTAGTGGAAATTATGGAAAAATGGATGTGAAATAATACACAAAGCAATAATCAGAAAAGTAAGTATGTAATAAATGCAAAAAGAAGTAAATGTAACATATAAAAGAAATGCTAAGAACACCTTTTAATTTGGTTTAAAATGACATTTTGTATCAAATTTTGGCATTTGGGCTCTTGACTCTAATTTTGCCTTCATGGCACGTAGTCGCGATTTTTTCGTACACTGAGACATAGCAGCTTCTGTTGTGATCTTCACGGCTGGCTCTACAGGCTGGGTATGGCACGGAAGACTCAAAAATGATAGCTGGCCCTCGCCACCAGACTGAACAATACAGGAAATTTCTTCTGTCGACAAGTTTTTAAAAATTGGAGGTTCAGTTATCTCGTTTTGCCAATTTATCATCTCGATATAATTTGATGCATCAAAATTAATTTTTGGTACAGCAAAAAGCCTTGGAGCTTGTACCGCACTACTACGAGCCTTCAAAATACGCCTTGAATAAATGGCGGGAACCATCTTTACAAGAAGGTTTACTCTTAATTGCGAACCAGGAAGGCGCAGCAGCCCTGTCAGACACTCCGTATCTATCACACGTTTTCGATACCGTAGGCAAGTCAATCGACGACACTTTTTTCTTTTTCTTTAGAGGAAAAACGGATTCAATTTTCTCAGCGCAGGCATCGTTTTTCAGTGGCTCTTCCGTTTCGGAAGAAAGAGAAGAGGTGCTGATATCTAAATTAACAGAGGACGTACTTGCAATCGCCGGGCTAACAGAGCGATATTGTTGTTTTAGCTTCCTTTCCTGATTTATTAGATTTGTTTTACTTACAGTAACATCAACTCTGCCAATTATCATTTTACGAGCCGTTCTTTGGTCAATTAAAAAAGCTTGTTCACGTTTAGGGACCTTCTTTTCTCTTGGACACGTGCAACAGTTAAAATCTTTGCATTTACAAGCTGATATATCAAAAAGTAACTCTTTATTTTTCATAAAACTTTTTAAAGTTTGCTGGGAATTCTTTTTCATCGACTTAAGAAGATTTTTCCGCTTCTCGTGGTAAGTTTTTAACATTTGTATAATTCTGGAACTAGTCACTGTTGGTAAAGATGCCGCTTGCCATATGCTCTCGGTTTCAGGCACAATTTTATCGGAAATTTCTGAAAATTTGGGCTCCTGTTTGCTCGTTTTCATGCTTTGCCACGTCCTTTCGTAATGTTTCACAACATCTTCGTAGGTAGGTAGAACATTTTTCTTTAACTCACAACATTCACCAAATAGTGGGCATTTAGAAGCACTACGAGTTTTTTCCATATTTAATAAAAACTATGTTTTAGGTTATGTTTTAATTGCGCGCGAGCGACAGTTCACCTCGAAAGGCAATAGTGCATTGCCCCACGCGGTCCACGCGCGAATTGTTCGGTTTGCAACCCCACCACCGCCCCCCCCCGCACTCCCTGTTCGTACTTGCAGTACCTGCTTTTTATTTTTTAATGTCAAAATACAGTATATTTCCAATTATTTAATATAGTAATACAGAAAGAAAGATCAAGATGTTATAGAAAAAATCACTAACTCCTGCATAAATTCTGAATTTAGTAAAAGTTCAATAACCTTTCGGAGGTACTTAAATTTATTTTTATCAAATGATATTTTACAGGTATATGTTTGAGTTTGAAAGGCATAAACTTTTTACTCTTAGAAGTTGGAAATGCGAAAAAAAATTTTTCGCTCCACCCTAATGTATACACATAAATTTTCTCTAAAAAATAAATATTTTTCTCAAAAAGATTTTTTTAAATATTTTTTCCAATCACTAGACCCAAAAATCTATCTTGGAGATTTTTTTTATACAAAAATAAAAATTTGTGCAGTAAAGGGTTTAGACAAAATGTCACGTAAGCACTGAGTAAATAAATTAACCGGCTTGGTATTACATGTAGTCCAGGATTCCTGGAGCATTTTGGAACTTGATTACTATCAAGCTAATTTTCCGTGAGTAGCTTCATTTTGATGAGACGCCCAAGAATTTTCTGTATGAAACTCCTGTTGAGGTAGCTAACAGAGGTAGCAAGCAAGAAATATCTAGATTTGCTCATTCTGAGAATATACTACAACCCGAATTTTTCTTCGTTAAGTCTCAAGATAATTATCTAAATATTCGAAAAATATTTGTCCTGCAAAATCTATGGCCTCATCAAAGAGTCCCCTTTCTCGAGCATGTATCAATAACGAGATCATCATAAACAATTACTAATCAGCTGATTTTTGTTTGTCTTAGTTAATATTACAAATATAACAATCTAATAATCTAGAATTGCATGGTACGTTATTCCGGTCCAACGCTCAAAAATAGTTGAATCGATCCTCGATGTAAAAGTAATTACTATCAAGCTGAATATTCGTGAAAGGCTTCGTCTCGATGACACGCCCAACAATTTCCTGTGCGAAAATTTTAGATTCTGGTAACTAACAGAAGTAGCAATTGTAAAATAAGTCCAGGTGTTTATTGTTTACTCCATCAAGCGTCGGAGAGTTCGAGTATGTTCGGCAATGCTCGACTCTTTTCGAAAATATTTAATAATTTAAAACTTTGATCTTACACTAATTTTTGTATCTAATTTCTTAAAGAATAAAATTATTTAAATTTTAAAAAGATTTTTTCACTGTATCATATGTAACAAATAGGAAAACGAAAAAATGACAATTTTTGTCGGACTAGGGAGGCATACTTGTGTTCTTGTAGGACATTGTTTTATATGAGCAGAGAACACACTAAGCTAATATGTAATATTTTTGTCCTACAGTTAGTAGTGAGAAAAATGGTTTAGTAGTATTAACAATTTCTAAGCGTAGGGCCGGAATAACGTAACACGCAATTTGTAGGACAATAAGATTATTGAATTATTTACAGGGATGTGCTACTTATTCCTATGATAAAAAAGCTAAATTTAAGCACTCTATTGTCAGAATATTGAAATTTTCAACCATTTACCATCGAATTTGAAAGTACTGAAAGCTCATTTGTTTAAGAGGAGAGTTAAATCTCTGCTCTTAACAAAGGCATACTATAGTGTGGCAGAGTACTTCGATGTAGGCAATAATGTATGAATCAATTTTTTGTATCAAATGTTTGTATATTTTTTTAACACAAATGTTCTTCACCATGTGAAATTGTCGGAAATACTTAATATCTCTGATGCATTTTTTTTCTTTTCTTTTCAATCAAAGCTGTATATTATTGTGAATATGAATTTAACCAAGATTTTTGTTTGAACCAATATTTTTGCTCGAGGGCTGAATGGAAGATCAGACTCCAAACTGAATTCGGTCCTTTTGAGAGCATTTTTCTTAGTTGTAATTATTGTATCAATTGAAATGAATGTAATTTTATAATGTAAGGAATGTTTTTCAATAAATTTATCTTATTATTATTATTAGTATTAAAAATTTCAACTAACTAGAAAAACAAAATTCAGCTGTTTAGTAATCGTTTATGATGACCTTGTTATTGATATATGTTGGAAAAAGTGGACTCTTTGATGAATCCATAGATTTTGTAGAACAAATATGTTTTCGAAAAAAAAATTCGGGTAGTAGTACATATTCTCAGAATGATCAAATCAACACATTTCATGCTTGCTATCTCTGTTAGCTACCTCAACATGAGTTTCGTACAGAAAATTCTTGGGCCAAAATGAAGCTACTCACAGAAAATTAGCTTCCGAAGCTTACGGAATGCTTCAGGGATCCTGGTTTCACAACTTTTTACGGTGGAAGAACTGAGTTGCGAGAGTTGGTTTTCTTAAAAGAGTAATTTTTGATTGCATATTTTCTTCTCTACACACTTCGTTTTCATGACAATATCATTTGAAACGTGCGAATTAAACAGAATTTGACAGGATTGGCAACTCTCGTGTAAATCGTCAGGAAATATCGATTATTTCTGGTTCGACATTCAGCATGACGTTCACCATTAGTCTGATATTTCGCTATTTTATATCCATTAAAATTTTATAATAGGTCAGCGACATGCGTGACAAATTTTTTCTCATAAATATTCATGAGAACAGCTACTATTAAAATAAATTTCATATAATTATCCTTAATTAGAGGAAAATTAGAAAGAAACTATTACTTTCCTTCAAGTTCTTTTTGAATGTGAAATTTATAAACAACCGATTAAACTAAACTTCACGGAGACACTCCACAAGAATATGACTATGCCCAATTTATTTCACATTGGAATGATATGAATTTCAATAGCGATGATATTTATAGATATTATTTTATATTTAGTAGGTGCACTATAAAATCTAATAATAAAGTGTAGATCATGCTTATATCGATTGCTCAGAGGTTCAAACGAATGCATTTAGTTTCTTATATCATTCCTTCCGATAATATATAATACAAATTGTTTATTTCAAAGTGTTGACAAAGCTACAATTTGTAGCAAAATGTGAACCAAAAATAATTCTCCTCATTTTACAGTTGTTCTTATCTTCCTTTAAATGGAGACTATTCATTAATTTATTCATAAATGGTGTTAGGAGAAC
Organism: Henosepilachna vigintioctopunctata; assembly: GCA_030704895.1. Taxonomy (NCBI): domain Eukaryota; kingdom Metazoa; phylum Arthropoda; class Insecta; order Coleoptera; family Coccinellidae; genus Henosepilachna; species Henosepilachna vigintioctopunctata. The sequence goes on from JARQZJ010000066.1 coordinate 3,657,642, forward strand.
ATTATTGGTATATTCTTAAAGTATTCTGTTTTATGATGATTTTTGAAAATCTGTTCTGCCCCGGAATACAGACAGCATAAAAATTGCGGCAGATTCGATATTTGTCGTAATTGTAATTCTGAGGATGTCTCTGTACGAGTTTCACTGATCCCCAAGAAATGGCAATGTTATCTCGTCATTTTTGGATTAGAATTGTTGTTGACGATCTAATTGTTATTAAATTAAATTAAACTCTTGGCTTAATGTTTCATGATTTATTTAACAATATGAAATAGTCAACATGTTTCGAGCGTTGGCTCATTTTCAAGACTAAACTACTATAAGGAACGTACAACAAATTTATATCTATACAATGGATGTGAGTAGGGAGGATAATTGAAAATCTACTTGTTCATTTACGATTTCTTCTTTTTTCTTCCATAAACTGCTTATTTCAATTGCTTCCAAAAGGTCTAAACGTTTCCCTTTATTACCTGCGTATAGGCATTTGGTTTCCTCAAAGTCTATGTGTGGTTAGAGTTAATGCAATGTTCTGAAAATCCGGTTTTATTAACATTATACAAAATCGACCTTTTATGCTCGTCAAATCTAATTATTGGTACAAGATCCAAATATAATTTTGGTATATCTACCAAAAATATTTACTGACGAGATTTATCGCAACTTATTCTGCTACTTAAACCTAAAGAATTTGAATTATTTGTAAATTCGAATAATTTATTTTGGTACCTTGATTAGAAAGGACTTCAGAATACCTAAAGGACGTTTGCAAAGAAAACTAGAAGTTTGTAGACTTGTATCTAAGTTAAGGGAAGTCCTTTGAAAATATTTATTTTGAATACTCTGTTTGATGATGAAACGTTGATCAAAAATCAAAAAAATCATCACGGAGGAAATAATTCTCAGAATATTGGCACATAAAAATGAGCTATTGATAATGTTACACTGGAGAACAATTTATAACGTATTTTCTGTTAACTTCGATTTTTAGGCTGTTTTAGAGGTAAATTGACATGCTGATTTCAAAACTTCAATCAGTTTTTTCTATCACGTCAAGTTATTTTCTACAGTTATTACGCATACTATTACGCTTCGCCGAACTGAACACGAATTACAGAAAGCCCTACTGCACTCCTGTCGGCGTAACTTTTTCCAGTAACGACTTGAAGGGGTAATGACAGGGCGCAACAGGTTTAGACTCGTATTGTCTTATACGAAGACATAAAGAAGGTCACTGACTTGTATGTGGGACAGCAGAGCTCGTGAAAAGCATTGGGTGCAGTCAATGTGGCCGTCAAGATCTGACCTGAAACGTGGTAATCCAAACATACTAACTCAGCCACTTCTCAACAGAAAAAACATTATATTTCTGCCTTTGCATATGAAACTAGTTTCATGAAGCAATTTGTCAAAGCTTTGTAAACTGAAGGGGACTGTTTTGAGTATATCATTTCGGCATTTCCTAGCTTGTCATATGAGAAGATAAAGGCTGGTGTCTTTGATGGGCCACAGATTCAGCAACTTATTAAAGATGAATGTTTGGTTGGAACAATGACCGAACTTGAAAATAACACTTGGTTGGCTTTCAAAAGTATTGTCAAGGACTTTCTTGGAAACACACGAGCCCAGAATTACGTCGAACTTCTTCAATAACTCTTAGAAAGCTTTAAAAAGCTTGTCTGTAACATGAGTATCAAACTGCATTTCTTACATAGCCATCCCGCTATCTTTTCAGAAAGTCTTGGCGCTGTTAGTGATGAATAGGGTGAGCGATTCCACCAAAAGTTGAAGGTCATGGAGGCATGGTATCAAGTAGATGAGATGTTAGTATGATGGCTGACTATTGTTGGAGCATCAAGCGAGATCTCTAGATGTCCCCAGATTGAAATTCTAGGAAAAGTTATAAGCGAAAATTTTTACCCTAATATCTTTTTTATTTTTTTCATGAACTTTTATTTTTTTTAAACAATTTAACTTTGTATATTATAATAACCTTTGAATGAATAAAATATTCCAATATGTTCGGTTATTACCCACTTTATATTCCTCTGTATCCTCATTTTGTATGACTTTTATGGTAAAGAGAGGTTATCGTGCAGTTTAAAAACTTGACGTGATAGAAAAAAATTGAAAACATTTTAAAACAAAAACTTTGAAAAAAAAATTGAAAACAAAATTACTGTTTCCCAGTGTTATCTATAGAATGTGATAAATAGTTAAATGAAAGTGGCATAGTGACAATGAATGAAATGATAGTCCACCTTTTCTAATTTGATTGTCTAACCAACATTTGGAACTTTTTATGGCAATTGTGTCCTTTTACAGCAGTGTCGCTTTTTTATAACATTTTGGTGGACACTATTCATAGGCAGTGATAACGATTTTTAACCCATAGCCAAAAAACTGAATATTATATGAAATTATAAAAATTGAGTTGTAATGTAGTTGATTGAATGTTCGATGATGAGAGATCATTGGTGAAACATTGTTTAACATATCGAATAAAAAAAACACTTGACTTGGTTTCACAAAAATTATATTAATTGCTTGATAATTGATTCGAGATGTTCCTCATTTTCAAAAGCTAAACCTTCAATTTCATTCAATTCATTGGATAAAATTGGTTCAACGTTCTCTTTTGAAGTATACTCTTTTGAAAGTAACTCATGCTTATATATATAGCTATTCTATAAGAAACGTTGAATAAACACGAATACTTCAAAAATTATTTTATACATATTCTATGGAATACACATTAGGTATATGCAATCCCATATGCATTTTATCTCATTACCACAACTAGAGAATTTAAATCTCTAAATAATTTGTTTACCATAGTATTTTAAAGGTTTACTAATGGCGAAGAAGATCAATATATTTAGCAATCGATATATTTATCATTGTATTATCTCTTCTTCAATAGATCAAAAATTACAGAAAATGATGACAATCTGTTATTAATGATGAGGAAATATATGTAGGTGTGAAGTACATTTACTTGAAATATCAATTTGTTTTAGTAGATCCCCCTCAGAAAATTTTTTCTTCATAACACAACGAAACAAGTTGCTAAGTATACTAAATAAGTTATAACATAAGCAACGTATAAATAATATGTATGTATATAATTGTTTTTGTTTTTCGAATGCATTCATTGTTACATTTTGAACTATTCTGTAAAGTCTAGAGCCTGAGCTGTGCATTTGTTGTTTGTATTATAGGCTGACAGCAAATTATCAGATTCCCTAAAGAAGACCGAGAAAATTGAAGAAATGCCTAGTGAATTCGAATGTTGCTTTTGCACCTCGAAGGTAGTATCACCTTCTTTCTATCATTCACCATGCTTTACTCATCCTGCTTGTATACATATCTACCAGCCAAATCATTCGTTTGAAAAGTTTGATTAATTCGTCGACAATAACGATAATTTAATTTTTTAATGAAATTGTCACAACAATGCTCATTTTTTACTATTATTTTTATGAAATGAATCATATAAATGTAACAACATATCTCTCTATGTCTTTCAATATCGAGTGGAGGTATTCTAAACTCTGTTTGGTCATTTGGTGATTGATAAAATGGTATTGACGTTTGAAGTTTCAATGATATTAACTCGAAAGTTTCCAAAAGGTCTTTCCTTCTCCCTTCAATTACATGATACTGAATTTTTTGAAAATATACATCCTTTTTCAATATAAATCCCATCCATATTGCTCTAATTACCAATACTACATTTCTTCATTGTTTAATGAGAATCGATTTAATATTTATTTATATTCAGGTATCACTTTTTTTAAAATACTTCATAGAGACTACTTTATGTACCTATATCAATGAAATGCACCAAAAAAAAATAAGGTACCTATATCTGTGTATATCTGGGAATATAGGTAATTTTATGGAAAAATTCTGATATATTAGTGATATACGTTTAAAACTTACTTAGCTATATAAGTTGAGATCCAATTCATACTGTCCTCTCACAAAAATATGATATCGATATCGATATTATATCGTATATCGAATATTGATATCGTAATTATCTATATTCTATCACTTACAAATTTGAATATTTTGAATGTATTGAATAGGGGATCATATTGAACAAACGTGAAGATATTACCTTTTTATTCTTTCCTTATATACTGTAACTTCGCATATAGATGTATTTTGAAATATATTCACTTATATTAATATAATTATTTATCGATAAAAAGAAAATCATTCGTAAAAATATAAGGTCTGTTTAGGAGTTCAAAAAATAGCACGGTGTTTCATATATAATTATGGCTATTCTTGTAAGTCAGAGTGTGTAAAATTAATATTTCCATAGAAATTTCAGTCATTCTTCTTTGTGAAATCTTTTGAATATGTAAAAACGTTTGCACCACAGTTTGTTTTCGGGTAAACGTTGATTGATAACATTTGATAAGCATTCATGATCATAGATTGCACGCAGATTTCATAATAAAATGCAGGTTTGTGAAATATTCTGTAGAATTGTAGAAACGTATTTAATACTTAAGGCATGTTTTGAAGCATGGTGTTATATGAAAAATCGGAATTGTATTATGCAATAGCAACATTAAATAAATGCACATAAAACATGTAATTATGTATATATATATATATATATATATATATATATATATATATATATATATATATATATATATATATATATATATATATATATATATATATATAGTCTCTAGATTCACGAATCATTCATACTAGTCAATACTGAGACTCTTAATTGAAATATACTATGTGGATAGCTCCCTAAGAGTTTTATTCGAACTATTTCGATTGAGTCTAAGTATTGACTCAGTGACTCCTACTGACATATACAGTGACTCCCGGTAATCCGACAAACGTTTTGCAAGGCAATGTCGGACTATCGAAATTGTCGGATTATAGAGTACTGCCTAAGACCTATAGTTAGTAACTGGAGAGGACCTTGTATTGGACCTCCGACAAATAACAAATCCAATGATAAGATTTTATATGTTAAATCATTCTTCAGTATGTAGGTATGTCGAATTTAGTAGATAAAACAAAACAATAGAGAGCATACTCCTCACAACGGCGTAGCCAAGTTCAAGTTTTGGAAAAACAAAAAATTCCAATGAAGGAAGCCGACACATTTTAGGCTAACTCTCCATTTACTACTTCGCCCGTGAGGCGTCTATTTATCCTCCAAGGATGCTTCTAGCCTAGAAATTACAATATATGAATAAGTTTACGGGGAAATAATTTCAATCAAAAAACAATAATAAATAGCATACTAAAATACATTTTCGAATTATTGGCTCTCCTCAGAATCGTAGCCAAGTTCAAGTTGTACGAACCTAGAGATGGAAAAGATTCGAAAAACAAAATACAATGTCGGATTCAGTGGAGGTGCTTGATTCGCACAAGAACAGCTACGCCGTTCTCGGATTACGTGTCAACGAGGTCTAATTGATATGCCGACAGTGTCTACTTTTGATTGAAATTTTCCCCGCGTTGAATATTATTCATATATATATATATATATATATATATATATATATATATATATATATATATATATATATATATATATATATATATATATATATATATATATATATATATATATATATAAGAAAAGGATTCTGTAGTTATCGTGCTTTCGAATAATTCGTCAAAAAATTATCGAAAAAGATTTATAGTATACTTTTAATATTGAATATTTACGAATGCGATGATATGAGCACGATAAAAATCGAAATCTTCTTATTGTTGTCCATTTCTTCATGTTTCAAGTAACTACTTCAAAAAACTTTGATAAATGATTAGCGAGCGTTTCTACAACCGCAACCTAGATGGCATTAGTTCATCAAATTACATGAAATTGTTCAAAACCTAGAGTTGTAAAATGTATTATTATTAATTGATAAGGACGTGTGAAACTTTCAATGTTAGATGTATTCATGTACTTTTATTGGTTACTAGGATTTTAGATATATAGTAATCTATGCTTTATATATGCATAATATTTAACAGTATATTTCTGTCTTATGATCCATAAGATGGTATTTGAGGATTGAAGTCAATGCCTTTCATTTTTTGGCCGTTCCATCACTGAAGAGAGCATAATAGCTCGAAACAGTACTTTCCTACGTTTTCAATAAATGTGAGCACCGATATCAAATATTCTCTAACATTTATCCCTTGAAAGATAATGGAGATATCACATTGTTCATGTTTCGCAATAATTCGTCAAAAAGTTATCGAAAGAACTTTAAAATATATAATATACTTTAAATATTATATATATATATATATATATATATATATATATATATATATATATTATATATATATATATATATATATATATATATATATATATATATATATATATATATATATATATATATAAGAAAATGAACACTAAAACATTCATTAGAAAAATTCAAATTAATCAAGAGAATGTTATAGTAGAGCTAGATATATGAGCGTGTACGATGTGATGTCTCCGTTATCCTTCAAGGGATAAATGTTAGAGAAATATTGAAATCGATGCCACACCTGATGGAAGTGCGAGACATATATGTTTCGTTCTGTAAGGAACTCGTCAGTCGCACCACGTCCATCGAAGTGAGGCCACGATTTCAACCCCCAAGCATTTTCTTGTGACTCCAAGTGGAAGATCGTAGAGTTATGAATAATCCACAATTCCATCTATGGGAATCAGTAGAAAACACCTCTCAGATTATAGACACACCAAGCATCGAAATTTCACATATCTTCTATACCCGTAGGAATATATATATTAAAATATGTGAAATTTCGATGCTTGGTGTGTCTATAATCTGAGAGGTGTTTTCTACTGATTCCCATAGATGGAGTAGATTGTGGAGTATTCATAACTCTACGATCTTCCACTAGGAGTCACAAGAAGATGCTTGGGGGTTGAAATCGTTGCCTCACTTCGATGGACGTGGTGCGACTGACGAGTTGCTTGCAGAACGAAACATATATGTCTCGCACTTCCATCAGGTGTGGCATCGATTTCAATATTTCTCTAACATTTATCCCTTGAAGGACATCACATCGTACACGTTCACATATCTAGCTCTACTATAACATTCTCTTGATTAATTTGAATTTTTCGAATGAATGTTCTAGTGTTCATTTTCTTGAATATTTCATTCAGTGCCATAAGCACAAAGAATTTCATTTCTTATATATATATATATATATATATATATTATATATATATATATATATATATATATATATATATATATATATATATATATATATATATATATATATATATATATATATATATATATATATATATATATATATATTCAACCTAACGTCTAGTGTATACTCATTGATTAACTCAATAATAAAAAAAGTAGAACGTATCATCTGAAGTTACGACACTTAGAAAGTAATGAAGACTTATTCTATAATTTTATACTACATAAATGTTGGATACTTCTCAATTTGTTCGATTTTAAAATGAAAATCAATTCCTCAAAGAAGTTTCGAAATATTATTTTTTCAAATAAATCTATGTACATACAAGTATAGTCGGTATTTTCTTCGGACAAATCAGAATGTCGATAGAATTGATTTTCAGTGTTAAAAAGCATTTAAATATCTGATTCAGCTGAATAGAATTGACAGCGCTTACAGAAAATTTATATAAACGTAACGGTCAAATTTCGAAAAATTTGAAGGTCTGAATCTATATTTTTTTTTATTTCAATTTTTTCAAGATTTCTATATGAATTTTTATATGATACTCATACATAAGTTCATTTTAAGATGATGCCAGAAAGAATGAAATTAAAATTTTCTTATCAATTCTTTTTAGCGCGAGAAAATATAAATTTTTATGTAGGTATCCCTTTATGAAATTTATCCATAATGAATTTCTTCATTCCGACATTAATTTTGTTTAAATTCGATCAATTCACTCTTTTTGAAGCACGGGGACAATTGGTTTTATCAATTCTACTGAAATATTTTTGTACCACAGTGTTTATTTAGGAATTATTCAGTTAAGTTTCCTCCACAAATTTGAGGAAAAAACTCTCATAAAGGTCTTCTTGTCACTCCAATTTTTGAATCTTTATTAATGTAAAGTCTAAATCAATACTTTTAGACAGATTTTACACTAATTGTTTTTTTGTCAACCACCCACTCAAAATATTCGTTTCCGACAATAGCAACTTTTGCAGAACTATGAAGTTGTATTCGCAAAAAAATTTACAAATTTATTCGAAACATTATTTTTTTCAATTCTCAATAGGATTCAATTTGTACATTTTTTAATAAATTCATATTATTCGTTATTTCATTATCTCTTCATTTTGGAACATTCATGAAATGATAAACTTGAAATGGAGATTAGTGATTATCATTGAAGTGAATAATATATTTTTGTTCTTTCTTTAAAACTATTCATTCAAAATCTTGGTTTTGAGTTAACATCTCCAATCATATGTTGATTTCATGAATGTCATTCAAATCTTTATGTTTTTCAAAATGTTGTGTTGATCTATGTCTTTGTTAATTTGATTGTGAGAATTTTACTTTTATATATTACAGTTTATAATTTTCGATTGGAATTTGATTATGAGACATAAACTAATTAGTTAGAGAATAATGAGTATAGGGGTATCCTGTTTGAGGAATAATAATGTATTAGAGTTAGATTTATAGTGCTGAATTTTGTCAGTATGTAATTTTAGAAATATTCAATTTCTGATCTTCTGGAAAATGCAGTTCTTTTTTTATAAATAATAGAAGGTCTTTGAAGTAAGTATTTATCCTATGTAAAATTATTCTATTTCTTGATGATGTAATATTTCCATCGAGGTTGCGTACCATGAAATTCAAGAGCTCAGCGAGAATTGAATCAATGAAAATACTATATGGAATTTTGTTTTTCAAATCAAGTTGACTTATTAAAAATATAAATTTTTATGGTCTACATCAAATTTGGTATTTCATTCAAACTTCTCCCTCACCTACTCCATTGCTTATATATCTTTATAGTGGTTTGAAGTATTATAATTTCACATTAACTTTCATAGTTGTGCAGTTTTGGTTTTTAGTTTTTAGTATAACATTCAAACTGAAACATAAAAAAAATGTTGATCTATGACTTACCTCAACCTTTTCAGACTAATATCTTAGCCACAACTTAAACAACTTCTGTTTGTTATTGAATATGTAATTTCTTTTGAACTAACTGTTTCTATCATTACCTAATCTGACATTTTTCTACTATAGAATCAACATCATTACAAAACTAAATTTCAGTTGAAAAAATTGTTGATAATTTTCAATTTGTATCTCAGAAACAATCACGTAATTGCGAACATCCATTAATGGACACATAAAGAGAATATTGCTCTCTCATATTCACTTTCAGGTTATTTAGTCAATTATTTGACATCGATATTTGGAGTTCAATATAGTTTGATAACTTTTTCGCAGCATTTTTGATGAAATTTGTTTCGACTTCTAGTCAGTGGCAGTCGGTGGGTCACACGCAAAAATAATTATATATATTTTAAGTCATAAGCTAAGCACATCATTCAAAAATGTAAATTCACTCAACATATACCATGAAATTCAATTTCACTGAGTATAAAATGGATACTGTCCTGGGATAGTTGGTAGATGAATTAGAATTTCAAAAACTCCTCAGTAGCTGTTGAACATAAACAAATCATAAACCGCGCTGATTATATTACAGCAGGAAATTGTCAATATAATTGAAATAAAACGATATATTTAAATACTGAAACGATTTTGAATTTCTATGTTCGAATTTAATGTTAATTTTTAGCTCATCGTCAACAAATAAAAATAAAATCATTTCATCATTATCCTGTCTATGCGGCCTCAAGATCCTTTGTATCCTTGACCATTTCGATTTTCCATTTTATTATAGCAATACCTACTTATTAATTGAACTATATCAAAATGAGCTTCTCGGTGTTTGCAAGTTTGTGCTAACCGTGTTGTGCTGAAATTTGAAAAATCTAAAAATGTCCTAAACAAGGCTACAATAATCGGTTACAGGATTCTAAACTGAGGGACAGCCACGGACAATGTTTTCCACTCCGCTCCAAAAGCGTGTAGTTCCTCACTTGTTTACAGGTGAGTCCACCTCAACACATTTTCTCATTGACATGTCAGAAAAACATCAAGACGTTATTATTGAAAATTAATCAATCCTTCAGAGCTTTATGTTCATTATTTTCATTAACAATACGAAGTAATCAAAATAATAACTTGATCTACCTGAATAATTTGATTTTTGCTTTATTTGATTTGACGTAAATCAAATGAATGTCAATAACATATGTTCTATGTTCCACAAAAAATTTTACTCGATGAAAATTCTCTTCATCAAGTTGACTGCATACCTCTAATAAAAACCATCTAATCGGTGATTTTTTAAGCGTAGTTTTTTCAAAATTTTCATTGAAATTGATAACTTGGCCTTTGCGATTTACATTTCAAAGATAACTTCATGTAAATATTGTCCGCGGCTTCGTAGCAAACGGTCGATTCGGAGGGTCAAATCTTGCGTCACTTTTTCGAGCATTTCGGCCTGTATACCACGAATTACGCGTGTTATGTTATCCTGTAAGACTTCAATCGTATTCGGCTTGTGTACATACACTAACGACTCTACACAACCTTACAACAACGTCACCTACGTCAAATCGCATGATCTTGGCGGCCAATTCACACTGTGATTTCGAGAGATAAGTCGCTCACCAAATTCATCCTTCAACATGTCCATTGTTTCACGAGCTGTGTGGCATGTGGCACCGTCTTGATGAAACCATATGTCAACCAAGTTCAACTCGGCCAACTGGGACAAAAAAAAGTTGCGTATCATGGGTCGATATCGTTCGCCGTTGACGGTAACGTTTCTTCCACGGTCGTCTTTGAAGAAAAATGGACCGATGATGCCATCAGCCATAAACCACACCAAATTGTCGTTTTTTCGGGATGCATCGGTAATTCTTGTATGGCATGTGGCTGTTCATCACTCCAGATGCGAGAGTTTTGTTTATTTGCATATCTGGTTAAGCCAGAAATGAGCCTCATCGCTGAACACAATTTTTTTGATAAAACAGCGGATTTTCATCAAGTTTTTTTAAGGCCCATTCACCAAAAATTAGACGTTGTGGTAGGTCATTCAGCTTCAATTCATGCAGAATTTGAATTTTGTAGACTTTCAAACCCAAATCAACACGTAAAATTTTCCATGTGGTTGAGTAGTAACACATGCCCAATCGCTGAGAACGGCGACGAATTGACATTTCACGATCCCCATCAACACTGTACGCTATGGCTGCAATATTCTCTTCAGTTCGCACTGTACGCATGCGAGACAATGGTTTAATGTCCAACAAAGTAAACTTAGTGCGAAATTTGGTAATAACAGCAGGAATTGTTGATTCAACACGTCGATTATGACGACCATAAAATGGTCGTAACAAACGATACACATTTTTCACAGAGCACGAATTTTGATAGTAAATTTCAACAATTTGCAATGGTTGCTCGTTTGTAAGTCTTTCCATGATGAAATGGCAGAGTATACTGAAAACTTTTCACTTTGACAGATGACGTTTGGATGCCATTACCAACCAGTGTCGCCAACCTGAATAACTTAACTCTTAATAAATCACCCATTTAGTTTTGGATATTTAAAATTACGTATGTAACTTTAGAAGCAAATAATTTTATGAATATACTGAAAATAAAATCACTGTGGCGGAATATATTGGAGTGAATTCATTGGAGTGGATCTAGATTAATTTCGCTAATTAAAAATGTAGAGCGCTAATGTTAGAAGAACGTAAATTAACTATATATTTTTTCAGTCATATAACTGGACCAGCCGTTAACGACGGTTTCGATGGGCCATTGGGCTGATAATCATTTAAATTGCATATATTAATCTTTAGTATTACCACCAAGATCAGAAACGTACACAAATCTGCACGTCTCACCATGGATTTGAACGCAGATTTCCCATTAGGCAGATCAAGAGTACAGCCTAAAATCTTTGGGGACAACAACGGCAAAGTTGGCTTTCTACTTCTGATTTTCGCAAAGTTTTATTGAAACTATTGTTTCGAACAACACAGCTTTTTTTCTAGTAATATGCTAGTTAATTTAGTTGACTAGATATTTTTATTATTTTAACGAATTGCGTTTCAAAATAACATCAAACCGCACTCAAAAAAATTTATCTCAAAAGTTTAATGTGAAATACTTTGAAATATACTTACTTTATTTTCACTGCAATCGTTAGAACGTCGCTCTGATGAATAATGAATTTAAGTCTTCATTCTAAAGAATTTGATAATATGAAAATTGTAGAGGACACTGTCCCAATCATAATGAACAAATGTTTTACATTATGATATCCCATTAGTGCATCAATAAGATGCAAGAAACAATATGTTCTTGCTAAGAAATTGATTGAAGATTAAGATTTTTCCTTGATTTCTTGAGAATATCGTCAAAGCAGCCACTTTTAGATAGAATTCATTACTGTATATATGTACTTCTCTTTTAGACGTAGCTTCTGATAAAAACAAATTTGGCGTTACAATTCGAGAAGGAATTGTATAACAAACCATATTCTACTCAAATCTAGATTTGAAAAACAAATCTTAGAGCTGGCAAAAACATTTCGATTTAACTTTTCCATGTAAATAATAGATGTTATGAGGGATTATCTACAACATTATGCAGCAGTTAACTATATATATAAGACGATGCAGAACGACGGAAATGTTTTTTCATTTTAGAATATATATTTCCACTCGCAATAACACCTTATCATATACAGTATTCGAGAATTTATAAAGCTTCACTCGTTTATTCCAAACATGAAGAAAAATATATATATATATATATATATATATATATATATATATATATATATATATATATATATATATATTGTATTTTTGCTATAGTATTTACTTCAAAGTAGTATAAAATAATAAAATTAGCATACTGCGATTTTTGATCGAAATATTTGAATAATTCAAATAAAGCTCTCAGGGATCTGTCAATACAAATGTTGTCAATCAAAACACTTTCACTTTCGAGAGTGATAAGGCATGGGACCATTCTTACACATCTAGAGACAGTTTTGAGGCGTTTGAATGGAACGCCTACAAAGCCTCTACGTACACAATGATCTTCTCACGAGAAAGCGATCTACCATTGACGAAAGAGTTTATCTCATTTCTTCAATAGAGGGAGCTCACGTGATAAGTTCACGAATGAATGTCCGCCTCATTTCGAAGATATGAGCTGCGTTTGGAAAACCATCGACGTTTGATTGTTTGGATTCCTGGCCGGGACATTTTCATAGTACTATGAAAAATTTTAAGGTATTTCAATTCAACAAGTTCGATGATTTTAAGATGCGCTTAATATCTACTCTCGAAAAACATATGTTGTATTTTGTTTGACATTTGTGAAGACAGCTCCCTTAGAGTTGTATATATGTGTGTTTTTTTGTGTGTTCGTGCCTGATTCGTATGCGATACTGTGATACGTTCATATTCTTAACCATATCTGATTATCGACATTAAATATTGAGAGCTAAATTATGAAATACGAAGAAACAATTTGTAATTATTTTTGTATACTCTTTATAGTTCTGTCAAAATAAGTTGCAAATGTTATAAAAAATACATACGTTACATTAATATCAAAAAAAGGAGTGCACTTCATTACTGATTTTGAAAATATATAAGCGTTTCGTTGCAATTAGATTAGAAATTTTGCACGCATTTCTATCACATAATGTAGCCGAATTGCAAATAAACGATGCACTGCGTAGTTAATTCAACCAGGAAACTTGAGAACTCAAGTTTTCTGCATGCCAATGTGGTGAAATATTAGAAATCAATAAAAACCATGAAATTTCATCGACAAGAATCATTTCATTGAAAAATTATATCAGTTCATGTTGGTGATTGAATATATTTCACTATCATCGTTTCAATTAGTTTTATTGGGTATTAAGCATGTAAATTAGCAGTAGAACAAAAGAGTGTGGTTTTTCAAATTAGAAATGTTGATAATTTAGGTTAGGACATTCATGTAGTGAAAAATCGAATTTAGTAACAACGTAACAAATTCAGATCACGTCTCATAAACTAGATTTTCGACAGTTGTCGCAACTATAGGGAAAGAATGTATTAGTTTTACATATAATAAAGGATTCCTCAGAATGTGAGAATATGTTGGAGACTATAGCAGTATAGACCGAAAGTTTTTCTTGCAAAATCCTTTATCATATGATAAAGCAGCTTTCTAGTACACCCACATTAAAAACTTAAGCTACAGCGTTTCTCTGACACTATTTTCTAATCACAGAGCTTCAAGGAATTTGTGGATGCGGAAAATTTGATGCCGCTACCAACGAGTGATTTCCGAAATCCAGTATGTCTAGAAATGAGAACTATCAAAGCTGAACAAGCTGAACAGGACCTTATCGAGCTGGCACAACGTCAATCTAGAAAGAAGGAGAATGGAGGAGGAGACCTTGGAAGCGTAGATAGTTCTGATACATTCGAAAGTTGTCGAACACATCCGTTCAACTCTCAGGGAGATCTCATTTCTCCAGATATATCAGACACTCCATGTGTTCTAGATAGCAATCTGTATGTGAATCCACTGGATAAGAGCACGGATAATAGTCCCGATACATTTACACCAAATAGACCAGGAGGTGTAAAGAAATCTGCTTCGGGAGATACAGCTCTTCGAAGTTTGGGTACTTCGCCATCTGATGAGGGTTTCAAAGGATTCGGTCCACTAGAAAGAGGGAGCAGAGTGAGCCTCAACGAGTCTCCCCTACCTAAAAGTCGGAGGACACGGTTTCAACAGGTACGCATTTTATATATCTCTAAATGACAAATGTGAATGTTCTAAACCACAGTGAGTGCATACTTCATACAAACGTATTAGTATTTACCCAGATATTATAAAGAAACAAGCTGATATCACCTTCTGATTTCAGACCTATCGCCAGCGAACAAGATTTGGGGACTCTACCGACAAAAATTCGGCAGACAGTTTAGAAGGAAGTAAGAAAAAACCGCCGTTTATGACAACAAGAAGCTTAGCGTCAGCTACAAGAATCATAAATCAGCATTTATTTGGATTACAAAGTTTAGGTACTGCTAAATCAGGTAAATCGTATTATAGTTCTCTTTGTCTTTATACTAATTCTCAACATATGGCATCAATTAAATTCTTCATCAAATGTTCAAAGTACACGAAACACGAATTATTAATTGTTTAATGAGTTTTTTTTGCATTTAGTTAAAATTTTGTGTATTCTAAAGGGTGTTTTTTTAGAGGTATAGAACTTTAAATTGCAATAAAACAACGATGGATCATTCGATTGACAAGAATTTTTTTTATTCGAAAGATAATCTTGTAGCATTACATTTCAAATATGATTTCTGGCATATGACCGCCACGGCTGGCTCGGATGTAGTCCAATCTGGATGTCCAATTTTCGATGACTTTTCCAACATTTGTGGCCGTATATCGGCAATATCACAGCGAATATTGTCTTCCAAATGGTCAAGCGTTTGTGGCTTATCCGCATAGACCAATGACTTTACATAGCCCCACAGAAAGTAGTCTAGCGGTGTTAAATCACAAGATCTTGGAGGCCAATTCACAGGTCCAAAATGTGAAATTAGGCGTTCACCAAACGTGTCTTTCAATAAATCGATTGTGGCACGAGCTGTGTGACATGTTGCGCCGTCTTGTTGAAGCCACAGCTCCTGGACATCATGGTTGTTCAATTCAGGAATGAAAAAGTTAGTAATCATGGCTCTATACCGATCACCATTGACTGTAACGTTCTGGCCATCATCGTTTTTGAAGAAGTACGGACCAATGATTCCACCAGCCCATAAATCGCACCAAACAGTCAGTTTTTCTGGATGTAACGGTGTTTTGACATACACTTAAGGATTATCTTTACTCCAAATACGGCACTTTTGTTTGTTGGTGTAGCCATTTAACCACAGAAGTGCGCTTCATCGCTAAACAAAATTCGCCTATGAAAATCGGGAACAACGGCAATCTCGTTTTGGGCCCATTCGACACTATTTGCAAGCGTTGATCAGGCGTGAGTCTATTCCTGATGAATTGCCAAAGCAATCTGAAACATAATAAATCACTTCTCAGCTGTTAAATCGGTCGCCATCTTCAACAGTAATGCCAACTTAAAGTTCCATACCTCTAAAAAAAACAGCCTCTATTAGAGTTTATTTGTAGTTTCATAAATGTTTATTGATGTCCGAATTATTATAGATACTGAAGATGAGGTTAGATTAAAAAGAAACCGAGAAAAAGAATTGAATGATTGTTGACAAACGTAAAATTTGAATATGGTGTATATGAAAAGGGTTTTTTTACAGGAAAAACTAGTAGTAAATCTTCTCTGTCCACTGATTCAATTGATAGCAGGCAGAGTCCCCAATTGGAACACCATAGGAGAAATAAGTCTATTTTGAAGAAATCTGAGAGTAGTGGAAATAAAAACGGTGGAGATCCAGAAAGTGAACGTTTGATATCAGATAATATGTCTTTATATGATATCGGATCTGGAAGCGAATATTCACCAAATAAACGCTTTCCATCTCCACCTATGCGCCATAAGACTGCAAAGACACTTCCTTCCTATCAACAGGAACTCGAAAGGACCCGAAATCTGAAATCTCAGCTTGCACCAAGGTGAGGTATAGATAACGTGACCATTCATTTTTTTACGCAAGCGGGACATCTGCGAAATTATAGAATGAAAATAATATTTTTAGTGCTTTACAAGTTCATTATACCAGGTAGAATATCACGAAATAATCAAAGCACTTAACACAAAATATTTGAGTATTTAGAGTTGGCCGACTCTAAGCCGACACATTTTGCCTTTGTCTTTTTGCTGCTTGTGTGTGCAGAAAATGTAACCACAATATTGAGCTGGGTCTTTAAATTAATGAGACAATATTTAAGATTTTCTCATAATTTTAATATGAATACGCATGACGACGTTTCGAAGAACTACTTCTTTATCAAATGCAAGATTAATACTAGGTGTAATTTTACAAATTCAATACTTATAGCTATTTTCACAGAACAATCCAGGTATATTCTATGACCAACTTGGAATGAGGACCATAGATAACAACTGATATATAACAAAAAGGATCGTATACCTGTAAATGAACACAGAAAATCAATTTCTTAAGTCAGGTATACCAACTAAATGTAGGAAAAGATACAAATAATATACGACGAAGATTTCTAAGAAATAAAGGAAAGTTAAAATTTTTTTGAATATGAAACATAAAATTGACAGTAGGTAAATTAAGTAAAACCTAGGTAATCAATCTGATCTGCTACCTGGAATATTTTTATTGAACATATTAAGTAGAGAGCTAGTGTTAATATCTAACTGGCTATTAAGTAAAAGTTCCGAATTTTTGAATTCATTAATCTGTAATGATTCTAGAAGATTTAGTTTGGAACCTTTATTCTCTCTATTTAATATTTCAAACTCTGAACTATATCTATGACTTTCCTCTGCATCACCTTCTGATGATCACCTTCTTTAAAATATATGGACATTTGGCGATACTCAGCAAAGTTTTTTTCAAAGGCTGAAACATTTTCGTAAATCTCTTAAACAAAGCATCAATGCAAGCCACGTTCTTTTATCATAAACCCGCAGTTTGTGATACTCTGTCTCGATAGATTCACAAAACTCTTTCGAAGCTTCTACTTGAAGCCTGTTGATGTAGAGAAATGAGTAAATTTTCACTGTGATGCATTCAAAGTCAACAAGAACGAAATTTGGACTCCACATCCAAATCCTTCGAGTAATTTGTTCAATTTTGAATAAAACAGAATTTGGGAGAAATATAATCAAATTATCGTTTGCCTATTTGCGAAAGAGGAACTAATACCTCGCTGGGGACACCGGGACCTTTCTGCTTTTTTTTTATAGGCGAATCGAGTTTTTCGAGAAAACAACAATGTACAATGTGTAGGGATAACGGATAAACTAACCTCTAACTCTTAATATATCTATATTATATTATGTAGAAACTAGTAAAAAATGTGAACCGCTCATCATTGCAATTTCAAGAACGTTCAAGTATTTCCTATACAAAAATTTGAGTAAAACTTTTGTGGCTATGAAGTTTGAAATTTGGTATATATAATTAGAACATATTCTGTGAGTGAAAGGATTCCGTATATTTAGAATCAAATTTGTTTTGTTACAATGTTTTTTGGTGTCAAAAAAACATGTTTTTGTCTGTCAAAATCTTTTACTTGGGCCGATGTATTAGAGATTCCACTGTTATAATAAAAAAAAAGGGATGCTTGCTAGGTTGCCGTTCTGCAGTCAGACTCTAGCAGATAAATAATTCTCAACTGACTATCTTCCATTGGTCGAAACACACTATACTTGATGAGTACCTACTATTGAAAACCAATCTGCAACAAAATTTTTTGGATATACCTAATTATCTGAGATTGTTTATTAAATTGATTGGCGTCCCAGGTAGCAGATTGACGGTAATATGACGTCATATATTGGTTTCAAGATGACGGACAAGACGTCGACAGAGACGTCTCACTGACCATGCAGTGACGTCGAAATGTCACAGCCTCAAGACGTCATTTTGAGCCGTTCAAAAGACGTCATTAAACTACGTTAAAAAGACGTCACTAAGTAGAGAAAAATAGACGTCGTAAAGACGTTCTTCACCAGAGCCTATATTGTAAGGGTTCCATAATTTAAATAAAACAATTTTTATCATTAAACATTTATTTGAAAAATTATATTTTAAAGATTAGTTTTTTCATTTGAAACAAATTATTAATTAAAAATTTAGCTTTCAAACCAAATATGTTATGACTCACCTATTATAACAAACAAAATTTTTCATTGTCATTTCAATAACTTTCAAAAATACAAGCTTTTTCTTCAGTTCCAATATTAAGATCAGGTAGAATACTCAGAGATGTCCTTTTGTTCTCTAATTTATATCAGTAATAGAATCCCTCCGACTTGAAAAACTGAAAATTTTTTTCAATGTAACCTAACACTGTCTTAATATACAAATAACATTTAGGTACATTATGATGTGAGAAGTTTTACCTGTTGTTGTATATTCATTATTCACTCGTGATGACACTGGAGTATCGCCTGTTGAAGTACTGGCTGTTCTTATTGTATGTTCTATATTTATTCTCGAAGAACGTGAAACTATGCCTCTGAAAATTATAGCACACCTTAAAAAAATATTGTTAATAATTTGCATCTTCGAAATAAAAACTAAATCGATAACTATAAGGTTAGGTTAGGTTTAGTTTGGTTTACTTTGAATTCTTGAAATGACGCGAATATTCTAAGTATTTCTCCTAATTTTGCATTACATGTATCTAATTAACTTACCTTTTTTCATTTAAAGGAGAATTTATTCAAGATTTGAATTTGACTCTTATGCATAAAGATGTAACACTATTCGAAGTGGTATTTCGTTGACATCTGGTTTCTATTACTATGCACATTACATCTGTTTTTTCCGCAGAGTTTATTGCATTCATATACTAGGTCAATTTCTTGGAAGATTGATGCCACATTTCGAGCTCCAGACCATTTCGATGTACACCCGAATTCTTAAGAGATATTTCAAAACATATTATAACACAAACACAACTCGTCCATCTTAATACGTTGAATGCAAAACAACGCAGACGCAGAACATAAATATGAGTCCACAGAACAATTGACAACTTTAACCTTAACTATAATACAATTTTCGTGTTAACAATTGACGCATGAATGAATATTATTGTTCAAATGTGTGAAAGCTACTATTATCTAAGTGAAAAGAATATTTGTCGTTTCTGAAAAAATTAACGGTCATAAATTGACGAAAATAGTACGTTGCGCTGACGTCATCTGCTGTCATCCTATGAACGTCAGTCATCTGACGTTAAAAAGACGTCATTCAGCGGTCAAATAACGTCACTGACCAAAATTGACCGAAAACTGACCCTAATAAGACGTCATGTTAAGTCAGCTTGCTACCTGGGGTATTGTTCAATTCCATAAACACTTATGATAACATTAGTTATGGTGGTATTTAAACGATAAGAAATCATAATGAAGCAAATTTTCGACAATCAAATGAATTAGTTTTACCACTTTCTTTAGTGCAGTAAAATATACAAAAAACTAATGAAAACACTCACGATTTAATCATTCAACTGTTTTCCACGCATTTCTTCATTTATTTCAAACATAAATTGTTTTCCTATAAAACATTTTATTATGCAAGTCAAGAGGATTTCAACTGCTAAATGCTAAATGGCAACTAAAACATTCAGAGTAGCCTATCAACAAAAACTCATTACCTAATACCTAGTCTACAAAAGCGAAATATTTTTTTGTAAATCACTCATAATTTGACACAATATTTAACACACTTCCAGGTCACAATTTACACTTTTGGATGACATAATGAAAACGAAAGGAAAACAACAAGATGCCATTGTTGTAGATTCCAATCGTCTGACGGAATGTAGCCAAATACCTCTGTATATTTGCCCACCCCCGCCTCCTTTAGAAGATTCATCGCCAACTGAAGAAACGAGTCTCTTGTTGCATTCCACGGTGACTGTTCCAAACACTATTGCGACAATTCCATCAGGCAACTCAATTTGTAAAAGACCTCGACCATCGTAGCAGTCAAAGGTAAGAGAATTATCAATTGCTGACTCAAATTTATTCATTTTTGAGCAAGTTTCGCTTCACATTAGCTTTGAATGGTGTACCATACCTAATCGATGCTGTCTTTCAACTATTTGTGGCCCTAGACACATTAGGATAAAGGGGACCCTTTTGCAAACAGAACTCATTTTTGTTGGAATAGACACAACAACAAAAAATGTTATACATTTATTTTTATTTATTCACCGACTATAAAGTAGTAGCTTAAAAAAGACTTAAAGAAGCTTAAGACTTTTATTTGTGATGGTGATATCATAAAAATAATATTATTAATATAAGTATTTTTTAAAAATTGTATTTTCCGTACTTTTTCACACCGTGGAAATATTTTTGTAAATATTGTGTGTATGAATGGTAGAGAAATTAAATTTTCGTTTTTTAAACCTAAAATTTTTATTGTTCGTTCCATTTAATATCCCTTTCAATTTCTCAGGAAGAGAACGGTGTTCTGATGCACAATCATCTCCTGGAGAGCCGCCATCACAAAAGGATTCTTATGAAAATATTCGACACAATGTTCGCACAAAATTTTATCGGTAGCCGATAAAAGTTCCGCTTTGTGCATACAAAAGTGCTTCGTTGTTCATGTTTTGCTTTGAAAATTCATAATTCATTTAATATGTTCCTGAAAATTATTCAAGAGAAAGAAGTAACGAACAGTTCGCTCTGCTTTTTAAAGGTGATATTTTTGAAAGACATAAAAACTGTAATAAAATATAGAATGGAATCGTTATTACATAGTTCATTTCAAGTGAACAAAAAAATTAAAATATTTTCCTAGAGCTTAATTATTATTCCTTTTATAAATATTATGATTATGTTGTGATATAATACATAACAGACTGTTATATAAATATAATATCAATAACTTGCAATATTGAATGGTTGTGTTGAATCAGAATTTATAATTTATCAACAAAAATAGTCAATAAATTAGCAATACAATACTACGGCTTTAGGATGTTTGTCCTGCATAGTTATAGTTTCAATAGAATTATTAAAAGAAGTTAGAGAAAAAATTATTTGATTATGTTTCAATCAATTTTCAACTAAATATCTAAAAACAACGAAATAATTTAATTTTTTCCAAGTTAACATACTCATTTTACAAAATTCGTTTTATTTATACTATATTAAAAAAATTGAGTTCCATAAAAAAGCTTGGAATGAACAAAATGCACTTGTATTACATTACAAAAAACGCATGATGATAAAACAATTATATAAATACAAATTACTTCTTCAATTTATATTGAAAAAGAATTTTATTTTCATTTATTTGGAAATTATAACTTTCAAGTCGAAACTATTTCTTCATATTTTATTACTTATATAAAAAATGATGTGAAAGTGATAGTGATACAATTTTTTCTGAAATATTTAGGTTTATTGATCTTTTTTTAATCTTGCTTATATCTGAACAGATAATCCTGAAGCAGTAGTATGAACTGTCAGTGTGTTATATATTCTTAAGGTATTGTAAATAGATTTTACCGACTGGTATAGCTTATTTTTGTCTGTGATTAAACTAATTTTAGGCAACGTTTCGATATGTGTACATATATATTGTTATAATATTTCACAAAATATTTGAAGGTAGTATTCTGCAATGGATATTTTCGTTTTGTTTTTTTAATTTATAATTGAAAATATAATTTATATTTTATAATTCAATTAACTAATTCTAATGAAAATAAGAAATAAAAAATAAGAAGCAGGTACATACTTTGTTCTTAATAGAATTAGTTTATTCGAACTGCTGAATTCCATATATTATTTTCTTATCACTAATGGATTGGGTCGATACTTGATGAAAATTTAAGAACATAATTTGAATAAAACTAAGTACTTTGTAATTTTCACTATAATTCAGTCGAACATGACAATATTTTTCGTTAACTTTGTGGCTTCATCATGTGTAGATCATGATGGAAGCCACTGTGTCGGCGAAACAATATTGTCATGTCTGACTGAATTATAGAAAAATTACGAACTACTTAGTTTCATTCAAATTATATTAGTTTCTTAATTAAGTACCCTACATATTCTTGTAATTTATTGCCAGTAGTATTCATGTACATTGTTCTATATTTAACACAAAATTAAATCTGAATGACGAGATTTCAAAATTTGCCCAATATATTATCGGTTAATTATGAAAAGTATACATATAGATAATTGCATGTAAAATTACTATTTCTATTAAGTTTTTTCATTCCACTCACCATACTATTTAATTCTACTATTTTATGAACCTTTATTACTCTATTTCAATAATTTTTACAATAAATTCTAACACAATTTTTTTCTATCTAAATTTTGCTAAATATGTAGAAGTAATTTCATTCAAACGGTTGATTGTTACATGTTTCAGTTACGATCTTATTTACTTGTAGTAATAATTCATAAATTCTATCAGTTGTTCAGATTTTTCATGATTGTGTTCAACATATTGGAATTGTGGAATTATAAAATGTTTATTATCACTCTGACACATTAACACACCTGACAAAGAAAATGATTAGGTAAAAAGCTATTTATTTTCAAGAGTCCTTGAAATGATTTCTTAAAAATCAAGTAATTAGTAGCTTCGGAAATTTTCACCACGGACAAACCAATGTAGCTAGAAGATTGTGTGAAATAAATGCAGAATATTATATAAAACAGTAGTTTTTATTGTTTTATATGTTTATAGATGAACATTCGTAAAGAACTTTACTGTGAAGAAAATTTTTTCATTCAGAAATATAAATTCAATTATAAATTCAATGGACGATGAATCTACTCTGTGATAGTTCATATTTAAATGAGAGGTAATAATAAAAACTGGTCTAAAAATCACTGACTGAACAATTCTTTATTCGACTAGTTTCGCCTTTTACAGCATTATCAAGAATGATAATTTCTTCTTGACATTCTTCTGGATATTCTTGATAATGCTGTAAAATGCGAAACTAGTCGAATAAAGAATTGTTCAGTCAGTGATTTTTAGACAAGTTTTTATTATTACCTCTCATTTCAATTCAATTATAATAAAATCAAATATGAGCGAGATTTTGAATAGGCGATTTGCCATATTGACAGTTTAATTATACATTACACAATCTTTCTAATATTTCGAAATATTTTTGAAACTGGACGGGTATTGAGATAAATTTCAAGGATTAATAAAATTTCGCAACAGAGAGAGAAATCTAGAAGAGCAACTCGTAGACAAAATATGCAAAACTTTAGAATCTGCACACAATCTTAATTCCTTCATATAATTAACTTCTATAGTTAAAAACTTAAGAGCTTTCTATCACACACTCTACTCTTTTATCATTCATTTTCTGGAGAAGTTTCACTTTTACCTCCTGTACGTACATGCACATGCAAAGTTTGGAATTTTTTTGCCAAAATATGTAAATTTTCCACATCTCTTGCTATTTTGTAAGAAAATTATTAATTGGAGATGTAAAACAACGACTTGCCATTATTGATAAGTTGTCCTCAACTCTAAGTTAATTCCACAGGAACTATATCTAAGTCTCTTACATAATAGTGAATAATGAGATCTTAGAATGATATTGATTTCTTATAAATTTACTTCACATTAATTTAAAAATGAACGAGGAGTATCTTATTTCATCAAACTGAAATATAATGTATACCTATTTATATGAAATGATGATATAATAGGAAAAAACTAATGATATTGCTATATGCCACAAAAATCAATATTGAAATATTTGCATTATTGATATTTCTACCACCGAGATATATTTATCAAAACATTCACTACTCATTTGACCTTTGTTATTCATCAAGTTATATCAGTTTATTCTTCTATGAGTTAATATCACCAGAGTTTAATCAAGTCTTTCACTTTTCTTTCCAATATATAACAGCATAATATTATACATAGTTAACAGAGAACAATTAAATTCGAATATGAATCATTAGAAAATATTTTATGGTTATTTACTTTTTTTATATGTATTGTTACACAATTAATCTATTGGAATCATTTTCAGGTGTATTTTTTTTCAGATCACAAAATGAAGAGAGTATTTTCAATGTAGGGTATTAAAAAGCATTAATTTTTTGTTTTAAGTAAAATTTGGAATATTTCAGTGTTCATATTGTAAATATATGTACTATGTATCACACTGTTAAAAAAATATTATATGCATAACTGAAAACAATGTTTATATGCAGCTTTTAGACAATCGACTCTCATCTACACGCATTAATCACTGGGCACTTGTAGGTCAATGTAATGCATAAGTTGTTTTGAATTTTATAGATAATAAAGTATATTTTTCATGAAGTTTCATATTATATTAAGTATATCGTACCCTACATAGACATATCATGTAAATGTTTGTTAAATAAAAATTATTGTTCAGAAAAAGTTTGTTTATTTCTAATATGCTTGTTCGACTTCATTAAATTGAAACAGAGCTTATGTAGTGCTTTTTATATATACAAAAATTATACCTTGGTTATATTATATAAGTTGATACTTATGAAATTTCAATAGGTCATTCTTCTTCCTATAGCGCTGTTCCATATTCCTTCACTAGGCATTGATGCACCAGAACTCTTTCAAGATGATTTTTCTTTCCATAAATCGCATGTTACGCTAAAAATATGATATATGCCTATTTTATTCTTTTTCATTTTTCATGATCATTTATTATAAAAGAAATTGATGCGTTTTCACAATAAATATCGAAAAACATTGTAAAATTATGATGAAAGAAAGCATCTCATGCTAAAAATCATTTTGAAATTAGAGTATTCATCTGTTTATTAGGTATTTGCTTTAAAAATGCATAATCTTTTTTCATGTTCATTTTATATTTGATAATAATACACTATGTCATTACAGGAATTTAGAAATAGTGAAATATGAATATTAGGTAATATATTTTTGAAGCTATAATTTCTTTTATAAAGTTGAAGAAAATTCAGTGTCATTAATAAACCTCACTTCAAATCACTACAATTCAATCATTATGTGCATTTTGATTTTGCAATACTAACAATTCAGATATTTCCTAATTGGATCTATTCCCATTCTTTCTTCATTTTCTCATATTCGGCATCATCCACAAATGGTTTATCTATATTTTTAATCATATTTTCCCCACAATACAAACATTCAGAGGCTACAATATTATCAATTTCCATTCTACATAATTCAACATTTGACATTCCTGTTGAACCAACACTGACGTTGTCCACTCTATTCAAAGTAATCAGTCTTCTGTCCAATTCTGCCAACTTATTTTTCTTACCAGGTCCTAAAAAACAAGTAAAGAAATAAATGAATTTCAAAATTGGCATATTTAATGTTTTCATTGAAAAGTTATCATTGCTCTTCAAATAGTGTGAGCAATGTTGAAACATGATAATTTCTCAATTCTGTTTATTAGTGTCTCATAGTGACAGGTAACAGAAATTGTTTGAAAATGATTTCTGCTGAATCAATTTGAAATAGTAAAGCTTTAATATTTTCTAATAAGCCTTATTAGTAAATTAGCATTTGAAAATTGACTCAAAAAAACTTAAACAGGATTATTGCATCTATTATCATCGATAAGAAACCATAAAACGATATTTCTTGTTTGTGGTTACACTTGTGAAACAAACTAGGTATTGCATTATACTATAATTATACTAGAACTTAATGATCAATTTATCCTCATTTAAATGAACAAATTGAAGCATTTTTAAACAAATCACTACAATTGGGCATTTTTAAAGTTAATCCTACTACTGAAAAATAGTCAGGATTGGGAAAATATTTATTCTTTTCAGCCTTTTTGTACATATTTGATTTCAAACTCCCATCTCCATCTGTTTCATTTTAAGTTCTAGGTGATAGATAAAACTCCTTTAAAATGCCATTTTATTAATTTGTGGGACTACGTAATCATGAGATGCGCTCATTATTCCATATACAATACTAACACTATACATGCACAGTATGTTTTTATCGTGAAACAGTAGAATATCATTGCAATAGGTCTCTCACAACTAAAAGACTGGTTTTGATGTATAATTATTCATAGAGAAAAATGTTCAGTAACTATATTCTCAATATTGTTTGAAACTAATCTTACCTAAAAGAGGTTCCAACTCCTCTCTCAGACAATCTGAATGAAATTTATGGTAACAAGGAAAAATGTAAAATGGTCTGATCAGAATCAACATATTGCATATATCACACACATCACTGCTATTAATATACGTGCACTTATTTCGAAACGATTGTATGTCCTCCCTAACCATTTCAGCTGACTTTGTGGCTTCTTCCATTTCCTCCTTCAAATCTAGAATCCGTTGATTGTATTCCTGTCAAAAAAATTACATCATTGTTTGAATGTTTTAGTAGAATTAAATGCTTGAAACTCACCTTCAAAGAATTGCTTATAGCCTCTTTGAAATGTTCTATTGTTACAAAATCTGAGAAAAATGGAAGAATATCTTCTATTCGTAATAGGTCACACTGCTTCAAAAACTCCATAGCATTTTGAATATCGTTCTTTCCACTAACAATAAATTGGGCTGGAAATGAAATTGACAATCTTCAAAGAAATAATGTAATTGTTGCCAATGTTCATCTATCATTACAAAATATTCTCGAATCAAACTGTTTCCTCAGGTAATATATAAAATGAAGATGAAACTGCCAAAAACAAACACATAAGTATTCCTGAAGACTCACCTATTTTCAACCACAATTTTTTTCGAAGTTCTATATCTTCTTCGGGGGGTTTGTTGGCAATTTCCTTAGCAAGATCTAAATTAATTTCTAAACGCAAGATCTACAGCGGACTCCCATAATCCTAGTAAACTAGAAAGATGTACACATGCCTTTGTTAAGTTTTTTTCTTGGCATAGTCGTAATGCAAAATGAACATCAAAATTTATCTATAAAGAAATAGTAAATGAGTTAATTGTTTCATTTGTGAATGAAAAAAATTTAATTATTATATTGTTAATACATGTAGAATAAACATACCATACTGAGAGTATTTCCCTGAGCTTCAAGATAATCCAATAGCTTACTAGGATCATATTTTGCATATAGAGACAATAGTAAATTATGCAAAGATTTATTGTTATTCTTCTGTTTATCAATAACATACTCTAAGTATTTAATAACTTCCTTCGAATGATGCTCCCCTTCACAACTGACCAGCGCTGGTAGTAGTTTGACAGGTGATAGTTTCCGACCATTCTCTAAGAGTGCCTTCACCATATGTTTAGGAATTTCACGAATCAATATCGGAGTGAACTGGTAATAAAGCTCATAATTGCTCTGACTTTTTAAAACCTCTAAAGCTTCAAAGAAATTGTTTTTGTAGATATGTTGTCGTATTAACTGAAAATAATGGCGTAAAAATAAATTTTTTAAATCAAACATTTCATGAACACTTTACTCACTGTCATACATGAAACAACTCATACCAAATAATTATCTCGTCCTTAAAACAACCAATAGAAGAATTTAAAGAAGGAAATATGTAAAATAACCTTATTAATAAGTTAATAATATGATATACATTAATCTTTCCTACATATTACAACAAGATAATATATAAAATGGTCTTAGCAAATTAATAGACTAAAATTAAAAATAAAAATTCAGTATGGCTATCATACTGTGTGAAGTTTAGTTATGTGAACAAAGAAAATTGAGTAAAATCAATTGATTCTTTGTAATATTTCATTTAATTCTATTATTTAGTTATTAGTTACTTCTTAAGTTTTTTTTTTAGATTAAATTGAGCTTTTTGTTATATTTCTTTCATTTTATGGATTTAATTGTTATTCAACTTTATGTTATTATTTTCTGTAATTGGGTATTATACCCGTTGGGAATAAAGAACTTATTATTATTATTATTATACTGAAATATATTTATATTTAATATAAAAACTACCCAAATACAATAACTTGTCAGACAACAATAAATTAAACCACTAACAAATAATTTGTTCTACAATAGATCAATTAAACCACTTTTTATTCCTTCAAAAGGAATCCAAAAGAATTAAGCCTTCTCAACTTAATAACATATATACATATACAAAAAATTCAATTCTATTATATATTATTTACTGCAATTATTTGAAATTATTTGACTTGGAATAAAAGACACTAATATAAATAGAAAAGCTCAACATTGTTTCATCTACAAAATTAAGAAACTTGCACAAGAATAGATGAAAACAAATATAAAATAGATCAACAACATAACAAACTAATAAAAAAAATTCAAAGATGTAAAAATAGAACAAAAAACGACTTCAGTTTGAAATTTATCAAGTGTATAATATTATCATGTTTGAGCTTTGTGTTTGTAATATGTTTCAATCTTGTTTTAATGCTATCAGAATTTCAAAAACTTTCAACATACCTGTTCAAAATCTTTATTCACTATAGTCAATTTTATCAAATTGACATTATCTCCATGACTAGCCATCAATTCATAAATTGTAGATTTATTATTCTTCACACATTTGCTCACTTCAGAAAATGCTAAAAATGTCTCGAACTCCTTTTGAATTTCCAGATAAGCAGTAGACTGTTCAAGCCCAGCAAGTCTTTTCTCTTCAAGTTTATTCAAATATAACTCAACAAGCCAAATCACTATCATGGTTATCTGAGTTTGATCTTGTGGTTTCAAATGATCTAACTTATGCCTCAAAAATGTTTTCAAAGCATCTTGTTGATCAGCTTGAATGAATTTTAAGCAAATTTCTTCAAAACTTGATTCTGCTTCAGCATATATCTGGGCACTAAGTTCATATTTTTTTTTATCAAAAAGCATATCAGCTTCTTTCAATAGTACTTGATTGTAACAAACTTCATTACCTCTTGAATACTTTTTTGCTAATTCAAATTGGTGATTGTCTGCAAAAATTTTCCAAACATTTCTTTCCTCTCTAGTAACTTTAAACTGAAACATAGCAGTTTCACTAATAACCCATATATCACCTGAAACATTTGGAATGTATTGGTTGATTTCACTGTATTAGATTTAAAGCTGATTTAATCTTTGCTGATATATGAAACATGGATTATTATATTGAATAAAAAAAACACTTGCTTTCACAGACATATATTGTTACTTGGAAAATGTTTCGGGGTACACTCAGAAAAAACAATTATTTGAATTTCTGTTTAATAAACTGGAAATGATTTCTGATGTTGGAAGAAGCTAGCTGTAAATATGAAGCATTCCAGAATAGCTGTAGTGTATTGAGAACAGTTAAGGAAAAAGTACTAAAATAAATTATTCCATCAATGAAAAAGTGTTGTCATAAAGCACAATTGAGAAAGTGACATAATAATTTTATAAACATAATTTTATTGAACTTTTCGATCTATTGAATGCAATGAAATTTTTCCTTAACAGCTCATACTACAAAAATATTCATTATATATAATTTTCATTAATATTCAATCATGTCAATACAGTATTTAATGCTTTGTTATCTATTTGCCCAGATATAAAACTCCATATTTGCATGACACTAATACTTGTATCAAGAATACATTAATTTTGAAGGCTAAGTAGCTACTATAATATAAAATAATTTCAGTATTAATAAACTTTTCACATCAGTTCAAATTATACACTCACAGTATTCATGACCAAGAATCACAAAAATTGATTAATTTATTACCTGTCCTAGAATCCTTCAGAATGTTGATTAGTTTGCAAAACGCTTCATTGTAGTTGTCCTCATACACTACTTCGCTATTCATCAGGCAAACACCCTTCACAGTGTCAGTATAAGCAAGCAATACATGAAACTCAGTGAGAGCAATAGCATTTGGGAACTTCTGGCTAACAGAATAATCTTCATATAATGGTTTTGGGAATGGAACCCACTTACTATTCGATTCAATTGTGACGAGTGTCTCTGCTTTACTGCAATCCAGCTATACAGGATATTAAAACAGTTGAATATTAAGTATATGCGTTTTTCAAGTATAAACTATCTAACAAACCTTTCCATATTTGATACCCTTTCCAGTCATCCATGCAAAATGATTTGGTGTTATTTGATTGTCAGAGAAAAATTTCAGTTTAGAATATCTTAGATTACTTTCGACTTCTATAAAGGTTTCTGGCTCTGGCACATTGAGATATCTGTTGAAAACTTGCTGTATTATAGGTTTCTCATCCTGTTCTCCTTTTCCAGTAAAATAATACAGTCTGTTCGAAGTTGCAGCAAATATAATAAGTCTATTAGTGGCTGGTATTTCAAAATATTCAAGACCAGTGATAGGTGTATTAGTACCTTTGCCAATATCAAACACCTAGAATTACAAAACACTTTAAGTACACTTTTTTATTTGAATTTATTGAGCATCTATAGATTAATGTACACTAAAAAACAGTATAGTAAATTGCATCGGTTTCTGTTGAAATATTAAATTAGTCGACACTAGTCCTAGACCTACTGTATGCTGTTTTTTAGGTACTTATAGGTACCTAAAAAACAGCATACTATTTCATGTGAAACCATCTACATGAAACCATACATGTTGTTTCCTGAATTGTGCTTAATTTAATCTATCCTTTCCTCATGCATTTACCCAAAACCAATACAAACATATTTATTTTGAAGTTTAATGATTCATACTCTACTATATATACTAGTACATACTCTATTATATACACTAGTACATACTCTATTAAATGTACTGATACTACTATAAACTAGGCTATGGATATCAACATACATATAAAAGCTACAAATTGAATAGCAGAATATTAAAAATGGTTTATTTAAGCGACATATTTTCCAAAATAATCAAATATAATGTGATTTAGATAATTGCAAACTCCTGGTGGTAAAATGAGGAGTAACCTATGTAACGAAATTTGGTGATATATAAGCTTCAATTTAATAAACAATAATATAAATTTTTTGTAAAAAAATTTCAAGCTTCAAACGTTTTTTGAAATTAATTTATTGAAACCAAAATTTCAATGCACTTGCTTATTTTTCATCAGTTTGTTACAGCACACAATTTCGTACATCAATGAAATTCATAAGTATACAATAACAAAATCAATTACAAAATTTTTAATAGTGTTGGCATTTACTTGATGTAAATCCATTATAATTGAATATAAACTTAAATTCAAACACTTGAA
Organism: Henosepilachna vigintioctopunctata; assembly: GCA_030704895.1. Taxonomy (NCBI): domain Eukaryota; kingdom Metazoa; phylum Arthropoda; class Insecta; order Coleoptera; family Coccinellidae; genus Henosepilachna; species Henosepilachna vigintioctopunctata. Next base: position 3,689,699 of record JARQZJ010000066.1, read on the forward strand.
CTTATGATTTACACTTTATTGACTACATAGCATGACGCGTTTCGTCGTTACAAATGACTTCTTCAGATGCTTACAGAATAATAAAAAAGTAGTTTTTGAAGTATCAGTAATGAATTTAGTGAAGTATAGCTTAATGCATATAAATTGCTCTGTCAAGCAAATATTTACTAATTCCATTATAAGTGGCCTTCACAGCTAACGAAAAAAGTTTTCATTCTATATTTATTTTGAATACTAGGACCCTTATAGGTATAAGTAATTTTTATTTTTTTCCCTTATACATGGAATTATGAGGTTTTTATTTGTACTACTATCGGCTGGCAATTTCCGATTTTTGATTGCTAATGGTTTTTTTGCATTGTTTGGTTCAACTAATACAAGTTTCAATTTCTATGAATCTACATTGTTACTGTTTGCTCTCAACAACTTACCACTCCTTCCACTTCTTTGTTTCCATACAAGGGTAGATAACTAGGAAGCTTGCAAAAAAAATTATGAAAATTTCAATATCTAGATAGATTATCCACAAATCTACTAGCAAAAATAAGAGCAGTGGCTGGTTACAACCAAATGCTATATGTAAATATATTTGAAATTTGAATATATGATAATTGATTATATTCAATTGAAAAAAGAATGATGCACACACAAAAATAATTTCAAATAGCTCATAATAAATATATAGATATTGAAAACTTATGACGTTGTAACTTCAAATAAAAATACTCACTTGACGCCAGTATTGTTCAATTGAAGAAAAACCAGATGTGAAGAACTTATCTCCATCCAATACAATTTCTGTTTCAAAAATCAATCCCTTTGATGTACCTATGGAGAAATAAAAAACAATATTTTGTGAGCAGTAATTCATATTCTTAGCAATCTTCACTCTCAACAGAATACATGGCAGGTACATACTTTTTCTGATTTGTAAGAGCAATTATTTCTTGTGATATCTTTAAATTTTTTTCTGGAAAATTTCATGTAGTCATCATTCTTATAATAGAAACCCCTTAACTTTGATCTAATTAATGTTGGTAGTATATGACGCAGTATCTGCTGCTTTGAGAAATTATAATGCAATGAATATGAATCCAACAAAAACAGCATTTTCCTTTCTAGGTGGATTCACCAGATTAAATATCTCAAAAATTAATTGACTCATTCATCTCAAAATAATATAACAAAATAATTTGTTATGAATATTTTGCTAGACATTTTTTATATCAATTTTTAACACATAAATATATGCTTTATTACAATGGGAAATTAATAATTTTTGTCAATTACAATCAACAGTATTTAACATCATACATGTACCTCAAACATATTCATTCATTACATCAAAAGAAATTTTATTTCCTTACCTAGCAAAATAGGACCTGTAGTGGTATCTGATGAATTCATATTATTCCATGCAACTTCTGTGAATTCCTGTCCACGAAACTTTGTTGTAGCTTTTAATTTATTTGATTTTCTTGATAGATACAGTAATTCAGGTGAACCTTCCTTATTATTTGGCACAAGTGTTATCAATAGATGATTACCAGTTGGGTCCAAGAACAGATTTGTTAATCGATGTGATTCATTAAATTTTGATAACGAAACTTCTGTAAAAATTAAAGGTAAATGTAAAAACATAGCATATCACTCAAAAAACGAATTAATCAGTTTCTAAAATAGAATATTTCTCAAATATTTTAATGGAATATAGATATAAACAAATATATTGAAACTTGCCATCTGGAACTGCAGGTGACTGAAGATGCATTCTTAATATGGTTCCATTCGCTAGAGCTGCTACTAGATACTTATTTTCAATTACAGCATGTGTTATTTTGAAAGCTGGAGAAAAATCTTTTTTGGTTTTGGTGAATATAGGGACTTCTTCAGCAAGTGTCATGTTGATATAATCCAGGGTATTCTAAAAATCTTAAATCGGGCATTGTAATATACTTGGTATCAATTCTTACCATATCTACTGTAATATTATTATTTTTAGACCTAATAGAGGCCTGTTCATACTGATCAAACATCGACGTCATTGTTGAGATTTGAAGAGACAAATGAAAAACGATATAACGAATTGTGCAAATCACCTCTAAATAAAATACTTGTATATTTATTAATGAAATCGCCCACTTTGAGTAATTTTCTGATTTAGTTTGTTTATAACCTTAACAACACAGATAAAACCTAAGTCAATAAGACATGTTCTGTGTCCAACACTTGTCAATTTGACAACGACATGATGTACCCCACAGAACACAACAAATCATTTACAAACAAAAAAATTTAGGTATGTTCTGTGACTGTTACATATTTATTTCATAGATTTATTCTAGCAGAAGAATTATTAGAATGACAAAAATTGTTAGTGGCGTGGCGTTCAGAGATACGAATGAAAAAAAAGAAAATCACAACTTGTTAGAAAAAGTAGCATTCTGTCACAGCCTAACTATACTTAAGTAAGTAAAGTTAAACTTACGTAAGTAGAGTTAGGCTGTGATTCTGTAGATGTTCCTGAAATTCAAATGTTTAGGTTCATCTTTAATGTCACTTATGACAGTAATAGTGAGATATTACAAATATGATCTGATTGTTTAGTAGTGCAATGAATCTTATTCTTATTAAGCGCCGGAAATTTTTAATCTTTCCAGGCTCATTGTCTTCATTACATAGTTTTCAAACATATAGATGATTGCTACGTTATCTTAGTCAAATTCAAATAGAAAAATCAAAGCAGAATATATTGTTCGATTTGCTAAAGATACGTGATCACGTCACGGGAATGCGAGCCGAGGTGCAGGGTATTAACTAAACTTCTCTCATCTTCTATGGATGACTTAAAACATTCCTGATTGCAGAAAAAACACAGACAATGAAATGAAAATACAGTTGCATCATAAGTAGTCCTTTATTGATAGGTAAGTTTTTGCAAAAAATATTGGAAGTATTCACTTGGTGCTCAATCTAGGCAACACCTATTCGGGCGAATGAGATATAAATAGTCGAATAGTTTGAAACCAAATATTCGTTACGATTCACATATCAACGGCACGAAAACCAATTTTACAGAAATGTCAAAATCAATTTCACCATGCAGGAAAGAATAATCAAACATACCGCAATTGAAAACAACAGTAAAACGCTACTCCAAAAGAACCAGTCAGAATCCGTAATAAGAAGCTCCTCTAAACTAAATGCTTTTTATATTGAATAAACTTGAGGAAACCTGTCTAATGTAACATAATTATTGAGGTTACAGTCATTAAGAGAATTAGTTTGTCAACAAAAAGTTGATAGGTTTAGATGAACATCTTGTTTTTGACTTGGATTTCATTTCTGGTTGAATGATATAAAATAATTTTCAATGAACGTGTTTTCGTTCTCCTAAATTTCAATGCAGTTTTTCGACAAAAAGTTCCAATTTTTATTTCGTACATTAAAGAATTGTTTTGAAACTTTGGAATACCTGGAGTATAGTTACGGTAAAAAATTTATCTACGTTTTAATGTGTATATATTAAAAAACGATTAGATGCTTCTAACAACTATTGTTAAATTTTCATATTATTATATTGAATTCAAGATATGTATTTGCAACTTCGAATATAGTGATTGGTATTTGAAATTTAATCATAGATTTCATATAAAGTGATCATATATTTTGTTTCGAAATTATTGGCTATAAGTATAAAGTTAATAAGAGTCCTTTCAATTTGAATATTTAATTCACTCCAACGAATTTGTTAGACATTTGAATACTTTTTGAAATGATAAATTTCCACAGAAATTCAGAGACAAGGATGCTTGACGATTTAATCAACTTTCCATTGAGCGGAGAGGTAACCTTGGAAATTATTGTTTTAAAAAATCAGTTGTTTACCGATTAACATGTCAAAATTTTCGTTGAGATTTGGTATGATGCATTGGTAAAATTCATGTAAAAACGGTTAACTTTCAAATTACTGTACTTTTAACTGCAAAATGGGTGTGTGCTGTCCCGATAAGAGTGAAAATCGAAAATCTTTGTTATCTAAATTGAAAGGATTGGTTTCTCAAATCGACGACAAATGCTGCTTACCATGTTCACCTTGTAACCAACCGTGCGTACCAACCCATATACAGGGACCTGTAATTGAAATTTATGATCCTTTGCCTAAAGCTTGCCTCCCCATTTGCAGACCAACTTGCGGACCATGTGGCCCATGCGGACCCTGTGGACCATGCGGACCCTGCGCACCATGTGGACCTTGCGGACCATGTGGACCTTGCAAACCGTCATGTGGGCCTTGTCAGCCTTCATGTAATCCATGTAGCGGTTGCTGTCCTGGTACTTGCCCTCCGCCTAGTAATCCAGTTCCGGTATGTTTTCCGGCAGGATGTGGAACCCTATCAATACCTCCAGTATTGCCTATTTGTACCCCTTGCAATCCACCATGTGTGCCAGTATGTAACCCTTGTCCTTCAGAGCAACCTTGTGTCCCATGTAATCCTCCACAAATGATGGTATGTTATAGGAAACCGAAAAGATGTTTCCCTTTGTGCAGATCAAAATCAACAGAACTACGAGGTGGAGTTTTTTATGTTGGTTGCGACTGTGAAAGAAAAAATGGTTTACAAGATGATTGTAGAAGATCTGAATGTCAGGGAGCTCTTCCCTGCTTAACAATGCCTAAGCCATGTTGTGGACCTAGTGCATTTGCATTTGGAAAACATTTGGGAAAAAGATATTGTTGTGTTCCTAGTGATTTAGAGGAATATCAGTGTTATCCAGCTTATATCAGGCTGCCTTCAGCTCCACCGTGTGGACCTTGTTCACCGTGTGGGCCACCAGCAGGTCCAACTGCAATGTGTGGTCCATGTGGTCCTTGTGGTCCATGTGGACCTTGCGGACCACCGTGCTGTCCCAAGCCATGCACACCTTGTTGTCCTCCTCCTTGCGATCCATGCCCACCTTGTTCACCTTGTCCCCCTTGTGCTCCATGCTGTCCTTGTCCCCCTTGTCAACCTTGTGTACCTTGTTGTCCACCGCCCCCTGTAATTCCTTTGTTAGCTGCAGCACCGTGTCCACCACCAGTTTGTCCCGCACCACCACCACTTGTTCCAGTTGGAAAAATTGTTCCTGTGTCTACCTGTATGCCAACATGTCCGATTCCACCTCCAGTTGCTTGCTGTCCTCCAACATGTCCCCCAGTGGTTCCTCCAGTTTGTTCACCATGTTGTTACCCCCCATGTTTCTGTCCACCTGTTTGTCCTACCGCATGCTGTCCTCCGCCTGCCTGTGGTCCTTGTCCACCTGTCTGTTGCCCCTGTTGATAAGTATACATGTGATAAAATCCATTTTGTTGCCTTCTGTAATGTAAACAAACAAATGTATCGATGTAGCAAAGTATTATGTGAACGTCAATAAAATCCTTTATTCATAAATATTATTGAATTCTCAATAGTTGATGATTAAGATTGAGTTACTGAAAATTTTATTTTGAACTTCTGGATGAACTATTACGTTTTATTATTATAACTGTGATATTGAATTTGCATTAAAAAATGAGGCGTATTCTACAATGAATGTGTCGAATAAGTGAAGTAGAAAGAATAAGTATCTTAAATTAGATGCAGGTGAAACCAACTTTATACTATATTCATCCTAAAAGACCACCTTCATAACAAATGTGCAGATTATCACTATGAGCTACAGCGTTTCAGTTGAGCTAATGTGATGCAGGTGTTTGTTGCATTTGTACATAGGTCTTCCAACTTGTCTGAGTTTTACTACTGTTTTTAACAACTATCTTGAATTTTAAATATTCCTGAAAAATAACTTCACATTTTCTTATGTGTTTTTTATTTTTGATGTCTATTTCAGTTCCCTCCTGCAGATGAATAGAGTATAAGAGCTTCTGATAATGTAATATATTTCAACACTACATTTAAAAGTTTTATAGATAGTAAAAAACTTCCGGTTTTCGGCATTTTGTGCACACAATTGATTTTAAGCCTACGAATAGTACGCCGAATACTGCGTATCATAAATTGCAAGACATTTGTTGAAAAAGAGATGAGGAATAACCACTGTAAAACCTCGTATGGGTTTGAGAGTGATCGCCTGACTATTGACATTGACAAATCATTCTTGGTTAGAAAATATAACAAGATGGCTACTCTTCGGTCGATCTTCAAGCACTCTGCTTGAAACTATCCAACAAAGTTGACAAAAAACATATAATAATTACTGTTGTCACTGAAAGAAAATAACACTTGAGATATATTGCAGTGGACTCATTTATAACTAGTAGGTTTTCTTAATTCTCAGCATTAGGACTGAGAAATATTTCTTTCCAGTTGACATTTCCTTGAAAGTTGTAGTCTTGTTGAAACTTTGAGCGAAACATCCCATTGAAATAGATATGTTTTCAAATATCCAAGTCTAAACTGGTACGTGTTTTCGATGTGACTAGTGGTATAGTTCTGTAAATAAATTAAGGGTTTCGAAAATATTCATTGGAAGTTATGTAAAGAAACATAAAAGCGATAAACTTGACTACCTATACATAAAAGTCTAGGTACCGATTTAAAATTTATCTCTGGCTTTTTTAGACAGAAATCTTCAATTCTTCTCCCAGAATAATTTTAAAGAAATTGGCTAAGGAAACTATTATATTTTAATAATTTTCAGTCCGGAAAATCATTTTTCTGCAGAAGTAACCCAAACATGATTGGTTCTGATGATTATTTTTTAAAGTGGGGTGAACTTCAATTAAAATCTATTTTGTTATAGATTACAAGAAATGAAAATACCATATTAACGTTAGATCTACTAAAAGTTGATAGTATTGTTCTATTTTGTATTGTATTCAGCGACGACTAAAATAAGTTTAAGGTTTCAAGAATTGACAATTGACCGTCAATTGAGACAGGCTGAAAGATGACAGTCAATGTTTCGAATTTTTGGATCAATTGATAAAGCTCATATTATTTTTTGCGAAGTAAAAAATAAAAGATTAAATTCACGTTTACCTCTTGGTGGAACATGATTAGATATTTATTTGTAATTTTGTTTGATTGAAAACTTGACTCAGTGTTTCACGAATGTATTGAAAAATATTAAAATAAAATTATTGTAAGATAGAGTAAACGATTAACATAGAGAGAAATGATTAAAATACAAAGTTTTGAATGAAAAAAACCGTATAGGTTGTGAAGGCGCTGTAACAGTGATTCAAAAAAAAATTTTGAATAAAACTGAGCAGTTTTCTGATTTTCATTATAATTTATTCAAAAACATGACAATATTGTTTCGCCAACACAGTGGCTTCATCAGATGTTGATGATAAACTGTTCATCATCAACTGTCAGTTATTTAGGTATTTGGATTTTCATCAAGTAGGTACCGGCCCAATCGATTAATGATTCAAGAATAAGGATTTTTTAAGGTTGGAATGAGGTAATTACCCTGATTGAAGATATCAATGACCATCTTTTGCGAATGTAGTGAATTATTGCGGCTTTCTGAATGAAATGTGTTATATCGTTGTTAAATATTATACAGGAAGAAAACTTCTAGCAGATAGTGATCGCATGGGAGGAGTTACATTTAAGCTGGGCGTAGGTGAGGTCTCCTGACGCCTTACCGGAAGTTTACATCGCCGTGTTCTTACTATCTTGGTTCTATATTCTACACAAACATGCAATTTCGCCATTTTGATTCAATATGGCATCTACATAAAATAGAAGAAAACTCAAGTACAGGTAGACTAGAAGAAAAATCAAGTACCTACCTATGCTGAAACTGTACCACCAAAATTGGTGAGATTGTGGTCGCAGTAAATTTCGAATCGTTTATAACCTCACTTAGTAGGAGTTGAGGCGAATATCTATAATGATAATTCCATTGCATTACTTCATCATACTTCTTTCCATATTACTGAGGAAGGCAATAAATAAACCGAAAGTTTGAATGTTATAAACAATTGTATCATATGGACGTTATCTGACTGATATCCCAATAATTTAATTTAATCGAACATGACCTGACAGCCAATAACAAAATTGAATACATATATATATATATATATATATATATATATATATATATATATATATATATATATATATATATATAATTGATTTATTGTCTGTTGAAGACATTTTTTTTCCCATGTTTTTAGCAATAACAGACTTATTTTTAAAAACTTTATTTTCGTTGACGTTTCGTTGTATATCACAACTTTGTCAAAACTTATGAATAATTGAATTTTATGAATTACTATAGATATCAAAACGTCAAACTAATTTTTAAAACATCAAATTGTCTTTTTTGTATCACAATATGAGGTTATGAAAATTTTCAACTGATTGCCGTAGACTTTTTAAGGAATATATTTTTTTATCATATTTAATGAAAAAACTCTTGCAAAATGCTTATTTTCAAAAATTAAACTGAACAAAGTTCAGTTTAGCATTTAAAAATGGGGTAACACCCCGAAACAGTTGTACGGTGTTCATTCAATTTTAAATCTGTTTTTTATTTAATATCAAAATGAGAACTATATATATCATAGAAAATTTCTAATTTCTCTGTAGAATTGATTGTTATACTGTCGAACGTTTGTTTAATTCTGTGATTGCTTCGTTCTGAATTTTAGTTTTTTTTATTTTTCTTGCTGTAATTTTAATATCGAAGTGTGTAGGAGTATTTATTGAAAAAATATATACTCCTACATACACTCTCTTCTCTAATAATTTATAATTTAAGTAGTAAAACTAAGCAGTTTTTCGATTTTCACTTGAGTGAAAAGGCATGAGTGAAAATCGAGAAATTACTTAGTTTCATTTGAACTATGTATTTAGATTTTCATCAAGTATGGGCCCAATCGATCAATGACTCTCTTTTCTATTGATCTTTAGTTTAATTTAATTTAATTAATTTCCTATTAATTTCTAGTAATATTATTACTCTTAGTATAGTCAGGTTTTTCTATACATACTTATAAATTTTTGTAGCTATATGGGTGTATAATTTCAGAGTTGAAGATGAAGAGATGTTTCATCTTTTTTACGCTAAATGAATCATTTTTCTATTCATTTTGTATCATAGTATCACCATATATCAATTAATATTATAATAACAATGACTTTCTCAAGTTATAATCACGAAGCACAAATTATCTGGACAACCATTTTAGTCTCTCTAAGAATAGTCAATATAATGATAAATGAGAAAAAAACATGCTCAATATGTTGGATTGTTTGCTACATTAAATGTAAATAATGAAATGAAGTAGTACCCCAAAGAAAAAAATTTAAATATATTGGCCAAGAACATAAATATTATCTCTCATTTATATTTATTCATAGAATATTATAGGAGTTCCTTAAATAAAAACTAATACAAAATATAGGCAAATCTATCTCACATCACCCTTTTAGTTTTGAGTCATAAATACAAATAATAACCCTCTTGCATATTTACCTGTGAAAATTTCAATAATATAATTCATTTCAATGATAGAGAGCTCATTTATTATGTAAAAGTAAGAATTGTGAACATATAATTGACATCATGAAACAAGTTGTGGAATACGGTATTAAAGGAAAAAAAATTACGTTTAAATTATAAGCTATTACCGATTTCTTCGATGAATTCATCATCCAAGCAATCATATTGTAACCATTAACGTCTAACAAATTCAATATTACCGTGTATGGAGGAAAACCATTAATCACAACTTTTTTGTTGATCATTACAAGAAGGACGTTATCAATCTATCGATGCAGTCCATATAAGGATGAGCAGAAAGCTTATTAACATATAGCAATGCTAAGACGGTTCGCCTATAAAAATATAATTACGAATTAAAATTCATTGCTCAATCCAAATTATTGGTAGGAATAAATTGTGGATAATGCATAGGAAACATTTAATTATATGTTATGATCACACAATCATTAGCAGTTAATAGTATGAATTTTTATGTTTAGAAAACGAATATTTGATCATAGATTAGAAAATGTTAGAATAAATTTAAAAAATTCGAATATTTTTGAAAACTTTAAATTTGAAACTTATGTTTTTATTATCATTTCAAGAATGTCCGAATCTGAAATTGCGGAAAGGGTTTGGCAAATTTGGAATGATACTATTCTGTACTAACGAGTGATTTTTTAAGAGTTTTTCAGGTTGGCGGTACTGGTTGGTAATGGTATCCAAACGTCATATGTCAAAGTGAAAAGTTTTCAGTATTCTCTGCCATTTCATCATGGAAAGACTTACAAACAAGCAACGATTGCAAATTGTTGAAATTTACTATCAAAATTCGTGCTCTGTGAAAAATGTATATCGTTTGTTACGACCATATTATGGTCGTCATAATCGACCTGGTGAATCAACAATTCGTGCTGCTATCAGCAAATTTCGCACCAAGATTTTTTTTGGACCTTAAACCATTGCCTCGCATGCGTACAGTAGGTACGTACTGAAGAGAATATTGCAGCCGTAGCGTACAGTGTTAATGAGGATCGTGAAATGTCAATTCGTCGCCGTTCTCAGCAATTGGGCATTTGTTACTCAACCACATGGAAAATTTTACGTGTTGATTTGGGTTTGAAAGCCTATAAAATTCAACTTCTGCATGGATTGAAGCCGAATAACTCACCACAACGTCTACTTTTTGGGAATGGGCCTTATAAAAGCTTAATGAAAATCGGCTCTTTTATCTAAAAATTGTGTTCAGCGATGAGGCTCATTTCTGGCTTAACGGATATGTAAATAAACAAAACTGTCGCATCTGGAGTGATGAACAGCCACATGCCATACAAGAATTACCGATGCATCCCGAAAAAACGACAGTTTGGTGTGGTTTATGGGCTGGTGGCATCATCGGTCCATTTGTTTTTTCAAAGACGATCGTGGAAGAAACGTTACCGTCAACGGAGAACGATATCGAGCCATGATACGCAACTTTTTTTTCCCCAGTTGGCCGAGTTGAACTTAGTTGACATGTGGTTTCATCAAGACGGTGCCACATGCCACACAGCTCGTGAAACAATGGACATGTTGAAGGATGAATTTGGTGAGCAGCTTATCTCTCGAAATGGCCCTGTTAATTGGCCGCCAAGATCATGCGATTTGACGCCTCTGGCTTATTTCTTGTGGGGTTTTGTGAAGTCGTTAGTGTATGTGGATAAGCCGAACACGATTGAAGCCTTACAAGATAACATAACACGCGTAATTCGTGGGATACAGGCCGAAATGCTCGAAAAAGTGGCGCAAAATTGGACCTTCTGAATGGACCATTTGATGCGGAGCCGAGGGCAACATTTACATGAAGTAATCTCCAAAATGTAATTGCAAAGGCCAAGCTATCAATTTGAATAAAAATTTTTAATATATGATGCAAATTGATGCAAATTGAGTGTTTTATTCGATTTTAAAAAAACTACGCTTAAAAAATCACTCATTACTAAATTCATGTTTAATACAAAAATACAAACATTTTAATACGTCAAAATAATGTTTCAAAAAGAAACGAAACTCTGGGTGAAATGTGAACGAATTAATAAAATATATTAAGAAATATGAAAATCAGAAAAATCTTCAGTATTTTACAATACAAAGATATATTACTATATATTCAATAATAATAATAATAATTTATACACAAATTGTGTTACAACAGTGAGAATATATTTATATATTTTAATATTTATAGTTCATTCGTTGCGTTAAAGAGATTATTTTGACATACCTAATGCCGCAAAAATCAGCTGTTGTTCTGTTTTGTAAGAATGAGTTTTTATATTCTTCTTTATTTGCACCAATGCTACTTCAAGTTCCAATTGATAATATAAAACGCATCAAAATCTATATTTTAATTTATACGATTCTGATATAGCAGAAATCGTTTATTCGCCCTCATTATCAACTTAATAATAGGTATTAATACTGACTAGTATTTTCCATAAGATACAATTAAAAATGTTCTACCCTCTGAGTGTTATGCCATGAATCAATTAGCTTTATTAATTGAATAGAAATATGTTATTCTGCAATAATTGTGGCGATATCAGTTCATTGCGACAGCCAGAAATTTTTTTGTAAAAGTGTTATCTAGGGCTTCCACAAGGGCATAGGATCCTTTTGGTATTGCTTAGTTTTCCAATAAGAATTCACTTTCGGGAATTGTTACGTGAATTATTTTTTTGAGTAAAACTCCATTTCATTTCATATTTATATTCGAATCAAACTTAATTATATTTATGGATGATAAATTATTTGCTTCATAGCTAAAATATTCTACTCAGTGTAAATTTGCCGTTGGGTACGAGTTACGAACTGATGCAAACATTCTCCCCTCTCTGGACGATATCTTTAATTTGTACGTTAATTAGTGATTATGGGATCAGGCATTTTATCGCGATGCAAGGGCGGCAAGAGGTAGTCGGAGCGAGTGGGCGGCCTCTTGATTGACGTCCAGCACAAAAAACGACTCACCGACATCGATGCAGCAGGTGAAGTGCGGACCAGGAACATCGACTTCGTAATGAGACAGGTGCTGTCTGTGTTAATTGAACGCGTTGATCAGACTCTCTCTCAGAGGAAGTGCACATTGCTATAGGCAGATGACGACGCAAGGACACCCCCGCGGCGCTTTATAGCGTTGTTACCACTGTTTTACAGCCAAACTGCCACTTATTTGGTTTATGGACTTCGAATATATCAAGAGTGTCCATAGCAGGTTGGTACTGATGAGTGTTTAATTGTCAAGTTTTTACGGCTTGGAAATGAGGACGAATGCAGTGTTCAACGTAGGAAATAATTTGTTTAGAGTTTTGAAATTTTGGCAAATTATCATTCATTGGGAGAAATATTTTCTCAAAGTCACCTCAAGGTTGTTTCCAACGGGGCTTCATGAACATCTTCACCTAGGCACTTAGCGTTCTTAGAAGATATTCCAATTCAGACGAAACCATTTTGGCATGATTTTGATCAAAAATTCGAAACTTGTGGGAAAGATACCCAGTTGAATTAATGGAAACTAGCGGACATGATCAATCTAACGTTCATACTCCTCTGAAGAACTGGCTAGAGGTGATCCATTCGGCACTTCTTAATCTCGTCTAAATAACAGATGAAAAAAAGAAATACAATAGTATTTAACAATAACAATAACATTTAACCTATAAAAATCAATTATTTGTATTGTCAAAAAACACATGTTTCTTCTTGGTTTCCTCTCCTTCTTTCATATTCTTTCTGGTTTTTATGAATAGAAGTAATAGTATGAATGAGGAGTTCTTTCGAGTTATAGATAACTGAGGGGTCGCTAAAGAAATTACCTAAAATTACGCAAGCACGATAATGGCGCGGGTGGGGAGTAGGGGAGTTACTCGAGTAGGGAAATTACTGCGCTTTTCACTTGTCTCAATTTCTTCTGTCAATATACTGTCAATATATTTTCGTTAGTATACGATTGGCGATTTGACTATTGAAAGCTAAGCGGAGGAAGTTGATGTTTGTGTTATCATTGCTCCAGCCAATGTTGAATTGTTTAAGGTGTCGTTTCAAATACACAAATCCAATACAAATACGAATGCATAGATAATAAAATTGAAACCATCAAGTCGAACATGCTTATCATGCTTCCGTCAAGTCATTAAATCGCCACATCGAGAAGATCCATAAAAAAGTAAACACGCACACTGATGGAAGACTATAAAAACAAAAAATTGGACTATAAAAAAGTCCAATTTGAAACACCAAGATGTTGACTGGCTCGATGGGAACCTCCTAGACATTCCAAAAGCGGATGAAAAATGTGAAGAGACAAACAACCTTGAGCAAAAATATTGAGTGTAATCGATAACTTCGAATTCTTGTTCTTTGAATTCTTAATTTAGATTCTTCAATTTCTCATTTAAAAAGAATTTGTATTCTTGTTCTTTAAATTCTTAATTTAGATTATTCTAAATTTTTTATTTAAAAAGAATTTGTGTTTCAAACACTGGAGTTTCGAATTATGTAAGTTGCTTGACAATTGCTTCCGAGTATTATCCTTTTTTCAAAAATTAAACTCAGTTAAATGCTTCATTCAACTCAGCCATTTATGTATTATTATGTATTAAACCATATTTCAACAACAGATCAATGAAACTTTCTTTCACTGAAAAAAATTTCTTTAAGCATTATGTTCCTGATTTATGTTGAATCTAATAAGAAAAAACTTAAATAATAATTGCAACAGTCTTCGATAAGCTATTAAACTTTCATGCGAGTTGAATTTATGTGGGTGACTCAATATGTAACATTTAATTTTTTCGCATATAATTGCTCATTGGGAACAACTGTGCTACTCAACATCCTATTACCATGCATCGTATAAGGAATCGTAAATAAAAAATTGCCCATCACAATGTCAATTACTTCACTTTCTGTCATTGCAACATATGTTCTGTTGGACATAAAATTAATTCGTTTAATTATGCCTTTCGTTTCCTGGCCATAATTCTGGTATTTACTCAACACTTTATCCAACGATCAAAATTTTTATGACGAGTAATTTATCTCAATCAAATAAATGTCTGAAATTAACGATACGTTACGTATTTTTGCTCTGAAAGATGGACAACCAAGGCAGTAAAATTTAGTAGCTTTGATGAATATTCTGATAAGTACATTAGTTGAAGTTATCAGGGTGAAGTGGAATGTGATCTCAAACCAATAAATGGAACACAGAGTAATGTTCGTAAGTTTTTAGTTTGCCAGAAAAAGTAATAAACTGAAAACTGGTTTTTGTAGGTTTATTATCTAATATAATTATGAATTAACAAGGAAATCTTCTATGCGATAGTAGGCATAATATAAAATGGACCGTTATTCTTCCTCATCGCCTTGATTTAATAATCAAAAACACTTGACTAAACTCCAGAAAAATTTCTAAATTCACCGAAACATGTATTGGGCGAGTAACAGTTGTTGATAAAAATTTTGTTGTATCAATAAGGGTTTATTTAATCTCTCTTTAAAAAATAACAATGTTTTAACAATAACACAATTCTATGGTAGAAATCCAGGTTCATAATTTTGTTTCTTTATTGAAGTCTTTTTCTTTAATTTTCATTAATTTTATCATAAACTCGAAAGTCAATACTTCCACGTTTTTTATAGAATGTGTCATTGAATTTAAAAAATATTTAGCTAGTTTTTTAACAAAATTGTTGGATACAGTCGACATATGTTTCAAGTTACCAATTCGTTATTATTTGTTTACTACAACTGCTTCACTCTATATTTATATTCACATTATAAATTTCAATGTGTTTCTTTGTTTCTTCTAATACAGTGAATTACTGTGTCAAAGATTGTTCACAAACTGAACAGAAGGATCAAAGCAACTAATATTGTTGAAGTACCTAAGATTTACAACAAGCGCATAAAACTGCAACAATTTTTTTATAACAGGTACATAGAATCTATCAGTTTCTTCTTCTTATTTTAACCATCGAGTAATACATAGAAATATTAGGTGACAAGTTGAGGAAAATTTAACAACAAGGGCATAGAACTGCAACAATTTTTTTATAACAGGTACATAGAATCTATCAGTTTCTTCTTCTATTTTAACCATCGAGTAATACATAAAAATATAAGGTGACAAGTTGAGGAAAATTTAACAACAAGGGCATAGAACTGCAACAATTTTTTTTCATAACAGGTACATAGAATCTATCACTTTCTTCTTCTTATTTTAATTAACGAGTAATACATAGAAATATTAGATGACAAGTTGAGGAAAATTTAACAACAAGGGCATAGAACTGCAACAATTTTTTTTATAACAGGTACATAGAATCTATCAGTTTATTCTTCGTATTTTAACCATCGAGTAATACATAGAAATATTAGGTGACAAGTTGAGGAAAATTTAACAACAAGGGAATAGAACTGCAACAATTTTCTTATAATAGGTACATAGAATCTATCAATTTCTTCTTATTATTTTAACCATCGAGTAATACATAGAAATATTAGGTGACAAGTTGAGGAAAGTTTTTCAAGAGTGGTCAATTGTGAAACTCAGTTTGGTCATTTGAAGGATTAACAAAATTCTTATACTAATTTATTCCAATTTCATTCAAATTCGTTCTGATAAATTGACATATCTACCTTTTCTTTTGTAGCCAATATCAGGAAATTATCTCTGAAAATATAGTTTTCTGAGTAGAAGATTATCATAAATATGATTTTTTTCATTCCGAAAACTTCAAACCAAATTTAATTTTATAACAGCATCGACATGTCACTTGATAACCTTTCCTGACGTTTTAGGTATTCGTTTTACTATATTGGAATTTATAATTTTCTAATTGCCAAATAATTGCGTGAAAACATATCTTCATAACGGACAATAAGATTAAATTAATGATTGAGCCTAGCCATGTCTCACTGTATTCATAATCATAATTCATAATTAGAATTCAGGAACTTTGCCTCACACATGTCTTAAAAATTAAAATTCATCAATCTTAATTTAATCCGCCTCACATGGACATTACGCCACTCTCAACCGCTACCAATTTACAACTTAACTGAGATAATTTATAATTTAAATTCCGATGTTTAGTGTTCGCTTAATCAATTTCATAGAGAAAAGAACTTTCTGAGTTAATAAATCTTTATTTTTCTGATCTGAAATTTACAATACACGACAGTATCATCTCAAAATTAGTAGGTACTGTGAGATTATCAGAAAGTAAGAGGAGAATAAACTATGTGCAATTACCTGTATTCTAAATTCATGACGTGATTTCAGAGTTTGCATTATGGCAGTTTGAAACCCACCCGAGAAGAGATACTTCAATGAACTATGTTTTTACATGGAATCCACCTATTAAATGATTTACCTGTTTTAATTAAAAAGTATAACTCTATTGATTTCCTCAAATGACAAACAATGTAAAGTGGCTAATAGTTCGTATTTATGAAGGTGGAATTCATTCGTTTCTTAACGGGTGTTTTTTTAGATGTATAGAACTTTGAGTTGGCATTACTGTTGAAGATGACGACCGATTTAACAGCTGAGAAGTGATTTATTCTCAGTTTGGTTTGGCAATTCATCAAGAATAGACTCACGCCTGAACAACGCTTGCAAATAGTGCAATTTTATTTCGAAAATAATGGTTCTGTGCGGATTACATATCGCGCACTACGTCCATTTTGGATGGAGCGCAACTGGTTGAATGGCTACGTCAACAAACAAAACTGCCGCATTTGGAGTGAAGATAATCCTCAATTGTATGTCAAAACACCGTTACATCCAGAAAAACTGACTGTTTGGTGCGCTTTATGGGCTGGTGGAATCATTGGTCCGTACTTCTTCAAAAACGATGATGGCCAGAACGTTACAGTCAATGGTGATCGGTATAGAGCCATGAATACTAACTTTTTCATTCCTGAATTGAACAACCATGATGTCCAGGAGCTGTGGTTTCAACCAGACGGCGCAACATGTCACACAGGTCGTGCAACAATCGATTTATTGAAAGACACGTTTGATGACCACCTAATTTCACGTTTTGGACCTCTGAATTGGCCTCCAAGATCTTGTGATTTAACACCGCTAGACTACTTTCTGTGGGGCTATGTAAAATCATTGGACTATGCGGATAAGCCATAAACGCTTGACCTTTTGGAAGACAATATTCGCCGTGCCATTGCCGATATACGGCCACAAATGTTGGAAAAAGTCATCGAAAATTGGACGTCCAGATTGGACTACATCCGAGCCAGCCATGGCGGTTATATGCCAGAAGTCATATTTAAAATATAATGCCAAAAGATTATCTTTCGAATAAAAAAAAATTGTCAATCGAATGATCCATTGTTGTTTTATTGTAATTTAAAGTTCTACACCTCTAAAAAAACACCCTATATAACTTGACCCTTACTTTTTATGAAAGCGTCGATAACATTTATTACGTTATGATTACCCTAGATATATAATTTACCACTACAGTTTTTAGCTGTTACTTCATACATAAGAAATAAATAAACCCATTATGTTTCAGTATATAAATTTTGAGTGTTTTTTCGAAACAATGCATATCGATATATTGTTACATAATATTTCCAAAAATGTATGCTATGATTTACATACATATATAATATATATATTTACATATTATTGAGTTTAATATAATAATAAGAAGAAATATTATAAGCGATCCGTTGTCTTGGGCAACTCTTAAGTTATTCACGCTGTAGGGTGTCTTTGGAAAAGATCATTAAGTATATCATTTATAGAAATATTAATGTGTTAACGAAAGAGTAAATCATTTGAATATTCTGTGAATTAGCAGGATATATTCGTATCTAAAGGGGTTATAATTTTTCACATGATGACTTTTATATGGTTTATGTAATTATTTTAACCGTTCGTAATGCATATGAAATATTTAATGTGTTTATTTGTAATCATATCTAGAGGCTTGAAGAGGCTCATTTATTTCTGAGGAATTCCAAATCGTTTCAATTTAATATCAGTTGAAATGCTCGATTCGAGGAGAAATTATTGCAGAGTTGCATTCCTATAGATTTGTCTATATCACATCTCATACATATAAGTTTTCTGATATGTTTTGCTTTCCATATTCATTTCAGGATGCTATATTTCAGAAGTTTCAAACTGAATATTCAGTAATTTTCAATTATGTTCTATCTTAGATTCTCAGTAAATTATTTTATACCATTGCAGTGCTTTCAAAAAGTACATTTTTTTCGACGAAAAGTCGTCAATATTTTTCAAAAATCGTTCAAAAATATTAGAAAATATCGAAACAATGTAGATCATAAATTAAAAAGCACTTCTTAGTTCCAATTCCGACAGTTGACAGTTGAGTATATCGAATATCTGAAAACCGTTGGGATTTACAATGATGTTTGTTTTGGAGGATGTGTCCTGAATTCAGCTTGGCTTATACCCGACTTTTTTTGTGTTCTCCAGTTCTCCGAAAGAACCTGGATTATCTTTAGGACCTTCTAGTGCTATAATGGGGCTAATTTGAGATATGTATGTATACAATATCCAGATACTAAGCTTGGAATAATTTTATTTAAAATATTCAGTTTCTTTACTGGTCCATTAAATGCATCACTGGCTTGAATATAGTTGGTGTTCTTCTACTGCGGAGATTTTTTCATTATGCCGTTCATTAAGGAGGTACCATTTTTGGAATGTTTTGGAAGTACACGGTTATATAAATAATTGGCAAAAAAGAGAACCATTTTTGCAAAATTGGCGTGCAATGAGGAGCAATAGAATAGTTTTACTTCTCGATGACAAGCAGTGTAATATTATATATCTGTCAAACTATTATACAGATTATATCTACGAAATTGTATATCTTATATTCGTATAATTATATATAAATAGATCCATAAGTTTCGAGTTGTAAAAATTTTTGAGGAAATGAGGTCCTTATAAATATCTTTCACTAAAAAAACAAATTTGCTTAGGTAGGAATTTACCCTCAATAATTAATTATTAAAAATTAAACTTGGATACTTGCAGTAGTTTATCAGACTACGTTTGCATAAACATTTAGGTTCAAATTTGTGAAACAAATAAACAAATTGCAACAAATTTGGCGATTCCGAAAGAATTGAATTTTGATATACCTACGGAATTTTAAGATTTCAACTTTCAAGAGGAAGAACTAAGTTTATCAATCTTCTTCCTCTTTGGCCTCGCCTGGTTCGGTTACGCGGGGTCGGCTTTCTTGGTCTTGAGGCGCCATTCATTCCGCTGGTTAGCATTGTCATCCGATAGCCTCAACCTATTGATGTCTCTCTGGACAATGGACATTCGTCAACGTCAACCAAGAAGTTGGTGGTCTACCTCTCCCTCTCTTTTGTGTAGCCATGGAAAGACACTTTTTTATTATATGGTATTCTGTACGTAGCTCAACATGACCATACCAACTTAGCCTGGACTTGGTGAGTTTGTCCGAGATCGGTGCAACTTCAAAACTACTACGAATGAATTCATTTCTTATTTTGTTTCTCATTGTAACTCCTTCTTCCTCTTCGCAACATACGCATTTCTGTGGTATGTAGTTTTTGTTCGTCAATCTTCTTTAAGGCTTTTGTTTCGCTACCATAGAGCAAAATTGGTCTGACTGCTGATTATAGAACTTCATTTTTGTCCTTATAGGAATTTTTGGATCACATAAGACTCCAGTAAGCTCACGCCATAACTGATCCAAGATATTTAAACTGTTTTGATCTGGGTAAAACGACACCTTCAAGTTTATTTATGCGTTAAGCAGGCTAGGTTTTCTGGCGCAAAATCGAACACCAATAGCAAGCAAATATTCATGAACTGAATTGTGAGCTCTCAAGTGTGAGTCAGAAAGAACGTTTTAGATGAAGGTTAAACTCTTAACATATGTGGACACAATTAAACAATTTTGCGATAACTGAGATTGATACTCGCCTAACTCTTGATGAATCATAATTAAATATTAAAATAAATTAAACTCTTGGCTTAATGTTTCACGATTTATTTAACAATATGAATTAGTCAACATGTTTCGAGCGTTAGCTCATTTTCAAGACTGAATGAAGTCAGTCTTGAAAATGAGCTCACGCTCGAAACATGTTGACAATTCATATTGTTAAATATAATCGTGAAACATTAATCCAAGAGTTCAATTTATTTTAATTTTGTGATATTTAGCGAATGTATTCAATAATGAAATTTTTTATTCATTTTACTTTTTAATTTCAATTCAAAATTAATTGAATTCAGTTTCAATGTCAATGTGAATATTTGTAATTACTTATTTTGAGTGTTATCAATAACAGTCTTCTCAATTTTGAGTATTATATCAAAAGTCAATATTTCGAGAAATACTTTTTATGACCCGTTTTGTAACCAGTTTATCATGAACATCTGATGAAGCCACTAAGTTGGCGAAACAATATTATTATGTTTTGAATTAATTATAGTGAAAAACAAAAAACTACTTAGTTTCATTTAATACTTTTCATGTTCATTTTCTTCAACCGAAACATACTGTAATGTTTTCAGTTTGGCGCATCTCCTAAACTGAATTGTTCACCTTAAACAGATGATTATTCGTAGTTCTGTTTTCTAAATCATCATGTTTTTATATTTTTGAAAATGTAATCGAGCACCATTTGTGATGCGTGAAATCTTCATCATAAACTTCTTTGTATATTCAAATGTTATTTATGTACTGGTTTACTTTTGTTCCGCGAAATGTACTAGGTGTCATTTTACTTCTGAACTTTGCTTATTTATTGAGTTTTGCTGTGTTATTTGTTTACGCAGAAAAACTTTCTTTATGTAATTAAGTATGCCAAATTTTTGACTGCTGAATAAGTACACAGTGTCAAAATCAGCTCGAAGAACAATCAGTATCAACTTTTTATTATTAGCAAACAAATATGAGAGAGAAAATGGATTAGGTATCTAGTATTTTCGAAAGTTATAAGCACTCTGTTCAGAAAATGATGTAACTTCTCTAAATGCAACTTGCAGGTGTACAATTTTCTTAAAACTTCACTAAAAGACTATATTATATGATAGAATATAAGATAAAATTGATAAACTTGAACTTATGATTTACACTTTATTGACAACATAGCATGACGCGTTTCGTCGTTACAAACACGTCATGCTATGTTGTCAATAAAAGTGTAAATCAAAAGTTAATTTTTGAATTTTATCTTATATTCAATTATAATGGATTTACATCAAGTAAACGCCAACACTCTTCTATATTATATGAAATGATGTGAGAATTCAACGTGGTTGATACACACTGCCTAATATCTATTATTTATCAGTTGTACCTTGGTTCCTAAAAAAACCTATTTCCAGATGTTTCTAGATATACTGTTTATTAATATTTCCTTCCGGGTAATTATATAAAAACTCATGTGAAAGGAAATGACCAAACGGAATTGGTAAGTTATTCGTTTTTTGAAACTAAAAATCTGAATATTTTAAAATATACTACTTCGAAAAAAATTTTAATGCTAAAAACTGGCGTTATACAAAATAAGTAAACCTTATCAGAAAATAGTTCCGCTAAGAGATTTGTAACTGATGAACTCAACTAAAAAGTAGAGACAAAGGTTTAAAAAGGAATTTATGCGTAGTTAATGTTTCGTGAAGCTGATATAAAAAGTAAAAAGTATGTTTGTTCCTATAAATTCAAGTTAAACAAAAAAAATTTGTAACGCTAGGAAAATAAATTTGAATAGGTAGATGAACTTTCATTGAACAGAGCTGAATCTCCCCACAGAATTTCAATTAGATAAAATATAGACAAGAATAATTGAAAGGCAAAACTGAACACTGGAAATGATATATCAGGAATTTATCTACTCTTTAAAAAACTCTAAATTAATTCGACAAAGGAAAACGTGTTATACTTGCAAAAGATTAATATCAATTCATAGGTTGCACAACATAGATTATCTATGTTGTCAGACAAACATCGATCGGAAACAACTACAAGAAGAAAACAGCAGCGATTCAGGTAAAATGATGTAATAATAATAATAAAAAAATAAGTTATTTATTCTCAACAGGTATAATACCCAATTAGAGAAAATAATAACATAATGTTGAATAATAACTGAATAAATAGAATGAAAAAGATATAACAAAGTGCAAAACTCAATCTGAATCAATTAATTTTATTTAATTTCCTTTATTCACATAACTCCTAATAATAACTTCTATTGAGTCAAAGTGAATGTCGCAATTATTGGCAACTCTATTTAATGTAGACTTCATGAACCAAATGGGGGATTGTATTAGGGCGTTGGTCCTTGTAGTCTCTAGGTGGAATAATTCTGTATTACGAGAATTTTGCCTAGGAACATGAAATTTCAAAGCGGACAAGAAAGGGGGACAATCAATACTGATTGTCTCCCTACTGATAATTTGTACAAAAATTTGAGTGAGAAAGTTTCTCCCCTGCCCTGTAATGAGATAGAACTAAATCGACTCAATAATTCGTTATGATTGACTCCTCTCTCTTCGCCTTAGTTCCTCTAAACTAAGAATTTCAACAGCCTTTTCTGAATGGCCTCAAGATGGAGTTGATGGCAAGTGTAAATGGGATGCCAGATCATGCTGCCATACTCCAACTTGCTACGAAAAAAGTTTGATAAGTTGGATATTGGCCTGTAGTTGTTTACATATATACAGGATATACAAAATCCATACTATCCATAATAGTTTAATAACAGGATATTCAAACACGTAACGTTTCTTCACAAAAATCAAGAATACGAATAAAAATATTAGTAAAATATATGATTTATGAATATATCAATAATGAAGAATTCGAATGAAAATATTAGTAAAATATGTAAAAATTGAATCTCTGTTGAGTCAAAAGTGCAAACCTGTTATCCTTTTGCTTGTGAAATTTAGTAAAGCAAAACATTGTGATATCAACATACCCATAGCATCAATAAAAAATTGATTTATTGAACAATGATCAAAAGTTCGTTATGAATTATTCTAAAACATAAATATTTTAAAATTCATCAGTGAATTGTTTATTATAAGACCATAAATGAAGAAAAAAACCTAATCACATCATCCAAAATAATCAAAAGAAGATATAAATTTACTAATGGATCGACAACAATGTTGAATTAATATGGAACGTAACATTTTTACAATTTGGACTAGTTTTTAATGTCATATCTAGATTTGTATTCACAATATTTTTGATTTCGTCTGTTTAATATTTAGAACAAACGATAATATAAAATTTCGACTAATTAAAATATAAAAAGTATTTTTCATTGGAAAGTGATTAAATATTTGTTTGCTTGATATGTATAAATTTATCTATAAATTTGTCAAACATAGGCCTTTATTTATTTTATTTCATCTACATTTGTCGATTTCATCTGTTTTCTCTTACGTGCTATAAATAAAAATGTCATAAATTATTTCTTTGTAGAATTAGGAACGAATGTTTTATTCAGAAAAGAAGTATATTATCATGTTCGACAATTACTAAGCTGAACTAACATAAACGTTCAATCGTCAATAGAATAAAACAAATCTCAGAGCCACTAAAATTTGTTTTAACGAATAATTTTGCCTATTAATGCATTATCAAATATGGGCGTTACCAGTTGTGTGATATTAAACTTGTATTCAATTCAAGATGTAGCTTGAAGAAGCTTAAAGACTGTTAAGTCATTTATAATTTTTTTTAGATTTGTAATTTGGGGCAATTTTCAATATAGGCATGATCATTTATTATGGATACTATTTTTTTCGATCTATTGCTCCTTCATTCAATTTTACTTTAGATAGTTATGGCATATATAACAAAAACCTTGGCCGAATGAAAAAAAAAATTGAAACGGTAGTATTGAAGGTTTCTTTCATAATTCTTTTATAGTTTTTCAAAATAATACGTGTCATTCGTGTTATGATCTACGAAATACTTCATTATTGGTAGAGAAAGGTGAGATTTGTTCATTAAATATTCTACAAATCTTCTTACGTGATAAATTCACAACCCTTATGTTCATTTATAAAATAGAATAACCTACCCTTCCACAAATATTACACTGTACAACAAAAAAAGTTGAAAGTGTCCTTTACTTCGTTAGTCGATTGTTGGGTTGAAAAAAACGAATATTACAACAACAAAAAAATCATTAGCTCAAAAAAAAATTTTTGCTATGTAAATAATGAAAATTATTGTTTCTAAGAAGATGGTAAATATGAATTAGATACGCTAAAAACATTCAAATTGCGATTACACTATCATTAATGATAATTCAGTTCAAAATTCTTCGAAATAACACTTGCGACTTGTTCATATAAACAAAGAATCAACTAATTCCATTGAACGCGATCTTTTAGCTTTCCTCTTGTAAGTGACCTCTGCAGCATCTCCAAATTCAAATCAGCAATATCTGTAAGCATTGTTTCATTCCTGCATCCTGATATCTTCATTACATCCAAAAATATCATGATGGAACATGAATAATTAGTTAGAAATAGTAATTAGTTAGAAAAAACTCAAGATGGCGGTATAGAAAATGGATTTTGAGGGACATATTGTAGCCGAGTTGATGGTATTTTTGTTGAAGTTCAATACCCAATTGAGGGTAGTTATCATCTCGTATGTTCCTTAAAAATCCATGTGTAACTCCCTTGAGAGTTTCACAAGCTTCCGTTTCTTTCTCTTCCAAAATTGAATGGAATGCATTGTCCTTTACTAGTTGACGTATTTGTGACCTAAAAAGATGCCTTCCTTGACCCTTACATCACTTAATTTAGGAAAGTTGTCTCTCGAGTATTTGAAAGCTTAGCTTTAAAAACTCGATCCTAGAAGTTCTGCCTTCTCTTCTGACAAATCAAGATCTCTAATGAGATCACACAACTTCGATTGACTCAATTTAATCGGTTGGTCATCTTTTCTTCTTTATAATCAGGGTCATAAGATGTTAAAGTCTCGTTAGGTTCTCCTTCTACACTATCTTCATTTTCTGCTTCCAACTCATACGTCTTGGGTGGTGTAGGAACTGGTAAACTGTCTGAATGTGGAATAGTTTTACTAGCTGAAGGAAGATTCGGGTATTTAACAGTTTTCAGTTTTTCATCGACAATCCTCCTTTTATAGATGGCAATCAACAACAACAACAACAACAAAATACGTTTATTAAGTGCTTTGATCAATTACATTTCATTTTTTCATTGCTAATACAAATTGGGAAGTTATAAGGTCTTGCGACCTTCTTCAACCCTGTGCAACTTAATTATCTTTGTACAAAAAAAAAACATTATTGAATAACTCCGGCCAAATCATAGGCATTCTTAAAGCCATGGATGGTTTTTTATTTTTCAGCCATTTTCGTTATATAACTGAACACGAATTGCATTATATGTGCGGAGCCCACGGCTTATGTTGATTTTCTACCTTCATACCAAAATAATGTTGATATGCAGTCTTCACAAGAGAAGTCAAATTGCGTTTTTTTAAGGCAAACGTTATTTCGCCACAAATGTAACGAAAATTTTTCACTAAATTTACACATATTCTTGGCATGTTGATTTCTCTCTTCGAAACACTCCAAAACAAGATGAAATGCTCAAAATACTATAAATTTAACTGTTGCCGCAATAGTACCCACTCATAGTAATCTTCTGGCAGACAAATTATAATCTGACAAATAAAATATATGTGTATTTTGTCCATTAACAATGTTGTCGATTTCGAAAAACAAATTTTCCGCAAATTGAAAGAAAATAATTTATAAAATATAAAAATTAGGATTCTCTAGAAGTAGAGCTAATCAATTTTTTTAATCGTCGTTTTTGCATTCAGTAAACGAGAAGACTTCTAAGTCTTCTTAGAAGTCTTAGAATAGAACTAATTTTGTGATCGAAACAATTTTATTCTTGCGCAGTGTTATCATTAAGACTAGTGAAACAAAGGCAGTTTATGAAGCCAACTGTACTGAATTTTTTACTGAATTTTGTACTGAATTTTGCAAAATAGTGTTTGAGCAATCTCCACAATCCCATGGAGCGGTGTTAACATAAAGAAGTGCGAAAATAGCAGGCTTTTTCCTCTTGTCACCCTTGAGTTACATTAATGATTTCAAGAATATCATATGATGTTATTGATACTATTGATATACCTATAACTAAAAATATTGTTTGCTATTTTCGATCATTTCAATTTATCTCGCTTTTATAATGATATCTTTAAATCCTGAGGCCGAGTTTTTGTAGGCTCACAAAGTCTCAGAAAGGGCTTTTTTACTTTTCAATAATATTATTCAACAAGTTACCAAATTATGTTCGGATCTTGCCGTCTCCTCAATTTGGAAGGACCATTAGAGCCTTTTTGCCTGAGCATACCTTCTATGGTTTTCAGGAGTACCTTTTTTGCCGTTTTGACTCGATGGGGTCGCCTTGATTTGTTGTTGTGTTTCCGAACACAGTTGTTTGTTTGCTATGGTTTGTTTGTTTATATTGTGTGTTTCTTGTTTTCTATATAAGTTCATTTTACTTATGATTATATGGTAGTATAAGTCTAATGTATTTATAATTTTATATTGTCGTTTTCAACTTTATAAATTGTTTTTCTTTCATGACAATTGTAAGCACTATGTTGTAACACATGCAATAAACTATCTATCTATCTAACTGTCTATCTATCTATCTTTAAATATTGAATTATATTTATGGTTAATGACAAAACCATGATGTTGCATTCATTTTCTCTATTCATTTAATCTTTTGAAGCAACTGAATAAACTCAGAGAAAAAGAAACTCGAATCAAATTCCATGATAATATGTAATAATTCTTATGTGTTTATTAAATAATAACATTCAACTCCATGACATTAATTTTATGAATATTTCAAAATACTTCCTGTTCCAATTCATAACAATTCTGACATAATGAACGTAAACTACAAATAGTCATTCGTTACACGTAGAAGTGTATCTAGAGAATATATCTAGAAAAAATAAATTTGTCCAATAGAAGTACATGCGAAGGATAAAACCGCCCTGTGACCGACGAACTGAATCAAATATGGTTTTATATTGCCTTGATACGATCGCTTCGAACTCACAAATGAAACACAGTCATTGTGGGCGTATTTGGCATTCTAATTTCAAGGCATATCGTGAAACATCTCAAATAAGTATTCAAATCTAGTTTGATGGGGCACCAGTGATACTCGACAACAAATTATTGTTGTTTAGATGCAGTTTACAACTTCAAATTTATCCTTTTAGGAAAACATCGTTATTTTTGAATGATCTGATAACATCGTATGATTGTTTCTCATGGAAATATACTCATCCGGTTCGTGAAAATGTTGCTTTCGGTCTGAAATTGTCCGATTTTTTCGTTCTCTTTCTAGTCAAATATGGACGAATGTTTGGTGTTAGTCAGCTTCGTATGAGTATTTCTTTCTATTCTTCCTTCTACAGATTATTCGAAACATGTTTATTCATTTTATGACGCGTTTCGTTAAATTCTTTCAATAATCTGAGGATATTTCGACCTTCGATTAATGATTTTTTTGAGGAAAAGTTCTTTTCGATATAGAGAGAAAATAATACTTGAAAACAATGAAAAAATGACTAAATCGCAAAGTTATATATTATACTAGCTGACTCGGCGAAATTTGTACGCCTATATATTTTTAGTGAATATTTTAGAAAATCCTGAAAGACGTGTTTTACTATTTGTGCTACAATTTCTATGTTCTTATCATTCATGCTTTGTCTACTCGAAAGGGACACCCATGGACTAAGTAAATGTAACACTTTCAACAAATTCAAATTAGTCAAATTATCAATAATTTGATATATTAACAGGTCTAATGTATCAAAAATGATTAACCTGTCAATTTTTTTGCTGAAATGGAGATTTGTAATTTCTTAGCAGGCACTTATTTCTTGTATCTACTCATTAGCAATGATATACTCTTGCATGTTGACCAAGAGTTCAGACTCAGTTCACACTCCAGAAATCGATGAGAGTGATAGATCTGATGGTGAGACCAATTGTGGACGTTTTACTCTTCCACCAGCAAAAAATAATTCAGTTAGATCTGATGGTGAGACTTATTGTTGCAGTTTTACTCTTCCACCAGCAAAAAATAATCCAGTGGAATCGCCTTTGTATTTTAACGCTTCACAATATTAGAAAAAATTTTTCTTCTCTCAATTGTCACGGAGTTATCGACCTTTAATCTACTTCCCGATCTCAGTAGAATGCTACTCGTTCCAGGTTCATAGGAGCACTCATTCTGCGGAATACTTCGATTTCATTGCTCGCTGTTGTTGTGTTTGATGTGCCCGAACTCGTTCCATTCTAAGCCTGACTACTTCATTATTATTTACTGTAGAACGCAATTATGCCATACCAATATTAATTGTGTCATTATCTTTCTCTCAATTTTCATCAGTATGGTTTGCATGTGGGGAAGCTCGTCGCACTATGTCAACTCGTCCTTTCCTTTGCATTTTAAAACAATGGCAACAAAGTATGTTCTCACAATCTGATAATAATAAGATTGTAATAATGGTATAATGCTGAAAGAATGACAGATAACTTTATAATATCGTTAAATTATTTCTGTCGAATATTTCAATTGAAATATTCGACAACCACCTGACATTCAGAAATATTTGTGTGTGTGTGTGTGTGTGTGTGTATGTGTGTTGGTGAAATAGCACAATGAAGACTTATTTTATTTCCATTCCAAACAATGAATACAACGTTCAAAATATTGAAATTATACGCGATAAATACCTGATTAATTAACCAAAATTACAATCCTCAAATGTTTGACGTGAAAGTAGATAGAATAGTTTATATGGTGAATGAAATCGTTGTTTTTACTGTCTTTTTCGCTATCACCATGGTTATTCATTTCAAACTATTCTTTCAATTTGACTTCTGAATGACGGGTGACAAATAAAGGAAAAACAAAATCATTGTTCTTATTTAATTCCGAGCTTTTTCATATTTATCCACCCTTTAAACCTTCTCTGGACTTCCAAAAATAATTCAAGATCAAAATTAGCCAAATCGGCCCAGTCGTTCACGAGTTTTAGCGAGACTAACGAACAGCAACATCAATTCATTATATATATATATATATATATATATATATTTAAATATATATATATATTGAATATTTTCAGTTTTTATTTACCTGAAAAATTCAATTATTCATTAGTTTTGACAAAGTTGTAATATAACAACGAAACGTCAACAAAAATAAATTTTTTCATATTAGAAAAAGCCTGTTAATGCTAAAAAAAACTTTCAAAATAAATATCTCAAACAGGCAATAAATCAATTTCAAGTTTAAATATATATATATATATATATATATATATATATATATATATATATATATATATATATATATATATATGAATGAATATATATATTATATATATATATATATATATATATATATATATATATATATATATATATATATATATATAGATTATTTTCTGATAAAAATTCCTAACTTTTGATGTTTGTATGGATGTTTATCACTTAATCACATCAGAATAGCTGATCTGGAATAATACACTTTCATCTTAAGAAGATCATAATCTCTATGACTGCTATTGTCACAGAAACTATTTGTTTTTTATAAGTCAATGACAAAGGTGAATTCATCTTTTATATGTTCCATTGCTCGTTACAAAGTAATGGTATGTTTCCTATTTTCTATCCCGGATGATATTTCCATGGAATAGATTTTTTTGTATTTACAGAGGACAAGGGTTTTCCCATTTTTAATTTTTTTTACTAAGTGGTTTTTCAGCGTTTTCTTGTTTTGCCATTATGAGAGTCATAGTAGTGACAGATAAACTGAATTGAAAAAAAAACACTTATCTCAGTTTCACAGAACTATATCAAATGCTTGGCATTCGTTTCGGAGTGTTTCCCAATTATCCAAAATTAAAGTGTTGAAGTGAACCATTCAAGATCGAAGATTTTGACCAGTTCACTCGATTCAGATTGTTAATCATAATAATTATAATAAGAATATATTTCCAACAGTTTACTACCCAATTACAGGAAAATACATAATGAATAAATATGGTTACTAAAAATATCAATAACAACATAGATATACAATATTAAAAAATAATTATAATAATTAAAATCATTATCAAATATAATAATCTAAATCTATAATATCAATATCTAAATATTCAATGATAATAATAATCAAGAAACAAATCTCTCAGAATCCAAACAGGAAGAAATTAAAATACTTCACTGGTTAAGATTCAAATACACATTAATGATAGAAACAAGTGAGTCCAAGTGCAAATCACAGCAGTTTGATACCTGGTTTGTAGTAGAGCATGCTGGGCTTAGCGGCGATTGCTAGAGAACTTTGGTTTTGTGGGCTTTTGTGTAAAATGTCCGGCTTATACTAGTACACCTCTGAGGAACGAATAAATTAAGTTTAATCACAAACTTAGGACAGTCGAGATTATCAGTGAGCAAATTGATACAAATTTCAATGCATTCAAACTTCTCCTGGTGTGGAGGCTCCTATTATCAAACCTCGACAGCAATCAAACGTGATCACAACCCCTAGGTTGATATAAACCATCCTCTGGATATCAGAGTCATTTCTAAAACTTGCTCTGCAGTGCCTCCAGGTGGTTTATGTGACAATTATATATTCGTCGCCAAACCATACAGCCACACTTAAGTACATGTTTCACCAATATATCAGCGAACTTATGAAACAACTTTATTTAGACAATTTTTTTGTCTATGTAAATTGGGGTTAGTATGGGATGTAGGTACTAATAATGCTCTCTACAGGAACAGGAACATTGTTAGGGATGAACTATGAAATTTGGCTTAGAGAAAATTATAGAGTGAAATACAGAATGCTGCTAAAATTTCTTTTGCAGTACCTCCACTATGTAGGTACATATATATTTATTACTAATCGATCCCCAAGCCAGGATTCACAAGGTGAGTCTGGAATTTATCATCCTATAGTACGAGTATGTGCTTAAAAATGACTGATATCAAATACATCCTTCAGCTGCTTTAAATGATATATCAGGTTTCTCATTAGGGATGCATTTTTTGTGATATTTTCTATACTTGTCACTTGAAATATCAAATAACATTAACATTCCTAACCTACTGTATTTGGCAATTTATGAAATGGAAAGATAAGGTGTTCAACGCTTCCAGATCATTCAGCTTGATTATAAGATTGGACGTTCAAATAAATATGCTTTTTGTAAATTACGCGATTTTTATGGCCCACACAGTGAACCAAATGAATCGGCTATATTGAGAATAGTGCAGAAGTGTGAGAAGAAGAATCAACGATATCGACAATAGTGTTTTAGTTTTGAACGTAAGAGCACCAATTCGCCATCGTCCAGGTCGTTAACAAGCGAATATCGATGTAGTTCCTAAGAGTGTTGAAGATGATCCAAGAATGTCAATTACACGACGTTCACAACAATTAAACATTCCACAAACAACTTCATGGCGAATTTTGCACAAGGATTCGATGTTAAAAGATTATGAAGTTCAATTAAAACATGAATTGAAGTCAACTGATCTCATCGAAGAGGCTGAATTATCAAAAAAAACTTTAAATTTCAGTTACGAAGTACATTTTAATCTGACTGGCTTCGGTAATTAGTAGAATTTTCGTATTTGTGGAGAAGAAAGTCCAAAACAAATTTATGAACTTCAAATGCACCCACAAATAGTACCGGTTTGGTGTGTATTACGGTGTGGTTGGGTCTTTTTTTCTAAAATCATGCTGGTGCGTCCTCAACTGTTAATGATGACGATATCGGGACATGATGAATCATTTTTTATTGCTGGAGTTTGAAAATATTGATGTCACAGATTAATGGTTCCAACAACATGGTGCAACATGTTCAACAGCTGCTGAAAAAATCAATTTATTGGTGATTCATGAGGCCGATACTCGGATAAACTTAATATCCATAATGAAACAATATTTAGAATTTTCTTATAAATCAATACAAATACACATGACAACGTTTCGAAGTACCTACTACTTCTTTGTCAAATGCTGAATTAATACTATTAATTCTACTAAAAAACTACTGATAGTGTTAATTTAGCATTTGATGAAGAAGTAGTACTTCGAAACGTCGACATGCGTATTTGTATTATTTTATGAGAAAATTCTAAATATTGTTTCATTATCAATTTATTGCATCAAACTTGTCCTTAGCGTCTAATCACAAAAAGTGGTGATGTTAATTGGCCAACAAGATCGTTTTAACGTAGGCAAGGCTACGTTAAAAGTCTTGCCTACAGGAAAACTGATCAATTAAAAGCTGAAATAATGCGAGTTATTGGTGAAATTGAACCTCATTTGTGTGAAAATGTTATTCATAATTTTGATAAAGGAATCACCTACTGTCTGGCAGATAAAAGTTGTCATTTATCAGACGTTATTTTCAAGATATCATTGTCAAACCTTAAACTTTAATTATAAATAAAAATTTCATTGCAGTCAAAAGAAGGTGTTTCATTCAGTAATAAGGAATTACAGTTTCAATGGAAACCATAGGGCTTTCATGCTACGTAGTAGGTACACTTGCATTTTAGGTGGTAGTTTAAAACCCACCTTTAAAAAAGCATAGGAGTGCAAATGACGAGAGTAGCAAGCAAATGCAACAAATTTTAAATGCAGGAATAGATGATTTTCACTTTTCAATCGATGATACATTTCATACTTCTTCAAATCTTCCAACCTGTTCCTATTCACACCTATTTCCATATCATCAGCAAAGCTTATAATCAATCAGTTGAAAGTTAGATTAAGCAAAGTGTTTACGTTAAAACGTTATTATTTTAGCTATTTGTTTATTTATTCTCTATGAAGTAAAATCTTCATTGGCTCCAGTACTAAATATACTGAGGTATTTCTTCTGATTCAGGTGAAATGATAAACGTTCTATATAAAATGGAATTGAACGCAGATTTAGGCGAATGAGAAGCAATGAGTACAAACTATTCATTGTTTCTGTGAAAGAAGTTTTCCTAGAAATTCTGTTCTTCAATTTGTCCTGTTACTGTTTAACTGCGTGTTTACGAAAATTCGATGTAATATTTCTATTACTTCGAACTTCTATTTACTAATATTTAATTGAAATTCTAACGCAGAATTTCAATTTATCAAAGAAATATTAATATATACCAAATATTGAGGAGTCTGTTATTCCGCTCTTTCAATCCAAAATGTGATATCATCTCATAAGGATTGTATAATTTTGTGATACTTTTAGGGTTGATTGAAGGTAATAAAGTGGACTGTATAATAACTATTTAATAGTATATATGGTAATACAACTTTTACGACTGAAATTGAATTTTCGCTTAACTCTTGATGAAACATAATTAAATATTAAATTATTGAACTCTTGGCTTAATGTTTCACGATTATATTTAACAACAAGAATCTGTCAACATGTTGCGAGCGTGAGCTCATTTTCAAGACTGAAAATGAGCTCACAGTCTTGAAAATGAGCTCACGCTCGAAACATTCTGACAAATTCATGTTGTTAAATATAATCGTTTTTTTAATTTAATTTAATTTAATATACAACTTTTACGTACTGTATCTACTAAGTCTTACAAGGTATTTATAATGTATCTATCTATACTGAACTACCCGTTAACAGGTAGAGAATGTAAAAATAAGGGAATGGAATTCCCACATTATTCAAAACTGAACAGGATAACGAAATACATGTTCCTTTGACAAAGCAGCTTCTAGGATTTTATTACGAAAATGATAAATTGTACAGGAACATGTAACAATAATGAACAAATAACTTTATGTATGATCAAAGTGTAAGCGACACAACTATTTGTTTTGCTCAAAAACGTAATTGAAATGAAGGAGATCAACACAACGAACAAGTTTCACTTTGAATATTTAACGAGCGCATTCTTGCATATGTCATTTAACGGATATTTATTAGGAACTCATCCTATCAGTATCAGAAGCCGTCAAGAGATTTAAAAGAGACATCTAACAAGGCATTTTTATAGTTTTGTCAAGAAGTCGTTAAATTTAATTTTATACTTTCTGAAGGAAATAGAGCTTTTTGAAATAGGATTAAGTTTAAATTTTCAATGTGTCTGTATTTTATCACATGTGAAATCGCTAATGTGCAATATAATGATGAAAAACGAGCCCAGCATGTGTAAATTAGAATAGTTTTTCGAGATATCAGGTCTCCCTCTGTTATACTTTGGATATCAGTAAAAAAAATTTATTCACGAATAAATGTTGTTTTATATAGATCGTAATTTCAATACTTTTGGAAAAATTCGTTACAGTCACTCTAACGTGAATAAACTTGTATACATAATAATAGATTCGTACAGATACTATTATAAGGCGCTATAAATATAAAATGGTTAAGTGGTTATACTTCCGCCCGGTTTTTATGGAGGTGGTATTAATTAACACGAATTATGGGCCGAATTGGGCCATTTCCTAGTTCGACATTATATTTTTCAGTTAATGGGACAGAAGCTTCCTATCTAATTGATCTATAATATATCTACACCGTCAATGGTCAGATTCAACTGACTGGAGCTTGAAATGTTTTGTAAATTAAATCAGTCGTAAATTCCACCGACCCAAAAACAGATGTTAGTGTGATAGTTACAATGTATTACAACCGGAGTTAGTTTCCTTTTTTCATAAATAAAATCAAGCCTTTTTTATATTATGCTATAAGAATTATCTACAATATATTTTTCGAAAAAATTTGTTCTGATACTAATATTATTCATCCACAGTTAATTTTTATGTTATTTCGTTTGCCACATCATTATATGACATTATAAACGAGATAATTTGGGGTCAATTCGGAAATGGAATCATTACACTGAGTAGAATGTCTTTCTCGAAAAATGTTACAGGAATTCATGATTTATACAATATAAAATACAAAATCCGAAAATTGATGGTTGCTCGATTTCATAACAAATAGAATTTATATTTTTTTGCAATTTATAGATAATGAAACAAGACCTTAAATTTATACAAATACAAGTTTATTTTTGTTTCTCAATATACCGTCAAAATTTTATTGACTTCTTCAAAATGCTAAACACAAATTATACAAAACAGGCGAAAACATAAATTATAATAGGTATAAAATGGTCTAAAGTTATTCGCCGCCGAAACAGATACATTTGAGGCTTCTATACATTTCTATCTATATTTATATGTATATAAAAATGAAACCCTATTTCTCTTGGTGACGGCATCTTACGTAAACACGGGACTGATTTCGCTAAAGCGATGAAGTGTAAGTTTAGATATGCATAATAATAATTATTATTTCATCCATGAACCGACAAAACCACAACTTACCTGTTACAAAATTTAATCTTTTGGAGCTATGTTCAAGGCTATAACGGGAATATAAAATGAAGTACAAATAAGGCCAATTGAACGTGAATTATATAAACTTAAAGATGGTTGATGACAAACTGGATCAGTTGCAGAAGTTGCAGAATCGTTGCACGAGAATAATACTCAGTTGCAATTGGCTGACACCTATAAGCTCTATGTTGAAAACACTTTCATGGTTTTCTTTTGAAGAGAGATGTCTTTTCATGACGATGCCATTCGTATTCGAATTAGTTAACGGTTTGGCGCCGTCAAATTTTGATTACTTCCTGTGTTTCAATAACGAAATTCATAATCACCTCACTAGAGGAAAAATTGACTTAAATATTGAAAAGACTGAAAAAAAAGTGCAACTATCAATATCGTTATTGTTTCAAGGAATTCATTGCTTATAACAAGTTGGCAGCAGACATTACATCTAGTGCGTCGTTACAAAGTTTTAAAGTTAAACTTAAAAGATATTTGACTCATTGAATGTAGTTATGTGTTGCCTATTGGTTTGCTTGTCGTTGACATTTTATGCTTCTGAAGATTGTTTGTAAGGTTTGTGATATCGTTGTCATATATATAGTTTGATCGGGACATTTGTACCGACAGTTTGTAGGATTGGCTAGAATTGTTGTTATTGCAGTTTGAATATTGCAGTTGATTGATTTTTCATATGTTGCTGATTGTTTTGTTGTTGATTTTGGATTATTTTTTATACAGAAATGCTGTATGCTTTGAATATAAAATGTTATATTAGCTTTACTTATATTAAGAAAACCTATTATGTTAATAAAATTATTTACCTATTATGAATTTACAAAGTGTTTGCTTGGTTGAATTTCTGCTTAATTTTCAATTTCATATATCATTTCATATTTAATATTGCGATAAACGTTCTCCATTGGTAACGGTTAGACGATTAGAATATAACGCATCCGCAGAGTGTAAGTGTACACCCCTGAGTTTTAACGATAGTTGAAGGTTTGGCGCTTGTCCAACAGATGTCGGAGGTAGTACTAGTCTAGTGGATTCAATTGTATGGTGTAAATGAACACAAAACAAGCTCAATTTTTAATTAGTTTTTGAAACATTCGTTATTATGTACGGATTAATTGCGGAATAAGATTAAATTTATTGAGTAGTATAGTTTTGGGTGTCAATGAGGAATAAAATTGATGAAATTAATATTTGTGCAATTACTTTGTTCGTTTTTGTGTTGTATTTGTTGTGTGTATATTTTTTACCTAGTCGAAATAATATAGTCACTGATTTCGAGCTAAATGAAAATATTAAAATTTAAATAGCAACAAGATTTTTCAGAAATTCGTAAAACATCAGAAATTCATCAAAATATTTTAACACGAAAATGGGTTTATGCATGATCACGTTATGAAACCTCCAATAATCAAGGAAAAATATAGGTAATAAAGAGGAAACTCGTTAATCGACATGTAATTTGAAACAATTTTTCTAATGACATGGGATTGTGATATTGAAAATACTCTTCAGTATTATTTACAAGTGATGAAAAGTAATTGATGTCTCACTTAGCGATCGATAACTGAAGAGTTCCTTTTTGAACGAAACATGGTTTTTAGTTGGAAGATAATGAAAATATTAAATTAAGATCATATTTTAGCCAGCTCAATATGACATTATTCTGATTTATTGCGCTCTAACGTATGGAGATTCTAATGTTTTCTCTGATGTACCTAAATATATAGTACCTACCTACATATATTTCAAACACACTCATATATATATATATATATATATATATATATATATATATATATATATATATATATATATATATATATTCAATGTTTTTAGCAATAACAGGCTTACTCAAATATGAAAAACTTTATTTTCGTTGTATATCACTACTTTGTGAAATTAATGAATAATTGAATTTTATGAATAACTATAAATATCAAAATCTCAAACTTATTTTCTAAAAAACTAAAATAAAATTTTTTGGATTTTCACATAGTGATTTTTAGTATCAGAGGAATATTTCTGGCTATGAGGAAACCTCTGAAAAACTCATGGTAAGCTAGGTGATTCTTAGAAGTGTGATTTATATATATATATATATATATATATATATATATATATATATATATATATAATTACATATATCGAGTTTTATAGTTATCCAGAATGTGTATATTAATTGGTTTATGTGTGTGAAATTGAAGGTAGATCTGGAAAAAATGAGTTTTGAGATGTGATGTTTGGTGATTGTTGTGTATTCATTTATGAGTGTTATTTGTAGGTTATATCCAAATTTTTATGCATGTGTAACATTTCTGAAATTTCTCTACATTTTTTGTCTTTTTCAGTTGCTAAAATCTTTGTATTGTTATAATCAAAATCGTGTTTTTCTGTTATTTTATGTTTATGTAAGGTTGTTATTTGAGTTTTTGCGTATTTATGGGCTTCAATTCTTTCATCTATATATATTAATTTTGTTTTGATGGAGATATATTGTGTATTTTCTGCATTTTTCAAAGGAATCAGATAAAGTTTCAGAAATAGGCAACGTGTTAAATTCACGAAATATAATATATTGAATAAAAATTTTTGATATATTAAATTTTATATTAATTAATTTATCAATTCATAATTATAAACATTCAAAGTTTTATTGATTAATATTATTATATATTCAATATAATCAATTAATAGATTAATGAATTAATTAATTCAATTAATTCATAATTAATATATTTAAAATTTTATTAATTAACATTATTATATATTGAAATTAATCAATTATCTAATTTAATTTCAAAATTAATATATTAATTTCAAATTAATATATAAATTCCAATAAATTGTCTTGGTTTCATAAAATTTATAATGAATACTTGACAATTGTTTCGGGGTGTTCACCCATTTTTTAAAGTTAAACTGAACAACATTTTTCGGCCAACATTCTTATATAAATGGGGTAATACCCCGAAACAATTGTCAAGTATTTTTCATAAATTTTGTGAAACCAAGCCAAGTTTTTTTATTTAACATATTAAACAATGTTTCACCAAGAGATCAGCGAACATTCAATCAACTTTACCGTGGAATTTATATTTAAATTGTCAAAAAGACTTTTTTTAATGAAAACTATCAATTGAAATGATACTTGGATATTTGACTTCAAAAAATAATATTATGGTACTACGAGTATATTTTCAATAAAGTATTATATTTAATATATTGGTAAGTACAATTTAAAAATTGTAATCTTTACATAATGTCGATTCATTTGATTGTTGCTAAACTCATGCTAATTATTCTCGTAATTTTCATAACAGGTTTGGAAGTATTCCATAATTTATCATAAGTTTAGCTTTGAGTGTTTTATCTTATAACAATACATTTGTTTAAGTAATATAAACACACATTTGAAAAACTAATTATGGATTAGCATAAGCACATAGCAACAAACCAGTTAAGTAATATAAATTCATCTTAGTAAAAACAAATTTTCTGAAATTTTTTCATCTCGAAAATTCTTATTTCATTAGTTACATAGTTTTGAACTCATTGACTTCAATTTTATATTGTTATTTCTATTTTCATTTCAATATTATCAAGCTTCCTGGAAAGTCCTAATACTTTGAACAATTCATATTAAAATTGATGATTGATGAGGCCGATACTTGGAGAAAATTAATATCTATAATGAAACAATATTTAGAATTTTCTCATATTTAATACAAATACACATGACGACGTTCCGAAGTACTACTTTTTTA
This sequence comes from Henosepilachna vigintioctopunctata, assembly GCA_030704895.1. Classification (NCBI taxonomy): domain Eukaryota; kingdom Metazoa; phylum Arthropoda; class Insecta; order Coleoptera; family Coccinellidae; genus Henosepilachna; species Henosepilachna vigintioctopunctata. The sequence goes on from JARQZJ010000066.1 coordinate 3,729,491, forward strand.
TCAAATACTGAATTAATGATTTTGAATAAAATGATAATGATAATGAATTAATGCTAAATTCAGCATTTGATAAAGAAGTAGTACTTGAAACGTCGTCATGCCTATTTGTACTAAATATGAGAAAATTCTAAATATTGTTTCATTAATTCATAATTAAATAACAAATAAGAAATGCTCAATAATTACTATCTGCAAAAGAACATCAACATTAGTAACAAATGTGTCATACAACTATTATCGTTTAAAAGATGAAATTTCTACAAAATTTTCTGTCAATACGAATAATATGTTGTTCCTGAGATTTAACCTACAAATGAGTAAGTGTACATAATATTTCAGTATTCAAACTAATAATATTCATAGCTACCATTTTATGCATTTGGAAAGATTAAAAGGAGAATCATTCTTACCATGAATTATTAAACACCACCTCACTTAATTGGTGTGATAGCCAATGAGCATTCAAGGTTCTTCATTTAGAGGCCAATAGATTTTCCTTTGTATACCGTTCCTCCTATTTTAATCGATCATTATTTTAATATTCTCCCACATTTAATGGGCATTTTGTTATTACCTCTTCATAGCATCAAATGCATTTGCATACACTGATTAGATTATTCAATTATTTCGACTTAATACTTTATGAATTATTTTCTAGTAATATTATTACATAATATTACTAGACTACATGATCGAGTTGTTCATTTACCTACATACTTTTACAAATATTGCTATGCACATAATACCTGCGTTTTCTTGTTTGCCAATATATTGACATATGTAATTATTGAAAGTTGATAATCTTAGTAATAAAACTTTAAAAAAGTGGAAAACTTTCTTTCTTGGTAACGTTTCAGAACAAATTGTAGATTGGTAAAAATTTTCGAATACTTTTTTTTTTCGGAAGTTGTGATGAAGCTTAGAAAAGGAAACTGTGGCCGCAAACGCAAAACTACTACAAGAACAGACAAATTGTTGATAAGAAATCGAAAAATTAATCCGAGAAAGACAAGCACTGATTTTCGAAAAGATTTAATGGTATCTGGTGTGGAGATGAGCACCTCAAATGTGCGAAAACGACTGCTGGAGGTTGACCGTTAGGCAAGAAGACCAAGAAGAAAGCGACTGCTTACCAAGAAAATGATGAAGAAACGTTTGGCATGGGCCAAAAAGTACTGTGCGTGGACTGTGGACGACTGGTCCACACGTTTATTAATCTACTATAACATTCTCTTGATTAAATTGAATTTTTCGAATGAATGTTCTAGTGTTCATTTTCTTAAATATTTCACTCAATGCCATAAGCACAAACAATTTCATTTTCTTAAAAATATCGCCGAATGGGCCCCTGAAATACGGATAAACGCGAGCGTACTACTAACGCAACCTATTGACATTTGAAAACATCGTTCGATGATATTTGTCAAATAGACATTGCAATTTAGTAGATACCTACGGGTATAGAACATATGTGAAATTTCGATGCTTGGTGTGTCTATAGTCTGAGAGGTGATTTCTACTGGTTCCTATAGATGGAATTGTAGAGTATTCATTACTCTACGGCCTTCCACTTGGAGTCACAAGAAGATGCTTGGAGGTTGAAATCGTTGCCTTACTTCGATGGACGTGGTGCGACTGACGAGTTCCTTGCAGAACGAAACATATATGTCTCGCACTTGCATCAGGTGTGGCATCGACTTCAATATTTCTCGAACATTTATCCCTTGAAGAATAATGGAGACATCACATCGTACACGTTCACATATCTAGCTCTACTATACATTCTCTTGGTTAAATTGAATTTTTCGAATGAATGTTCTAGTGTTCCTTTTCTTAAATATTTCATTCAGTGCCATAAGCACAAAAAATTTTATTTTATATATATATATATATATATATATATATATATATATATATATATATGTATATATATACATATATATACAAAATTGATTCATTGCCTGTTTGGGTTAATTTATTTTCAATGTTTTTAGCAATAACGGGCTTATTTTAATGTGAAAAACTTTATTTCCGTTGACGTTTCGTTGTATATCACAGCTTTGTTGAAACTGATGAATAATTGAATTTTATGAATTACTATAGATATCAAAATTTCAATATTAAATTTTGATTGAAAGTCATCAAGTCATCGATTCTTGATTGATAGATTAAATATGGACTAATGATTCATAAAAATGATGAAAAAATTGTATTCTATTATCTTTCAACAAGATCGATGAATTTTTCGAAACGCTCTTATACTCTCGAAAGTGATGGGTTCGTTCTCGTTGACAACATTTGTGTAGCTCTCTGAGAGTTTTATTTGAAATATTTCGATATTTCGATTGAGAGTCTCAGTATTTACTATATATATATATATATATATATATATATATATATATATATATATATATATATATATCATTTATTAATTAAAAATATAATGTTTATTTCAGTGAGTGGTATTTATGATACATATGTAATAAATCGTACAATTTGTTAACAATTTTTCATCAAAACATCGCAGATACGTAGTTTATGTAGGAAGACATACTACGAAGAAGAATGCTGGCAACATTTCATTAGGTACTATCATATAACTATTCAAATAGGATGTGCATTTCTATTCACTATACATGCGAATAGACCGCTGCAATATTCAATGGAAGTTGAAGCTGAGAATACAAATGGAAATTTTCGAATTTTTATGCATTTCACATTGCTTACCATTGTAATTATTATTCAATCTTCATCGTAATGAAATTATTATTTATAGGTACATAACATTTCCAATGCATGATAATATTTCATAAATCAACATTCCTTTACGAAATTATGTTCGACTATAGAAGGAAGTATCGTGTAGTTCTCGAAACTGTTTGAATTGTACTGAATATTCATAAAGCTCACATTCTTCTCTAAAACGATGGAGTAAAATACAATCACATTGTGAAAAAATACATTATTATTGTTAAAAACTTTCAAAATAAAATATCTTAAACCGGCAATAGATCAATTTCAAGAAATATATATATATATATATATATATATATATATATATATATATATATATATATATATATATATATATAAGAATTATTCTAAGAATTATATTTAATGCAGGTAAACTAAAATTAAGTAAAAGAAACTTACGTTGAAAACCTACACATTTTTCTATATAACAGCCGTTTACATATGTTTCAAGGTTATTGCCTATCGTCAGAACGGCGTAGTTCAAGTTGAAGATGAAAGTACTTGAAGATATATATATATATATATATATATATATATATATATATATATATAATTATATCATTCGCATAAAAATCTTCGTAAATTCCATCATCTGACATACCATGAGTTCAGTTTTTCATAGGCTTTTCTATGGCGAAATGAAATATTTCGAAAAAATGATTGTAATGAAAAGCTTTTTATGTTGAAATATATATACTTAATTTCTAATTGATAGTTTAATATCAATCATTAATGGATAGAAAGTAAAACAGTAAAACATTTAAGGAGCTACATTAGATTAATTGAAAGCAAAATTGACTCAAGTTTCGATGAATACTTTTTAGTGAAATATAATGAATAAGTTGTGCTGGTAATAAATTTCAATAAGAATGAATGGTGCTCAATGCAACAAAAATCATCTTTTATATTCCACAAATGTTTCGGGCTGCTGAACCGTTGTAAATAGATAATACATTTCCTCTTGATATTGAATTAAACAAATATACATTAGTTACAATATAGTCAACAATATATTTTGTTGACTAGATACTGTTAGTATTTTTATATGACAAACGAATGTGAACATTTTCATCATATGACAAAAATATAAATTAAAGCTTAGAATTTATATTTCAGCATGATATAATAAAACCAATTTGGGTTGAGTAATGATCTTTTGGCTTTAAAAAGGTTGGGGTATATTACTCCCTTCTGATCAGCAAATGAACTTCTATAACTTTGCCTTATAAATTAAAATGCATTACATTCTCTATGTTTGAAATATTTATTATGTTCATAATATGAATGACGAATTGAAATGTTATTTTGGCGAATGTGAATATAATTCGATCAGAGGTTCCCGAGTTGGGCGAAGAATGATAAAATACAGAAATTTTATCTAGATTGGTTTGTCGAGTTTTATAATATTGGCAATCTCATAGCTGTCTTGTACATCTCCCTCTGGTGTTCTTATTAAAATCAATCTCCGCATTGCAAATCCTTTCCGTCACAAAATATTACCCGCTCTGTAACTGTGATGCACCATAACAGAATATTTTGTATACTTTTCTGGAGTAAAGAATACCGTTTGTGTTTTCATAAACCGTTCAACACTCTATTGTGACTTTTGTCCAAAGCAAAAAATTATAGATAGATTCAATAATCGGCACATAATAATAGCTCTTTTACAACTCTTCGTGTGAAATGATGGAATAACAACTTAATCAATAATAACTTGCACTATCTTCAATGTTTCATTATACGTGATAATTGAGTACATTGTCGACATGTCTAGAGGTGCTAGTTCATCATTAAAGTCGGTTAAAATGGGTAAATAATTCAATATACAATTGTTCATATAAGATATGTATGCATTTATGTCATTTGAAAATTTGTGTCTTCGATGAAGAGTTGTATGAAATTGGGTTAGCTTTACACTTTGTAACCAGTCTCTTTGATGTGTGACATTGAGAAACACGTGAAGCACTAAGTACGTGTATTTTATTCATTAATTTATTGAAAGAATATGCTCGAGAGTGGATTGGAATTTGAGTTGGCTGCTGTTTCCATTGTTCTGCAGTAATTTTTGAATATTATAATAGATAATGGCTGAGATTGAATTCTCGCTTAACTTTTGATGAAATATTATTGAATATTAAATTAAATTAAACTCTTGGCTTCACGATTTTTTTTTAGTCTTGAAAATGAGCTAACGCTCGAAACATGTTGACAAATTCATATTGTTGAATATAATCGTGAAATATTAAGCCAAGAGTTTAATTTAATTCAATAAATATAGTAGTTATTTAATCGGATGGTTCTCAGTTTACACTCAACTCTTTCTCGTTCTTAGGATCTTTCTCGTTCTGATAAGGTGAGAGACTTCGATCAGGAGCTTTTCTTCATTCTATACATCACTCAACTTATTTCATCTGCCTCGAAATTATATGGATTCGTTATACGCAATGGGGAATATTTCAATAGTTTCAACATTCATAGGACTATTTAATGTCCTAAGCCGTAGCAAGTTGGAGTATGGCAGCATGATCTGGCATCCTATTTACACTTGCCATCAAGGCCATCTTGAGGCCATTCAGAAAAGTTTCTTGAAATTCTTAGGCTGGAGGAGGACAAAGTTTATCCACAGTATTCTAAGTTTACACTTAATTCTTTCTCGTTCTTAGGATCTTTTTCGTTCTGATAAGGTGAGAGATCTTGGTATAGTCTTCGATCAGGAACTTTCCTTCATTCCACATGCCATCAACGCCATCTTGAGGCCATTCAGAAAAGTTTCTTGACATTCTTAGACTGGAGAGAGGATAAAGTTTATCCACAGAGTGAAGTCAATCATAACGAATTATTGAGTCGATTTAGTTTTATGTTATTGCAAGGCAGGAGAGAACCTTTATCACTCAAATTTTTGTACAAACTACTGCACAACAGTAATTATTTTCCTCCTCGCTTGTCTGCTTTGACATTTCGTATTCCTAGGCAAAATTCTCGTACTGCAGAATTATTCCACCTAGAGAATCCAAGGACCACTTCGCTAATACAATCCCCCATTTGGTTTATGGGGTCTACATTCAATAGAGTTGCCAATAATTGTGACATTCACTTTGACTCCATAGAATTTATTATCAGGAGTTAAATGAACAATGAAAATTGACTAAAATGAATTGATTTACATTGAGTTCTTGGTAATATTTCATTTAAGTCTATTATTTTGTTAGTAGTTAGTTTTTTAGTCTTTTAGATTATATTGAGCTCTTTGTTATATTTCTTTTATCCCATTTATTTAGTTATTATTTTCTGTAATTGGGTATTGTACCTAATGAAAATGAAGAATTTGTAATTATTATTATTTCAATAAAAATATACTGTATTCAATATCATTGATTACAGTGTTCGACTGGGATCATCTTTAACACAACTGATAAATTCCGTCATATAGGTGGGGGTTTGGGAGTGGTTTATGTCTAACTGGTCATTAAGAAGATTGTATTTATCGAATTTTTGAAGTTTGTTTATTTCCATGGCTTCCAGGTAGTTCATTTTGATCCCTTTTTCACAGTAATGAAGAATCTTAGGTTTAAAACAACGTGAGATCTTATGTCCTGTCGACTCTAATGTTCCCGAAAAGCAGATAACAAATTGTCCGAATCCGAGCCAATGAAGAAGTCTGGAATTTATAGATTGGACTGTGAAGAATGTAAGTCGTCATATGTTGGCCAGACCGGAAGATGTTGTGAAACTAGGCTAAAAGAACACGTAAAAAATGGACAATCTGCTCTTCGTTGACATCTAGACTCGACAGGACATAAGATCTCACGTTGTTTTAAACCTAAGATTCTTCATAACTGTAAAAAAGGAATTAAAATGAACTACCTGGAAGCCATGGAAATAAATAAACTTCAAAAATCCGATAAATACAATCTTCTTAATGACCAGTTAGACCTAAACCACCCCCCGCTGTTAAATCTCTGATAATTTGGAAACCCCCACCTCTATGACGAAATTTAAGGTGGTCCGAACAGATCTGCAAAATATTAATAGGCTGTCTTTGTAATATGTTATCATTATTGGTAATGCTGTAAAAGGCGAAAATAAAATAAGTATTCAACGATTCAATTTCAATTCTTTGCTAAATAACTAATGAAGGTGTTTGCTCGTTTTTTAAAGATTTTCGATTACAGCATGCGCATAGCTGCTCTGGCAAATATACCATGTCAAATCATTCCGTTCGTAACTGAGCTAAGCACATCCTACCTTTGATATTGCAGCTTATATTTAGATTAGGCGTTCGGGATGTGAAATTGAGTTTTGAAACAAACGGATTTTAATATTCCCAGTTGTTTATGCATGAAATATCCCACGTATCGATCTGACTTTCCGCAAAGAATTTAATTTTTGAATTTAATTCATTCTGCATGTTTTGAATGAGAAATATCAATAATAACATTAACTTGATTGATTTATGTTACTCTAAGGCGAATCCTGTGATATCAGAAACTTCAACAACCTTACACATAATATAATTTACATGATATATAATCGATGGATCACATGATAATTAAAAAACCTATAATTATCAAAATCAAAAAAAAAATTTACTATGTTCGTTATCATACGTTTTATGGAATTTTCGTCCATTATTACCAAAAACTAATGACAAAACGAACATGAGTACCCATATGAATGACGTCATTTTGAAACATAGAATATCGAACAGCACATAGAGTAAAAAACCACAGAAGGTTCTGTGACGTATGTTGCAGTGTCCAAATTATTATTATTTTTTAATTCAGTGGACCTACAGTTTAACGTCGGTTCCGAACGGCCATTGGGCTTGTAATCGATGTACATTACCCAGTATATTTCATTATTTAAAATACTAATCATAGACAAACACAAACACCCATGCCTTCAGCGGGGCTCGAACCCGAATTCTACCGCACCATAGTCGGCAGTTCTAACGACTAAGCTACAGAGACCGGTTTTCCAAATTATCTTGGAGATCATTGGAAATTAGCATCGAGAACAAAAAGTTTTTAAAGTTTATTAGCAATCATTTATTTCAAACGAACTTGAATAAACGAGCTAATTTACGCTTGAATACCTTAAGGTCACTAATTGTTTTTATGGGGATAGGCAGTTTATTAAATGCATTGAATCTTTCATAAAATATACTATTTCTAGATTTAGAAAGCTCACAAACTTGCATGTAGTAACTGTCAGCATTTTTGTATTATAAGCGTGCACATCACTGACACATATTACATTTTTTATTACTCTATTAATTGATCTACTGTATTAAATTATATTATATATATTAATGAGATTGAATTCTCGACTTACTCTATATAGAAACATAGAGAATATTAAAATAAATTAACTACTACTTGAAGGCGAAACGTATTGCACAAGTGTTTGATCACATTTGAAACAATACGAAAACAAATGTGAGGGGGAGAGTTACAGGCTTCATTTTGAAGACTGATGGTTCCAAGAACGATAATCTTCGAAGAACAAAGTTTCTGCAGTCTAAACGCTAACTGTTATATCAAATCGACTTCGATATGTAGAGGTTTATTAAAAAAAATTTCGTTATATAGAGGTGCGGTGTAGGCCTAGGAATCTTTGAAAATTCGTTATATCAAGTTCTTATATAATAATCCTTCGATATATAGATAAAATAATAGTAATGGTAGGCAAATTCAAGGGGAATATATATATATATATATATATATATATATATATATATATATATATATATATATATATATATACATAAATATCACAAAACGTAATCACACAAAATGGGCGTACTATAACAAAAAATGCATTTCGAGAAGTGCCAAATTGAGGCATTATAGCACAACGATTCTTCCAGAAGCAATCTACGCAGCTGAAACAATGGTTATTGACGGTCATTCAAGAATTAGAGAAATAGAAAAACAAAACGAAAAATTCTTAGAAAGATTTACGGGCCAATCAATAGAAACGGAATTTGGATGAAAATACCTGAGAATGAACTTTATTAAAGGACAAATACGATAACGGAAGAAATCACGAAACGACGAGCAAAGTTTTATGCACATGTCTACAGAATGAAACAGTCCAGAATACCGAAGAAACTACTCGATATAATTATGAAGAGTGAATGTAGAACAGGATGGCTAAAAGAGGTCCAAAAAGATCTACAACAGATCAATACAAAAAATTCTTAATGTCGCTATAAAATCGCACATGTGAAGTTTGAGCAAAAATCAAATTGTCAACCTGGAATAAAATGAACAGATGAACGAAAGAATAGAGAGGATGAAGCGTTTTTGGGAGGCAAAAATAATGAGGCAAAAGTCCTAATTGCGAATTCAAGTTCAATCGCTCTCCTCATGGGGAACAATCGTAATAATAATAATAATATATTAATATACGAGTATATTACAAATTTGAAAATTAAAAAAAAGTTTTTATGTTTGAAATACTTATACTAAAATAGACATTTGAAGTTTTTCTGGTAATTCTGAGGCTTTACTGCTTAAAAAGCATTGAAATTTGAATTTCACCACAATTTTCTATTTACTTGCTTTGGAAGTTCATGGAAACAATTTTTAATAAAGGGGAGGATCCGCCTCTTCTACCGGATTTCACGTTTAATTGCTTCGGAAATTAATACAAGAGACTGTATGTAAAGGATACTAACCATCTAATAGGAAATTCAATTTTTAACGAGGCCCTGCAACAATAGACCAGATGAATTCATTTATTTTTTTCTGTTGTTGAGTTATTTTTAGGTTCTTCGAGTATTGTTCAATTTTAATTTCGGATACTTTTGCATTCGTTAAATATTTCTTCATTTGAGTTGTTGACTTTTGATAGAATGTCTCATTTGATTTCAAAAGAACAGATACTTAAATTTAAATTTTCACTTCCCCTAATACAGTGAAAATTGCACTAGAATTCATAAATAACATTTGAAATAATACCTTTAACTAAGAATTCTTCAAAATTATTATTATTATTTATATAATATAAACATCAATATTGTCTGTCATCTGACTTACCGCATAATTTCACTCAGGATTTTTACTAGAAAGGTAAGTTTAACTTGACTTGTGTTGACCTCTTTTTAAGGGGTATGAATCACGAATGTGTTGAGCAACTTTTCAAACCCCTCCTTTGCCCTGTGATATGTGATTTCAGCAGCTATTAGACAACCATTACCACCAACCAAAAATCACGATAATTTTTCTATTTTCAAAATTTTCCAAAATTTCATGTTAACCTTCAATTCAGTTCTACATACTCTGACTCTATTTTAGAAAATAAAGCTCAGTGATGAAAATATCCACACAAACATCGAACATCCAGTTTGTAAGTTGTTTTGGACTGCATAAATATAAAAATGAACACTGAGGAAAAAAATTTTATACATCAATATGTGAAATGGAATTTGTCGGACCACGGTACAGCGAAACTTTCTCAACATTTATAAGAAGATAATCCTCTTGAAAGTCTGCGGTTGTTACTCTTTTTTGTTGAAGATCAATGTCGGTTTCAAAAAGCGTTCAACAAAAAATAAATATACGTGATCTGTGATTCTGTCTACCCTTCTTGTGATTTTTCTTGATTTTTTTCCGAACCCTGCACCCCCTTTCAAGTCTCTTGTGATTCATTGAGGATTCTCAATTGGTTAACACTATTTGTGTAGTTAATCTAGTTAATTTTTCCAAATTCCGTGTGTGTTTTTAATTATACGATAATATGAATATGTTATTTCTTTCTCTTTATATTTATAATTATTCGTTCATTGCCCTATATCACCTAGTGTATCATCAGAAACTCATAATCTTGAATCAGAAGATATTGTGAAGTCATTGTTCTCAAAATGTAATCGCCTCTTGTGGTAATAAAACAAAATCAAATGCGTTTTATTGCAGACGGCAGTTAATTCTCCTACATCATGCAACGGCCATTAAAAATAAGAAGATTCACCATTAAAGACGCCAGGATAACCTCTCGGAATACGTGATACGGGAAATGAGATGAGTGGTAAACTGACACCTTTATCATATCTAATTACTACTGGTACGTACAAAATGTATTACTATGTGCTAACTGGCTATTAGCGATTCAAAATTATACATGAGAACAAGGAATTCATGCGGCTGAAAGAGATACTGAAAGAATAGAATGAAACCTATTTCGAAAGCGTTTATTCTCTGGTGCAAATAGAAAGAGAAGAAGGAATGTTGGTAGATAGTGCATATTATCCATTCATTGAGTTCAATGATAATTGCGTCTTTTAATCGGAAGGCATTATCCAGATCGATAGGTACAGTAAACAGGTAACAGTCAAGAATATTCTCTAGGTAGATATACTGACAGAGTTTGTGAAACAACTCGCTATAAGATGTAAGTTGATTATTCTAATGGGTGATTTTTTAAGAGTAGTTTTTTTTATTTCGAATAAAACACTTAATTTGCATCATATATTCGTAATTTTTATTGAAATGCATAACTTGGCCTTTGCCATTTATATCTAGAAGATAAATTCATGTCAATGTTGTCCGCGGTATTAAATGGTCCATTCGGAAGGTCCAATTTTGGGTTACTTTTTCGAGCATTTCGACTTGTATCCCACGAATTACGCGTGTTATGTTATCCTGTAAGGCTTCAATCATGTTCGGCTTGTCCACATACACTAACTACTTTACATAACCCTACAAGAAAGAATCCAGAGGCGTCAAATCGCATGATCTTGACGGCCAATTCTCGGCCATTCCAGATGCGACAGTTTTGTTTACTTACATATCCGTTAAGTCAGAAATGAGTCTCATGGCTGAACACAATTTTTCGATAAAACAGCTGATATTCATTATGCTGTTCTAAAGCCCATTCACCAAAAATTAGACGTTGTGGTAAGTCATTCGGATTCAATTCCTGCAAAAGTTGAATTGTATAGTCTTTCAAACCCAAATCAACACGTAAAATTTTTCATGTGGTTGAGTAACACATGCCCAATTGCCGAGAACGGCGACGAATTGACATTTCACGATCCTCATTAACACTGTACGCTACGACTGCAACATTCTCTTCAGTACGCAGTGTACGCATGCCAGATAATGGTTTAATGTCCAACAAAGTAAACTTGATGCGAAATTTGGTGATCACAGCACGAATTGTTGATTCACCAGGTCGATTACACATTTTTAACAGAACACGGATTTTGATAGTGAATTTCAACAATTTGGAATTGTTGCTCGTTTGTAAGTCTTTCCGTCTAACATTTATTTATCTCTTAATGGAGACATCACATCGCACACGTTCACATATCTAGCTCTACTAATACATTCTCTTGGTTAATTTGAATTTTTCAAATGAATGTTTTAGTGTTCATTTTCTCAAATATTTCATTCAGTGCCATAAGCACAAAAAAAACTTCATTTCCTTAAAAATGTCGCCAAATAGGCCCCTCAAATACGGGAAAAACGCGAGATTTACTACTAACGCAACCTATTGACATTTGAAAACATCGTATGATGATATTTGTCAAATAGACATTGCAATTTAGTAGATACCTACGGGTATAGAAGATATGTGAAATTTCGATGCTTGGTGTGTCTGATATCTGACAGATGTTTTCTACTGATTCCTATAGATGGAATTGTGGAGTATTCATTACTCTACGGTCTTCCATCGGAGTCACAAGAAGATGCTTAAAGATTGAAATTGTTGCCTCACTTCGATGGACGTGGTGCGACTGACGAGTTCCTTGCAGAACGAAACATATGTCCCGCACTTCCAACAGATGTGGCATCGATTTCAATATTTCTTGATATTTATCCCTTGAAGGATAATGGAGATATCACATCGTACACATTCACATATCTAGCTCTATTATAACATTCTTTTGGTTAATTTGAATTTCTCAAATGAATGTTCTAGTGTTCATTTTCTTAAATATTTCATTCAGTGCCATAAGCACAATAACTTTATTTCTTTATATATATATATATATATGACGCGTATATATATATATATATATATATATATATATATATATATATATATATATATATATATATATATAATGTAATATTTCTAAAGTCCAAAATCTCTCGCCATATTAGCTGTGTTTGTCATACCTTAGGGGAGAACTTTCACCAACTTTCATTAACAAGGAAAGGCGAGACAGGGAAACATCCCTGATCTTGTCCAACAGTTTCATCGACCCACTAACCCAGTGAAAGCTTTATTCAATTAGTTTTAATTGGCGCTTTGCAGAGCGCTTGCGTCATCTTGATTCAGACAAGACGCCAAGTCGGGGCGACAAGGAAATTAATACTGATTTCTCTAACGAACTACAGTTGTTCCACCATTCGTCCTCCTCCACAGTTTGCTCGAGAGTCCTGATGGCCGATTCAGAGCCTTGCGGAGTTGATTTCTGACGGAGTTGCTTTCATAGTAATAATAGTAGGTAGATTTTAGGATATTTTTGTAACAATGTCTATGAAAATCCCAGAAGGTATAAAAATATTCATCCATTCATATTTTTACTTTAAATATTTCAATAGTGTTGGCGTTTACTTGATGTAAATCCATTATAATTGAATATAAACTTAAATTCAAACACTTGAACTTACGATTTACACTTTATTGACTACATAGCATGACGCGTTTCGTCGTTACAAACGACTTCTTCAGATGCTAACAGAATAATAACATTTTGAAAAACACAGGTATAAATATCAGGGAATTTGGGATTCTTTGACTTCGGGTTTTCTAAGATATTCCATTCTGAAATATAATTTCTTTTACCTGAAAAGGTTCAACAAGGGTGAATTGTTTAATTCTATATGTTCATTGAGCAAATTTCCAGAATTTTTAAGCCGATTAATTTCCACTATTTTCCAATAATCTAATTGACTACTTCTCTCTATACTGTGTAATTCGAAATATGCTAACCATTTATTAACAGAAAACCAACTTTTGATGAGAATTTAAAAATTTTACACAATATAGAGAGAAGTTGTCGATTAGATTATTGGGAAATAGTGAAATAAATCGGCTTAAAAATTCTGGAAATTTGCTCAATGAACAGATGGAATTAAACAATTCATCCTTGTTAAACCTTTTCAGGTAAAAGAAATTATATTTCAGAATGGAATATTTAGGTAAAACCCGAAGTCATAGAATCCCAAATTCCCTGATATTTATACCTTTGTTTTTCAAAATGTTGTTATTATTCTGTAAGCATCTGACGAAGTCGTTTGTAACGACGAAACGCGTCATGCTATGTAGTCATTGAAGTGTAAATCAAAGTTCAAGTGTTTGAATTTAAGTTTATATTCATTCATATTTTCCTGTGAAAATGTTCAATGGTTTTCACTGTGATTCGTTGAGCAAATATCGTTAATTTAGCTAAAAACCATTATTTTGAACTGTTACGAGCTTATATGAATAAATCAATTAAATATGGGGAGAGAAATATTTGCGGACTTTAGGTACAATTTGAGTCAATGAAATGCAAATCTAATTAATGCTATAAACCTTTGAGAAATAGCTGAACTTTAAATTTCATTGGCTATAAACAGCAGGTTTTTCGTGGGTTGAAAAATATAGCAATAAGACTTTATAATATTCATGTTGGCCATAAATAATACGTTTAGTTACAGACCGGGCTGCATGCAACATCAAAACTTTGAAGTATGCATGAAAATTCTTGAAATATTCATTAGAAATTTTCAAATATCCAATATTGTATAATGAAAGAAGAATAGTATATAAGGAAATGGGAATATATCGACTACAAATTACCAATCATTCAACGTTTTGTATTTTTTAGTTGTTAATAATCAGGAGCTTCCAAATGATCTCGGTCTTTTCACTTTCAGTTGAAGCGGCAGATAAGCTTTATCCTCCAGTTACCATTATTTTTTGCCTTTTCACGTAGAGCTCTCTACTTAACAGACAGTTAAGACCATAGCTTTAATGTATCTTTCGGTCAGATATCCAGAAGTTTAACCGAATACGAGAAGACCGGACCCATATCAACAACAAAGTGAAATATACTTTCATTTTTGCTAAAAAATTAATTATGCAATAAAAAGTTTCATACATCAAAATTGCTAATATTTATGTTTAACTATGTTCATTCGAATTCAGTCAGGTTTGATGCTCATATTGCAAATATAGCAAAAATATGCATCATCAGAAGAAAAAATACTCAATAAACGATGAGAATGAGTTGAAGAATATGGTCTTCAAGTCAAAATTATAAAAACTTAACATACGTTAAAAAGTACCATATCAGAAAATAGAATATGAAGAGATGTATGACAAGACATCAGAGTGGTATTCCATAAAATTTAAATAAAAAAACATAAAAATTTAACTGAGGAAACAATTCAATTCATGCTAAGACGTTTTGTTGATGAATGTTTGAGAATTGGTCATTCATTAATTATAAATGATATTTATTGAAGGATTTTAAAATACACAGTTGAAAATTACGGTATTATGTTTTCAGAGACGATATTAATCGGGGATTGCCTGCATTTTCAAACTTTTCACAGATAAAACAGCCTCAACATTGGCTCTGTGCAAAAAACATCTGAAGTTTTCAATCGATTTTCCAATTGAAATTTTTATGGAATTTATTATACATCTATCTGCATATTCAATCAATGGTTAAATTCATGCAATCGAATTCTTTTAATTATATGGTTTAATTAGGCTTCTTCTTCTTAGGTGATCGTTATTGGTTGGAGTGAACTGAAAAAAAGCTACTTCTACTGCTTCCAAACTGTAATGCTTTATCAGGAACACAGAAAGTTTACCAGGCTCAATATAAGTAATTCTTCGTTTTTAAACGCGGAATAAGCAAGGCATAAACCTATCATCTATTACCACGTGATCTATTACCCCGTGACGACGACAATGAGAAAATAAGTAACAGGGTTTCAGAAGTGGCTTAACGAATTTATTGAATTAAAAGATCCCCTAATAGTTGAATAATTAATAATAATGAATTTCTAACATACTGAATGGGTTAGGATATATCACTGAATACTTTCGTTCATTTGAACTATGTCAAATAAAACATAATTAATTTTTGTTTCCATATAGATTCAACATTATATGATGGATTTTGGAAACACGTTCGTCCAGGGAGTTTAGAAAACGACCGATAATTTAGTAAACAGCCAATTTTTTATAGTGAGACAATAAATGCAGAAGCTTTTCGAACCGATATTCTCTATTTTAATAAATTTATTTTGAATATTCAACTAATTGCAAGTTTTCAATGAAACGGTGGGGACTTTTTCAATTTTTTCCTACTCTTTCAAAATCCATTTGAGGTTTGATATTATTGTTCTTCAAGAAAAAGCTAATATTTTTGAGATTTTTTCTGAAATTATTGAATGATATTACATAAGATTTTTTGTGATCATCGTTTAGTTCAGCCAGATGCTTGTTAGATTTTGTGGATCATATTCATCTAGCCATTGTACAAAAAAAAAGTAAAATTATCGTCGAAATACTGAAAGTACAGAATTACTACAACTGATAATTTTTGATATTCAATAGTGTTGGCGTTTACTTGAAGTAAAACCATTATAATTGAATATAACTAAAATTCAAACACTTGAACTTATGATTTACACTTTATTGACTACATAGCATGACGCGTTTCGTAGTTACAAACGACTTCTTCAGATGTTTTGTTTGCATCTGAAGAAGTCGTTTGTAACGAAGAAACGCGTCATGCTTAACGTGACCATACGTCCCGCTTTGGGCGGGACAGTCCCGTTTTTAGTCAGTCTGCCCCTCTGTCCCCAGCGAGGTCGGTATAGTCCCGCTTTTGCAAACAGATCGAATGATAATTTAAAATGTATTCTTCTCGAATTCTATTTTATTTAAAATTGAACGAATTCCTTGGCAGAGCATTGGAATGATAATGGCAGAATGGTAAACACAAATAGTTCATAAGACTGCTACTGATTGTCTTCCTGTTGACTTGAAATGCATCATAGTGACAATATACTCGTTCGAGTAAAAACTATTTTCTGAGTTTCGACAAATCCCAAATATTTTAAAGACGTTTTTCGAAAATCCCAGCTCAAAATTGTGGTTACATTTTCTGCACACACAAGCAAGCATCCATCTTTCATAAAGCTGTGTTGATAATCGAAGGCCACTACTGGAGCTTCCGTAATCTCCCGCTCTGGTAAAAAAAAAATAAATGGTCACATTAGTCATGCAATATAATGTTGTCAATAAAGTGTAAATCGAAAGTTCAAGTGTTTGAATTTTAGTTATATTCAAGTGATAATTCCATTGCCGTTACTAAAGAAATAGAAATTTCACCTTTTTTACATTTCTTCTCGTAATGAAGTTTCTATTTATCATTCGTTTTTGCAAATTCGCAGTAGGTACTGAACAGCCATAACTTTTTCGTAAATGCATTTTTCAACAAGCGAGAGAAGTCTGAAAATAGCTCATCAGAATCCGCGTGAGGAATTCACTCCACAAAATGGATTTTTATGAGTACAGATATTTCGCGAGCAAATTTGCACTTCCGTTGCTGGAAATTCAATCAAGATTTTATTCTGGGTTCGCCGTTGGTAAATCGCTATATAAGATTTGAAAGTCAATGCAGCATTTCTGGGAATGTGAGTCCTCACTTTGACTTCTTTCAATCCGCTCTCGAATTCAGGAACTGATTGATTCCGGGCGGCTGAGGAAGCGGAGAGAGGGGTGGGGCAAATCCAATCTCACCGCCTCTCGTGTGTCGCATACGTCACTAACCAGACAGATTTTATTGCATTTTCTTCCATTTCCAGATAAAAGATGGACGCCCTTTACTTTTACAGGATTCCTGATAAATGTTCCAATTCTCTGGTGCTAGATTTCCTTATTGGAAACTGAAACAGATTGAATATTATTGACGATAACTCGTTTATCTCATCTTTGTGATATTTAATTTGTGGAATATTTAACTTCTGAACCACATCGGCATTTTTTTCAAATGAAATCAATCAATGTGTCGTCAACTTCATACAAGTTCAAATTGAATAGATAACGGTAATAAAACTCAAGTCCAAAAACCACTTAATTCATTTAATAATGATTTACTACAAATGGTTTGTCCTTTTATGGTGTTTCAATTAATGGAATGCATTCAAAGTGGGTATTTCTTATTATGGTTGCATAGAAAAGAGATATATTCTCCTTATTGTTTTTTCTGTGTACACTAAAGACAAATGGAATTGTGCGGAATGTACAAGAAAGGAGGAATACTTATAACTGAAAAAAACATAATTCTTTGACAGTTAAGAACACAATTCGAAGCACTTCTTCTGTGCTAAATTCCTCAAGAAAATTCTCAATGGACATCATGTTTTTCAAGCTATTATCAACTTTCTATCAGGATTTCCTTTGAATCTTTTTTATGAAATATTATCCTGAAATGATAGTCGAGTAAGTTGGACCATTTTTGTGGAATTAAACGCGTGTTTGGAATTATATTGTACGTGTTAATTTTACATAAAATGTTTTGTAAGAAGAATTTACATAAGGAAGTTTTATTGAAAACTTAAGCACTCAAGAAATTTCAAGAAAAAAAAAAAAAGTTTTCAAGAACTTTTCTAAAAAATTCTTGAAGTGACATGGAGTTGCCTTATATAAAAATTTTTTTAAGGTAATTTCGAATTTTTTTCTGTAATTTCGCTGTTCACTCAGTCTACTCTGAGATGAATAATGAATAATAATAAATAATGAATATTTTAATTTTAAATGACTGTATGTTTTCGAATTATCTCATGAAAGCACCACTAATATCTTACTGAATGATGTTGACATTACTCAATATATGTACCATCATGTATGGGTGATTTTTAAGCGTAGTTTTTTTTAAATCGAATAAAACACTTATTGAAATTGATAACTTGGCCTTTGCCATTTACATTTTAAAGATAACTTCATGTAAATGTTGTCCGCGGCTCCGTATCAAATGGTCCATTCGGAGGGTCCAATTTTGAGTCACTTTTTCGAGCATTTCGGCCTGTATCCCACGAATTACGCGTGTTATGTTATCCTGTAAGGCTTCAGTCCTGTTCGACTTGTCCAAATACACTAACGACTTTACATAACCGCACAAGAAATAATCAAGAGGCGTCAAGTCGCATGATCTTGGCGGCCAATTCACAGGGCCATTTCGAGAGATAAGCGGCTCACCAAATTCATCCTTCAACATGTCCATTGTTTCACGAGCTGTGTGGCATGTGGCACCGTCTTGATAAAACCACATGTTAACCAAGTTCAACTCGCCCAACTGGGGCAAAAAAACTTGCGTATCATGGCTCGATATCGTTCGCTGTTGACGGTTACGTTTCTTCTACGGTCGTCTTTGAAGAAAAATGGACCGATGATTCCACCAGACCATAAACCACACCAAACTGTCGTTTTTTGGGGATGCATCGGTAATTCTTGTATGGCATGTGGCCATACAAGTTTTGTTTATTTAAATATCCGTTAAGCCAGAAATGAGCCTCATCGCCGAACACAATTTTTCGAAAAAATAGCGGATTTTCATTAAGCTGTTGTAAGACCCATTCACCAAAAATTAGAAGTTGTGGTAGGTCATTCGGCTTCAATTCTTGCAGAACTTGAATTTTATAGGTTTTCAAACCCAAATTAACACGTACAATTTTCCATGTGGTTGAGTAACACATGCCGAATTGCTGAGAACGGCGACGAATTGACATTTCACGATCCTCATTAACACTGTACGCTACGGCTGCAATATTCTTTTCAGTACGCACTGTACACATATCCAACAAAATGAACTTGTAGCGAAATTTGGTGATAACAGCACGATTTGTTGATTCATCAGGTCAATTATGTCGACCATAATATGGTCCTAATAAACGATACACATTTCTCACAGAGCACGAATTTTTATAGTAAATTTCAACAATTTGCAATCGTTGCTCGTTTGTTAGTCTTTCCACGATAAAATGGCAGAGTATACTGAAAACTTTCCACTTTGACAGATGACGTTTGGATGCCATTACAACCAGTGCCGCCAACCCGAAAACCTTCACTCTTAACAAAATCACCCGTTATATGTTTGAAGTATATTTATTCATTTATACAGGCTGTCCAAAATGGATGAGAGATTTGAATTGATTAGAAGCCACGGTTTTAGTCTCAGATTGTCTTTTTCAATAAAACTCTAGTCACATTTATTTCGGTTATTCTTAGAAAAAATTGCCACGATGTCTTTGCCGGCACACACTTTCTGGTATGAAACAGTTTTCTATGACAGCATGAATGAGGCTAAGATGATGACTGATGCAGCGTTCTATTTTCAATTGACGCTGTGGCCTTATTGACATAGATATTGGACTTTTAACTTCAAACAAAAGGAATATAAGGGAATCATACAATCTTAAACTCCAATCAAAATTACTGAAAAGGGCCAATAAAGAACCTGGAATGTATGGTGCAGTAGTTTAATTATTTCAAGGAGTGGAAGAGTCTTATTGAAGCTACAATATTGACCAGATAAATATCATCAGATTCAAGCAGAAATATTTGTGTGGTAGTGTCAGGATCTCGAGCACAAGTAGTAACAGTCACACACCAACATTCAAAATAGGCCCAACGATAAAAGGATTTTCGAAAATCGCATGTGGGTTTTCCGAAATCCAAACACGCCACTTTTACTTTGCTTTTTAATTAAGCCATTTGAGTGAACATGTGCTTCTTCGTTTCCATGCTCGAAAAACTAGAATCCATTTGTTAATGTTCAATAAAACAATAACCTTCGATGTGTATGGCCACAAGATTTTTTCGAGAATAATTAGTAGATTCGACTTATCGATTGACTCTTCGTTTCGAATTGATTCTCACACGCTAAAATCTTCAATTAATGTCTTCTCAGTTGACGAAGTTGTGATACTATTTCGACCATATTTCGAATCATAGTTTTGAGTTTAATGGCTTCCAATCTTCCATTATTTTTGATATATTGTTCAATGATGAAAATACGTTATTTTATATTGTTTCACCTCATTTCCATGAACCCTAAACTATCATCTGTCAAATTATATATTTTAAGGTTAATATCAACACACATTACAATATCACCAGGTTTGTTTTTGTGAATAACCGAAATTAGACATAAAAAATGAAGTGTTGTTTTATTTCCAACACAATAAATTATCATATATTAACTACAAATTTCATCGACTATTTCAATAAATTATGTCTCGAAATTCTCCGTTTGGTATTCTATACCTAGATATAATTCAAAGAAAACAAAATATCCGAAATACTAGTACGTTGACAGCAGGTGTTGAGCGATCAGGTGTTTCCTTGCAACTTCGGAGATCCTAACGAGCTGATAGATAACTTGTCAAATTGTTAGACGGAATAGCTTTCGTGTTCTGAATTAGTGAAATTATTAGGTTCTAAATTTTATTAATACTCCTTTTTATCAAATTACCTATCTCGTTCGAAAAATTTAGTGCAACTTCGATAATATCAATTCTTCAAATATGTCTTAGACACATATAATGAATTAGGGGAGGTAGGTATCGGATGAAGTAGGTATATAAAATATGTTTTCAATATAAAGACTGTGAAATGCTCTAGAAACTGAATTTGTTATTAGAGGACTATTCAATGGGTATGTTTCTAAATAGACATCTCATAATCTTCTATGAAAGAATCTGCTGTTTTCAATAAGTAATAAAAATCATTGTCAATTTTAGCAAAAGGAGAACAGATTTTGGCAAGATAATCATGATACGTTGAAGAGAAAAAAAAATTCCTAATACAGAGAAGATGGGAAATTATTTTGGTAGCTATTTATTTTGAGATTAGATATCAAAGAAGAATATTGAAAATTTAAATTGAACTTTGAAATCTTTGGAAAACTAGCAAGTTCAATGTGATATACAACGAAACGTCAACGAAAATAAAGTTTTTAACATTGAAAATATCCTGTTTAATAGTGTTGGCGTTTACTTGATGTAAATCCATTATAATTGAATATAAACTTAAATTCAAAAACTTGAACTTATGATTTACACTTTATTGACTACATAGCATGACGCGTTTCGTCGTTACAAACGACTTCTTTAGATGCTTACAGAATAATAACAACATTTTGAAAAACACAGGTATATATATCAGGGAATTTTGGTATTCAATGGTTTTGGTTTTACCTAAGTGTTAACCTGTTAAACCTTTTCAGGTAATAGAAATTATTTCTCAGAATGGAATCTTAGGTAAAACCAAAACCATTGAATACAAAAATTCCCTGATATATATACCTGTGTTTTTCAAAATGTTGTTATTATTCTGTAATCATCTGAAGAAGTCGTTTGTAACGACGAAACGCGTCATGCTATGTAGTCAATAAAGTGTAAATCATAAGTTCAAGTGTTTGAATTTAAGTTTATATTCAAATATCCTGTTGTTGCTAAAAACATTAAAAATAATAATAATTATATATATATATATATATATATATATATATATATATATATATATATACATATTACTGAGGATAAGAATACCATCTTACCGAGCTGATCAAGAATGATCCTCGGAAAAATTGCCAATAATAAGAGGCTTCAGATAGGGAGACCCGTTTTCCCAAAACTGTTCTAAGCTGCTTTGGAGTGTATGTTGGAGAAGCTGGACTGGTGCGAGAAAGGAATCAAGATAAGTGGCCGCTACCTTAACCACTTGAGTTTCGCTCGCGATATAGTCCTGTTCTTCTATGATGCTACCGATCTTCAGGAGCGCATCAATGAACTGAACATCACGAGCAAGGAATAGGTCTGGAAATAAACAGCGCAAAAACTAATATAATGCTGAACACTTTCTGCATCGGAGAGCAAATGGAGGTGGACGGATCCCCATTAGAAATTGCAGCGTCATGCACATATCTGGGACAGATTGTCACGGGAGACGGGTATATTACACCGGATATCGTGCAAAGAAACAGAACAGCTTGTGGTGGTACAGTTGGTCGACTGAAACACATCTTCAAATCAGATATGCCACTATCTTTAATGAGCAAAGTGTTTGACCAATGCGTATTACCAGCGATGACCAATGCCAGCGAAACTTGGACCCGAAATCTGCTCACATCCAGAAGCTTCGAACAACCAAGCGAAGTATATAAAGATGAATGATGGGCATAACCATACGAGATAGAATGTGCTACAGCTGGATAAGAGGTCAAACAATGGTGAAAGATGTCGTGGAGTGTGTATAAAGGTCAAAGTGAGACAGGGTAAGACCAAGAAAGCGCCCTCATGATCGATGGGATAAGAAACCATGTGGATTGGCTGGGCGTTGTCTGGAAGAGAGAGACTGCCGATAGGGAATCTTGGCAAAGACGTGCGAAGGCCTTCGTTCTGCAGTGGACGGAGTTATATATATATATATATATATATATATATATATATATATATATATATATATATATATATATATATATATATATATATATATATATATGTATATATATATATATAAAAATATATTCTCTGATTAACAAACGTATATATATATATACTTCTGATTAACAAACGTTACTTCTAGACAACTCAGCATATTTTGACTGATTCTTATCAGTCTTTTTCTTTTTCTATTTCTTTGGTCAAGTCGTATCAACAGTTTTATCTTTATTTTATTATGTTCCATATTAAAAATTCTAATAATTTCCACAATTTTAATTTTAGTCTGACAACAGACAAGTGTAAAGTGTAAAAAATGTAATATAATGTAAAATAAGTGTAATAAATGTAAAATTGTTAAATATAAAATATGAAACTTAATATAATTACAAAAAAATAGCATAAAGTGAAACGAAATATGAATAATTGGAATCTAAAACTTGACAAAATACAAAATAACTCAAATATGTTATTAAGTAACAGTTTGTTGATTGAAGATTTTTGTGACTTATGTTATAAGATACATTCAGTATCCCAGAAACAGTCATAGATGTGGATAATGGCATGTGCCTTCTTTGAATCAGATACGTAGCTTCGGATCCCAGTTAAGTTTGGAAGTAATGAAAGTCCAAATGGACAAGAAATGTCAAGTTTACAACAAAAATATACAGAAGAGTCGACCTTTCAATTATTTGTCAAATTTTGTTGACCTATTCTGATCATTAACATTCCTTGACAGTCTCAATAATTATACACCCTATTCAATCAATACAGTCTACAACCTTCAAAGATTTATTGAACGCCAAATTCAATCAATACAATGTACAGTCTACAACCTTCGAAGATTTATTAAACGCCAACAATTTCTCGAAAAATACAATTTAATGTGAAAATAGGAAGGCATTTATTACAAATTATACTATATATAATGGACACGTAAAAGTAATTATAGATCTTTCTGATAATATGGGCTGTGGGTTCTCAACCATCATATTCATTTTAATTATTATCTATAATACTTCGTTTCCTATGAACTGAGAGTTAATTATAAATCATCTAAATGACAGGTGCAGCATATATAACTGATGTCAAATGCCAGACCGGCTGGCTATTCAACAGTAAATTGTTTTAATTGAGCTACATTTGGTAGCCTACCGAGTTACATTTCATAATGGCATTGTTATTTTCGTTCGGTTTGGCAGATGTGATAGGTTGGTATTACTTTAGGAATTTCGTAACCCCAAATCAAATATCTGGAATACCTCCAGATAGCGGAATCTTTGAAGGAATTGATAACAGAAGGATGTGTTTCTGATGTGAGTGGGATCATATGATTAATTTAATTGTATGATATTCCAATGAGTAACACAAATATTGGTATGGTGTGGTTATTTTTGTAAAATATTATTTCTTGTAATTCAGAAAGAGAAGGATCAAGACTAACTCTATGAATATTCGAGCAAACGAAAAACATATTTGTTTGATAATAATAATAATGATAATAATAATAATAATAATAATAATAATAATAATAATAATAATAATAATAATAATAATAATAATAATAATAATAATAAATAATAATAATAATAAATAATAATAATAATAATAATAATAATAATAATAATAATAATAATAATAATAATAATAATAATAATAATAATAATAATTATAATAATAATAATAATAATAATGATAATAATAATGATATTTATTATTGACAGCAAATGAAACAACGTCAGTAAAAACAAACAAAATTAGCATTTCAACACATATTCCAGTAATCTTCCAAGGAGTATGGTTCCAATTCAGTTAAGAGTTTTTTAACATTATTTTTAAATTAACTCAGTTTTTCAAATCTCTTCACTCTATCCGGAAGCTTATTGAAGAATCTCACAGAAGTGTAATATGGATGTTTAGAAGCAGTCAGTCTATGCTTAGGAAAGCGATAATTCAAGTTACGAGTGCTGTAATTGTGCATTTCGTTGCATTTATCAAATTTCTCCCTATGTATGTGTGAAAAAATGAGATTTTCCAGGATGTAATGAGCATATACCGTCAGAAAGTAATTTTTCCGGAAGTGTCCCCTGCTAGATTCTCTCCATTTGAGTCCCAAAACTGTTCTTATGACTTGCTTCTGAACGCAAAAATATCCTTTGTTAATGAACTGCTGCCAATGAAAATCAGCCCAAATTTCATCAAACCATTTCATCAAAAAAGTTTCCATAGTAAAGTACAAAAAACTCAGATAATCTAACATCTCTTGTGTTTTTTTTCAAACTAGTGAGTTTTAGAAGAATTCATTCATGTTCATAAATTTTATGATCATATATACTTTATGTTGATACCTTGAGGCTATTCAGAAAAAGTCCTCAAAATTCTCTGTTTGCAGAGAGGATAATGTTTATCCCAAGAGAGGAGAGTCAATCATAACGAGTTATTGAGTCGATTTAGTTTAATCTCATTGCAGGACAGGAGAGAAACTTTGTTTCTGAAATTTGATACAAATTACTGCTCAACAGCATTTATACTCTTTCTCTCTTGTTCGCTTTGAAATTTCGTGTTCTTATGCAAAATTTTTGTACTACAGAATTATTCCACCTAGAGACTCCAAGGACCAACTCGCTAATACAATCGCCCATTTGGTTTATGGAGTCTACATTCAAAAGACTTACTGATAAATATTGGCATACCTTTGACTCCATGGAAGCTATTATTAGGAGTTATGTGAACAAAGGAAATTGACTAAAATGAATTGATTCAGATTGAGTTCTTTGTAATATTTCGTTCAATTCGATCAGGTATTTAGTTAATAGTTACTTTTTTAGTTTTTTTGAGATTAGATTTAGCTCTTTGTTATATTTCATTTTATTCATTTATTTGGTTATTATTCAACATTATGTTATTACTTTCTGTAATTGGGTATTATACCAGTTGAAAATAAAAAACTTATTATAATAGAACAATTGTTAAACTGATTTACATATATATTAAAAAGAATACTGCATGACGTACGTTTCGATGAGATTCACCTTTTTCAAATGCTACGTGCAGACTAATGACTCTTTCTCGAATACATACAATATATAAACTTAAATTATGAATACAGAGAAAACAGGTTAGATAACAGGTAGAAGGGATCAATTCATACTGAACTACTATATAGTAAACTAAGTAATTTTGAAAGATTGAGAAGGGGGCTTGAGGTATGATCGATTTGGCTGTTCAAAAGGTTGCCAGAATATTTGTATTTATTAATTTGAAGTGATTCTAACAAATTAAGCTTCACTCCCTTGTTTGCGGTATTCGAAATTTCAAAATCGGAATTGAATATATGATTTTCATTAATGAAAATCATGCTGAATCAGGAATGAAGTTTAATTTGTTAGAATCACTTCAAATTAATAAATACAAATATTCTGGCAACCTTTTGAACAGCCAAATCGATCATACCTCAAGCCCCCTTCTCAATCTTTTCAAAATTACTTAGTTTACTATATAGTACTTCAGTATGAATTGATCCCTTCTACCTGTTATCTACCTGTTTTCTCTGTATTCATAATTTAAGTTTATATATTGTATGTATTCGAGAAATTGTCATTAGTCTGCACGTAGCATTTGGAAAAGGTGAATCTCATCGAAACGTACGTCATGCAGTATTCTTTTTAATATATGTGTAAATCAGTTTAACATTTGTTCTATTATGTTTATCGATTTACATCAAGTATCGGCCTCATCAGTTATCAATTTAAAAAACTTATTATTATTGTTATTGAACACTTGTTTTTTTCTTGAGAAATGAGAGTGTTAATTAAACGTTTCCCATGATTTTGTTATGTCTTTGTATATACGAGTGTGTTTTCTAATCGAATTTTGATGCCACAAAATTTTTAAGCTAAAAAGTATAATAATTACGACTGGAGTGCAATAGGTAGGTCCTTTTCATCAGATAAATGCTAATTAGATAGCGAGAAATATTGACGATAGAGACACTGAATTATTTCTGGCTCTCTTGAAGATGCATCGGTACAGGAAAAACCTAATTTTCCAAATAAAACTACTTATCCAAAATTCGTGATTATCCTTAACTGCCGGTGACATGCGATCAAGAGATAAACAGCAAAGAAGAGAACTCGCAAGCAGGTATAACAGCGATTAAGTCGCCACTTGAGGGAGATCATCAGCATGCAAATATCATTATCTACTTGAATAGTCATTCAATTGTCGAAGATGAATACAGAGCGGGATAAGGGGCTGGAATGGCCACAAGCCCATGTTGCCCTGGTAACGCGGCAACGTTCAATGCCCCATACAGGATCGTGCTCACCCCGGATGTTACGTAAATTTCACTGAACTCTTCGGGATATATCCACCTGAAAATTTTTTGCTCTTGTATTTTTTAAGGATTTGAAAAAAAAACATCGTGATTATTTCAATCTAGCATAACATATAGAGCAATTTTTAGACTGTGAAAAACTTCTTATTCAGTTTATAACAATACCACGCATTGCGCTTCACAGTAAATATAATAGGATTTGAATGTGTATGGCTGCTACTTGATCTAAATCTATTTTAAAATGGTCTTAAAACACCGTTTTTTAGATTTACATGTTTTCATTCAACAATTGTTACGTATATTTTACAATTACGATCATTGTTCAGTAGGTAGGTACTTGCCACAATACCTACAACAGTACGACCATCAATCTGAAGACACCATAGTAATGATGAACACACGTCAGAATCAGTGTGTGAATCTAGAAAATAATATTTTTAATCACCGTTTCAATTTTTTACGATAAGGGGTTCCAATATTGAAAATGCGACTATGTATACTGGAAATTATGATTAAAATTAGAGTGAAATTCATCCTAATATCGGTTACATTTCCAACGCTAAAATTAGAATATAAATGGAATGAATTTCACGATTCCCAAGGGGATTACCATTTGACATTGGCTTAAAAATCCATGGATTGTAGAAATCGACGAAGAGTTGTTTTATCCCACTTTCTAATCGATTTCAATGATTTCATCTCCAGAAAATCGCAGAGTAAGTGTCACACTTATTTATTCATATATTACAACTAGATAGCTGGTTCATTTTAGCTATCTCGATCATTATAATACCAATGATGTGAGCTGTTTGAGTGGTGCTTGCGTGAGTTGTAGTTATGCGACTTGATCGATGCATTTCCTTGTTCTTTCCGATAATGCGCGGTGTCGAGTTATGATTTATTTCTTTTGTTGGTTTACGTCGCGTTTGTTTAGTTCTCCCTATTGTTCTATTGCTATGGCCTTTCGAAAAATGCGTTCTTTATATTTTTCGAAAGTTGCAACTTGTTTCATTGGGGGTGTTCATAAAGCGCAATAAAATTTACAATTTTTATGTTTCTACTTTGGCGGATATTCTTCTGTTCCTCAGTATCAATTATAAATATATGAATATATTAAAACGTCGATAACACAGATCAATGGTCCAACATTTCTCTTAAATTTGAGCTGGTGCCTTTTTGAAGACGATGTTACAATAATCAACCTAAACCATGATATACCTGTTTTCACAACGAATACTCTACTGATTTTGGAATGTGAAGTAACCACTGTACCTGATTATTTTTACAAATTTTTTGCGAGTGGCTGAAATGTGCATTTTTCATTTCTACTTATAACGAAATTTTCAAATCAAAATGTTTTATTCAATTGAAAAAGTGGTGAATTTCATAAATTTCTTGTTTAAATTTCCAGTATTAATTCGTATTCATGAAGATAAGCACTAGATATAATTGTTTTCTTATTTTTACCTACAATCAACAGTTTGAAACCCTCCTATAAAAGCACATATTACAAATGTTAATTACTTATAAACTAAAGTTTTCGATGCATTGACTATTTAGATCTATTTAGATCTATAAGTTTTCGATGCTATTGACTATTTAGATATATATTAAGAAAGAAATTATTAGGTTTTTTGGTTCTCAAAATTATTTATTGAAAATCTTCAGGACATTACGTTTCGGTCCATTTTTTTGGGCCATTTTCAAATTAAGTTTATCAATTCATCAATTATTGTCATCAACAAACAAAAACAATACTTACAACTTCAATACTTATTACTACAATATGAAACGATATTCAAATGAAGAAAGGTTTCCAATAATTATTACACTTTTAATAAAAACATATGTTGCTTTTTAATCGATACGATGTCGTTCACATTCGCATGAAGACTAGTCTTCTTGTTTCATATTGTAGTAATAAGTATTCTTTTTGTTTGCGTGTTGATGACAATATATTGATGAACTTAAATCGAAAAAGGCCCAAAAAATGGACCGAAACGTAATGCGCTCAAGATTTTTAATAAATAATTTTGAGAACCAAAAACCCAATAACTTTTTTCTGAAAATATAAATAAAATCGTTCAAGATAGCAATGAATATATATATATATATATATATATATATATATATATATATATATATATATATATATATAATAGCATAAATGGCAAAAATATGTTCAGAGGCATTGTAGAATCAAACATAATTATTATAATGAGAGTACTAAACGTTTCTAAATACAGTGCACCTAAACTTATCTAGGTTAATAAACAATAATATTTTGAGAAATAGCTACACGTTTTCAAAATTTGGCTGAGACATATCTATAATTATCCAGAAAATGAGATACATTGGAAACTGAAAGGCAGCTTAAAATTGAATTTGCTTGAAAATTCACCCCAATTAACATTGAGTGATTGAAGTTATCCCTTATTTCAGTGAAATAACATTTATAGTGGATAAAAAACAGGTTTCTAAATGGCTCCACTTGTGAAGTAAGCATTTTCGGATTTTTCCACGTTTGAAATTCTGATAATATTTCATTAATATTCATAATCTCTGAACTTATAAAACAAATATTTTCAATAAAAACAATCTGAAAGTTAGATGAAACGAATATTTTTAGAACAAGAAATATTCGAGAAAATAAAGCTTAGACTACAATTAGATGATAATAAATTAAAAAAATGTTGTTGCATATATTCTATCTAAACACAAATTACTGAAATGACAAAAATCACAGAAAGTTCCAAATACTGTTTTTTTCATAATATTTCTGCTAGTAAAGCAAAAGTTTTTCATAACTGAGATTGAATTCTTACTTACCTCTTGGTGAAACGTGATTAAATAAAAATTTAAATCAAGCTATTTACTTAAGACTGATAATGGGTGCCTTGATAATTAGCTGACTGCTAGAAATATCTCGACCCAACGTTGTAATATTATTTTGTTTTTCAATATAATTTTGAAACATTAAGCCAAAATTTTGTTTCAATTGAAAAAGTTTCAATTGAAAGTAGGTGGGTTTTTTCTGATCCAATTTAAATAATAATTCCGTTTTCCACCATAAAAATGAAGAATGCAGTATGGATATAAGAACATGACGAAAATTTCAAATCATTCTTCAAATATAAAATTTCTATATATGTCATTCGATGAAAATTTTTATTATAAAATCTGTACCAATAAGCTTTTTGCATTTGACGTCAATATTTGATTTGAAATTTCGAGTAAAAAAAGTATTTGCATATCACGGTCCTGGCATAAGGTGTGGAGTTGTATGGTACACGGCAGGGGGCTGAAGGGAAGGGTACATACACCGGGAAAGGGTGAGAGCAGGCGAACTTGAGCACGATCAATCCTGAAGCCTTTGTGCAGCGCCTATTGTGGAACACAAGTGTGTTTCCATTTCCTGTTGAGATGTTTCGTCATACTTTTTTCAACTTCATTTTTATTTTTCACTCTCCTTTATTTTTTGATAAGGACGTATATTTAACTTTGTGTTTTTGTTTACTTCGCTAGATAGGTTTTCTGACAAGGACGTATTCATGACGAATTCTCTCTGCAAAGACAAATTGGTCTCTGGATTAATTGAAAGTTTCTACGGAATACTGAAGAAGACGAGTGTTTTTTATTTCAAACAAAAATCAGGAGATATATATGCAACGAATTCATTTTCGATTCCTTTTGACAAATGACTGATGAATTTGTCGATTGTTATTAGGATTCAGAATATTGAAAATCGTGAAAAATATTGAAGGATTATATCTACGATTATGAAACATTTTCGTTTTTTATAACAATCTTATATTGAGAATGAAATATGCAGAAGAATAGTTTTGCTGCAATCCATTTTGCACTTTCGGTCAAGTGAACATCATATGTTCAGAAAGAAGAATACTGGATGAAGAGTTCACAAAAGTCTTTAACTTTGTCTTGATAATGATTTAATAATAATAATAATAATCAATTCTTTATTATCAACAGGTATAATATCCAATTTAAAAAAATAATAACATAATGTTAAATAATAACTAAATAAATCAAATGAAAAGAAATATAACAAAGAGTTCAATCTAATATAAAAAACTAAAAAACTAACTAAAATCTAAATAATAGAATTAAATAAAATATTACTAAGAACTCAATCTGATTAAATTCATTTTAGTCAATTTTCCTTCTTCACATAACTCCTAATAATAACTGCTATGGAGTTAAAGTTAATGTCACATTTAATTAACAAGGCACTATTCAAAATTTTTCTTACAATTACTGTGAAGTTAGTCTGAAAGTACATTTGTTTCTTGAATTTCAAAAAAAAGTAGGAGTATTCCCAAATGCATTGAGTTCGAATATTATTGCATTTTACGTGTTTAGTGGTTGAAGAACTGTATTTCTCAATTCTTCTTTTCAGGTGGTTTGTTTCCAGATGTGTTTTTCAAGCGCCCCAAGCGTTTCTTCAACTGCATTACGTTGGCATAAGTTTTATCACTAACGAGGAGAATTTATTTTGTGTATTTGGATTGGATTTTGGATATGGACAAAATACTCGTACTTATTTTTAAAATTCAAGTGTAAGTTTGAAAACAAACGAACTTTCGGACTAACTTCACAGTAATTGTGAGAAAAATTTTCAATAGCGCCTTGTTATATCATTTGTTAAGTTGATATTGTACAATTTTAGCCCTGAAGAAGAAAATAAACATTTTCGAACGCTTGGAAAATACTGAAGAGGTAATTTATTTTCCTGTCCTGGACTGCAATCCCAATTAAACACTGAAAAAATATATATATATATATATATATTTTTTTTATTCATTATAAATCAGTCGTTTACACGTGTTTTGGGCTTGTTGGCACTCTTGAGGAAAGCGTAGTTCAAGTACCAACTTGAAGACGAAAACTTACGAAAAGGAGTCGAGTATTTGTGGCTCCTAATATATATATATATATATATATATATATATATATATATATATATATATATATATATATATATATATATATATATATATATATATATATATATATATATATATATATATATATATATATATATATATATATATATATATATATATATTATATATATATATATATATATATATATATATATATATATATATATATATATATATATATATATATATATATATATATATATATATATATATATATATATATATATATATATATATATATATATATATATATATATATATATATATATATATATATATATATATATATATATATATATATATATATTAGTGTGAGTGTGTGTGCTTGAATATGTGTATGTGTTCTAGGTACAAAGAATGAGAGCACAAACTCCTGAGGTTCATGACAATCAAGAATGAGCTAAATACCTAAAAACAAAGAAAAAATTGGAGAACGTTAGAAATTTTTGGAATGTTAAGTTAATTAAAATTATTGTAGTAGGGTGGGTATACAGCGCTCGAAATGAAATTGTGGTAGGCAGTAAACGGCCTCTGTTTCTTTTTTCCCCGTTTCATTTTCAAGGTATTTGTGAGAAGTAAATAGAATTGCTCGGTCCGCCGCTATTATTA
This sequence comes from Henosepilachna vigintioctopunctata, assembly GCA_030704895.1. Lineage (NCBI taxonomy): Eukaryota > Metazoa > Arthropoda > Insecta > Coleoptera > Coccinellidae > Henosepilachna > Henosepilachna vigintioctopunctata. Next base: position 3,762,619 of record JARQZJ010000066.1, read on the forward strand.
CGGCAACCAGGTTGGTATTTAAATTATCTCGGTGCGTTGCCCGTTTAAACTGCGATATAATAAAAAGAATGCTTATCTTCGTAAGAGTTCTCGGCAATTAAAATATTTACCTCAACACAAATAATGATTCTGCGAAAGTGTCAACCAAGACTTTATGAAATCTTGGAAACACTATAATACGGAGTAAATTGGTACTTTAATAAGGGATAAAAGAATTATAAGTAATTGTGCTTGATGTAATGCATTAGATGAACACTGTTTTCTACGAGTACAAATCATTTTAATACGTAAATTTTTCACCAAGCCGACTAATTCACTTAAGAAATGAAATATTTTAAATGGGTTCAACAGATGTTCCGTTTTCATAGCAATTTTCAAATACGAAACTTCGATGATGTGTTTAGATACTAACGATACAAAAGAATTCTGGAAATTATTTCACCAATACAAATATAACATAGAATATTGAGATACATTGGCAATGAGATTTTGGAAACATGTGTGTTGCAATGGTAAATATTGAGAATAAAAATAAAATTCTCTGAGAAGAGTTCCTCCCAAATTTTCGAAATTTGTCTTACTTGAACTATTTTGGATCTGATTTTTCTCTTGATTCCTATAGTTGGAGTTGTGATGTGTAAACATTATTCGACATTTCGTAAGATTATACGAGATTGAAGTCGTTGCCTCACTTGGCGATAGACTTGGTACAACTGATGAAACAATTTCTTCTTCCGTTAAGTGTTTCATTGATTTTAATATTCTTCGCATTATCTCTTGAAATTTAAATTTTTCGAATGAATGTTCTTATGTTTCACTATTGTTAAACATAACAGTGAATATTCAAATATTCACTGTTCCAATACATTGCTTTATTTTATCACAATAATCAATTGTCAGTGTATTTGCAGGTAGTGTTGCCCAAAGCAAGATCAAGACGAGACTTGGGCAGTCTTGGTCTTGGTCTTGCGTGAACAAACATGGTGTTGGTCTTGGTCTTGCACAATGAGTCTTGGTCTTGCTGCAAGAGTCTTGCAAACTCTTGCAGTCTTCCAAGTACATGATAGATTGTGCTTTTTATTCAAAATTTCAATTTAGATTTTCGGTCAGTTTATCATCATCATTTATGTAGACATAAATGATGATGATAATAATAAAAATCGGAACAAAGATTCAATTTATAATAAAAAAACGGATGAAAATGTCTTTATTGAAAGCACAAATTCCTACGAACAAGATTTTACAGTGCGAAACTAGCCTATGATACACCTTAATAATTTTTTATGTTTACAAATTGAAATTATTAACAATGATTTGATAACAATAAATTCTAAATATATTTATAAAGAATTCAAGAAGATCCAAACGTAAACAGCAATATATAGCTTACGCTACTTCTTTTTAACCAAATGAACACAATGTGAAACTGATAAATACAATAACAAAATCACAATACGTGCAGAGAATTGAACAATCATAACCTTTTAGTACTACAGCTATACACATCAGAATAATTTTCAAAATACTTCTAAATAATTGTGAAAGAGGTATATCTGAATAAAATGTGAAAGAATGATAAAAACAATTCGTTTATTTCCTTTGGTGCCACAATTCATTAGCTCATTTTAAGAGCTCCTAAAATAAATACGAAAAATTGTAAATCTTATTTCTTATATTTCTAATACAAACATTAACACAAACTTGAGTTCAATGACAAAAGCACAAAATTTACCTTAAATTCATCATTATTCAGTACGCAATAGTGTATGGTATGCAGCCTTCGTATAGACCAGCATAGTTAGCATTTCATGCTGAACTGCAAGACCGCGAGAGTATTGCATCTCAGTCTTGTTCTTGCGTAAGTCTTGCAAGGTGAGTCTTGGTCTTGGTCTTGCATTCAGCTAGGCGGTCTTGGTCTCGCCAAAATGCAAGATCAAGATCAAGACTGCAACACTGTGAGTCTTTTTGGGCAACACTAGTATACACGTATATTATGTATTCATATTCTGTATATACCTACATATAAATATTTTCATTACAATTAAACTTAAACTTGAAATGTTATAAAAGATACGTTGCTTATATTCAAAATATATAGTCCAAGATCCCTGAGCGATCTGACATAACTTATTTTCACTTAGATGAAACCTTAGATTCTTAGTAGCGTTTCATCTGCTTTGCATACCTGCGTGCTTGTGAAGCTCACTATGTGACACCGGAGCAAGTACCAGATGGAAAAAGAAACTGAAAATAAGGGTAACTTAACTCAAATTTTTATATCTGATTTATGTATGTTTGTAGAATACTTTTTGAAGTAGTATCACTAAGCGTCAAACACTTCCCATGGACCAAATGTTCTGCCAGACGATTCAAATATATGAATTTCACATATATATACATGCTAGATCAAAATAACATTTTGAATTGACATGTGAAGATAAGTGGAGTTAATATATTTTTGCAGAGCTTTGAATTGCCTGTCAAAAGTTCTGGTCCATGGAAAGTGTATGAAGCTCATGGATACTACTTCGGAAAAATATTCTACAAAACATTTATGAAAATCACTCATAAAAATTTAAGTTAAGTTACTCTTATCCCCTATTTCCTTTCTCGCCTGGTGTATGCCCAGCTGTCATAAATCCAGCTCCACAAGCACGAAGGTATTTTGAAGTTTCATCAATGTGAAAATGAGTTATGTCATGTTGGAATCTTTTCACACATTTACTGAATATAACATATTTTGAAATCATGAAAAGTCATTTCTATTACTATTTCAAAGTTATGGACATGAACGTTCAAGAAGTTAATGCCAATACAATCGAACGATTGAACAAGAGAATCCCCGAAAGACAATTTTATTGGGCCTATAGAATCCATGAAATATTGAAAATTAATAATCCGTTTAGATACAGAAAAACATGGATATACCTGATATCCGTGATGCGATTCTTCCCCTGGTTTTGACAATCTACAGAGGTAGTAATAATTTTAATTCGAAGAAAGAAAGCATACAATGAAATATGTATAAGATGCTCAAAACGAGGGTCGGATTTGGAAGCGAAACACATCTTCCGGACCCTGCGTGTGCAGTGCGTGCCTCTTGATATCCATTGTTCAGAAGCGTGTAGCAGAACAGCCCGAATCCTCGCCCTCAGCATCGATATAATGATGGATTTAACCCGGAGAATTTCTTCAAATTGAAAGCATTTTTTTCTGCTTTTGCTTTCTCATGGCTTTATTCGAATGACATCATCATGAGCACAGGGATCTACGTAATTAATGTAGGCCGAGCCATTGCGACCTTCTTTATAAACATATAAAGAATATATATATATATATATATATATATATATCTATATATTATGAAATAAGGTGATTACCTGATTTATTATTTATTAGGATTTAGTATGATTGGTTGTTTCAGGTTTAATATATACAAAATTGTGTTCTCACTTATATTTATAGCAAACATTATATGTTCTTGACCATTTTATATAACTATAAACGTTACACTAAGATTATAACTGCTGAAGAAGAGAGTAAACGCTCTCGAAACGTATAAATATAAGTGAGAACACAATTTTGTATATATTAAACCTGAAACAACCAATCATACTAAATCCTAATATATATATATATATATATATATATATATATATATATATATATATATATATATATATATATATATATATATATATATATATATATATATATATATATATTTATAGAAAAAAAAATACAGAGTATTAGGGTATGTGGCAGAAAAGGTAAAAAAAACTCATTAAAGTGAATCCAAGCTTTCGGAAATATTTATTTCCATCCTCAGGGATCTACAAAGATAAAGTTACATCAAATAAACATGAACTCACACTTTTTTGAGGTTGGTTTAAATGATGTTTATACAATCTGCAACTAGAGTTACCGAAAACAATCGTCCAAGAATGAGTTAATTAAATTAAAAATAGAGAGAATACGTATATACGACAAAATCATTCAGTTTATTTGACATTTGTCAAGGTGTCAAGAACGCAGCCACGTCAACGTCAGATGTATCGTAAAAATTAATTTAAACATGGTGGTATACTCAGACAGATCATTTATCAGGAATGGTTAGACTCAGACGCTGCCTTGTCCCATCATATTACCCAAGGTGGAAGTGTTGTTGATTTCCGCATAACACAGGAACTGGACGACAGTCAACATTATAATGGACTTCCAGTCGTGAAAGGAACTGAGGACAACGAAAATATGAATGATATAGGTCAGATAGAAACTAGTCATCTGGAAGAACATAGAGGGGAACCTATAATTTACACATCCTTACCTTATCTCAAGAACATGACTCCAAGACTTACGAGACTTTTTAATTACGCCCTGAAGATGAAGATTGCGAATAGGTCTGTACTTACCCTCAATTCATTTTTTTCAAAATTAAAGGATAGGGTTCCAAGAGAATCTCAGATGGACGTTGTCTATAGCATTCCTTGTAACAACTGTGAAAAAATATATATAGGCCAAACTGCCAGACCCCTAAAAAATAGAATAGTTTCTCACAAGAGTGAATGCAGGCTTCACCCTGAGAGATATGCACTTGCTGAACACGTAAATAAATATGGACATAGTGTGGATTATGACTCTACGAAAGTTTTACGTAGACAGCAGAATCGTAGAAGAAGGCTTTTATGGAGATGGCTTTCATTTTCCCAGAAACAAACAGTATGAATAGAAAAACTGATATCCATCAATTAAGTTCAGTGTATGCGTATTTGCTGTTTTTGGACATAGGTCAGACCTTTCAGTTTGAGTCTTCTCGTTTTAGTGAAGTCACAGATACCGTTCAATCTACACTCCTGTAACGATATAGTGGTTAAGTTGAACATCGGTTGGTAGCAACTAATTTTTATGATAGAGTTTTTGCGTATTTATGCGCTTTGATTCTTTCTTCGAGATTTTGTGATGTTTGTCCTATATAGCATTTACTGCAATTATTAGGTACAAGGTATATTATTAAGAGTATGAGCTTTTCTCTGAGTTACTGTTTCACTTTTTAATTTTGTATATATTCATTTGATTTGATTTTTGGAAGTATGTGCTATTATTGAATTATAAGGTTTTAATATTTTAGCAATGTTTGTACTCAATTTTGAAATATATAATATTATATAATATATATCTGATATATAACTCATACGGTTAGTTATTATAGCAATCGTTGCCGAGTGCTACTCCATCTTTAGAAATTTTGGAAAATTGTCCAGAAATTGTCAAAAAATAATATGAATCTTTCAAACGAAGCCATGTGTTTTTTTTTCGGGTTTATCACACTTTATTATTAAAAAAAACAAAATAACTCACTTCAATTAACAAATAAATAATATTGTTGACATAATGTCCAACGAATCGAAAACTTGAAAGTATAATTACTTAGCTAAAGATTTTACTTGAGTTTTCACAACAAAGATAATTGAACGTGAACAATAAGTAAAGTTTTCCATTTTTTATTTGAATTCATACTCTAGGAGAAACTAGAAAAATGAAGTTATAAGTATGAAAATCCAATATGATAAATAAAATTTTTTTAATGTGCTCTTCGAGGTTATAAAACACAAACTTTGATAAAATTGCACGAAACATTAATTTGTGATTAGTGTCAACAACCCTATTCTCTTTCTCCTGTAATTGAGCTTATTGAAAGCGATATAAATTCGCTTGAATAGCACCAGGGACGTCATCAATAAAATACACCCAGTATGTCATGTACAATTCAGCGGAGTGAAAGCCGAAGCCCTTGAAATTTGCCACATCGCTCGTTTGAATTTCACAGAACAAAGAAAGCAACGGTAAAACTGCGATAATGCAGGACATAGGTATGGATGTCTGAAGAGAGCAAAAATACAGCATTCAACATGGCCGTCGCGGAATGGGGACGACAAGAGCACTTGAAGGCAAGAAAAATTGATGCAATAAAACGTGTGCGATACGAGAGGTGCTCGCTAGAAATATGAGATAAGAGGAGAATGAAAAACTGCCAGATATTGTACGCCGAATGAGAACGCACACATTGTAATATGAATGCTCTGCCTCGAGCTACGAATCTCGCAAGCTCTTTTGATTACTTCCTCAGTCGAGTGTCTTTATCTTTTCCTGAGTATCGTCTTAAACATGATGTCGGAGATCATTTTCCCATTCTCTCTGGAATTCATTTCGGATCACATCAACTTTATATTTTGTCTGGATATTACTGTTCTCGGTTCCACGACTGAACGAAATTTAATAATGGTTTTGAAGTTCGTTCAATATGTGCTATATTGTATTTTCATTTTCGTGATATTAAAAATATCTGAGTGAACTATAGGACAAATATTTCAGTATTTACATTGAAGTATTCGAAAAAGTCGAGAATATCATGAGAGGAAAAATGAGAAATCATAGAATTTGCGCCTAGGATTTTCATCTTTTTCCTGAATGAAAAATTCTCGCGATTGTAATTTAAAACCTTTCACTTCGAAATTTTGCAATCACAAGGTGAAAGATTTAGTATTCCTTAGAAATATAGAGATGCATCTCTGAAGGAGACTTTTGTTTACTTACTTCTTGTGAAAGATTCATATTTCAGTTATTTTTGCTTTGATGATGCGCAACTTGAACAAATTAAAAACTGAATCAATTAAAACAATAAATAATTAAGGGAAGAGTAATAAAATCAACATTTTATATTATTAGAGATTAAATATTGAGTCGCTGAAAAAATAGATGATAAATCAATATTTCTTATAACTGAATTATTTTCTAACTTATTATATTACTTAAATTATTTCTAATTTTTGAAATTTTGGAATTACTCCCAAATTTTTATCGAGCAATCTGTGAATAAAATTCTGTGAATTAAGCCAAGTACTTTTTATTGAATTTATATTGAACACAAACGATTTCGTCTCATTTTCGATAACATCGTATTGGAATGGGAATAATTCTACGGATATGAAAAATATACTTATTATATATTTGCTAACAATTATGAGTGAAATGAGGATTCATTGCTGAGCCAAACAACTAATTACAGTGTAATTGATTTATTATCATTTGGTTATCGATTCTACGTTCTGACGGATATCGATCAACGTTCTGTTATTTATCAGATTCAATGTGCGATAATTCTGTTTATAATTGAGTCTTTGATCTATTCACAAAACTTCAATTACATATCTATATATTTTACACATTGAAAAATGACATATTAGTCATGATGTCAATGACCACTAAATTTTTATGTAAATAATAACTACTATAACACATTCATTTATATGTAGTAACAATTATTTTAAGTGAAAAGCTTTGGTGAATGTTACTTTAGATGAAATTTATGGATTAGGAGAAAACAATATATAATTCGCTAATTTACAAATATATTCAAAATAATATGTGCCTGTATTTTTGATCGAAACATTTGTGTAAGATATATATGTATATGTATATATATATATATATATATATATATATATATATATATATATATATATATATATATATATATATATATATATATATATATATATATATTTACGCTATCAAAGTATACTATAACTTTCTTTCGATAATTTTTTGACAAATTATTCAAAAGAACATTATAGCAGAGCTGCCTATGTGAAACAGGGATAAATGTCAGAGTATATTGAAATTGATGCCTACATTTATTGAAAGCGTAAGACAGTCACTGTTTCGTACTACAAGGTACTCCTCAGTTAAGCCACGTTCAACAAATGAAAGGCAACGATTTCAATCCTCACATATCCTCCTATTGATTGTTAGACAGAAATATAGAGTAAGTCGTATGCATATATAATGTATAGATTAATGCACTTCTCAAATCTTAGGAATCAATGAAAAGCACACGAATACATCTGACATTGAAAGTTCCACTTCATTATCAATTAAGATACTACATTTTACAACTCTAGTTTTTTGGACAATTTCATCTAATTTGATGATGCAATGCGCCATCTAGGTTGAGGTTGTAGAAACGCTAGTTGCCATTTCTCAAAACATGAAAGAAATTTACTACAAGAAAAAAATTCTGTAGTTCCAAATCTACAAGTGCGATAATATAGCACGAGAACTACATAATTCTTGTTTCTTGTAGTAAATTATATATATATATATATATATATATATATATATATATATATATATATATATATATATATATATATATATATATATATTATATATGGAAATGAAATTCCTCCCAAAATCATCTAACTAAATGGGATTTTTATTAGATCGAAAGAAGAATCTTTATGTACCTATATTATTAACTGCTTTAGCCTTATTTTACTGAAGGCAAATGTTTTATTTTTATTGGGTCCAATTCAATATTGGCTTGGTTACATGTTTGTTCTATAAAAACTACTGCCCAGATGCAATAAGGTAGAAATTAGTGTTAAGCAAAATCGATTTTAATTCACAAAAAGGATATAATACTCTTTAGCGTCATTTTCCAAATAATTCGTATTTGGTAATCATCATCTTACTATTGGTCAAAATATTGTGCGCCTAGAGTTTAGGGTTGCGCTACGACAAGTTTACGACATCTTGCATGTCTTTCTGCATTGTTTTTAGTATGAGGTGTTGAACGTGTGTTTACCAGGACTACTGGGATCAGAACAGAAACTGAGAGGTCTATTTGTCGTGTCAACAAATCATGACCTGAAACGAAACCTTGTCTTTTTTCTTCAATCCAGAGACCAAAGGTCAATAGAAGAATGGCGAGAACGACGTTTCTTCTTTTTGAAAGACAATGCTTATCTGACGAAACATACGAAGAATATTATTCAAATTCATTAAAGGACTACTGGTACGAGTAATTGCCACAAAACACCCTGGAAGGATGAAGAGTTCGTCATTGCAACAGGATAAAGGCAGACCAAACACCTCAAGAGAAAAGAAGGAGGTATCTTACGATTAAATATTTGCAGAATGACTTCTGGACCCATCTGTTTCTGAATTTAAAACACCCTCACAGAGTGTTCGATTTGGAAGATAATTATCGATTTGAGTATTGCGTTATGGTAGGTTAACCAACGTAAAGCGAGCCATAAATAGGTGGACTGATAGGAGACACCTCAAAAGGTCTTCTAGGATGGCTCAAAAAATTAGTTTATCGATGGTATGAATGTATGATGTATAATTCACTTTTAGTGAATAAAATATTTATTATATTTTCATTACTATCTATTATATAGTTATAATATTCTATTCACAATTATTCTATATCACAATTAAATTATCGAAACATAAAGTTTTAGGAAATTATGATAAAAAACTACCCTCTTATACCGACAAAATATTGTAGAAATAATGGTATTTATAGCTAGATGTTCAAAACGTTGTAAATATCCCTCGAAATATTTTCGACATTGTAAAAAATAATAAATTTTGAATATCTATTCAAATTAATATATATTCTATAAAATTGAAAATTAACACATTTGACTTAAGTTTCACTGAATATATCAAAAACTCAACATATGTTTCGGGTGGTTAACCCATTATCAAGAGTACTTATACAATATTACTGTAACTGTGTTCTTTCAGTAATATTTTATACTCTTGATAATGGGTTAACCACCTGAAATATATGTAGAGTTTTTAATATATTCAGTGAAACTTAAGTAAAGTGTGTTAATTTTTGATTTTATAGATTTTAACATGATGTTTCACCAAGAGATAAGCGAAACCTCCGTGTCATTTAAAATATATTCCTTTATTTTGTACATATATAATTGGGTGAAGCCGATTTTTATAATTTCTTCTGTTTATTTCAATAAAAAAAACCCGTAAAGGATAAGTTTTTGCAAAAAGTGTTATTGTGAGAGAATACTAGTGTTAATCACACAAAATCATATATTTCCAATATCATTAGTTCATTCAATATTAAGTTCTTCTATCCTTTATGGATATAATTAATACAGAAGCATATGAAAAAAGCTGATCAAGCAGGAACAGGAAAAGTAAATTCCTCCAAGAAATACCAATGAAGCTTTGTGAACAAACCTGAAGGACTCAACGTTTCAGGAAAGGACAATTCATAAAACTTCCCCTTGACAACTTTCCTTGAATTGTAAATTTTCCTTGGAAATGGTAGCGAATGAAAGCTAGATGATAACGTGTGTGGGTGGAGTTCCAATAAATTCAACTGATTTTTAAACTAGAACGGAAGCGCGAATGCGCAACAAGGACCTACATGTGTGCGTGTGTGGGAGTCTTGAATGCGTATGCGTTCCTTAGCTCCATGTGATTTTTTCCACTATATCTTGTGAGGGAGGCGTTGTGGATTTTTCACTTCCAATCGCAGCCCTGGCAAAGTTTATTTGCCTAATGCATTATTTATGCCGCGAGACCCAGGAAAATTTCCTCGAGTAAGATTGACGTGAAATTATTTTTTGGGGAGATTTGTCAGGAACAAGAGAAGTTTTCACAAGCAGTTTTCCAGGATTCGGCAAAAGTTTGAAACCTAATATCATACTTCCATATTTGCGCTTAAACAAATTTTGATTGAATTCGCTGTTGAAGGATGATATAAGGAGGATAAAGTACTTTTTAAATAGCGACGATTTTTCGTATTCCAATAATTTCTTTCAAGAGATCTTCTGGCAATCTGTATTTTTATGAAAGATATCAAATAATTTCTATAAAAATTTTTATAAACAAGGTAACTTATATTATTTTCTTCACTTTATTCCTAATTGGCACTCCATATGTCTAAGATGAAACATAAACTTACTCATAACCTAAATTATAATTAAAAATACTACGAAAAGTTACACAAAAGGCCGGAGTTCAGTCCACATATGTTTCGTACAATAAATTTATCATAAAGACATCGATACAACTTCTCTTAATACAATAACTTTCGAAAGCACAACTCTTCAAGAATCAATACGTGTTACATAAATCTGTTTATACAGATCTGTTATACAAATTGAATACAGTGCAAAATATGCAATACAAATGTTATACAAAGTGTTATACAAATGTGTTCACATCAATACAAGTTACATAAATCTGTCACATATACCCGTTTATCATCTACATCTGATGAAGTCACTGTGTTGGCGAAATAATATGGTTATGTTTAATTTAATTATAATGAAAATAAAAAAAAACGACTTAGGTTTTTTCAAATTTTTTACAGTAGTAGGTAAGAATCATTTATCGAGTATTGATTGATTTTGTGTATCTTGCAGTGTTTTCAGGATTCAACGATATATTTCGAAATTTTCCAACAATTAATGGGCGAGGGAGCTTTATATTTACAAGTATATTTTTCGTAATTTCCCCTACAGTGTGAATTTATATAAAAGATTAAAAAATGTACTTCTTGTTTACGTTTATAATACATGTTTTCTTGGTCACCATGGGGAAACTTCAGAAAAACCTTCTGCTAAGAGAGGTAATCAATCAAAATAGATTTTCCAACCATATGATTGTCTTTTCATGTACTAATTGGGAAACATATATATATATATATATATATATATATATATATATATATATATATATATATATATATATATATATATATATATATATATGTATATATATATATATATATATATATATATATTTATATATATATATATATATATATAATATATATATATATATATATATATATATATATATATATATATATATATATATATATATATATATAAAATATTGTTATAAGTCGATTATGGTTATAATATTCTTCAGGACTTTATAAAATAACAGATGTTAATAAAATGTCATGACAAAAATTCTTGACATCTTACGGCTAACAAGGTTAAATATTTGACCAATTTACCATATGCAGCAGTGTGTGTACTTAAAAAATATTTATGAAATTATACAGAAGGTGAATGTTGATGATACAATATAAAAATAACTGAGATTGAATTCCCGCTTAACTATTGTTGAGACATAATTAAATATTAAATTGAATTAAACTTTTAGCTTAATGTCTCGGTTTAGTGGCTCAGTCTTGAAAATGAGCTCACGCTCGAAACATGTTGACAAATTCTGAATCGTGAAACATTAAGCCAAGAGTTTAATTTAATTTAATACAATATAAAAATATAAAAATCATGAAAAACTAACCAAAACGATAGAACCGATAAACTACAATTGCCGGAGCATATATAAAAGTCACCTAAAAAGTACACAAGGTAAAAGAGTAAACCACTGTAGAAACAAATGTCATACCGAGCACATAACACAAAATGTCTATTAAAACATAGAAGTTGTTCAAGGAGGTCTTATTTAAGATGTTTTGAAAGTAAATAGCTCTAAATGCAACTGAGTCTATCTGTACTCTTATTGATGCTATTAAAATTTTCATTTATGTGGGCCTTTTTTAAAAAAATCCTTTTTTGGTCATCACCAGCCTTATCCAACACTCTGAAATTTTCAAAATCAAAGCGATGTCCTTTTTTTGAGGAATGAAGTGCTCAAACACATCTATCTGGTTGAAGTCTTACATCACTTTTATGGGGGGTTATTCTTCTTTTTATGGTCTGCGATATTTGATTTATATATAGTCTTTCACAATCCAAGCGAATAATACTATAGAACACAATCTGATATTAAAGATGGAGGCACCTTATCTTTTAATGTTGTAAGAACACTTCTGCCAGTGGAGATATTATATTTGGCAAGTTTTAACTCGTCTATTTCACAGAGAATGTGTCACAATTTTGTTGTGAGAGAAGGGAAATATGGTAACGATCCATATTTTATTGAAGGAGCCTGGGAGTTTATGTGTAAGCTCTCCTCTGAATTAAGATTGGTTCTAAAGGTGAGAAACGGTGGTCTAATAACAGTACTCCATAGGATCTACCCCACAAGTGTTTTTGGATATCCATTGCTACTCACGAAATTTACGGAATAAATTAGCTTATATAAAGTTACCCTTATTTTTAATGCTGGATACGATAAAATTATAAAAATAGAGAGTTTTATTAGAAAAAAATAACTTTGGCGTATTTTTTAAATTTAATTTTTTTTTTGATCACTTTTTACTCATATTTTCGAAAATATTTATACAAAGACCCAAGAAACCCAACCAATATTAGATGATAACGGCTTCCGTATGGGAAAAATTGATAATTATATTTTGGTCTGAAAACGTCATTTTGAACATAAAATTTAAAATACGTCAAAAACAGTCGACTTAGGTATTATACACAAACTATATCTGAAATTATCCGAGGAATCTGAAAATGCAATAATATATAGGGCGTTTCATTTAAAATACGGAAGTTGACATCTACTTCCTCTATAACCGGAAGTGTCGCACTCTCGAAAATATTTTAGCCGGATATCCCAATCCACATTAATTCACTACCAAATTTTCAGATTTCATCCATGTACACTTTTCCATATAAGGATCGAAGGATTTCCCGGAGGACCAGCCTGTATATATATATATATATATATATATATATATATATATATATATATATATATATATATATATATATATATATATATATATATATAAGGAAATGAAATTTTTTTGTGCTTATGGCACTGAATGAAATATTTAAGAAAATGAACACTAGAACAATCATTTGAAAAATTGAAATTAATCAAGAGAATGTTATAGTAGAGCTAGATATGTGAACATGTACGATGTGATGTCTCCATTATCCTTGAAGGGATGAATGTTAGAGAAATATTGAAATCGATGTCACACCTGATGGAAGTGCGAGAGATATATGTTTCGTTCTGCAAGGAACTCGTCAGTCGCACCACGTCCATCGAAGTGAGGCAACGATTTCAACCTCCAAGCATCTTCTTGTGACTTCAAGTGGAAGATCGTAGAGTAATGAATACTCTACAATTCCATCTATAGAAATCAGTAGAAAACTCCTCTATCAGATTACAGAGTCACCAAGCATCAATTTCACATATAGAAGATATGTGAAATTTCGATGCTTGGTGACTCTGTAATCTGATAGAGGCGTTTTCTACTGATTTCTATAGATGGAATTGTAGAGTATTCATTACTCTACCATCTTCCACTTGAAGTCACAAGAAGATGCTTGGAGGTTGAAGTCGTTGCCTCACTTCGATGGACGTGGTGCGACTGACGAGTTCCTTGCAGAACGAAACATATATGTCTCGCACTTCCATCAGGTGTGACATCGATTTCAATATTTCTCTAACATTCATCCCTTCAAGGATAATGGAGACATCACATCGTACATGTTCACATATCTAGCTCTACTATAACATTCTCTTGATTAATTTCAATTTTTCAAATGATTGTTCTAGTGTTCATTTTCTTATATATATATATAATATATATATATATATATATATATATATATATATATATATATATATATATATATATATATATATATATATATATATGAATACAGTACATTAATTTAGATATAATTAAAATCAATTGACAATGTACGAATAATTCTACCCGCATCTGCATTACAGTGATGTTATATTTATAGAAAAACCATTACGGGTAGCCAGTTTAATTTGAATATCAGATTATCAAGACATGGCATGGAATTAAAACAAGTTTCAATTTATTTTTTAGGTTTACACAACAAGAAATATTATTATTCCAGTAAGTACAACATTATGCAGTAGATGTAGGATATTCCACGTTTACAGTTTCTAATATTATCATATAACGTGTTTACTGAAGATTTCAGATAAAGTGGAAATAGTAATCAAACAGAATGTTTTCAATTCTGTCTGTTTCATTAATTCATTCTAAATGTCATGAAAAAATTTTTGTTTCACGTTGTGTTTCGAAAAAATTGTGACGTTTTAAAATTTATAAGATGACTTATCATTGATATCAATCTCAACTATCACTAAAACAATCACAAATAATAAAATGCTTGGTCCTGCGTCCTTTTGGTTCTATTTTGGAAAACTATTTCTTATGGAAAACTCATAGTATGGGACATAATGCATGTTCATCCACAATGATGTCAATAAGCTACTCAGAAGCAGTTCTTGGGTTATATACGTTCATGAGGTTGTTTGTATACTTTTTGGTCAAGGAGCCTGATTTTGTATAATTTCTGTTTAACAGGAAATGGAAGTTTCCTGTATGGTTATTATGGTCAAGATGAAGGAAGTATATCCGCTTAAAACCATTTTTGAAGATTGTTCTTCCGTTGCTTTCATTTTTTTTTGCTTCTTTTGTTCATAACTTCAGTAGACACTTGATTGTGTGGATAGGGAGGAGATGGAATCAACGCCATTTTATCGTTTTTTCTATTGGTAGTGGGTATCAAAAATTGTCCAATATTGCCTAGTATCGAATGAAGAGAACCAATTTGATTCTAAGCCAATTCTAAACCGAAGTCGTATTCTGAACAAGTTTTATCGAATAATATGATTTTATTTGGTGCAGTTATATTCATACTAGATAAAAAATACCAAAACAACTTGAAAAAACGAAAAAGTAGAGATGACGTGCTAAACTTCACTCCTTATTTTCATCGTTTGCGTCTGCAGTTCCGTAAAGGAATAATTGAGTCATTAAATGTTTCCAGGTGAGTCCCTTCCTTTGTTCATGGTAAAAGGAAAAGCGATATCATTCAAGAAACGGAAAACATTTTCAGTTACTAAAATACGAACACTCGTGAAAGCATTTTAAATGAACTCTCACATTAACACTCTGCAAAATAGTTCTTGAGAATTTCCGCATAGCACAAAGAAAAGATGATATTTAATATTTACCATTTGGTGACGTTAAGACGAGTCTCCTGATGATGTTAGAAGTAACTTAAAAACAGGATCTTGATCGAATACAAAGGTAAATCAGAGTTTTGCAAACTTGAAACGCCGATAAATTTATATATTATATATATATATATATATATATATATATATATATATATATATATATATATATATATATATATATATATATATATATATATATATATATATATATATATATATATATATATATATATATATATATATATACATCAACCATCGAGTTTAAGCATTGATTCATTATCCTTTGAATTAATTCTTGATAAATGTTACAAATTAATTTTTCAGAGGCGTTTTTCTGGATTGGTTACGTAGTTACCTCGAAGAAAAAACAATGGTAGTGAGAATAGGCGAGAGTTATTCTCAGATACTTGATATTACTTTTGGGGCGCCGCAAGGCTCTGTACACGGACCTCCTCTATTCAAATTATTTATAAACGATCTGCCTGCGAAGTTGACCACATTTTTGGTGACACTATTTGCCGACGATTCATCGGTGGTTGTTTCTGGCAGGTGTTCATTTTTGTCTGAAGGACAATGGAATCAGTAACTTGAATATTAAATATGGAGACAACACTTTATCATCATCCCATTCAACTGAGTTTTTTAGAATAATGTCGGCAATAATTTGAAATGGGCAACACACATTGATGTTTTATGTGAGAAATTGAGTAACTCATTTTTTGCAATCTCTAGAATTAAGGACATTGTACCTAGAAACTGTGTTATGAATGTGTATTACATACAGTCTTGTATATAGTCATCTGAATTATAATATTCTGCTGTGGGGCTGCTCTACAGAAATAAATAGGGTGTTTATTACACAGAAGCGAATACGTCGATTAATATCTAATATTAATCAAGGAACATCTTGTAAACTTATCTCTATTAATAATTAGATACTCAATTTACCTTGTTTATATATTTATAGATGTTTACTATATTTTAAATGAAGATATTTATTAAATTGAATAGAAATCATGAGTATTCAACAAGGAACAAATGCTACTTATTCCTAAGCATAAAACAGCAAAATTTGAGGAATCATTGTATCATCAGTGTATTAAAATCTTCAACCATTTACCTTCAAATTTGAAATTACTGAAAGCTCATTTGTTTAAGAACAGAGTTAAGTCATTGATGTTAACAATGGCATACTATAGTGTGGCAGAGTACCTCGATGATACGAATGTAGGCAATAATGTATGAATCAATTATTTGTATCATATGTTTGTTCATTTTTTTACCACGAATGTCCCTCACAATGTGAAATTGTCGTAAATGTTCAATATTTCTGAGGTTTTTTTCTTTCTTTTCTTTTCAGATATAGTTGAATATTATTGTAAATATAAACTGATCCAATATTTTTGTTTGAACCAACATTTTTGTTCGAGGGCTGAATGGAAGATCAGACTCAAAACTTAATTCACTTCTTTAGGGAGCATTCTTCTTAGTTGTAATTTTTGTATCGATTGAATGAATGTAATTTCTCAATTAATGTTTCTCAATAATTTTTATTATTATGTTATATTATATACATGGTTGAATGTATATAAATGTATTCAAGGTGTCGGTCTCCGTGGCATGCTGCGGTAGGATTCGGGTTCGTACCCCGTTGAAGGCATGGGTGTTTGTTTTTATCTATGATTTAAGTAGTTTAATGACGATAATTGTTGCGTAATTGATTACCAGCCCCGAACCGCCCTCAAACTGTCCTTAGTGAAAATATTTTACTTGTACAAGTAGCTAGGAATATTTACCTGCAAAAAAGCTTTGTAATTCGTTTCGATTTAATTCAGATAAATGATTATGCAAGATGTTGCTAAAGTAACTGAATTATTTTGCGAGCGGCTATTCGTTATTCAATTCTGAGATCAAAAGTTTATGAACAGAAAAATACAAATATACAAAAAAATGAATGAAATCATTCAACTAATTAATTTCATAGTTTTAAACAAAGATATGTTAATTCTTTCTTCAGTTGGACTTACAATTTGCTGTTTGGATTGTCGTCATTCATTTCGTCAACATTATTTTCAGAAGTGAAAATTTAAATTTGTGTTATTCTTATTCTGTTTCCATAATATTCACAGAGTGAGGGTAAGTAAGGGTACAAAAGAACCCTTTCTTTGCAATCTGAAACTGAACATAATATGCGAGATTTATGTAAATCACCTTTTATTATGTTGAATTATTTGATTACGAATAACAATCAAATCTCGACTGAACTGCTCATAGTATAAATATTATTTTCAGGCCACCTAGTGGGAAGGTAATATTTAATACATTCTATAAAATTACCTGTTCTGGAATAATTCATGAGTAAAGGGGTGGTTCGTAAATGCAAAATGGTTAACATCATATGATTTATACCTGATACCATCAATATGACCATGTTACTAGGAGATGTTTGGGAAAGCATTCCGTGAGAAATGAACTCATTTAAATGTTTTTCATAGAGCTATAGAAACATATAACTCTTCATCCTTTGACGGTTCAATTCAAGACGATATATTGTAGACCGCAATGCAAATTCAAACTAACTTTAACACTTTTTTGAATAAGAATCGGATCATTATTACCATTATTTTGTCAGATTCGTCACAAAAATATATATATATGTATATATATAATATATATATATATATATATATATATATATATATATATATATATATATATATATATATATAGTTGAATGTTTCATGACTGTAGATATGTATTCTCAGTGTTTAATGGGATTCTAGTCCAGGATAGGAAAATGCTGTTAGTGTCGTTGCTTCCTTCAACTACTAAAAACGTTGTGATATTTTAAATTCGAAATATTAATGCATTTGTATTCGAAATAATATACATTGTATTTGAAAAAAATGCATTTGGGAATAATAGTACTTATTTTCAAAATTCAAGAAACAAATATACTTTCGGACCAGCTTCATAGTAATTGTAAGAAAAAAATTATTGCAATAGTGCTGTTATATAAACTGTTAATATTGTACTACTTTGGCCCTGAAGAAGAAAATAAACATTTTCGAAAGCTTGGAAAATACTAAAGAGGTAACTTATTTTTCTTTCCTGGACTGCAATCCCAATTTAAACACTGTTATATTATTTTGTTGTAATTATTTGTTTACGTTTGTATACAAACGCCTTTTCCTAGAAATGGTTCATATCAAAAAGACAGGTAATTGTATTAACAAAAATCTGATACAGATAATTTAAGCAATAATATATATATATATATATATATATATATATATATATATATATATATATATATATATATATATATATATATATATATAAATCTCATAGGTTCTTCTGATTAATGGCTCATATTCTGATATCCTATTCACCGAACAATCCATTCTAAATACACAAAACAAATTCATTCTCTTTTCATTAGTCATAAAACTTCGGCCAACGTTATGCATTTTAAGAAACGCCCTCAAAAACATCTGGGATCACTCCACTTGAGAAGCGAAATTGAGAAATACAGTCATTGTCATCGCTTCCTTCGACTGCCCAACACGTAGAATGCAGTAATGTTCCAACCCAATGCATTTGGGAACACTTGTACTTATTTTCAAAATTCAAAAAACTAATGTACTTTCGGACTAACTTCACCGTAATTGTAAGAAAAAAAAAACTTTCATAGTGCCTTGCTATATAAACTGTTAATTTTTGTACTATTTTAGCCCTGAAGAAGAAAATAAACATTTTCGAAAGCTTGGAAAATACTAAAGAGGTAACTGATTTTCCTGTCCTAGACTGCAATCCCAATTAAACACTGAAAATACAAATCTACAGTCGTTAAACATTCAACTATATATATGTACATATATATATATATATATATATATATATATATATATATATATATATATATATATATATATATATATTTATATATAGTTGAATAGAGAGCAAGGTTATTGCACGGTAAGAAATGAAATCTCTGTACTCCAGAAGGACCAAAAAAATGTGTGAGTTTGGTCCAGACTCATGCAAGCCCGCGACTCTCGTTAGGTGTTCAAATGTGAAGTATTGACTGTTGTGAGGGCGCTTGCGTGCCCCTTTCGTTCGTTCCCGAACAACGCCACTACACATGAAGGGGAAACTCTACAAGAGGACGAGGGGGACAACGAGTGCCGGTGTGTATTTTTGTGCTTTTTCCACCGTTTCGCATACCCTGGCGAGCCTTGGGTATTTTTAAATACGGGTGGAGCCGGAAAGTGGAGGCATACGAGGCCCATCCTTGATCGATCGAACGAGGAGTAGAAGGAGGGATTGGGGATGATGTGCTCATCTCCTGCTTGCAAAGCCAGAGGAGATTACATTCTCCACTCACGTCCACATAAAGAAATCGGCTCGCATTATTTCCATTTATCATGCATCCTTTCAATGCGGGCGTTGTCTAGCGCTAAAGGGTTTCAGTACATGGTCATTGTGAATGGAAAGAGATATTATATGAGTGCTCATTAAAAAAGGTGTTTATCTAAACCGTTCTCTGATTGTTAATATTTTTGCAAAACTCAACTGTGAAACGAAGAGTTGAGAAAAGCTACTTCCAATTTCGATTTGGGATTAAAAACAATTTAAGGTGCTTAGACTTATTATATATTGATAGATCTTTAAACAACTTCGAGATAATACTACATAATTCCTAAAGTATGAACAAAACTAAGCTGAAACTTAGAAAGATAATAAAAACTGCAATTACTACTACTGAAAGCATTTGAAAGAATTCCAGTCTAAGTAACTTGTAGTTTTTCCGCTCACTGTATTTTTTCAATAATCTTATAGCACTTCCTTTCAAATAGTGGTAGATGAAGCCGCTTTTGTTCGAAACTATGAATGAGAATAAAAAGTTTTCCTCTTACGTTGAATTATAAAGTATCGAAAATAACCACCGATTTTTTTCTTTCATTTCCCTCATTACGTTGGGAAATTTTCAAAAGCTTTCCTTTACAGAGTGATGAATGAATAGGAGTTTGTAATATATGTAATACATTTGTACGAACATCTTATTGAATATAAACTTAAATTCAAACCTTTCAACTTATGATTTACACTTTATTGAGTACATAGCATGACGCGTTTCGTCGCTACAAACGGCTTCTTCAGATGCTTACAGAATAATCTGGTGATGGATGAATGGAATGGTGAAATCATAAGTTCAAGTTTTTGAATTTAAGTTTATATTCAATTATAATGGATTCACATCAAGTAAATGCCAACACTATTAAATATTATTCTTATAACGATTGTTTCCCATGAGGAGAGCGATTGAATTTGAATTCGCAATTCTTAGGACTCTTGCTTCATCTTTTTCGCCTCCCAAAAAGTTTCATCTCTCTGAATGCTCCTTCTTCCGTTCATTTGTCCATTTTATTCCAGGTTGGTGATTTGGTTTTTACTCAAATTTCACATGGGCGATTTTATAGCGACACTCGGTGCGATCTTCGAGATTTTTATATTGATCTGTAGTAGATCTTTTTGGACCTCTTTTAGCCACTATGTTCCACATTTACTCTTTCTAGATATGTGCATAAAACTTTGCTCGTCGTTTTCTGATTTCTTCCGTTATCGTATTTGTCTTTTGGTAAGTTCATTCTGAGGTCTTCTCATCCAAATGTCGTTTCTATTGATTAGTCCGTAAATCTTCTTGAGAATTTTCTGTTCTTGTTTTTCTATTTCTCTAGTTCTTGAATGACCATAGTTTCATTCCAATAACCGATTGACCAATTAACCAATTAACCATTAATTCCAATAACCATTGTTTCAGATGCGTAGATATAATGAATTTGGCGCCTTTCGAAATGCACTTTTTGTTATATATATATATATATATATATATATATATATATATATATATATATATATATATATATATATATATATATATATATATATATATATATATATATATATATATATATATATATATATATATATATATAAATCAAAAGCAGATAATGTCGGCATATCCCGCAATTAGTAGCAGCCGTTGACACGTGTTTCGAGCTTATTGGTTCTCCTCATAACGGCGTAGCCAAGTTCAGGTTGTACGAACCTGGAGATGGAAAAACAAGAAAGAACAGACACTCTACTGAAGGAATTCGACATATTTTAGGCTACCGCGTTTTTTCAACGGCTGCTATTGCGGGATATGCCCTAGTGTCTGCTTTTGATTGCGTTGAATATTATTCATATTTTTTCAACGGCTTAAAAGTGAGCATATGTACAAGTGTTAATTACACTAACGATTGTGCATATATTGTTTGAATGATCTAGAATAAAAATACTCCCACCAAAAACCATTGAAGAAACACATCAAAACTTCTGAAATGAAAGAAAATACTCAAGTAAATCAATATTCATTACTGATGCTGTCTAGTCCACAATGTGAGTTCACTGATACAAAAAAATAGATAATTATATTATTATCCTCATCTAGATAAAGTTTTTTTCAAATATCTCTTAAACGAAATGAAACACTGAGACAAGATATCCAAATTAAAATCCCCACTGATCAAGTTAAGTCTATGAAAGGATCCGTGGATGACCGAATTTAACATATAATTTGTTTTACTCTTCCTACAAGCAGTATCTTACGATTTCCAAATATATGTGGAGAATAATTGAAGTTTATAATATCAATCATATCATGTGGGGAATCATATATCAAAGTAATCAAGTCTTAAACTCAGATATTCCAATCTATAAAATCTCATATTACTCTCATATAAAAATATTTGTTTCATTTGTCAAAACCTTATGCATCTCTATGGGATTTTTCAGTTTTTTTGTTTTATTTTAACAATATTAGGATTATGATTCAAAAAACTTTATTTTTCACAACTTTGTCGAAACTAATGAATTATTCAATTATTATTAATTCATTAGTTTTGACAAAGTTCAATACAAATACTAATACAAAATCAATACCCAACAATCATCAAACTCCATATCCCAAAATTCATTCTTTCATGATTTACCATCATTTCACAAATAAACCCAAAATAAATATTTAAATATACATTTTCTCGATGAGTATATAAAATCTCGACTATGTGAAATTCAGTTTATTATTTCAGAGGCGTTCTCATGGTAAAGGATTGATTAACGATAAAGGATAAATAAAATATTTGCGGAGCGAATACTGAGCCAGAATATTCCTCTGAACATAAAAGGGATAAAAAAGAAAAATGAATTTCTTTTAAAAAATTACGTTTGATTTCATAGTAATTCATAAAATTCAATCATTAATTACGTTTGACAAAGTTGCAATCAACAACGAAACATCAAAAAAAATAAAGATTTTCACATTACAAACAGTCTATTATTACTGAAAGTATAATGAACATATAATAATTTCAAGATGACAAATTAAATATATATATATATATATATATATATATATATATATATATATATATATATATATTTACAATTCGTAATCAAGTATCCTTGACAGAACGATACTGTACTATTCATGACAAATGGCTCTTTCATAAAATTCAGTTGTTGCTGCTAATATACAAACTCTTACATTGCATAATCTCAATTGTCACATCATCTATTCATGCATTCACACCTAGAAGTTGTAAGAAAAATGTTAGATACACTATTTGTAGTCATGATTCCACTGAATATTCAACAGGCAGTCCTGAAAAAGGTGCTTAACTTTATCCGAAGTCATGTTGTAACGTGATATCCACAAGAATTGATGTAGTTTCGTGCGAAACCGTTGCTTGGAACATTTATTCAAGGAAGTTATGTCCTACACATCGGGAATAAAATTATTTTTTCGATGAAAATAAACACATAACAAACGACATCGAAGAGTAAATAACAAATACATTCATACTGTGACAATAGAAACAATCAGGAAAGTTCGTTGGAATGAAGAGTATCATACCATATATGAATATAAATCAGTTCTTTTGTTCATCATTTATATATATATATATATATATATATATATATATATATATATATATATATATATATATATATATATATACTTTAGAAGCCTGTACGGATTGATATTTTCATGCTATTATATATATATATATATATTATAAATGAAAAACTGAATAGCATATGCATAAATATTCGGAAGGCAGAAAAATTGTCAAGATAATTTTCTTTGATATTCATTACTTACCAGCAGTTTTCCCATATCATAGTTTTGAGAAAAACTTCAATACTCAAAAGAAACTAAAACAATTGAATGATTATATCAGTAGGTACCTCTAATCGAGTAAAAACATGATTAAAATCTAATATTGATAAAATTTTCAATATTCTTCAATATGTTATAGTTCATTTTTAATATTCTGAGGTTGTATTGTGGCGAGTTTTCAGTTTTTGCTACACAACGTTTATTTCAGAAATATTTAGAGTCTTTCCGAATTTAGTTATGAGGGATTGCCTATGTTTGACATAACTGCAATTAGTAATATAAAGTTTATATAGTGACTCCAAAAAAATAAGTTTATTGAGCTTATTGTTCATCCCCTAAGAATATTTTCATTTATTGTTTTCTCATTTTTGGTGATAGAAGATTATTAATTTACTCAAGTGAGTTAATTTATTTAATTTAATAATTCGGATTGAAAACTTCTTCTTCGAAAAACAGGTTCCAAAACAAACTATATAAAGGAGAAGTCTTATTGTATCGCCAAAAATGTGAAAACCCTGAATAAAATATTTCTAGTTGGACTTCACCATTATACATTTTTTTAATTAGAGCCAATATTTCTATGACGTCAAGTCTCAGGCAGTTTATTAACTCATAGAAATATTCAAATATCACAGGAGAAATAATATTGGAATACTGAACTTGAGTATGGGTATATGAATATCATGAATATTTCCAGAGGAAATGAAAAAACAGAACATTTTATGTACTAATAATATTTGTAGCATTTTCTACAATATCCTTAAATGTTTCAAATTTTTCTTCGTGATAATTAATCTCCAATGTGCAAGTATTATGAAAAAAATTCCAACCCTCAGAAAAGTGTAGAAGGATCTTTCCGAAAATATATCTTCGAATAAACAAGAGCATTATTTTCAGTTCATAAAGTACTGAAGTCCTTTATCAGCATATGCCCCTCATCCTCAGACATAAACGAGCGAATTCTCATAGTCTACGGCTGCTGGTATCCGCATGAAAGGATATTTAAATAGAATTTTACCCTTTTTCATAACTTAAACCCAGTTTTATTACTTCCTTCTGGGGAATACATCATTACTAACGTTGGTATTTTACTTTGAAACCTTATGCAAAACGAGGGTCCCTAAGAAAGCTACATCTGCATAGCTTTGACTTGAACTAGGTAACAATATCATTCCCACACATATCTCCTTTTTGAATGCTAAATAAATTCTAATATATACTGCCAAGATTCAAGGGTGTTGATTCAATTGAAGTACAATTCGAATATATTAACATATCTGTATAGGTAAATCAAAATTCTATTAATCTAGGTACCTCTAAATGTGCAAAAATCTAACTTCATAGTTTTGGGTATAAGAAAGACCCTTAAAATTATTAAAAATGAAAATATATCTATAAAGATTAATGAACGGAAAAATTGAAGAGTAGAAGTAATAAAATATTATGAATATCATCTAGAATCTCTGAAAAAATGAATTATTTGAAGAGAACAGGAAAAAATTTGTCAGCATATGTTGATTAATGTTTGAATAAGGAAACAATTCTACAATTACTAGGATAATTATAGAATGGGGCCATGCGAAAAAATTTAAACTGCAATAAACGCACTACAGTTAAAATTAATTTGGAACTAATATCCGTTAAACAGCGAATACTCTTTGATACATTTATAATCATATTTAAAATTGAAAATCAGTTCCTTTCCATGTAACATAATCAAAAATGTAACATATGTCATTGATGTGCATGGTGCATGGGTATAATACTGCAAATACTGATAGCTTTTACATCCGAAGATATCCAAAGACTTTTTGAATCTAAAAATAGCATATGATATGAAGAATTTAATGCTTTCAATAATTCACTAAGTATCTTGAAAACTAGTACTAGTGTTAGGATATTCAAGCGTGAACTAAAATAGTATAAATAAGGATTATTTCATAATATGTGATTTTTCTGTATAGTTTTAGTTTATAAATATCCATAATAATAATATTATCACTATATACTGGTAGAGTCATTGTTAATATATTGTATAGGGGAGGTGACTATAAGAATTTTCTAAATAAATTTGAAATACAGCAGAAGTGGGTACAAAATATATAATACAAGAGAAAGATGTTATGTTTTCGACTAATCAACGTTTCGAATGTATGGGATTTACGACATCTGCATTTTATACTTATACTTTTGAAATTCACAAAACAAACTTTAATTAAAAATATAATCGATCATTTCAGCACTCGGTACAATAAAAAATTACTAGTTATTTATTCGAAAAAAATTGTTTCTAATCGTAACTACTTCTTCGTACAAAGAATACGTAACAAAATGCGCATATGTAGAATTGAAAACCGAAAGTAACTTGAAACAATTCAAAATTAAAACGAACAAATATATGAAATATAAAATAATAATTAATTATATAAATTAAAATATATAATATGAAATATATATAACGATATATAATATATAAATAATATCAAATACGAATCGATCCTACGTTTATGAAAAGGATAAATTTCAAGATTTGATTCAAACATTTGAATTATTTATATTCCTGGTATTTGCTATTCTCTTTTGAATTCCAACAATTTCAATCACGTGATCATGCAGTTCACAATAAAATTAATAATTTATTTAACACATAGGTTATTTTTATGTAGAAATATTATCAAAAGATCATGACATCATGTATTGTGTATGTTAATAGTATTTTTCACTGTATTGTTTATTGTATATTGTTTCATTGATGTTTGTATTATAGAGAATTTTTAAAATTTTTAGAAATAATGAGAAATATTCTAGAAAGGGTCACCACAGAATTCGGTGGTTTTTGTGAGATGATGAAATCATATTATAATTTGAGGAATTGTTTTATAGTGAATTATTTTGAAGTCAACAAACATACTTTTGAAATAATTTTATTGTAAAAGTAAAACTTGAATATATATATATATATATATATATATATATATATATATATATATATATATATATATATATATATATATATATATATATATATATATTTATAATAAACTACAACTTATATGACACTACTACTTTTCAACGAATCTATTATTATTGAAAACGAGTTACTCATTTATAAATATATCGCAAATATAGCGTCCGTTTGACGCTATATAGAATATATGACGCAAGTTGTAGAATTTGATATATCACTTTGATTTATTTTGAATGTCAATTGAAAGTAATGCTGCTAAAATCATTGAGCAACAATTCCCTTATATATTATTACTGAAGACAAATTTAAAATTTAAATAAGACATTTCTATATAAGAAATACTGAAAGCTGAAGATAACGAGGTTGAGTAGAATGAATTCAAGGGATGCAAAATAAAAGAATTAGAATAAACCTCGTAAAACTCCAGGCTAATGAATGGCCGAAGCCGGAGAGCTCGGGGGTGAAGATTCTCAAGACCTACCCCAAGTCTGTTTAATTTCACTCTTTAAAAATACTTTCCCTTGACTTTCATCCTCATTCATTATTCCCCTCGTGACCCAGTAAGCTCTTCCTTAATAAGTGCTCGGTTCTGGCATGCGCTGCAGCTTCAATTAGCATGCCAGTATGGCCCTTAATTACCTTCGGGAGTGCCGAAAATTCAGGGAGAAGAAGGTTCAAGGACATGGGGCACTGACCTTACAACTCCGACATGATGAGCGATTTTGCCGATTGCTCAATAACTTCACCAATCAATTAAAATGTTCTGAAGTATAAAGTTTGTTGAAAACTTTTGGGTTATATTGAAGATATCATTTCCTTGAATTTCTTCTGAGATCTTAGAAAGTTTATATTTCATTCATGTAAAAACTGTATACCACTGAAATCTGGAATCATATGATTGGACATTTTGAGATTTTCAATTTCAAAATAATAATTAATTTCAAATGTTCATAGTCCAAATAATGTGAATTATTTGGACTATTAATTATAATTCGGATTGTAGATATATGATATGGGAATTTATAATCTCCAAAATGTGTATCTTCATTTGATGATATCAATAATTGATAAAATAATACGAAATGAATTGCACTGAGTACAAAAAGCTTAAAATGCGTAATATTAGCAACACAGTTCATATCTTTCAATAGATATCAAGAACTTCAGTATAAAAATCAAGTTATTAATACTCGTTATAATTAAATATTAAATTGGTTAATTTTTGCAGCACAGTATATAAACAAATTGATCAATTGTTGGGATACCTATCACTATTCTGTTCTCAAAATGATATACCAAAATTCATAATAATCTTTACTAGTGCTGCTTTCATTTGAATGATTTCGTGCTAAACTCATACTTTTCCAGTGTTTTTTACAGTCGTAATATACCAAAAGAGTTGTCAGTATTATTGTATATTCATTATGATTAATTCTGAATGCATTTTGAATCTTTCTGTTTACTCTTCAAATCTTTCAAACTTAATTTCTTGACAACTTTAATGTGCCATTATTTATCAACCTACATGTTTATTGCAATTGAACTTATCTACATCGAATTTGCTCAAATGTATGAGTGTCAAAAGGACGATCTTAAATAGTCGTCACTCAGTTCTCAGTTAAATATTGTGGAAACTTTGCATGATTCTTCTTCTTGAAACTCATAATACAAGCAGGACATTTGTTTTTTCAGCAACTTATTATTCGCCTCTTACTGATATGAATTTATAATAATTCTTTCGGAATTTCGAGTTAGATTGAAAGTTGTACCCAATATTCAGTTTCTATAAGGAATTTAAGTTGTAAGGAATTTTTTTTCAATTTTTATGTTTTATAATTTTTTTTTATTCTCGATTTTTCAATTTTTTTGTATTTGTATTATAGGTTTTCGTTCGTTTTTGCATTTTTCAAAATTTTTTTGTATTTTTAAAAATTTTCTTCGAATTCTGATGACACTATCAATACAGGGTAAGGGTAGTTAATATGTGACAATATAATAGTGTCATCAGTAAATGAATCATGTATCATGAGGATCAGTATGAACATTTCCAAAAATTTAAACGAATTCAGATTTCGAAATTCATCGAGCTTGTAGGTAAAACTTTTATTATTATATTTTATTTATCATGCAATTTTTGAGCTGCACTTGAAATTATGTTCGACAATTTTGTTCAATATTGGTCAAAATAACATAAAGGTGTTACAGGGGGTGCAAAATAGGGCTATGCGATATAATTTAAGTTCCAAGAGGTACAGACCCATTGAAAACATATTGAATGATTCAAGAGTTTATATTTAAAATTGGGTTGAAGCTTGTTCCGTCATAGTTGCACGAAAACATTAAATGCTTATATGATTTCAGTGCATAATAACAATAAAAGAAATCTGAATAATTTTTACGTAGACTCATGCAACAGACCTGGACAAGTGTATTTTATAGAGGTTTGATAAGGTATTATGCAGCAACAAAACAAATAAAAAATTGTGAGAAATTCAAATTATTCAGAAAAATGTGTAGTGATTTTGTAAAATATAACTTTTGATATTTTCAATGTGAATATATTGATAATTTAGTATCAAAATTAATCTTATGATGATATGTATGAAGATATAAATAGTAATTGCTAAATGAATAAAGAAACAAAGAGCAACTCTCAAAAAAATGGAAAACCAAATGAACATAATGTAAAATTTGTTAGAAGAATTTTGTTAGAAGACAACCAAGTAATAGAAGGTGTTATTTCATATGATCTCTAGTAACTTTCCATATGAATATAAGTGTTCATTGAATCTTATTAAAAATCGAGCCTACAATCATTTATTTCATATAAATTTCAACTTGGTTACTTTCTAATTTCCAATTCATATTTGAAGTAAAACGCAAGTTCACGGAGGTACACTTTGGGCTTACCGTGCAGAAATGTCTTTGCAATTTATATGAGAGTTTATCCATGGAAACCCTAATATTATTTCATCCCCGTATTTTATTTACCTCTATTACGTAGCGCTCAGAGAATTCAAATTCTTCACTTCGGTCCAATTTTATCTGCCATCCTCTCCATAAATATGAGACAGGAGACACGTATTGTTGGAAGGGAATGCAAATTTTTCTCTTCCAGTAGAAAGCTGAATTTTTAGCGCCTTCAGCAAAATTCGCAAGGAAAGAAATACAATTCTGGAAGGGATATGTGAAGCTCGCGCAAGGCAATCTTGAGGGTGGGCATTTCACTCCTCTATAAGACTTTCTTTCTTTTCTTATGTACACGATCGAAGTTCTAGCCGGCTGTCCGCCCTTAGCCGCCTTCACACACTCACATACGATACGCCAAGGGGGGCGGTTTGGGGTGTGCCTTAAGGGGGTGTTACCGCCCTTTGAAGCTATATCTGGGCTCAGAATTTCGAATATGCACAAATCGAATCAATACAGAAACGGCGAAAAGCAATTCCTATGAAAATAATTGCGAATCCAGAATGTCGTTCATGAAATTTCAAGTATGCAAGTACCTTCACAAATTTTTATATACAGTAAGGTCATTTAGTACAGTCAGTAATGTTGTAGAAAATCCATCCCCTCAACATTTGCTATATACATATATGTGTATAATTGAATATAAACTTAAATTCAAACATTTGAACTTATGATTTACACTTTATTGACAACATACATGACGCGTTTCGTCGTTACAAAAGACTTCTTCAGATGCCAACAGAATAATGATTCTGTTTTCAGTTTATGTAGTCAATAAAGTGCAAATCAAAAGTTCAAGTGTTTGAATGTAAGTTTATATTCAATTATAATGGATTTACGTCGAGTAAACGCCAACACTATTAAATATTTATATGTGTATAGCAAATATATGTATACAGATATATGTATATATAAATATATGTTTTTCCTTATTCAAAATTTGTTTTATTGCCTGTTTGAGATAATTATATTTATAATATTTTTAGCAATAAGAGGCTATTTTCAATTTTAGTTTTGACAAAGTTTTGATATACAAAGATACGTCAACAGAAATAAAGCTTCTTACATTGAAAATAGCCTGTTATTGCTAAAAATATTATAAATATATGTATATATACATATATTTACATATACTGTTTTTATAAGTTGATATTCTACTTCACCAATTGTTAATTTTTACTACAATAAAATATATTAACGGAGAATATATTTTTTGTAAATATGAGAACACACTTGCCAAAGAAAAAATATTGAATCAAAAATCATGTGAATGGAATTTGGTATCTATTAAAGAACTTTGTGTGGGACTCGCTTTGACGAGAATACACACTAAAAAAAACCTACGAATGATCAAAATGTAAAGTGAGTTATACTACAAAAACGTTTGTAGTATAACTTTTTTTCTCACTTTTTTTTTCATCACATTAATTCACTTTTATAGTGATATAATTTATCCTACTTGACACATGCAAGTCATCGACATTAATGTTTGCAAGGATATCATTTTGGAATTCATCCTGAGGAAGTTACTGATTTATGATGAAACACACAGGATAGAAGCGAACCTTGTGACTTCGCAGGCATAAACTATAAACTATAAACTTCAGTGCAAAAATATACTTCATTTTTCGTAATGAGAGATGTAGCCTCTATTCTATTCCATACTCTTATCGCCCTCTATTTGCAAAATTCAAAGTTCAAAGATCCCTTTTGTCATTTCAGCAGTACTAAGTAACAAATATCCTTCCAAGAATTCAAATATCTAAATTTTCACGTAAGATATTTTTTCACATTAGAAAATCGATTATCTCAACTTTTACAGACAGCACACAAGTAAAATAAAAGGAAGTTTTGTTACAGAAGTAATCACGATAATCTTCTTCATTAACCTGTTATTATCATTATTATAATTCGCTTGCATCTTCTTCCAGAAAAATCGAATTTATATTGCTATGAATTGAAAACGGTATACCTAGTATGTATACCTGAAAAGGTATACCTAGTCAATTTTGAAGGATAATAATATTAATAATACTAAGAATATTTTTTTAGCTGAACCTATACAAAAAAAATCTACATTTTTTGAACTCAATTTTGAATTATATATCTCATTTTTAAAAATATACTCATTATTTAAAAGATTTCTTAGATCACGCTTAAATATCTCAATATTAGTACTAGTTTTCAATATACTTGCTGAGTTATTAAAAGCCCTAAATTCGTCATAGTATATGCTATTTTTAGATTTAGAGAGCTTACAACTTTGGATATAAAAACTATCACTATTTCTAGTATTATACCAAGCACATCATTGATAAATATTATATATTTTATTACATTACATGGAAGCAATTGATTTTTTATTTTAAATATGAATATATATATATATGAAGCAAAAAGTATTCTTTGTTTAACAAATATTAGTTTTAAAGAGTTCAGCATAATTTTAACGGGGGTATATCTATTGCACTCTAAAATTATTCGCATGGCTCTATTCTGTTACTTTTGTAATTGTTGTTTTTTTTTAATCAAGCAAAATAACAAAGTGGAGCAATATTCAAAATGTGGCGTTATTATTGATTTGAACAACAATAATTTCACTTATGTCGATAAATTTTCTCCTATTTTTCTTAGAAGCGAAGAATTGAATGATTTTAATAGAAGTAAATAATTGAACAATGAAATCCATGTTAGATCATGAATATATTCTCTTTCAGAAACTAATACACCAAATTTTCTGGATCGCAATTAAAACATTGAATTATAGAATACAATGCAATATTTCTTTTTATTCATCTCACCTCCCTAAAGATTTGACGAATTCGCTAGACATATCGTGAGATATATCGAGCTATACTTACTATATATCTGATTAGCTATATGAGCTATACCAAAGTAAAATAATTGTAATTCTAAAGCATTTTTCAAATATGCAAACCACTTCAGTAGTCAGGACAGTTTCAAATCTTCAGTTTTATTTCCCTAAAAAACCCACAGTATGTTTTTCACCAACGACAATCTTGAATTCGAACGGTCCATCTAGAATGCCTTCAGAAGTTACACCATTGTCCCGAAGTTTTAAAATAACTGACTCGGCGTTTTAGATAAGTCATTCAACTATTCAGAGAACAACGAAAAATCAGGCTCTGTTGGAATTAAACTTGCCAAGTGCACTTTATATTCAGCGAACTTGCACTTTGCGAGTATTTACCGAATACTTGAGATAAACTCTGCTTTGTATGATACTTCCGAGAGCATGCCGTATCTGGGATCTTTACATTCACCCTGAACCAAATGCTTTTACAATTTGACGCTTTATGGACTTTAAAAAGTGAGTGCGAAAGTACAAAACTGCAGAGACAGGGAATTTTAATCACAGAAATTTAATGAAGGATACCAGACGGTATATTCTTTCAGTAACACTTTTATTTAGTCTTATTTATATGAGAGAACAGAATAAAAATATCAAGATTCCGGCTATTGTTATTACGATTTTCGTTGATTCATATTTTCCACCCCTGAATCTCAAGAACACACAAAATCATTCATAATATCTGAACTGTAACTCTGACTCAGATCTTCAAGGACTGAAACCTGTAAAACACTGAGTTCTGATTTTAAAATATTGAGCGGAAGGGTTAATTCTTCAATTTTCTATACTAAATGTACTTTTCATAAATTGTACTTTATCTTGTAATTATGCTTTTGATAATCTGTCATGCTGAAACGTATTAAGTCGATATTTTATATGAGTTGCACTAGTGTTATTTTTCAAATTGTTTGAACTTCAAACTAATATTATCAATATCTGATTCCTACTTTCAAA
The DNA here is from genome assembly GCA_030704895.1 of Henosepilachna vigintioctopunctata. Lineage (NCBI taxonomy): Eukaryota > Metazoa > Arthropoda > Insecta > Coleoptera > Coccinellidae > Henosepilachna > Henosepilachna vigintioctopunctata. The sequence goes on from JARQZJ010000066.1 coordinate 3,796,381, forward strand.
TGAGCTATCTCATATAATTATTATGGATTCTACGCTATTCTTATAGAATATTTTATCACCAAAAAGATATGACAGTCCAATGAAATTTTGTTAACTCTCGAAAACTAAGGTTACATTCTTCTTATTCAAACAATTTGTGAACCAATTTCAACATCAATTGCAACTTTTCAGATATTAAAAAATATCTATGTGTGAATTGAAAATAAATATAAGATAATGTTTCTGTTTAGGTATATTTTATTGGGAAAATGAAAAATTTGTAAAACGTTAAGAGTTTAACTTATTCAGAACTGATCACAACTAGGATTACTTACTGACTTTAGAAGTACAATCTACTGACTTCACAATTAATTGTTAATATAGGTAAAGACGTTGAAGAAAATTTTCTAGATAATTTTGATGGGATATTTAATTCATACTTTCCAGAAGAATCTCTAGAAAAAATTGAAAATATCTCACATTTGTCGTGGGTTTGAATGTTTAACTAAAAACTAGATGAAAACTTCACTCGCTCATAGTATATTGCTATTATATCTCATTTTTGATGTTATGTTCATTCGCAAGTATTAGAGTATGCGGTATGGATAATTATGAACGTACTGAAAATTATTTTCTGTTAGATTGCGAATAAACGTTTTTATTATCATTTTTATAATATTTACATACCCAATAACTTATAAACATTTTCCTTTTTTTTTTTTTTGCCAGCCTCACAAAAAAAGTGAAGCAGTACATTTATACAGAATACAGTATGTACATTTTTTTTTGATTCAGTGGACCTACAGTTTAACGCTGGTTCCGAACGTGCCATGGGCTTGTAATCAATGTACATTACGAAGCATATATCATTATTGAAAATACTAAAATCATAGACAAATAATATACTGTTCGAATGAATTGAGACAATGGATAAAAAACAATGTTTTCGTAAAATATTACCTTTTAATGAAGTGAATACATACAAAATAGCGTAAATTGGTTTGTGAAAAACCTCAAAACATTTCGAAGGTTGTTTTACTGTTTGATGGTGATGTGATCAGGCCGCAAAGTTTCCCCATCACTTCGTCTAAAAACACTTGATTTGTACCCTTGAACAAACAAATATTTGTTCCCTTGAACAAACATTTTTTTCTTTAAACAACCGTTTCTCGGTCATTTTCTGGGTAAGCAGTTGCTTTCTTCTTAGTCTGCTCACCTCCACTCCAGAAACCGTTAAATCCCCTCGAAAATCAGTGCTTGTCTTTCTCGGATTAATTCAGCTATTTCTTATCAACAACTTGTCTGTTTTTGGAGTAGTTTTGCGTTTGCGGCCACTTTTCTGGTTTCACTGGTTTCCTTTTTTTAACACGATGAGCCACTTTCTTCAAATGGTTTTAAAATTCTCGAAACGCTGGACTTCCCACACCAACAGCTTCAGCTATATCTCTTACAGTCATTGATGTGTGTTCATTAAGCGCGATAATTTTGGAACGCTTCCTCGAAGTGATATCCATCTTTGGACAAGACAATGCAGGACGTATCAAAATTGAAGCCACCAACTGTCGCACCGGTAGACTCACAACTGAATTGCTGGCGAGGTAAAATCAGTCAGAATGTAAATGATGGTCAAGGTCGAACCCTCACGTCACTTCAGTAAACAAGCAGGTGTGAGGTGTTTGGGCCACCCTGGTACTCACATACTTACTACAATAACTCAAACGAAGAAAAACAATGTTTGACCCAATTGATTCGAACAGCATAGTACAAAACACCATTGTCGGGTGTTCTTCCGACTAAGCCACGGAAACCGGCAATGAACGTTATCTTAATCGTGTTAATTTTTCCTTCAATTTTGGGTGTAAATTTGTTGGAAATAATTGTGTTTTCCCGATTTCAAGCATAACGGGTTTCACACTCTCTCACGGGGGATCTTCCGCTTATCCCAAATATTGTATATCAGTGGGGTTAAAGCTCTGTGCGGACCCTTTTTAAATTGTAGATTTGTACAACAATTAATTATTGATATTATTATATTGTTAAAATCTCGATGATTTTGTTGAAAAATGTTTCGTGGCATAATATAATATAGGCGAATCTAGAGCTGACTTTGAGAACTAGAAGGCATCATTATTTTGAGGGAATTCTTATTGCTTCAAATTTAAATTCAAGTTCGACAATATTTTGCAATAAATTGGCAAGGACAGCGTTTGTAATGTGAGCAGTTTAAACTCTATAATGATTTCATTGCCGATCGACTTTTCGATATTTAATCTTTTTATTCAATGAAAAATTCCTTTACATAACTTCCAATTAAATTAAGGAGCAGTAGAAGTCTGATAATCTTAGGAAACCACATTTTCCAAATCCTTTCAAGCATATGAAATATTATATAAAGTATGTAAAAAAATGGAAAATATATCAATGATGAATGATTTCATTGAATATATCTAAAATTGGAATGTATCACAGATAGATGAATTCATATATGGTTAGAGTATAATTGATAACGAAGTTATGGTAAGTACCCAATAAGAACGGCAAACAATAGACCTTTGTTACAAGTACGTAACGTTCATTATTCAAAACATCAATCATAATGGAGTTTATCTGTTATGTGGATAACTTGACTATTTCGAACACAAGCTCTCACATGAACTATTCATTTCCGTTCGCCTTTTTCAAGGGAATAACAAAATGCCTACAATGTCATGTAGAAGAGGAATTTAATCTACTAATGGTTAAGCATGTTGCATTCTAATAGTACTTACTTCGTTCGCCTGACTATTTCATTCGGATAGGTGCGCCACGAGAATTCCTCAGCAGAAACTAGACACTAAAATGGGTAGAAGACTAAAAAGTAATATTTCCGAATTGAAACTGGAGCATATTACACAAAACGAAAGGGAAATAATTGAAAAATTGATATGTTATATTGACACTGAAATTTTAACGAAATACTTGAAAAAGACTAGATATCTAAGGATGTTTTTCTTTTGGAATAATTTAAACTAACTCAGAAAAATTTGTCATTTAAAATCAATCCATTCGAAGTTGTGATAAAACTAGATTTTGTAGCAAAACAATAACAAGGATAAATTCTATAAATACTTTCTGTTATGACTGCAATGAATAATTCTATATATTTTTTATAAAAATATGATTTTTTAAGAGTTAAGTTTTTCAGGTTGGCGGCACTGATTGGTAATGGTATCCAATTGTAATCTGTCAAGGTGAAAAGTTTTCGGTATAATCTGCCATTTCATCATGGAAAGACTTACAAGCGAGCAACGACTGCAAATTGTTGAAATTTATTATCAAAATTCGTGCTCTGTGAAAAATGTGTATCGTTTGTTACGACCATATTATGGTCGCCATAATCGACCTGGTGAATCAACTATTCGTGCTGTTATCACCAAATTTCGCAACAAGTTTACTTTGTTGGATCTTGAACCATCGTCTCGCATGCGTACAGTGCGTACTGAAGAGAATATTGCAGCCATAGCGTACAGTGTTAATGAGGATCGTGAAATGTCAATTTGTCGCCGTTCTCAGCAACTGGACATGTGTTACTCAACCACATGAAAAATTTTATGTGTTGATTTGGGTTTGAAAGCCCATAAATTTCAACTTCTGCAAGGATTGAAGCCGAATGACCTACCACAACGTCTAATTTTCTTCTGGATTGTTGTCTGATAACTTTCTGCGGGTCCAATATATGGCCACTACTTGGATACCCCTGCTCTATATCACTCTTCGTGTATGAATTCATTCACGCCTTTCAGCAGTTTGTATTTCACGAATTATAAATAATCATTTGAATGAATACGATTTCAAAGTTTCGTTGTATTTTTTCCATTTGTATGAATATCAAACTACAATTTGATCATAGAATAAGAATGGTAGGTAAGTATGTTTATGTATGTACTATGCTGTTCGAATGAATTGGGACAAACATTTTTTTTTCGTTTTGAGTTACTGTAGTAACTATGTGAGTACCAGGGTGGCCCAAACACCCTCACACCTGCTTGTTCACTACCTGAGGTGACGTTAGGGTTCAACCTTGACCATCATTTACAATCTGACAGGTTTTACCTCGCCAGCAATTCAGTTGTGAGCCTACCGGTGCGAAAATTGGTGGTTTCAATTTTGATAGGTGCTGTATTGTCATGTCCAAAGATTGATATCACTCCGAGAAAGCATTCCAAAATTATCGCGCTTAATGAACACACATCAATTACTGTAAGAGATATAACTGAAGCTGTTGGTGTGGGAAAGTCCAGCATTTCGAGAATTTTGAAAAGATTTGAAGAAAGAGGCTCATCGTCTCCAAAAAGAAAAGGAAATTGTGGCCGCAAACGCAAAACTACTCCAAGAATAGACAAATTGTTGATGAGAAATAGCAAAATGAATTCAAAAAAGACAAGCACTGATCCTCGAAGGAATTTAATGGTTTCTGGTGTGGAGGTGAGCACCTCAACTGTTCGAAAACGACTGCTGGAGGTTGACCGTAAGGCTACAAGACCAAGAAAAAGCAACTGCTTACCCAGAAAATGATGAAGAAACGTATGGCATGGGCCAAAAAGTACCGTGCGTGGACTGTGGACGACTGGAAGAAGGTGGTTTTTCATGATGCGACACATTTGTTTGTTCAATGGTACAAATTGAGTGTTGTTAGTTGAAGTAATGGGGAAACCGTGCGGTCTGATCACATCCAGCAAACAGTATCCTTCACATCCTTCGAAACATATGTTTTGGGGTTTTTTCACAACCAATGGCACTAGACGATTAGCTCCTATAACAGGGATGATGAATACAGTGATATATGGAAATATTGCGCACCAGGATTGTCCCATTCATGGAAACGTTTGATGGAACATTTCACGACCTGGCTCTATGCCACAATTCCAACCAAGTGCAGGCCTTTATACTTGAGAATGAAATAAAAGTACTAGATTGGCCGGGGAATTCGCCCGCAATGTCCGATATCAATGTCATTGAGAATTGATTATAAGTGCAATTCAGATGTGGTTCCATGATGACGAATTGAAGAAAATCTGCGCTACGCTAGTGAAATCGATGGCTAGACGATTTCAAGAAGTTATTTTGTGAAAGGAGGACATACATCATATTAATATGAAAAATTTACGCTATTTTCTATGTATTTACTTCATTAAAAGGTAAGATTTAAGAAAACATTGTTCTTTATCCTTTGTTCCAATTAATTCGAATAGCATAGTATATTGTGTGTCTTCGAAAAATTGATATGTGTGATGTTTTTTCAATTAATTTTTCAATGCATTCCATATGAAAAAAATGGATTCATGTTTTCGTCTCCATATAAATAATTTCAACGTTGTCAAATTTCCGTTCATCTCCCACAAAAAAGGGGTTGAAAGAGTACAAAGTTTTTGCTTCAAATATTGATATCTGGATATTCAAAATAATAAAATCAGATTATAATTATTGAGTAACAATTATTGAATAGATAATGTGTTTCAATTGAAAAGCTGACAACTCTGTTATTCCGCTATTCTTAAAATCACTTTTTTTCAAAAAAAGAAATTGTGAATGAACTTATCTGATGACATGTCCATTCAGTTGTTAACAAAAAAAGTGAAATATCAACCGACGTGATACCCGTGCTAGCGAGAATTTCACGACAACAAAAAATAGTTCATAGACGGCATAAAAGCTTAATGCTCAACAGTAAAAATTCCTGAAGAATATTGTTACGAGCAGAAAATCGTAGGTATTTACGCTTCAACATATTTCACCGAGCTACATATTTCATGTCGAAAGTTTTCATGGAATAGTGTAATAATTACAAGAACTCTATGCCTAGAGAAATAGAAAACAAATACTTCGAATTCCTTTCTCGCGCAATTATGCTGAAACCGACAAATTAGTTTCATTTCACTATTTATGGGACACGGTGTATAGGTTGCAATCATTGACATATAAAAACAGACCGCGCTACCAAGATTGTACTAATAAAGACTAACTTGTAAGTACTCTAAGATAGGAAGATATGTCAGATAGATAAAAAGAGAACAATTAATACGGCACATTCTATTCTTGTCAAGGGCGTGGTTTAATGTACGCGCATGCTCAAATAAGATTACTACAAGTAAATATTTTTTATTATGGCTTGAATTTGATGTCTAATTCATTTCAGTTATCAATTACATAAAGTAATTCGCATAGCAATAATTATACCTATTTGGCATATCCTTAAAACTTTTTAAAACGATCTCAACGTGAAACCTTATAATTAATTGGATGTTTAGAAAGTCCATATTCATTGTTTTCTGATTTAATATGATAAATTTCAAATATAATTAATCACTTCAATAGGTATATTCAAATCTTGTCTAATTATATTATGTTTCATCTTGTCATATACTCTTAATATTATTAAGATCTAGCTATTGTTGAAACCATTTTCCAGTGTGTTGTTTAAATCAAATTATGAATCCATAATGACGTTTAACCTAGAAAACTCAGATAAATATTATACCACGTTGATGTAAATGTACTGTCTATTAACAGATATTGTATTATTCGTAGATGAAATTGTTTCTGATTTTGAAATTGCTATATTCACTTTTTGTACGAAACAATAATTTCGGTACATAATATAACCTCAAAATCAAATCTGGATTCACTTCACAGTAGAACACAGAAAATAACAATTCGAAATCGTTGTGGGTACACAGATGACAATGATTCATGAATGTCAAAATATGTAATCAGCGACTGCTGTGAAATAAAACTGGATAGCTGAAAAAGAGACGCCAAGTTAGTTTTGAAAAGATATTTTTATGACGAAAGATTAAAATAATAACTCCAAGTTGAAAATAATTTGGAAGAAGAAATTAGTTCCTTACCGAAATGTAATCTGAGAAATATTATAATTGAACAATTTGCATAATTTGGAGGTGTTAATTTTGAAAAATTTAATCAGAGAGAAGTAGATAACATAATTATGAGATCTCGAGGAAGAAAAAAATTACAAGTAGGTACCTCAAATTCAATTAAACCGAATCAAATTCATCATTACAATGAACTATAAGATAAATCGAAACACATCATGAAATTTATTATGATGGATTTTCACCAAGTATGGAATTAGGTAGGTACCTACAATTGAATATATTCAATTCAATTGTCAAGTGATATATGCAATAATGTTCGATTTTTGAATATTCTTTCTCAATTGTTCATCAAATTACATATTAGAAATTGTCAGATTTCTCTAAAATTTAATTAGTTAATTAAAACTGACCCTGATATAGAGACTCTAAATATAAAATTATATCAATATTAATTTCAAACATAAAAATGAATGTTCCATGATTAGACCAGATATTTCCAGTCAGATATGATTGATTTTATGCTACTTCGTGTAAGATAACTAAGCAACATTTATTTACACTCAAATTATTTCGAGATATGCACTTGTCCGTGCTGTGAATAATATGGAGTACACCTGTATTACATGTACCTAGCATGTGCAATAACAATGAAATTCCAAGGTGTGTTATTTATACCTCAGTGTTCCAGAAAACTTTGTAGCTACATTCCGCATTAGTACATAAACCAAGACAGTATAAATTTATAAGTTCGTATGCATATTCATGTAGGAGGTCAGTTAACGCAGGTACTTGTTACATAAAATAATATATGAAATATTTCTTTATTTGAAATACTTTTTGAAGTATTTAGGTAGTAGGTGATACCTACGTAACGTATACTAAAATTCATGTCTTATAAAGGCTGGTTTTTTTAGAGGTATAGAACTTCAAGTTGACATTACTGTTGAAAATGGCGACAGATTTAACAGCTGAGAAGTGATTTAATCTCAGTTTCGTTTGGCAATTCATCATGAATAGACTCACGCCTGAATAACGCTCGCAAATAGTGCAATTTTATTTCGAAAATAATGGTTCTGTGCGGGATACGTATCGCGCACTACGTCCATTTTATCGTCGACAAAATCGTCCATCAGTGCAGTTAATTCGATTAACCATGGAACGTTTTCGCACCACTTTTACTCTTATTGATAACTCGCATCCCCAGAGACGCCGTACGGTGCGTCCAGAAGAAGCTATTGCTACAGTAGAGCGTAGCATTGAGGAAGACCCGAATGAGTCCATCCGCCATCGAGCACAGGAATTGGATCTGTGTCCATCCACTTTATGGAAGATTTTACTGAAGGATCTTGGTTTGCGTGCTTACAAAATCCAACTCGTGAAAGAATTGAAGCCAAACTATCATCAAGCAAGGCGTAGATTTGTCGAATGGGCCCAAAACGAGATTGCAGTTGTTACCGATTTTCATAAGCGAATATTGTTTAGCGATGAAGCGCACTTCTGGTTGAATAGCTACGTCAACAAACAAAACTGCCGCATTTGGAATGAAGATAATCTTCAAGTGTATGTCAAAACACCGTTACATTCAGAGAAACGGACTGTTTGGTACGCATTATGGGCTGGTGGAATCATTGGTCTGTACTTCAAAAACGATGATGGCCAGAATGTTACAGTCGATGGTGATCGGTACAGAGCCATGATTACTAACTTTTTCATTCCTGAATTGAATAACCATGCTGTCCAGGAGCTGTGGTTTCAACAAGACGGAGCAACATGTCACACAGCTCGTGCCACAATCGATTTATTGAAAGACACGTTTGGTGACCGCCTAATTTCACGTTTTGGATCTGTGAATTGGCCTCCAAGGTCTTGTGATTTAACACCTCTAAACTACTTTCTGTGGGGCTATGTAGAGTCTTTGGTCTATGCGGATAAGCCACAAGCGCTTGACCATTTGGAAGACAATATTCGCCGATATACTGCCACAAATGTTTGAAAAAGTCATCGAAAATTGGACGTCCAGATTGGACTACATCCGAGCCAGCCGTGGCGGCTCATATGCCTGAAATCATATTTAAAATGTAATGCCACAAGATTATCTTTCGAATAAAAAAAAATCCTTGTCAATCGATGATCCATCGTTCGTTTTATTGCTAGTTAAAGTTTTATACCTCTAAGAAAACACCCTCTAAAAGTGATTTTGCAAACACTAACACATCAACTGTTTAATATGTGTACATTCGAAAGGCTGATGGTATCAACTGTACAAATTTTGGCAGGATTAAATATTATTCACGATAATATTGGTGTGAATTTAGAATCCTACGACGATATATTATTCGATGTCTTTCAGAAAATATTAGAAAAATGTCAGCTTGAATATGGGTTGATGCATTAATAACCGATTATTCGATAATTAATGCCACAATGAATCTCACTATTTTGATCTCAGTGACATAATATTGAAGAGAAAATAAGCTAGATCAGGACATATAATGATTATTTCAAATATCAGACGAACTATACTTGTGTGAATCATCTTGTCTGGCAACTATTCATACTAAAAATCGTTCTGCTTATTCGTTTTCAAAACTTTCATGAGAATATTTTCGCTCATTGACAGTATTCAAAGTATCAGAAAGAAAATTAAGAATATTCAAAAGTTTGGCACTATTGATCTTTATCAGAGCAAACTAGTGATAGAGCACTTGCTGCTGAGATATAATCATCTCTACTTAATGAAAGTTTAATAACATAATTTTGAGGAAACGAAATAGTTTGTGATTTTCACTTTAATTAAGTCAAACATGGCAATATTGTTTCGCCACATAGTGGCTTCATCAGATGTAGATGATAAACCTGTAATCATCTTTCCTTATTATGATGAATCTCTCTGTGAATCTCACGATTTATGGACCATTTCAAGCGTTTAAGACTGGGGAGTTTGAATTACAATTATAATGACACGGAGGTTTCGCTTATCACTTAAGTGAAATATTATGTTAAATAATATTAAATTAAAATTAAAACACTTGGCTTGAGTTTCACTGAATATTTTCACTTCACATGTGTTTCGGGTGTTTAGCCCATTATCAAGAGTATACAATGTTCAGAGAATATTCAATATACCCCCTAACTCCCAATAAACACCCCACGTAATATTGTTGTTCACTCTTTATAATGGGCTAATAAAACAAATAAAACATATGTAGAGTGAAACATATTCAGTGAAACTTAAGCCAAGTGTTTTAATTTTAATTAAATATAACAATCACAATTATTTAATGTGAAGCCATCAGTTTTCAGAAAACGACAATTTCCTCATCATGAGACTTTCAAAGATTTTTTCATGTTCAGGAGCATTAAATTTATATTCTTCGTCTTGAGAAAATATTATATATAATAAGTTTATTAACAGATTTCCTAATGTAACTGAAGCTAAATGAATTTATAACATTTCATACTCAAAGCAAACAGCATTTCTGTATACAAAATAATCCAAAATCAACAGAAAACAATCAGCAACAAATGAAAATTCAATCAAGTGCACTAAACAAAGTAACAACAATTCCAGTCAACCCTACAAACTGTCCGCTCAAATACCCCCGATCAAACTATATATACTTATGATAACAATATCACAAACCACACAAGCAATCATCAGAAGCATAAAATTCAACAACAAACAAACCAATAGGCAACACATAAGTACATTCTTTGACTCCAATATCTTTTGAGATTAACTTTAAAACATTGTAACGACTCACAAGCTTTTTCAATATATGTCATTTCTTCCTCCAGTGAGGTGATTATGTACTTCGTTATTGAAATAATTGTTAATATTTGTGAAAAATTGTTATGTTTAATATACTGCTCAAACGAATGCTAGGCTAGTATTTATCTTTGATATATTATCTTATCAGCGGATGTATCAGGCTCGTGAACCAAATTTTCAATGTTTTCTTCATATTTTTCGGATACTTTGAATAATATCAATTAGTTTTTACAAGCATAGAATATGAAAAAGCAAGAAGAAGGAAGCAATTCCTTTTGAAAAGTATACACGTGACGAGTCCCCCCCTCACTATAGTGATTACGAATACTTCAACGGGCCTTAAAAAAACATGAACTGTATCAAATGCAACCAAGATACAGATTAAAACTGTAATTACAGTTTTAAAACTGTAATTTGTAAACAGATTAATTTCAGACAAAATCATCATTGAGCTAGTTTGTAATCCCTCTACTCTGATGGAAGGTGTTTAACGTAAAGTAATCATCTATAAAAGTGAATAGCAATAAATTCTATATGTCCCCTTCAGAAACCAACTGTACTAACTCAATAATATTGTACTTGTTTCTGGTTGTCGCAATGCCATCCTGATATAAATCATGTAATTGTGCCTAATGAGGTCTACCATAAATTCTTCATAAAAAGCCACAAGTAAATACAAACATCAATAGCTTTTGACTCTGCCAAATCGGTCTTAACAATGTACTTGAACACAAAGCAGACCTGCCCTTCATTTTTCAATCGTTCCGATTTTGTTGTAGTTATTTGGTCAATCAGGACCGTACTTGAACACTAATTTGTTGCCGTTGCTAACACACAGTAGCCAATTTCAAAATCCTAATTCTATATTTCAGAAACCATGGATTTATGGTTCATTCTCTTGACATTTGAAAAGGTTCACTTAAAATTCGGAGTTACACATTACTTGAATCTTTTAGGTTCATAGTACGCAAATGAACAGAAAAGTTTACCGAAATATTTTTCAGTGTAGGTTTATTTAACTTATTAAACGAATTAACTCATTGATTGAAAACTATTTGATTTTCAATGGGTTTATTATTACAAAAATCGGATAGTGTAAATCAAACCTTTCATTGTTATTATTATAAAGTACCAGGTAGTAACGAGAAAGTCGACAATATTTTTGAATATATTGATTTTTCATAACCGATTACCTCATTTTGCGAAGAAGCATGAATATATATTATTTGCTCTTTGTCCTAAACTTCTATTATAAGTTTCAAAAATTATGGAAACTCTGAAATTAATTTTGAAAAATATTAAATCATTTCTCATATCATTCATAATCAGAATTCATAATTTATACTTGACAAATATTTCACAGACATAATTATTGCTCTAAACTTGAAGTAAATTTCGAGTTAGAAGCAATTTTATTTCCTGATTCTTTTTTCATTTCAGGCATTTTGAAAAATATGTATCATTGTGAATATTAACCTGCAAAAATGTGAATTGCAATTGTGAATTATCTTTTAAAATATTCTTCACTCATAAAGTATCGATATGATATTGGTTTGTACATGATTTTATGGAGAAATTTCACAGATTCTCATTTTCAGTAACAAATAATATATTACTCAAGAAAATTTATCAGATATACTCATTATTAGATTTTCACATAGGAAATTTTTATGAAATTATTTCATGATCTTACCTTCTAAACAAAAATTCTCTTCCTTGAAAGAGTAAGAATTTTTGAAGTAAGAAAAGTACTTATAAACTTAAATTCAAACACTTGAACTTATGATTTACACTTTATTGACTCACATGACGCGTTTCGTCGTTACAAACGACTTCTTCAGATTTTTACAGAATGATTGCTATGAAGTCAATAAAGTGTAAATCATAAGTTCAAGTGTTTGAATTTAAGTTTATATTCAATTATAATGGATTTACATCAAGTAAACGCCAACACTACTAAACATTTGAAAATTCTTACTTCGTTGTAATTAACATACTAATTCAGATGTGAAGTAATTGACGCATTGTAATTTCTTTTGCTTAGACTATAATTTATAAATAACAAAAATTTTTGGCATGAGAAATAAGATTCGTTGATTTTTCATACTTCACTTGGCCAAATATTTTTAATTGCTTAATATAATTAAAAACGCTTGATTAAATTCCACAAAATTGTTTAGCACACTCGATATTGTATTTTATATCAATATCAATTTATACTCCTTTTATTTATATGGATTTTTCGAAGTCTTTATGCCATTTCCGTATGTATTTTCCACCAGATTATTAATATTGTGAATGTCTATGAGTTTTCAAGAAAATGTTGAATCTATCGCACCAATGATCCTATCAACTCAACACATAACGCCTCTTGCCAACATTGTACTTTTTTCAAAGAATACAACTGAACTTCGATGCAATCGGCACCAGTTCATGAGTAACATGTACCTAAAACCAAAAAACAGAAAACCCAATTGTATTTCTATATACATGTCTCTTTGCGGTTTGTTGCTTTATTCATTCAATTTTTGTACATCCTTTATAGATAATAAAATATTAACGAAACGCATTAGGAAGTCAAAATTTCGGTGTGAAAGTTGAACTATTGTTTTTATTATATAATTAAATCAAGAATTAATTGGTATTGAGACAATTCCATGACCATAAAAAATTTCTAGACTTCTTTTAAATCTTGACTACCTACAATGAATATTATCAAGTAAGAAATGTGAATTGTAAAAGTGTTTATTACTAACATTACGGTCCTGTTTAGCATCCGATATAATCAATACATCAATAGTGATTGGAATTATCCGCATACACAATAGCTCGGGCCCTTTGAGTACGTCACAACACCTCTCGAAAACACAATGGACCGACCCCTTAGGTACTCTGCAAACCGCTGATCTCGCCAAATCCTCTGTAATAGGTATGTGTATTATGCTTTACGCAGATTTATGTGACTTGTGAAATTAATCTTACTTGTGTCGTACTACGCGCTCTAAAGAAATGAGGTATACGGCGAGCCATGGGGGGCATGTAGTAGGCCATGATGAAGAGAAGTAATATTCAGGAAAGGAGGGAAGATACTGAGGGAATGAGGTTGAACATTCAAACGTATACACACAGACACACACACATTGATTATTAAAAATTAATACTTAAACTTTCTTTCGATAATTTTTTGACGATTTATTCAAAAGAACATTATAGCAGAGCTAGCAATGTGAAAGAAAGTGAAAGTATACATTTAATATTGCATATTTTCAGTGTGATGATATGAGGAATATACATACATATATATATATATATATATATATATATATATATATATATATATATATATATATATATATATATATATATACAATTCAATTGGTATTATTTGCTGACTTGTATGCACAATAATTTAATTTAGTGGGAGTTGCAGCAGGATAGTTCAGTTATACTTTTTTTTCTATACTCAAACTTTCGAGAACTTTATTTTCTCTTCATCAGGAGAACTACAATAATGAGAAATGTACATACAAGAGTTTATTAACCTATTTTTAGAAATTACGACGTTGATGATGCAACCGAGGATGTTTTGAGTAATTCATACACATAATATAAGATAATGATGCAAAAAATATATAATGATTACCTGTTATTTGATATTATTCCCAATTTAAAATATTAATATTAATCTATATTTCACGTAAGGAGCTATTTGAAGTTATATTGACAATTGAAGGTTAAATTCTGACATTTATGCTGTTTATCTATTCATAGAGTATGATATCGTTAAGCTTTTCCTGTTATGATTCGGTAGTGTCCGATAGGCCACTCTCTAGGTTAGGGTCTGGATTGTGTTTAGAATTAGATTCAATAAAACACAATTCAGACCCTAACCTAGAGTGTGGCCTATCGGACACCACCGAATCATAACAGGAAAAGCTTATCGATATCATACTCTATGAATGTCAATATAACTTCAAATAGCTCCTTACGTGAAATATTGATTAATAATAATATTTTGAATTAGGAGTAATATCAAATTACAGATTATCATTATATTCTTTGTCCATCAATATCTTATATATGTGTATGAATTAGTCAAAACATCCTCGGTTGCATCCTCAACTTCGTAAGTTCTAAAAATAGGTTAATAAACTCCGGAATATTGCCGTATAATTTGAATGAAAAATTGAAGAGTTCTCGGCAAAAAAAGGGCCACTTCAATTGATTCACAAGCAATTTATTAACCTGATCTATATTTCGAATATTGTTATACTTACTTATCAGTAGGTGCCCTACGAAATACAGATGTTGAATAAAATATGATGAAAAATGTCTTACTGCTAAATAGGCTGAATGTTTGACCAAACTTTAAAACGCATTGTATACAGTTGAAATAAACATATATTACCCATATACCTATTATATTATATTAAATAAAATAAAATATTTGTATACAGTTGAAATAAACATATATTACCCATATACCTATTATTATATAAACATATAATACCCATAACCAAAAAAACAATAAAATATAGAAATATTTAAATACTACACAAACATTGCTAGGCTCAGCTGCATACGCAGCTTTCGAAAAAAATCTAATTGAGTACTTTTTACTTTTTATTGACATTTATTTCCTGAGTGTTTACATTTTTATTTTTCTGTATTTTTCGTTGACGTCTGTCTTCCGTTGACGACGTTTATGTTCCGACAGTCCGGTTCTTAGGGGGTTAGGTTACCCCTCAATTTTTATATTTTATTGTAAGCATTTGGATTGATGTATATAGATCTATAGAGTCCTGATGAGGATGATGAAGAATATAATCATATTCGAAATATAGACCAAGTTGACTAATTGGTTGTGTATCAATTATAGTGGCTCTGTTATTTGCCGAGAACTTATCAATTTTTCTTTCAAATTTAACGGCAATTTTCCTTCTATTAGGTTATATATATCAGACGATAGGAGTTACAGTTTCTTCAAGAGCTGAGATAGAATATCCTCCAATATAAATATACATATATAGAAAAATACATATAGAAAAAAACTGAGTAACCAAATTCTATTATTGAGTTTGTTTCTGACATTCAGAAAAAATTGTTGAATTCAAATGTGTGTGTGTGTGTAAACGTTTTCCTCAAAGAGGAAACTTCAGTTTCTAAAGTATATTTCAAAAAAAACTCCCTTTATTAATTTCAAACTTCGTGTTGTATAAACTTTTCTGTTAAATTGTTGAATTCAAATAATATATATATATATATATATATATATATATATATATATATATATATATATATATATATATATATATATATATATATATATATATATATATATATGTGTGTGTGTGTGTGTGTGTGTGTGTGTGTGTGTGTGTGTGTGTGTGTGTAAACTTCAGATATTATATGTGATTTTATGCCAATAAAGCAAACGTTTTCCTCAAAGAGAAAACTTGTGTTTGTATATATCATAAAACAGCTACATTTAATAATTTTAAACCTCGTATTGTAGGTACAAACTTTTCTGTTAAATTGTTGAATTTTAATGATATATCAATAATTTCAAAGAATGTCATTGCTGGTTATTGATTTAAACCCGTATTTTTATTGTTATCATATTGACCGACCTGGGAGTCCGGTGATATTGTTAAAATACTTCTTTCAAATTAATCTAATTAATCAGACAATTTAAACTATTTGCAAATAGAGTAAAAATTAACGTTTACGCCGAAATATCATTATCTTAAATTGACGTGATGCGTAATTTTCATATTGAAAATAAGACGGTGTTTACTGATACTTTCTGTGATACAACTCGTTTCATATGAATTGAATGAAAGATACTCGGCTTATAATAATTAATATAATAATATATATATATATATATATATATATATATATATATATATATATATATTATATATATAAATATAATATATATATATATATATATATATATATATATATATATATATATATATGTGTATCAATTGAATATAAGAAAAAATTCAAACACTTAAACTTATGATTTACACTTTATTGACTACATAGTATGACGCGTTTCGTCGTTACAAACGACTTCTTCAGATGCTAATAGAGTACTGACTAACTAAATAGTCAGTAACTGGAGTCAGTCAGTAGTCGTCTATCATCATCTGAAGAAGTTATTTGTAACGACGAAACGGGTCATGCTATGTCGTCAATAATAGTGTAAATCAAAAATTCAAGTGTTTGAATTTTTTTTTATATTAAATTATAATGGATTTACATCAAGTTTTTTACAACACCAACACTATGCAACATGGTATTAATTGCTATCAAGTAGTAAATATTGGTTCATTTCATTTACAAAATTCGAGAATTTCATCTATCATCTTGTTGTAGATTGATTGAATTCGAAATACAAATTCCAAGGATTAATCAGAAACCCAATAAAAATCAGAACAGAAAAACTTGGCGAATTAATAACCTTCCGAATAAAATTGAAATATAGAGAGAGAGAAATACTTAAGATAAGTGGTCATATATTAAGCGAGATGCTTAAAAGCAGGCGAAGCACAGAAGATATGTCATTAAGATCAATAATATACGCGAGGGAAATGACGGGAAGCGGGAGAAAATCGAGGGGAAAAGCTGAGAAATATGAAAATGAACCAAGGCAGCGGATAACAATAGATGTCTAAAAATGTCGTCGTAGTCCGTAGGGTTTCTTTGCTGTTAGATTTCAATTTATTCTGCTACGAATACTCGGCAAATATGTATGATGCCTCTCGTTCTTCCCGTTTCCTTCTCTTTCTGATATTCGGTATAATTGACTGCCATATATCCCGTTTATTCTCGAAACGTATTGTTAGGACTTTGCGAAACATGCTTTTGGTTAGGGTAAAATGATTTTATAACTCAGAATATATCCTTACAGTTTGTAACTGCTGCCATGAAAAAGCATAGACACGCAGTTATATGTGAAATAATGAACGAATCACGAGTCAGGACTAGTAATTTGTAGAATTGGAAATTAAAAGTTGAAAGAAGATGAATTGTGCATTCTGATCAATGAAAATTATTAGGACAAAAACTAATAGCGTTGTTATATCATACAAAATGGTACCGCAGTATGTCAATCGGTTCTTTGTAAAATAAGGTACATAAATAAGAATCATAAAAATAATAATAGTAATGAGGTCTTTATCTACATTTAGGCACACATGTGTCAAAAGTGAGGGGCCGTGTTCAGGCTATTTGCTATTCATATTAAAATCCGTAGGTTCAAAAAAAATTTTGCACTATAATGATAATATTGAAAAAATTTAATACAGAAAAGAAAAGAATAAAAAAATAAAGGAATCGGCTCGTGTGTTTCCAAAAAAAAACCTCGACAATACTTTTTAATGCCAACCAAGCATTATTTTCAAGTTCGGTCAAGTTTCAATCATTCAAACATTCATCTTTAATAAGTTGCCGAATCTGTGGCCTATTAACGACACCAGCCTTCATATTTTCATATGACAAGCTAGGAAATGCCGAAATGATATACTTAAAACATTCCCCTTCAGTTGACAAAGCTTTAACAAACTGCATCATGAGACCTAGTTTCATATGCAAAGGTGGAAATATAATGTTTTTTCTGTCGACAAGTGACCGATTTAGAATGATTGGATCACCAGGTTTCAGGTCAGATCTTGGCGGCCACTTTTACTGCGCCCAATACTTCTCATGAGCTCTACTGTCCCACATATATAGAAAACAGGGATACCTGGTACATCCGCGTTGCTGACCAAGAAGGAAAAAAAACATTTTAAGCCCAACACAGATGATCCATTGGTGTAAGTTATATTGCAACAAGTCAATGACCTTCATTATGTCTTCGTATTCTTCATGCATAGCAATTGAATGACCTATTGGGACTGAACCATATGAATTTCCATTGTGGGGAAGATCAAAATTCAAAAAAAATTCCGGTGAAAGCAGTGCAGTAGGGCTTTCGTTAATTCGCGTTCAATTCCGCGAAGCGTAAAAGTATGCGCAATAACTGTAGAAAAAAAATTGACGTGATAGAAAAAACTGATTGAAGTTTTGAAATCAGCATGTCAATTTACCTCTACAACAGCCTAAAAATCGTGGTCAACAGAAATTATGTTACAAATTGTTCTCCAGTTTTAATATATAACGGGTGTTTTTTTAGAGGTAAAGAACTATAAGTGGGCATTGCTGTTGAAGATGGCGACCGATTTAACAGCTGAGAAATGATTTATTCTCAGTTTTGTTTGGCAATTCATCAAACGATCATCACGCAAGGAGTAGATTCGTCGAATGGGCCCAAAACGAGATTGCCGTTGTTCCCGATTTTCATAAGCGAATTTTATTTAGCGATGAAGCACACTTCTGGTTGAATGGCTACGTCAACAAACAAAACTGCCGCATTTGGAGTGAAGATAATCCCCAAGTGTATGTCAAAACACTGTTACATCCAGAAAAACTGACTCTTTGGTGCGCTTTATGGGCTGATGGAATCATTGGTCCGTACTTCTTCAAAAACGATGATGGCCAGAACGTTACAGTCAATGATGATCGGTATAGAGCCATGATTACTAACTTTTTCATTCCTGAATTGAACAACCATGATGTCCAGTAGCTGTGGTTTCAATAAGACGGCGCAACATGTCACACAGCTCGTGCCACAATTGATTTATTGAAAGACACGTTTGGTGACCGCATAATTTCACGTTTTGGACCTGTGAATTGGCCTCCAAGATCTTACGATTATTTTCTGTGGGGCTTTGTAAAGCCATTGATCTATGCGGATAAGCCACAAACGCTTGACCATTTGAAAGACAATATTCGCCGTGTTATTGCCGATATACGACCAAAAATGTTGGAAAAAGTTATCGGAAATTGGACGTCCAGATTGGACTACATCCGAGACAGCCGTGGCGGTTATATGCCAGAAATCATATTCAAAATGTAATGCAACAAGATAATATTTCGAATAAAAAAAATTCTTGTCAATCGAATGATCCATCGTTGTTTTGAGTTCTTTACCTCTAAAAAAAACAGCCTCCATTATAGCTATCATCATAAAGAAATCGAACAGTTTTTGTGCAGTTTTCTTATCTCAAAAAACATTACCATGAAATAATTTCTAAGGGAATATTCTCACCAGAAATGATTTTGCTACAGTTCTAAAATCATTGATGTCTATATGTCAATATTACTACAGACTGCTATAATGTCAGTGCATGCGAACGCATATTTTACTTTATCAAAAAGTGCTCAAAGCGGATAAAGAAATTATCACTTCAATGATAGCATACTACAGGTTTGTACATATAAATACTTACACATATATCCACTTTTTGGACATATATGGTAATCAACAGAAATTCCACTTCTGTGAAACACTAGGTGTGAACGGGTTCATTTAAGTCTACCCTGGAGAACAAAACAATTGTCAAACGGCATCTTAGAAATCACGATGACGCAACTAATTACTTCTTGGCAGCGTATTGCAGCGGAAGAGATATAAAATACCTCTAAATAAGGCCCGATTTAATTGGAGGCGGTGTTATCTCAACATCTATGCGATTTAGGAATGCTCGAACTTCGCCACTGGAACGTGCACCAGGCCCCTAATGGCTTTTGTGCTACATTTTCAGCGGAAAGATCAAAGGGAATGATTTATATTGTTGGCGTTAGTACAATCAAACGAATTAACAGCAGTTTCAGTTATATTTCGGAGTAGCAGACCCATTTTGGCAAAATTTTATATAATTGCATCACTTGTTGTATCATAAAATTTAATTAATCGCTGCAGACGGCACTTGTGGCATTGGATTTTTTTTTGTTTTGCGGCGAATGTGAAATCCTAAATTGAAAAAAAGGCATTGTTATACTCATACTGGAAACCGAGTTTCTGCCATTTTTAACCAACTCTTATGAATTACTTCGATTACAAATTATCTCTCCAATAAAAAATTAACTACTGCGAAAGAATGGACGTTCAAAAAATATGTTACATTCAATTTAGGATACGAAGCGTATCCGATAATTTTCACTTTATTTTATTGCAAATTGGATTATATTCGAATAATTTTCACAATGATTAACAACGATGAGTCCACCACTAATTTTCTCCGTATAGTTTACATTATTCTGGTTTTTCATTTGCAGAGAAATTATTATCAAAAAAAGAAAAACAATAAAATATGAAGGAGTGTAAAAATTAAGGAACTTTTCTCCGATTGCCTTTTACTGGAATAAATTTAATAATGGAGAATTATTTATTAAAACTTGATCGTTAAATAAAATATTTGATTTCTTTTTTTAATAAATTCCATGGCTTCTAACAGTGTTCGTTTATAATATTTACGTTCCGTATGCAATATTTTAAAGTTGTTGTGGAAGACATGGTTTTCTTTTAAAGGATATGTTGCATACGTAGAATCGGTTTAATTTTTTGCAAAGCATCTTTGGTGTTCAGTTATTCTAAGCCTGAAATTCCTGCCAGTTTCACCAACATATACTTTAGCACAAGTACCGCAACTCAACTCATAGATGCCCGACTTATCATCAGGCGAAATTTTATCTTAGTACCTATCCACGGTATTCGGTGTTTTGAAAGCTATGGTTAAATTTCAATCAGATAAAAACTTCGAGATTTTTGATAAAGGGTTGCCTAAATACGTTAATGTTCTGAAATTTTTATTGCTGTCTGTTACTTTAGGATATACTTGAGAAATGGCATTATTATATAATCTTTTTTTCGAAATGTTATCGACGAAACAATGATGATATTAATGTTTTGTGTGATCTGTTTAATGATATTCAATTCTTTAGTGTAATTAGGTATCTGCTGATAAAGGCATATTTATCAAAATCTGATGAAGCCACTGTGTTGGTGAAACGATATTGTCATGCTTTTGAATTAATTATAGTGAAAATCAGAAAACTACTTAGTTTTATGTAAATTATGTATTTGAATTTTCATCAAGTATCGGCCTAATCGCTTAATGATGATAATTATGTATTAAATGGGAATGGATTTGAAATCAATGCAATAATTGACGTATATCTTGTATTGACCTAACAGTTATAAAATGGTTCCTGATGATTAAAGGGATGGAAAGATGGACACTAGTAAAACTGATGAGTTCTTTGAGGAACGAAACATTCTGTCTTGTGATACCATCAAGCGTGGCATCAATTAATGATGATTTCAAAGCGCGATTTCAAATTTCTAAAGCATCATCCCTTAGATGACAAACAACTGAGGCATCACATCACACATCTTCTCAAATCCAACTCCTCTTCGTCTTTGTCTGTCAATTTTTCATTGAAAATTGCTATATAAATTGAATCTAAAATATGAGATTTATTTGAAACTAAAACGCAGTCTCATTATTAGGAGTATATAATAATTCCAGCCATGCACGTTGAAGATAAAACTTCAGAATATTTCATAACATTTTGAGTAGTACTTTAGAGTAGCTCTGACATGAGCGTAGGTCAATTAATTTTATGATTTTTCGTGGAAATTTCTATAAAAAATCTAAAACTGAAATTTTTTCATAAATTCTGTGATTTTTCAATCACATAATGACATTAATATCTCAAGGAAAATTATTCGAAAATTAAAATATAGTCCTTTGCGTGCTGTCTGATGAATTTTTGAGTATATAATTCGCATTGAAGTAAACATATGAATCAGTCATATCCAGACGTACTTGATTACGTATTTAACAGAGGTTTTTGATCTTTCATCTTATACCTACCTGTAAAAATGATGAATACTCAATTCTGACAATAGGCAAGTTTGTCTGTACATTAACTAGAAATTTGTGATATTATGTTATAGCTTTCTGTATAATATTTTCTAAATAAAACACAACTTCATTTCTCATAATCATAGTGATTTTGTGAATTGTTTCGGGGTTTTACTTCATTTGCGAAATTTGCCCAAAAAACTGCTTACTCAGTTTGTCTTTTGACAACTGTCAAGAAACAATATAATTCTGTGAAACTGAGCTTTTTTTCCCCGTATTAAATAAATGAAAAATTAATGTTTCACGAAAACATCGACGAAGATTCAATCAACTTTTTTCTCTGTATACGAGAAACATTTGATGAGTGTATTTGTGATTTGTGGTATATAATTTTTTGTTGTATATTTTTCTCGATAATGTATTTGTTCATAGCTTTCAGTATAGATAATAATTATAGGTTATTGTAAATTTTTTACCTACTAATTGCCAGTTGCTTAAACTAACGGTTTCAATCTTCCATCCGTTGTTATTGAGATATAAATATTCAAAACTACAACTGAAGATATTAAAAACAACGTATCAACGATAGCCATATTTGCAACAGCATAGCATGGTGCTAACTGTCAGTTGGTTAAAAAGTTCCATTAACAAATAACCTGAGGGTATTATTGTTTTGCATATAATGTCTTCCTACTGCGTTTCACCTGTCGCAATTTCAGCGGACAATCGAAGAAGTATTATAAACCCACACAAAGAAAAAATTTATGGGAAAGAGAAGTCATTGATGCAATTCTGTTTTGTTTACTTGGCCATTAAGTGTGTGATGTAATAAGTAAAGACGTGTTATGAGGCTTCGACCCACCTTCCTGGGCCGTATGTGGAAATAATTAACGTTCTTTCAAAGTGTGCAAGTGTATAAACACACATCTGCTAATGCAATAACCGTAGTCTGAGTTGCCCTATAAATAAATTCCAGATATTTATAGAAAACCCCTGGAGAGTTCCAATAGCTGACTGCACATTCAATTATTATGATTTGGTGAATATGATATGCTGTCCAAAGGAAACTCGTAAAAATGTGGACAGAATGGCCTTTGAAGCTACAAGTGAGAAGTGAACGCAAATTTGTTATAGTCATCTGCAACTCCAGAAATAATTTGTCGTTTTTTTAGAAACTGCATCTCATCGTTTGTTCAGATGAAAGATAAAGAGTTTGAGTCTGAGGTTTTCAGTTTTAAGAGAAAGCACCACTCGATGGAATAAAGCTTGGAAATCCGATAAATCAGTTTCACAACCGAAAATGACCAGTTATAAAAAATGTATGGGCACTGTTGATGAGTTGGATACTGTGGTTACTGTCAATCGAACCCAATTCGACTAAAAATGAGTAGTTGAAACTAGAGACAGCTAAAACCAAAGTCGCCAGATGTCGGAGTATCTTGTCGTTTCGAAAGTATATTGCTTGAGATTTCTTGAAGATTTTTCGGGAGAGCCCCAACTATCCTACTGTTAGAGATGTGAAGTATGATAACTTAGAACACTCAACAGTAAAGGATGTTTTTTAGAGATATAGAACTTTAAATTGCAATAAAACAACGATGGATCATTCGATCGACAAGAATTTTTCTATTCGAAAGATAATCTGAGAAGATTATCTTTTCGAATAAAAAGGTAAATGTGGCATTACATTCCAAATATGATTTCTGGTGTATGACCGCCACGGCTGGCTCGGATGTAGTCCAATCTGGACGTCCAATTTTCGACGACTTTTTCCAACATTTGTGGCCGTATATCGGCAATAACACGGCGAATATTGTCTTTCAAATGGTCAACCGTTTGTGGCTTATCCGCATAGACCAATGACTTTACATAGCCCCACAGAAAGTAGTCCAGCGGTGTTAAATCACAAGATCTTGGAGGCCAATTCACAGGTCCAAAACGTGAAATTTGGCGGTCACCAAACGTGTCTTACAATAAATCGATTGTGACACGAGCTTGATGATCGTTTGGCTTCAATTTCTTGCATGAGTTGAATTTTGTAAGCACGCAAACCAAGACCCTTCCGCAAAATCTTCCATAATGTGGATGGACAAAGATCCAATTCCTGTGCTCGATGGCGGATGGACTCATTCGGGTCTTCTTCAATGCTACGCTCTACAGTAGCAATAGCTTCTTCTGTACGCCGTACGGCGTCTCTGGGGATGCGAGTTATCAATAAGAGTAAACGTGGTGCGAAAACGTTCCATGGTTAATCGAATTAACTGCTCTGATGGACGATTTTGTCGACGATAAGATGAACGTAGTGCGCGATACGTATTCCGCACAGAACCATTATTTTCGAGATAAAATTGCACTATTTGCAAGCGTTGTTCAGACGTGAGTCTATTCATGATGAATTGCCAAACTAAGATGAGGATAAATCATTTCTCAGCTGTTAAATCGTCGCCATCTTCAACAATAATGCCAACTTAAAGTTCGATACCTCTAAAAAAACACCCTTTATATAACGAAACTCAGCGCATGTGTACCCATCGCGGGAAAAAATATAAATTCCATTGAATGTTCGCTAATCTCTTGGTGAAACATTGTTGAATATATTGAATGAAAAATACTCTTGGCTTGGTTTGACAAATATTATTTTGCATAAATTGCTTAATTGCCTTGTTTAATTGCCAGTTTAGGTATTGAAAATGGGGTTACACCCCGAATTGTGAACCAACTAATTCAATATAATTTTTGTGAAACCAAGCCAAATGTTTTTCATTCAATATAAATACGAATTTATATGTAAGAAATGCCAATATCGCATTGAATCCAAAAATATGTTTTAGGTGAGCGATATCACAAAAAATACTAATTTTGAAGAAAAATGCATTTCATTTACTACTTTATGAAACAAATTCATGAGAGAAAAACATTATTATTATGAAATCTAAGGAAGATCATAGATGGAAGAGCGAATCGAAAAAAATTTTTCTCAAGGTTTTGATAGGTGATTATTTATTTATTCAGCTCTACCATGACATTTTTTCGATTAATTTTCCTTTTCTGAATGAATTTCCTCTTATATTCTCCAATAATTTCACCCTATGCCTATGTATATACCTCTGCATATTTCACTGTCGTAGATATTCTTCCTAATTGAGTCCTAATATACGAAAAGATCGAACGTACCACAAACTCGACATATTGAGATGAAATAACAGCATGTGATGATTTTTCATTAGTATAGACGCGTAAGACACAAAAGGAGCGTAAAATAGAAGAATTAGTTGAGTAATTATTATTGTTTATACTCAGATGATTCATTATTTCAAAAATAAATCAACTGCTTATTCCTTCCCACATTATGACTAGTAAGTAAGAAGAGTAAATATAATACGTATATAATTGATTTGATTTACTGAATTCTAGGGATCTATATGTAACGATCATTATCGATAAAATTATACATACATACAAGGAACACTAGGATTTCCATTAGAAAAATATAAATTATTGAAAAGAATGCCATAAAAAAGGAGGGTATATGAAAATGTAAGATGTGAAGCCTCCATTAACCTTCAAGGGTTCAATGTTAGAAAAAATAGGAATTTATGATACTCTTGATCAAAATTTATGATACTCTGCAAAGCAAATTCTTTGTATTATTTCTCAAATACAGGAATAATAACGAACGTACTAGTAATGCGAGTTTTTGATATCTTAAAACAATAAATGATAGACGTTGAAATTTAGTAACTACGGGAATGTTCAGTGTCATGCATCCAGACATTTAATAGGAAGTAACCATTGTATGGTATTTCCATTCAACAAGTTCGATGATTCTTGGAATAGACTTAATATTCACTCATGAAAGTAATACGTTGTGTTTTCGTTGACAAAAATAATTGTGTAGACAGCTCTTTGGGAGTTTTATTTGAGATATTTAGATATTTTTATTGAATATCTTATTCATTGAATGATTCACGTTTTTCGTTTTTATTGTTGTTATTAGTATTAATATTAATATTTAGAGATTAATGTTCAAAATGTAAAATTTTTGAACTTTATTTTTAGGTTTAACTGAATGCGAATCTATTTGAGTTCACTCTCCCTTTCTCAGGGGGGAATCCTTTTATATCTAATTTTAAAATAATCTCCGATAATTTCAAATACATATACTTCAAATCATTAATAGATTGGGCCGATACTTGATGAACATATAAATACATAATTTAAATAAAACTAAGCAGTTTTTCGATTTTCACTATAAGTAATTCAAAAACATGACAATATCGTTTCGCCAACTCAGTGGCTTCATCATATGTTACTACTTGGTTTTATTTAAATTACATATACTTAAATTACAATTACTTATTGAAAAGCAATCGCTATTGAATAAAAACTCTTAACTCCTTAAAACTAAATTCAACTCAATATAAAAATTTTAAATGGATTTTATTTGACGTATCTCTTTTTTCGAGCTCTGTTGATTTTTCCTACACCAGTATTCCAGTATTTCTTCATTTCAAATTATGCAGAATTTTTTTATATTGATAATTTCCGATTATTTTTTTTTTCAATCTTTTTATTCCCAAATTTTCTATTTCATTTCCAACTCTCCCCATCTTGGGGTTCCTCTCTCTATTGTTCTTAATTAATTATCCCCTTATTTATTTCACAGCAATCTCTGATGTGATATTTTCGAATTTCGTGCTTAAACTTGATTTTTATGATCCTTCATTCAACTTCAATTATTATTGTCTATGCTGTACTTCTGTCTCGAAATTTCACAATTGAGGTTATGATTTTACAGTTGTTAACAATCCCATACTTAAATCATTTATACAATATTTGAATATTTCAAATGAATATTAAGATATATGAATATACATCATTTGGTAAGGCTGAATACATCAAAATTATGTTTGTTTTATATATTATAATTTCCAAGTTACTGTTCCTTAACAACTTTTCATTATTGATTTGAAACTCAGATCGTTGTCATGATAAAAATTTGGAAGTAGGTTTCACAAATACATTATATGGATATTATTATGTGAACATAAATGAGTTATACCAAAAATAACAACCAAAATGAATGAACATTACATATTTAATTACATACAAGTGATGTTATTGTGCTACTGTTGAACAGGGAATAACAAAAATAAACCTAGATTACCAACTTTTGAAACAAATTTAACTACATTAACATATTATCAAATGGAATTAATTATATGTACAAAACTGTATGTATGTTTAAAATTTCACAAGACAAAGTAGAATGTATGAAATATAACTTTTTCGAAACAAGAAATTCAGCAGCTTAGAAGCATCACCTTGAGAAAAATTGAACTTTGTTTATTTCTATTGATACTGCATGTATTACTCAAAACATTTTGAGACTGAATTATAAGAATTATTCTACGAATTTATACCACATCTGTCATTTTTTTATTTCTATTTTATCACAAAGATTGCATGGAATTTTTACCAGCCACTTTGCTTACAACTCTCTCTACAGCTGTTCCATAGACTAAAGAGGGATGTATTCGAAATTTTTTTTCGCTCAATCAAAAAAATTATGCTTTTGCGGACGTTAAATTTTGACTTACATTTTTCAAATGCGTTTTTCTTCTTTATGAATGCTTGCAATAATTCAACTTCAGATACAATTGAAGTTGAATGGGTATTAATAAACGTTTAAAATGTTTTATTTTATGACTATTTCTTGTGTTAGCTTTTAGGAATTTCTACTTAGGACGCGTTCCCCAAATGATTTTTGGTACTTATTTGTCCATATAAAATGTAATAGATGAGACTTTTTAGTTATTTTGTATGATTAAAGTAAACACAGTTAAGTGTTTATTAATGCTAAAATGTTTTGAAAAAACAGAGTTTAGGCATTTATTTGCTACCGAAATGGATTTACCTCCTTGGTGATTTCTAGCCATATGTATTATTTTCAAGAACAGAAAAAGGATTACCCAACTTCAGAATAATTTCTGCTTGTATACGCCACTGGCAAGTTCGATGCACCTCATATTGCAAAGGAGTACAGCATGGTTACAGTAAAAGAAAAGAAGCGTGCACACGCATGACATGTATGCGATCTGTTACAGCTGCAACTGGAACTAATTTGATGCGGACAAATTTTCTGCATGTCAAAAGTCGAAACATCTATCGGAATCCATGACAGAACTAAATAATGCACTGGTATACCTCCCAACTCTTCTTTTCATATACAGTGCCAAGTTATAAACGATTATTCTTCGGTGGGACGAAATATTTGCGACATGATTCTCATTGTTGTGGAATAGTTATTGTCCACTAAATAGTTATTTGAAAAATCATGTTATGATATGATTTAGACGAAAAGTGGCGAAATATTAAAAATTCTCATTTGAATGCTTAATACGTATTGTCAGGTCAATTGTATTCGAATCTTCGTTTTACTTCTTCATAAGGACCAGGAAGTCGCTAACGGTAACTGCCTTCGAGTCAAATTTGGCCCAAAGTAGTTTGTTATTTATTTTTGCATAAATTATATATAATTAGTCAGTCAGTATGGGTTATTATAAATAAAAAATAATTAGTCATCACTACATAGTATAAAGCAAAGTCGCTTTTTCTGGCCCTTTGTCCCTTTGTACGCTTTAATCTTTGAAACTACGCAACGGATTTTGATGCGGTTTTTTTAATAGATAGAGTGATTCAAGAGGAAGGTTTATATATATAATAACATCCACTAAATAGTGGAGAAGTACTGTTATTTTGGAGGTTTCTAATGTGATGTCGTAAATAATTACATTTTTTCCGCTTACATTGCAAACGCAGGCTGAACCCTACGAGTTTTATCAAAATAATGTACTAAGTATTGTACACATTGAAAAGGTCTACAGAAAAGTCTGTGATGGTATATGTCTATCTCTTATGGATAACCCACAATAACTTTTTTTTGTCATTTACTTTTTGCGACAAATAATGGCTAATTTTCGAAGCGATTTTAACCCATACAGCATTAATCCTTAACCAATTAAATACCTTGAATACATTGTTCATTTAATATAGATATATATGGCCCTTTACACCGTATGATTTAAGTGAATATTTTCGAAGATATTACAGATTTAAAAATTGCGGGGCGTAGCGTTTGCGGCGTGCGAAGCCGGGGCGGGTCGCTAGTTATATATAGGGGAAATTCATTAAAAGTTTTATCAATTTAATTATCTAAAATCTGATATATCGTAACATTGAGTAAACAAAACAATGGTTTCAGAATGCCGTTTACAAATATATTTCTTACAGATAAGGTAAATCTTCTGATTTTACTGTAATTGACGAGCTAGGCTGAGCCAATTCACGTATTTTCATCTCAACCTGTTGTGACAAGAGTGCTAGAGGTAAATTTTTCGTTTTTGTGAAGGGTGTTTTTTTTAGAGGTATAGAAATTTAACTTGGCATTATTGTTGAAGATGGCGACCGATTCAACAGCTGAGAAATGATTTATTCTCAGTTTGGTTTGGCAATTCATCATGAATAGGCTCACGCCTGAACAACGCTTGCAAATAGTGCAATTTCATTTCGAAAATAATGAAATAATAACCATGGAACGTTTTCGCACCACGTTTACTCTTATAGATAACTCGCAACCCCAAAAACGCCGTACAGTGCGTACAGAAGAAGCTATTGCTACAGTAGAGCGTAGCATTGAGGAAGACCCGAATGAGTCCATCCGCCATCGAGCACAGGAATTGGATCTGTGTCCATCCAGTTCATGGAAGATTTTGCGGAAGGATCTTGGTTTGCGTGCTTACAAAATCCAACTCGTGCAAGAATGGAAGCCAAACGATCATCAATTAAGGCGTAGATTCATCGAATGGGTCCAAAACGAGATTGCCGTTGTTCCCGATTTTCATAAGCGAATTTTGTCTAGCGATAAAGCGCACTTCTGGTTGAATGGCTACGTCATCAAACAAAACTGCCGCATTTGTAGTGAAGATAATCCTCGAGTGCATGTCAAAACACCGTTACATCCAGAAAAACTGACTGTTTGATGCGCTTTATGGGCTGGTGGAATCATTGGTCCGTACTTCTTCAAAAACGATGATGGCCAGAACGTTACAGTCAATGGTGATCGGTATAGAGTCATGAATACTAACTTCTTCATTCCTGAATTGAACAACCATGATGTCCAGGAGCTGTGGTTTCAACGAGAAGCCGCAACATGTCACACAGCTCGTGCCTCAATCGATTTATTGAAAGACACGTTTGGTGACCATTTCACGTTTTGGACCTGTGAATTCGCCTCCGAGATCTTGTGATTTAACACTGCTAGACTACTTTCTGTGGGGCTATGTAAAGTCATTGGCCTACTCGGATAAGCCACAAACGCTTGACCATTTGGAAGACAATCTTCGTCGTGTTTTTGCCGATATAGGGCCACAAATATTGGAAAAATTCATCGAAAATTGGATGTCTAGATTGGACTACATCCGAGCCAGCCGTGGCGGTCATATGCCAAAAATCAAAATTAAAATGTAATGTCACAAGATTATCTTTCAAATAAAAAAAATTCTTGTCAATCGAATGATCCATCGTTGTTTTATTGCAATTTAAAGTTTTATACCTCTAAAAAAGCACCCTTTATATACCGTGTAATAAGTTGCAAACCTAAATTTCCTCAAAATAGGCGGACGTTTAGCAAAACAACCTTCATTCCAATTCTGATTAGCGGAGCCGAAAAAAATATATGCATTATATGCAGATATATCTACCATGTCACTGAATACGACGTGAGGCCATCGGTTTTTTCCTTTTTTGAAAGTATTCATGAAACAGTCTTATTCAATGTATCCACACCACCTTCTTTTACACCAATTTACCGGGTAGTTTTTGCCCAAGGTGATATGAAGCAAAAAATTTTCTGTATATCTCTTGATATTTTTTCAAATATTTTCAATGAATTCACTGTCACAAAAAAGGTCTAACTTTCCCGCAATTCTATGAACTTTTAGTAATCCCATTGTTTGACCGATAACACCAGTTAACGAAAGCAATCCAATGAAAGTGAACATATCTCTACTGTCCATGTAAATCCAATCATTATTGAACACACGTTGACCCTCAATGTTGGTATATTTCCAAATAGTATACATCAGAGGAGAAGAAAAAAGCAATTGGAAACTAGAGACTTCCTCCGTTGTAATCCTTGAACAAGAATAACGTGTCAAACCTGGAATCATTTTTCTCCTTCCGTGAGTATTTTCAAAGGGTTCTTTACTGCATTTCATTTGGCGATTTTTTTATGTTAGTTCTTGAGTTGGAGCTGCTTCAGTATCACTTTCAGTACTGTTATACGATAATTCTTCCTGCTCCACTACATCTTCTTGTTCTGAACAAGATTGTTCCTCGTTTAACAAGACGTTCCAAAAATGTTTCATATCACCGTCTCTCATTTTGCGGTATCGATGAAACTACTAAATGATTTATTTATTTTAGACTTGTAAGATTGTTTGATAACACTCAATGTTTACCCTGAAATTGTTATGGTGAGAACAAATCAGTCACCGGCAAAAAAAATATTTTGATAGACCCACCGTAAAACAAAACGAATTATCATCATTTATATGTATATATTAATAATATACATATAATAATATGTGTATATTATTATACACAGGGTCAAATTTGACCCAAAGACCTTTTCCTTGGACAAGTTTATAACTCGCTCAGTCCTATAGTTATGATAGAGTTGGCGTTGCCTCAAGTTGTATTTTTGTATTCTTTTTTTTCAATTGTTCGGTAAAATCTCACGAATTTTCAAGAATTATATTGAATATCGATGTACCTACACATAAATTCCAGCAGAACTTGGTGAGAAAGTGTGATGTTTTTCCTGAACTACTCCAAACTTAGGCGAAATAAAAAAGACTTAATTTGCAAAAGATCTAATTTGATTTCTTGTTGACCTTTTCTGTAGGTTTCTGTTGATATTATTCTGGGTTCTTAGTAATCTGAGAGACCATAATAATATCTCATATACTCTGAATATTATGATTTTTGTATAGTTACATCTAAATTAAAAATTTCTAGAAGAAAAAGAGAATTGGAAGACTTGGAACAATTGAATATAAACTTAAATTCAAACACTTGAACTTATGATTTACACTTTATTGACTACATAGCATGACGCGTTTCGTCGTTACAAACGACTTCTTCAGATGCTTACAGAATAATTATCTGTAAGTTATTTTGTAAGCATCTGAAGAAATCATTATTCTGTAAGCATCTGAAGAAGTCGTTTGTATCGACGAAGAAGACATTTTTCTTCAAGCATCTGAAGAAGTCGTTTGTAACGACGAAACGCGTCATGCTATGTTGTCAATAAAGTGTAATTCATAAGTTCAAGTGTTTGAATTTAGGTTTATATTTAATTATAATGGATTAACATCAAGTAAACGCCAACACTATTAAATACTTGGAACAATAATCTCCAGAATTTGAAACGAAACTGTTTTTCCTGGAATGAAAATAAATTTTATTTATTGTTTCAATGTTGAACGGAATGAAAAATCTTGCTTCAAAATCAACATTAAGATTGCTCATCAGCAGAATCTCTTCCCATCACAGGAAACATTTCAAACAGACTTCGTAATGATTTAATATCTATGATAACGTATGTATTTACAATGTATATAATTCTCTGCTATAAATCTCTGAAAGGTATGTGCGAATTATTTTCCATAAAATTTAAACTACTCATCAAGGAAGACATGATTAATCAATTTAGATACCACTGCGCAACAGTGTTTATCATTTTACATAATAACAGGTATGAGAATGATTCAATTCACGGAGTACTACATAGTTGATGGATATATCCGATGGAATTTTTGAGAGTATTCTAGTAGAAACTAATTATTTTCAGAGAGGTTACCGCAATGTAGTAATTTACCTTTACAAACATTAGGCGGATATTCAATAGAGGCATTTGTAATAATACACCACGTATAGTAGGAGGTTTATATAGAAATTTTATGGCGGTTGAAATCGAATTTCCAGCAAAACAGACAACATATTTCTGCATTCAGTATTTTGTCTGCCTTTAATCGCCTATAAAGTTGGGTACAAATTCTGAAACAAACTATGATTAAAAGAAAAAATTAAATTTTAAAATTTATCAAAATGAATTTAAAGATCTCAATAATTCGTATTCTGCGGGCTGGATATAGAAACATCAAATGAAAATAAAAATGAATACTGTATCGGTTTTTATTCGGTTAGTGTAGTGATGTATTGAAAATTGATTATTCGGTTAGTCTTACTTCAGAATGTAACCGTTCTCAAGTAAAAACTTGAGAAGAGTAAGAGATACTTTGCTAACCGAAACGTCGTGTGAATTCAATTTTTGATTGAAGCCTTCGTTTGTTCATCAGCGATAAAATATATAAATGAATATTAATATATATATATATATATATATATATATATATATATATATATATAAATATATATATATATATATATATATATATATATATATATATATATATATATATATATATATATATATATATATATATATATGTAGAATAAGTGTCGTATGTCTCGCTTTTGCATTATACATGAAATTGCGGCAGAAAATCGGGTAACGAATTTCTGAGTATACACTTAAAGTCAAAGACTTGAACTTATGATTTACACTTTATCGACTATATAGCATGACGCATTTCGTCGTTACAAACGTTTTCTTCAGATGCAAACAGAAAAATGATTATTCTGTGAAGAATAATAGATAATTCTGTTAACACCTGAAGAAGTCGCTTGTAACGACGAAACGCGTCATGCTATGTAGTCAATAGAGTGTAAATCATAAGTTCAAAGTTAACATTCAATTATAATATATTTACATCAAGTAAACGACAACACTATTAAATATTACAAATTTCTCATAATAGAACCTAATTCATGGAAAGAAAACTAAAAAATAAATCCTCTCTTATCACAAAACATGGTGAAATACTGCAAGTCGGCCATTTTAAATACCTCGAAGAAGTAATACAGTCCTCAGGTTTAAACCGAATCGCTGATGAACAGATAATTACCAAGCTCCAAAGGGTCTACAAACTAACATGGGCGTACTATAACAAAAACTGCATTTCGAGAGGCGCCAAACTAAGGCATTATAACACGATTCTTCCAAGAGTAATATACGCATCTGAAACAATGGTTATTGACGGTCATTCAAGAATGAGAGAAATAGAAAAACAAGAACGAAAAATACTTAGAAAGATTTACGGGACAATCAACAGAAACGACATTTGGATGAAAAGACCTCAGAATGAACTTTATCAAAAGACAAATACGATAATGGAAGAAATCAGAAAACGCGAGCAAAGTTCTATGCACATGTATACAGGATTAAACAGTCCAGAATACCGAAGAAACTACTCGATATAAGTGATTTTTTCAAGAGTTAAGTTTTTCAGGTTGGTGGCACTGGTTGGTAATGACATCCAAACGTAATCTGTCAAAGTGAAAAGTTTTCAGTATATTCTGCCATTTCATGCTGGAAAGACTTACAGAAGAGAAACGATTGCAAATTGTTGAAATTTACTATCAAAATTCGTGCTCTGTGAAAAATGTGTAGCGTTTGTTAGGACCATATTCGATCTAGTGAATCAACAATTCGTGCTATTATCACCAAATATTGCACCAAGTTTACTTTGTTGGACATTAAACCATTGTCGCGCATGCGTACTAAAGAGGATATTGCAGTATTGGATCGTGAAATGTCAATTCGTCGCCATTTTGAGCAATTGGGAATGTGTCAAATTGAACCTTCCGAATGGACCATTTGATACGGAGCCGCGGACAACATTTACATGAAGTTATCTTTGAAATGTAAATGGCAATGGCCAAGTTATCAACTTCAATAAAATTTGAATATATGATGCAAATTGAGTGTTTTATTCGATTTGAAAAAAATAACGCTTAAAAAATCACCCTATAATTATAAAGAGTAAATGCGGAAAAGGGTGGCTAAAAGAGGTCCAAAAAGATCTACAACAGATCAATATAAAAAATGTCGAAGATCGCACTGGGTGCCGATATAAAATCGTACATGTGAAGTTTGAGCAAAAGTAAAATCGTCAACCTGGAGTAAAATGGACAGATGAACGGAAGAAAGAGCATTCAGAGAGGATGAAGCGCTTTTGGGAGGCAAAAAAGATGAAACAAAAGTCCATAGAATTGCGAATTCAAGTTCAATCGCCTCCTCATGGGGAATAATCGTAATACTAATAATATATAATATACGGGTATATATGGATATCTATCGTTGCTATTTCAATGGTAAAAGAAATAAAAGAATAATTTTTTTTCTGGGTATTTATCTTAAACCTTTTCACCTATTTTAATGTTCCAGTATTCTCTAACACAAAGAAGGAATAATTGGGTGTTGCTTTTTTTAATCTTGACTGAGAATTGTGAGAATAATAATTGTAAGATGCTAATTTTTTTTCAAATTAAAATATCTTCAAATTTTATTAGGAAAGGTATACCAGCAATTCAAATGAAGTGATTTTTAAAAATAAATGTGTTTTCCAATTTCTTTCTGAATGAATTTCATAAATTCTAACTAACAAAAATTATCAAAACTGAATTCCCTACTCCATTATCTATAGTGTAGATCTATGTTGTTTAGTATTCAATGGATAAGTCTCTATTCCACATCGTAGAAAAATTAGTTCACACAACAGCTGCTGATTTTTAAATAGACTAAACCGTGGAACAACTGCTATCTGACATTTCCTTCTATAAAATAAAATAAACAAGTTTAATGGAATAATTTAGACGATGATGTGAGATAAACATACGTCACATGAAATTTTCTAGCACATGTAGACTCTTTCAATTCACTTAACACAGATCTGTAACAACTTTTGTGACGCTTTTTGTTTGGGATTGAATACTGAAATAAGCAGTCGTTTTCATTTCGAAATGAGTTCTATAGTTCTCTTAATTATGTTATAGGAAGAGCAAGGTTAATGAATATTTGCATACTTCACAATAAATCTAAAAAGATTTACGTAAAACTCCTCATTTCCGTCGATGCATTATCTGGATTTCATTATTCAATTATGATAAATATATATATATATATATATATATATATATATATATATATATATATATATATATATATATATATATATATATATATATATATATATATATATATATATATATATACATATTTTAAAATTGATTTATTGCCTGTTAAAAAAAGTTTATTTTCAATGTTTTTAGCAATAACAGGCTTATTTTAATGTTAAAAACTTCATTTTCGTTTACGTTTTGTTGTATATCACAACTTTGTCAAAACTAATGAATAATTGAATTTTATGAATTACTATAGATATCAAAATGTCAAACTTATTTTCTAAAAAAATCAAATTAGTGTTTTTGCATTTCAACATATTGATTTTTAGTATCAGAGGAATATTTCTGGCTTAGCATTCGTTTCTGAAGTTTCAGTCTTCTTCACCATGAGGCAACCTCTGAAAAACTCATGGTAAGCCAGGTGATTTTTATAAGTGTGATCTATATATACATATATATATATATATATATATATATATATATATATATATATATATATATATATATATATATATATATATATATATATATATATATATAATTACATATAGTCGAGTTTTATACTTATCCAGAATATGTATATTAATTGGTTTATGTGTGTGAAATTGAATAGATCTGAAAACAATGAGTTTTGAGATGTGATGTTTGGTGATTGTTGTGTATTCATTTTATGAGAGTTATTTGTAAGGTTTATCAAATCGTTGTAAATAGAATTGAGATGTTTAATATCTGTTCTTTCATTTACTGTGTTTTCCAAATTTTTACGAATGTGCAACATTTCTAAAATTTCTCTACATTTTCTGTCTTTTTCAGTTGCTAAAATCTTTGTATTGTTATAATCGATATCGTGTTTTTCTGATATTTTATATATCTATATATATGTAAGTGTGTTATTTGAGTTTTTCGTATTTATTCGCTTTAATTCTTTCTTCGACATTTTGTGATATTTGTCCTATATATAGCATTTACTGCAATTATTACATGGTATTTTATAAACAGTATGAGTTTTTTTCTGTTACTGTTTCACTCTTTAATTTTGTATATATTTCTTTGATTTGATTTTTGGCAGTATGTGCTATTATTAGATTATAAGGTTTTAATATTTTAGCAATGTTTATACTCAATTTTGGAATATATGGAAGCGGAAAAAAACATCGGCAAACAAGGTTATGGCTACTGGTTTTTGGGATGCGAGAGGAATTATATTTATTGATTATATTGAAAAGGGTATCTCAATTACTACGCTGACTTATTACAAATTAATCGACCCAAAAAACGACCTAAAATTTTGTTTCACCACGATAACGCACCAGCTCATTCGTCGATTGTTGTCGTGTCCAAAATCCACGAATTGAAGTGAGAATTGATGTCGCATTCTCCCTACTCTCCAGACTTAGCCCCTAGTGACTATTACCTGTTTCCTAACCTCAAAAAATGGCTTGGTGGTAAAATATTTGAGAGCAACGAAGAAATTATCGAAACTATAAATCAGTATAAAAAAAAATTTGAAAAATCTCTTTTTGTGATCATGCCGGAAACTTTTCACTGCACCCTCGTAGACGCCGAATTTTTCGTGATATTTGATCCATGGTGCTTGTCAGTTGTAATAGTTGAATTTATATTATATTGGGACAAGGTAGACTATTAAAATTGTGGCCAACTGTTTATTTGGTTTATCGAAATATAATACGTAGAATAAGTTTTGTGGTGCTCTGATTCTGGTAACACAGGAGTTATCACAAATGTAAATTAAATTTCAAAAGTATAGATTATTTCTTCACCAGTAGTACTCATTATGCAAGTACACCAGTAAATAGAAAGAAGATTTTCAAATCTGTAATATACTATTACGCAATTAGGATCGATTCCATGAATATCAATCGCTTGGTGCAATCAGTTTACACGCAGCAATCAGAATCGATAGATTCCGCTTATTTAATGGGCTCCATACACGATAAAATAATTAGCTCAACGGAAGGCGTTGTCAAACATTTAGCCTGCCTCTGTTTAAGCTGTTCTGCAATACGTTAGCCGACTCAGTTAGCCGATCTCTTGTACTGTTATGAAGTTTCTTAGGAATAATTTATTCTTTCACAATTATTGAAATACAATAAAATGAAAATATGTCAACAGAAACAATTTAAGAAATCTATACTACTGAAGAGCAGTACTCATAGAATTCATCAACAGTATTAGATTCGCATTCGATTATAAACTTTCGTATTCTGTTCTTGAAATGCTTATCTTCTGATAAAGTACAATAGCCTCTAGGCAATCTATTTTAGAGCTTAAGGCATATTCAATTCAACCTGGTTTTGAGTTAATGCAAGACGACATTTAGGCAAAAAATAACAATCCATCTTCCTAGTATTGCTATGAATTTCGTATTTCATAAACAATTCTCGATTCTGTTGAACGAACATTAAGCACTTATATATGTAAAGTCCAATTAATGTCATATAACCATGCTTTCTGAAAATACCACGCCAGCTTTTTCTACTCTTCAGATGAAAAATTGTCCTGATAGCCCACTTCTGGTCCACAAAAATTTTCTTGGAGAAACCACTATTGCCCCAGAAAATAATGCCATAAGTAATTTGAGATAAAAAATTTGATGAATAGATCAGCTTCAGTACAGGCTCAGCTAATTTATCTCTTAGTACATTCAACGTATATATAACCGAATGCAGGCGCTTACTGAGAGATGTACAATGAGTATGTTTTGGTCAATATATATGAAAAATTTGGCAGAAGAGCACACAGTTATTTCACCATCTTTCACTTATTGTGTATCTGGAAATATTTTATTGGAACGATTAGTCTGATAAAACATCGCTTCAGTTTTATCCGAATATTTTCCGTTGAAAAATTTCAGTTGTCAAAACGGAAAATCGCGATATATCGAAAATACATTACACATGATTAAACTAATGGGAATATGTGATGATTTGAGATTGTAATTGATTTATAAGAATGTAAAACACATGGGAAGTGAAAACGTTAAAGTAAGACATGAAATATATAATACATATGTATTATATTATTATTATTATTATTATTGTCCCCCATGAGGAGAGCGATTGAAGTTGAATTCGCAAGTATTAGGATTTTTGCTTCATCGTTTTTGCCTCCCAAAAAGCTTCATCCTCTCTGAATGCTCTTTCTTCCGTTCATCTGTCCATTTTACTCCATGTAGACGATTTGATTTTTGCTCAAACTTCACATGTGGGATTTTATAGCGACATTCAGAGCGATCTTCGAGATTTTTTATATTGATTAATTATATCGAGTAGTTTCTTCCGTATTCTGGACTGTTTCATTCTGTAGAAATGTGCATAGTACTTTGCTCGTCGTTTTCTGATTACTTCCGTTATCGTATTTACCTTTTGATAAAGTTCATTCTGAGGTCTATTCATCCAAATGCTGTCTCAATTGATTGGCTAGTATATCTTCCTAAGAATTTTTCGTTCTTGTTTTTCTATTTCTCTAATTCTTGAAGAAACCGTCAATAACTATTGTTTCAGATGCGTAGATTGCTTTTGGAAGGATATTTGTGTTATTATTGTGTTGTCAGAATTGTAAGATATATATATATATATATATATATATATATATATATATATATATATATATATATATATATATATATATATATATATATTATACAAAATAATATTTCAAGGTCATGCTGTCGGATAGCACTAAAGCTGATGTAGACGTACCTCAGGGAACTGTCTTAGGTCTGTGATTGCTTTCCTTATATAGAAAAGTTATATTTTTTCATGTGAAAAAATGCTCTATACGTTCAATTACTGCTTTTTATATATGTGGCAGAGAAATTAAGAATTTAACAAAGCGGATCAGTATAAAACTTTCTGTAATTAATGAATGCACATCTGATACTACGGTATCCCTAAATGTGAAAAAATTTAACGTCATAATTTTGGGTATGTACAAGTAGGGCCCTGAAAGATACAACTGAGGATATAATTATAGAAAATAATGATCAGAAAATTGGAAGACAAAAAACATTCAAATATTTAGGCATTTTGTAGAAAAATTGAGTTTTGATGAGCATGTTCATTTCATGTCATTTGAAATCTCTGAAAAAATCAATTTTTTGAGAGAATAGGAGAAAACCTGTCGACCTCTGTAAAGTTAGCGGTTATTTTGTGGCAATAATCATGTCCTATAAGGAAAAACAAAGGAAAAATCTCAAAACCACAGAATAAGGCTATGCGAGCAATTTTAAAATGCAATAGATATACTACCCCGGTGAAAATTATGCTGAGTTCTATGGAACTAATTTGTGTTAAACAGAGATACTCTCTGCTACATATATATTCATATTCAAAATTGAAAATCAGTTTCTTCCACGTATTGTAATAAAAATGTAACATATGTCAGTGATGTGCATAGGTATAATATTTGAAATACTAATAGGTTTTACATCCAAAGTTGGAAACTTTCTAAATCTAAAAATAATATATACAATGACGGATTTAATGCTTCCAATAATTTACCAAATATTTTGAAACTATTATTATTGTTAAGATATTTAAGCGTGAGCTAAAGAAGTATATTTAAGATGACGAGAGAGGTACTATATTCACTAAATTCAGAATGGACTCTTAAAAATGAGCTATTCCATTTCTGTACAGTATTAGATTTTCAGCAAGTACCGAGTCATTCAATGAGCAACTACTAGTAGATTCTGTATTAGATATCATTGAGATGACGAAAACGAGATTTATATTCATTGTAGCTTTCAATTTATGTCCTTCAGTCATTGAAAATCCAATTATACGTCTCAAATATTTTCATTTATAATTATTAGTTGGATTCTTCATTCAGGAAACATGCAGCTCGACTGGATCGTACAGTATAGACGTTGACAAGTTGACACGCACAGCACATGTTTGTCACGGTGTGTGTGTTTATGATGTCCTATCTTCAAATCATCTAATTATTATCAACTAAGCATGATATGAATTCTCAGGTCTAGTATAAAGGGTTGTTTTGTCACGTCTTTTTTATCCAGTTTTTCGAGGTTAAATTAGATATATAATTCAGTTCCTCCACACCTCTTTTGGGCGTCATACAGTTGGATTCTTCGATAATTCGACCGGTTTTTCGAACTTTTTGTCATTCCACGATTTTCAATATTTCTTTGTCTGAACATTTCATCTGAAGGCATGCTGTGTTTCATTTGTTTCAGTTACAAAGCTTCTGGAAGAATCGTTGATTGATAATGCTTCATTTTATTCTTCGCTTCATCCATTTATAGGGCAAACTTGATCAGTACAGAGACCAACTTGCATATTTTCTCCCTGTATTTTTTAACTTCTAAGAAACATTTGAAAAATACTTCATTTGAATGTCGATAATAAAACAATCATCAGTGTTTATAGAGTAATCCTTTCATAATGCTCAAAGCCATGCATCGAAAACTTTATTTCTAGAAGATGTATGAAAAGTTTCTATGAGATGTATATATTAGATACACTTTCGTTTAAAGGTAATTAACACTTGTAATATGTGCTACTTTTTTATAGGACAGTTTTGAACTGTCTGTTGAGTAAGCCACTGATGTAAAAAAAATGTGCCTATAAAAATGCACTTCTCATTATTATAGTATCACGGCCACATTCAATACAGGCCATGAAATTTGGAATTTGAAATCTCAACATCAAACTATAAAAAACAAAGTGTTTCAGTTTGTTTACAGATTTCAGTGAAACGAAATCAATTTTGGGTTGTTTCAGATTTTCGTAGTTTGAAGTTGAATATTTTACGATTTCAGTTCTAATCCTCTATTGATCAATTTTCTATAGTGTTATTTAGGTGCTAGTGTTGATAGTTTGTGGATAACATAACATCAAATAATGAAAACGAAGTTTTTTGTGTGCACCGATTTAATCGAATCGAATTTGTGTTGTGTTTTGAGTACGGATTATTTACAAATAATTTTTTCGTGAAATATAGTGTAGAGGATAGGTATTCCGTAGATGATTCAGTAAGTTTCAAGCTTGGGATAGATGAATTTCTATTAAGTATATTTTCTAACTCATTTATAACCGATAACCATCGAATAAACAGATCGTTATTCACAAATCTAACTAACAATAACACATTCTTG
This sequence comes from Henosepilachna vigintioctopunctata, assembly GCA_030704895.1. Lineage (NCBI taxonomy): Eukaryota > Metazoa > Arthropoda > Insecta > Coleoptera > Coccinellidae > Henosepilachna > Henosepilachna vigintioctopunctata. The sequence continues at coordinate 3,839,059 of JARQZJ010000066.1, forward strand.
CTGAATCCAAACTTTCCTAAAAACAATATTTGTAAGCTATGATTTTATTTATAATATTTTAATTATTTGTATCGAGGAGGACTTAATATACCTACAAATTCAATTAAAAATGTCATATTTAAAGAAATTATCAATGACATTCCTCTCGAACGGGCCTTTTTGAATAATACACATCAGAAAGCAATTTTGTGTAATCTCACTATTTTAAGCGTGTCATTGGATAAGTCCTTGAAATATTTTATTGTTGCTGTTTATGTGGTTAAGACAATAAAGATATTTGGAACATGCTATATTCCATTTTTTTCGAATATCTTATTGAATGACTACACAAAAAAAAAAATGAAGCCGGACATGAGAGAACTGAATCAAAAAATAAACGAAGAAAGCTCAATACTTTCATGAAGTAGTTTGTTGGTTGCGCTAATCAGAAATATAATATTTATTTATACTTAGGTAAATAATTCAATTTGAGTAACTCCTATAGCGTTTCTTTCAAGGTTTCTTTTCTCTCAAATAATACAATAAATTTGGTTAGGCAACTTTTCATGTAAATAAATCCCACTGACTAATAGAAGTATTTTTTACGCAGTGGGGCTTCACACGAAAACATCGTTGTTTTCTTGCAATAATAAATGTTTTACATTTTTCTTGTTACAGAAATATGTGCTCACAATACCCAATATAATATTCTATATGTTATAAATACTAATAATATTTCTTGTTTGTTCGCAATATACAAAAAGAGTTGAAATAATGCTTGGAAGTTTGGGAACAACCGACTAGGAGAGTATACCACTGAACACAATTTGGCAACACCGAGGTACTACGCTCTTCATGGCCTGTAGTAAAGTTGGCCGTGATAGTACATTCTACGGAGCTTGGTAATTTCTTGTTAGTCTATATTTATATAAGGTTGTTTCATGAAGAATTTTTTTTTAAAACAATATCAACGGTGCAGTTCGATACTGTTTGAGATTTCTGAAATGATAAACTGAGTCTCTTCTGTCCCCTTAAGGCTGGAGGCAATCCAGAGAGCTTACTACTACTATTTTGTGAGGATATCGATTCTCATTCAACATGCAAATTTCAAAAATGAATGAACGAAGTTGTAAAATCAAATATACGTTGAATATTTCAGCTTTTGAACAGGCAGAACAAGTTCTTTATCTTCATTGAATGTTAATGATAGTCAAATTGATTCTACGATAAATCTACGGATTCAAATATTTGATCGTTAATGAAGAAGTTTATTGGCTATTCAGATTAGCAAAATAAATTCTTTAAAGGTCTTTTAGACTGGCTGAAAGGTTTCCCATGTCAATTCATTACTTCTATGTTTCACGTATACAATTAAATTTGCATATAAACTCAGTTCTTTTTATGTAGAAGGAATATTTCGACATTATAAAATTGCTGCTTGTCATTTATTGCAAGAATTAATTTGAAACGGATGGAATTATATAGAATATCCAATTTCAGTATAAAATGAATAAGTATGAAGTAATTAACATAAACGTTAACTTCATTCTCCATAATGCAAAACGCGTTGTTATTAATTACAAAAATACGTAATTAATATTTCTACTTCTGTAACTGCCAGGTCGAATTGGACTTGATATTCACTTGATACCTCTAAATAACCAGCTGACCAAAATGTCAAGAACACTTCTGAATGTTGACATCTTTATGTTGTCAATTTATCAATTATTTTTTATTTCATTTTCGATATCTGTATTGACTATTTAACCTCATTCAAACTCTTAATTCATTTTATAGTAGAGGATCTCAAGTAGTTCACATATCAGTTGGTCAAATGAAAAATAAATTACAAATATATCACAAAATGTGATGTTGAAAAAAACCAGTGGGGATACCTGAAACTAAGCTACGGATACCGAAAAATTCCGAACAATAATTCAAAATATGGTTTTTTATCCCGACAGCTTTGAAAAAATATTTCTTGCAACAAAACCATTATAATTTTCTGATTTTTTATTCATTCATAGAGCTTATTATTAAAATTCATTCAATTACGTATGTAACAGCAACGAATAATAGACATCTTCAATGAAGTTGAAGACTCTTTCTGAGGTAAATCGCCACAAAAATAATTGGAAATTATTATGTGATTCTACTAATCTATATGATACTTTTTTATTTAATAGCAATACTTGATGTAAATCCATTATAATTGAATATAAACTAAAATTCAAACACTTGAACTTTTGAATTACACATGACGCGTTTCGTCGTTTCAAACGACTTCTTCAGATGCTAACAGAATACTAATAATAAATTTGAGAAAAAAGGTATAAATATCAAGGAAATTTTAGGATTTTATGACTCTGAGTTTTACCCAAGATATTCCATGTTTACGAAAATTAAATTTTAGAATGAAATATCTTGGGTAAAACCCAGAGTCATCGAATCCTAAAATTTCCTTGATATTTATACCTGTTTTTTAAAATTTGTTGTTCCTCTTTCGACGATTAAGTCAAGTGTAAATCAAAAATTCAAGTGTTTGATTGTTAGTTTTTATTCAAGTATATGATACTACTAACAATATTACAGTATTATTATTAGTAAATATTAATAGTTACATCTATAATACTTTGTAATTTTATAGTGAAGTACTTCAACGATATTGTCAGTCATATAGTTAAGTAGCCATATCCCTATAATATTTGTTACTGGTTAATTAAGTGCATTAGTAGAAGTAGAAAAATTTTATTCAAACGAGATCAATTTGTCTTACTTATTTTGGAATTTTTCAGTTTTCCAATTTTCGCTAAAATATCTTTCTTCTACAACAAGAATTAGTAAAAGTTGGATAAACTCAAGTCCTTGAAATTAAATTGATTTTGATCAGAGAAGAAACCAAGTGTATGCTTAGTGATTTTTTTTTGTCTAAAGCTGGTTTGCGCTTAAAAGCTTATCGCTGTCACTAAGGTTTATCCTATAAGTTTTTAAGTTTGTCCATTCTTTAATAAACTTCGTGTCATCGATTTCGATATGAATTTCCTTGAATAATAGGACTGTTTTTACGACATCAGACCATGGAATACTTTCAGTGATGTTTGGCAACATCATCCAGCTGAATTTGTAAAAGCTCTTCATTGGATGTTCCCATTTTTTATCGCTTATGTGTAAAAAAAATTGGATTTCTCCTAACAACAAAAGTGTCTACATTATTTTGAAATGTTTCCGGACGGCCAGCGAACGCCCTTCAAACTAGATCAGATCCGGGGAATCCCGGACGAATAGCGCTCCTAGTGGAGGAAATGATTGATTGGAATTTAGAAAAATTAATTTTTTTATTGTATCATTGTAGGTGGTTCGTGATAACTTTATTGCGTTTCATTTAATATTCAGGATTATCTATAAAATGTTCTGAATTGAAGAACATTATTGTGTTCACTACATTGTGATCTGGACTATAATGGAATTTTGCTTCGAATTATTTATTCATATTATTACTTGTCCAATAAAATTCTTCATCTGATTCTATTTCGTAATATTTTCAATTTTAATTATGTATATTTTAATACATAGTTTTTTTTTCTGTACAAAATCATCGCAACGACAAGGAAAGTTGAGAAAAACTAGAAAATTCTTGTTGATATCAGATACGTTATAATAAATTGAAAGCGTTATCAAAAATTTCAATTTCAGTTCACTTTCACACCGTCAATATATAACAAGCCTTCTATTTCTAGATTAATCCATCATTGGCTAATTATCTAGATAAAATGTCACGCGAATTTTAAGAAAATTGATGACAGAACAACATCATAGGATGTTCGGATCTCCGGCCATGTTCAACGCCCAAGGTGAAGAACACGGCGTTATGAGGGTAGCAGATGGTACATACCTTAGCAACAGGTGCCTGATACCGTGGGAGCCGCATCTGTGACATAATGTCTGCTAGTGCCCGAAATGTTTTTCGAGTTTCTAATTTGAATACGTAGTTGAAGGGGTAATGATTCATATTAGTAATACTTTTCGAAAGCATGTTGTCGATTAAAGTTGATTGAGGTTTCTTGCGCATCGTTAACCGCCTGCAGGTACGAGTAGGTAAAAAAATATCTGATTTCCATATCCATAATATAATTCCATAGGAAATTTTAATCTCAATTCAACACTAGTAAAATGCTGTTGAAGATTTGATAAACGTTCAATTTGAAAAATTTCTTTTTTGCAGTAAATATGAATTTTAGTTATGTGACCGGACGTCCCGTTTTGAACGGTACTGTCCTTTTTTGCAATAACAAACTTTCGGTGTCCCTGAATTGAACGGTGGGACGCAAAATTGTCCCGTTTTCAGAAACCGCGCCAAAATTTTTTTTGTTTTTTGGGTGGAAGTATTCAAACATTTTCAGGCCAACAAGATTCAGCATTTCAAAACTTTTCTATTGCAATTGAATATATTTTATGTTTGCCTGCTACAAATACTCCAGTAGAAAGAGTATTTTCTATTGTGAAAAAATTGTAGACATCTGAGAAAATCCAGTAAAAAATTTCAGTTCTGAAGGCGATGTTGATAATTAAGGTGAATATTGAAAAAAACGTGACAAGAGTAAATCGACACCAGCTATATTGAAACAAAATTTTGGGTGCCTATATTTTGTGATTCGTAACTTCAAAGGCAATTAACCTTTTCTAAATAAATAACCGTCAAATAGTGTTTTTCATTGACTACCTATTATTTGACCCAAATAAATTAATGTCCTGATTTGAGTCAAAGAATATATGGTCACATTAAATATTGTTTATCAAATTCATAATCCACATTTGGTTGAGTACTGGATATGGCTATCAAATTTGATGAGAAAACTTCATATGCACGAAAAATCGAATACTGATTTTATTATTATAACGAATTAATGAATTTCATATAGAAAATGTTAGTCCTATCAAGAGATATTTCAAGTAAATTTGAAAAACAAATTATTTTCGGACGTTTCATAACGAAACAAGAAATATTGATAATTTTTGAATTGTAATGTCGAATAGGGTTTCAAAAGAAATTTTGAAACAATAAAATCAATTTAGGCTGGCATTGGAAACTATATTCATGACTGCATCAACTCTGTTTAAGCGAGGGAACTAATAATTTGTTTTTAGTTTAACCCATTTTTGTCTAATAAACGTTGTTTCCTTTTTTGTTTGTAGTTGTCTACAAAATATAACTTCCTCAACTTTTTATTAGTTAATTGAAAATGACGATTTTTCACTGTTCTCTTCAAATTTGATCTATCGATGAGAAAATGATACATAATTTTGACTTTTCAAATTCGCTTAATTTATCATTTTCTGAAATCTCATAATAAGCCAAATATTTGTTTGGTGATTATATCGTATCACATTATATCACCAAATATTACTTTCTTTTTTTGATGTTTTTTTTTAGAAGTACAGAATTTTAAATTGCAATAAAACAAAGATGGATCATTCGATTGACAAGAATTTTTTTTTATTCGAAAGATAATCTTGAGGCATTACATTTTAAATATGATTTCTGGCATATAACCGCCACGGCTGGCTCGGATGTAGTCCAATCTGGACGTCCAATGACGTCCATTTCGATGACGTTTTCCAACATTTCCAACACGGCGAATATTGTCTTCCAAATGGACAAGCGTTTGTGTCTTATCCGCATAGACCAATGACTTCACATAGCCCTACAGGAAGTAGCCTAGCGGCGTTAAATCACAAGACTTTGGAGGCCAATTCACAGGTCCAAAACGTGAAATTAGACGGTCACCAAACGTGTTTTTCAATAAATCTATTGTGGCACGACCTGTGTGACATGTTGCGCCCTCTTGTTGAAACCACAGCTCCTGGACATCATGGTTGTTCAATACATCAATGAAAAAGTTAGTAATCATTGCTCTATACCGATCACCATTGCTGTAACGTTCTGGCCATCATCGTTTTTGGAAAATTACGGACCAATGATTCCACAAGCCCATAAAGTGCACCAAACAGTCAGTTTATGTTTTTAATTTCATGAATGATGAGGCCGATACTTGGAGAAAATTAATATCCATAATGAAACAATATCTAGAATTTTCTCATAATTTAATACAAATACGCATGACGACGTTTTGAAGTACTACTATTAGTAATAATTCAGCATTTGATAAAGAAGTAGTACTTCGAAACGTCGTCATGCGTATTTGTATTAAATTATGAGAAAGTTCTAAATATTGTTTCGTATGTTTTTATATTATATAACAAAACAATTCTTTCAGTAGCAATATACGCAGCTGAAACAATGATTATTAACGGTTATTAAAAATTTAGAGAAATAAGAAAATTTCTGAGTAGGATTTACGGGCCAATTAATAGAACCGGCATTTGGATGGAAAGACCTCAGAACGACCAGTATCGAAAGACAAATACAATAACGTAAAAATTAGAAATGACAAGCACAGTTTTATGCACATGTCTACAGGATGTCCAGGACATCCCAGAATATAAGTAGAAGAAAATACTCGATATAATAACAAAGAGTAAATTCGGCACAGACAGTCCAAAGACACATAACATCATATCTACAAGGAATATTCTGAGAAGATAAAACGTTTTGAGGAGACAAAAAACTGATGCGAAAATCCTAAAAATTACAAGTTCAAGTTCAATCGCTCTCCTTATGTTAAATAATCGTCCTTACGAAGGCAGTTACTGCGTAGGAAAAATTCAACAGAATTTACAACTTTTGTAACATTAAACTAGAAATGAAGAAACTTGATAAAACAATTATTAAACTGATTTACACATATATTAAAAATAATACTGCATGAACGTTTCGATGAGATTTACCTTTTTCAAAACGTAGAACATCTACTAAGTCTGCACGTATCATTTGAAAAAGGTGAATCTCATCGAAACGTACGTCATGCAGTATTATTTTTAATATATGTGTAAATCAGTTTAACAATTGTTTTATTATGTTTATCGATTTACATCAAGTATCGGCCTCATCAATTATTAATGAAGAAACTTACAAATACTCCGTAGAACGATGTGACTCACGATGTTAGCAACTGAAATGAAAACCTACCTATAGAACTACACGAAAATCTGATATCTATGAAACTAATATCTGAAATACAGTAAGATGAGAGATTGCCTGATATCACTAGGCCCTATCCAAATATGTCAATGACATGATGGATAGCCTCTAAAGGACCACAAAGCCATGAAGTGGTGAAAAGACCAGAACATAAAAAAGAGCAAGTGGCGCTCAAACAATTTTTCGTGTTTCGACAATGTAGTCTCGCAAAACTGAAATTTATGATATAAAGAAGAAAATAACAATCAACAAATAATTAATCAACTCGTACATCAACATAATTCCCGAATATTTCCTACGTGTTTCAAGTGATGGAACGTATCTGATAGTAACTCGTTAGTTATCCATAGTTATAGACAAACACCCGTCAGAGCAGAACCATAATAATTTCAAAAAACGTCTCAGGGCGTATTCAAGATTTCTTATATAATTCGTGTATCCTGAGTTCCCAACAACGCTAGGAAAGGTGTTTTTTTTAGAGTTATAGAACTTTAAATTGCAATAAAACAACGACGGATCATTCGATTGACAAAAATGTTTTTCATTCAAAAGATAATCTTGTGGCATTACATTTAAATTATGATTTCTGGCATATAACCGCCACGGCTGGCTCGGATGTAGTCCAATCTGAACGTTCAATTTTCGATGACTTTTTCCAACATTTGTGGCCGTATCTCGGCAATAACACGGCGAATATTGTCTTCCAAATGGTCAAGCGTTTGTGGCTTATCTGCATAGACCAATGACTTTACATAGCCCACAGAAAGTAGTCTAGCGGTGTTAAATCACAAGATCTTGCAGGCCAATTCACAGGTCCAAAACGTGAAATTAGACAGTCACCAAACGAGTTTTTCAATAAATCGATTGTGGCACGACCTGTGTGACATGTTGCGCCGTCTTGTAGAAACCACAGCTCCTGGACATCATGGTTGTTCAATTCAGGAATGAAAAAATTAGTAATCACGGCTCTATACCGATCACCATTGACTGCAACGTTCTGGCCATCATCGTTTTTGAAGAAGTACGGTCCAATGATTCCACCAGCTCATAAAGCGCACCAAACAGTCAGTTTTTCTGGATGTAACGGTTTTCTGACATACACTTGAGGATTATCTTCACTCCAAATGCGGCAGTTTTGTTTGTTGAGTTAGCCATTCAACCAGAAGTGCGATTCATTGCTAATGGACGTATTCCGCACAGAACCATTATTTTCGAAATGAAATTGCACAATTTGCAACGTTGTTCAGACGTGAGTCTATTCATGATGAATTGCCAAACCAAACTGAGAATAAATCACTTCACATCTGTTGAGTTGGTCGCCATCTTCAACAGTAATGCCAACTTGAAGTTCTATACCTCTAAAAAAACCACCCAGTTTATTCTGGTTTTGATCGCGAGGTGTTGTAGAGGAGATATTGATTCAGATTGAACAATCATTTGGAATTTCTAATAACAAAACCTGATGCAGTGTAAGAAAAAAACTGTGAGTAGAAAATAAGGTGTTTCATTTTAGTTTTCAATGTAAATCAAATCTTTCATTCTACAATTAATCAGTGTTACTCAAATTCTCTATCGAGTTATTGTGAGGGATAAACAATATCGGTATTGTTCAGCGAGAATGCGTTTACTCACTCACGTTTCATATAATTAATTTTTTCCATACATTGGAGATAAAAACACCCACGTAATAAAAAATGTCACGTCTAATGAAATAGAAGTCCGATTCTAGGCTGGAAAATATCAAGGGAAGAAATAAATAATATTATGGAACACACAGAACGCCTCGGGTACCCATTCGATGGATATGACAATACCGCCGAAAGCAACAGTAACATATACTTCCAATGAGTTTCATCGGATACTGGTATCAAATTTCTCAAGTAATTTTTTGGCTTTGATTAAGCAGTCACTATCGGATTTCGCACATATTGTTAATTCCAAGAATGAGCCTACGTTCCAAATGTCATGGATTAGCATAGAAGAGAGCTGTAATAAATTATGCAAATGAAAGTATGATCTATATCTATATACATATATATATATATATATATATATATATATATATATATATATATATATATATATATATATATATATATATATATATATATATGTGTGTATATATTAAAAACAAGGTTTGTCAGGCTGAAAATGAAGTTAAGAGTTTACGGTATTTACCTGAGATTTACGTTGTTTGTTTATTTGTAACAGCCGTTTAAATATGTTTCAAGCTTATTGGCTCTCATCAGTCGTTATACGGCTCTCACTACGCCGTTCTGATGAGAGCCAATAAAATTGAAACATATGTAAACGGCTGTTACAAATAAACAAACAACGTAAATTATATATTTATATATATATATATATATATATATATATATATATATATATATATATATATATATATATATATATATATATATATATATATATATATATATAAGGAAATGAAATTTTTTTGTGCTTATGTCACTGAATGGAATTTTCAAGAAAATGAAGACTAGAACATTCATTTAAAAAATTTAAATCAATCAAGAGAATGTTAAGTAGAGCTAGATATGTGAACGTGTACGATGTGATGTCTCCATTATCCTTCAATGGATAAATGTTAGAGAAATATTGAAATCGATGCCACACCTGATGGAAGTGCGAGACATATATGTTTCGTTCTGCAAGGAAATCGTCAGTCGCACCACGTCCATCGAAGTGAGGCAACGATTTCAACCTCCAAGAATCTTCTTGTGACTTCAAGCGGAAGATCGTAGAGTAATGAATACTCTACAATTCCATCTATAGAAATCAGTAGAAAACACCTCTCTCAGACTACAGACACACCAAGCATCGAAATTTCACATATCTTCTATACCCGTAAATTGCAATGTCTATTTGACAAATATCATCGAACGATGTTTTTAAATGTCAATAGGTTGCGTTAGTAGTACGCTCGCGTTTATTTCCGTATTTCAGGGAATAAACATAAAAAAACATAATAAACCATAAGCACAAAAAAATTTCATTTCCTTAAAAATATCTCCGAATAGACCCCTGAATTTAATTACGTTTAACCTCATATTTGTGATAGGCTCGACCTGCTTTCAAACTAGCCTTATCTATTCTTCCTACTCCAGCAACAATTCCAACCATTGCTTGCTTATTGGAGGGCATAATTTTTTTTGCACCAGAAGGCAACTTTACCCTTTTTTTTCGTATCATGGTTATGGGCAATTACTGAAGCATAACTTCCGGAAGCTCTTGCTAAGCGACCTCTGTCTCTGTTTTTTTCTTCTAGATTACACACTATTGTACTTTCAGGCATTTCTCCAACAGGAAGAACATTTCCAATTTGAAGATTAGTCTTCTTTCCACAATACACAGATTGTCCTGAGTACATACCTTCAGGTGCAATAAAAAGCTCTTTTCTAGTTCGAAATTTGTAACTGTCTCTGAAATGTACAACAGCTAGAGGGGTTCCACGACCAGGACCGTGTACAATATCCCTAACAACTCCTTTAATGTATCCATGTCTTTCAGAAAAATCTATTGATCGTAATTTAGGAGCTCCTTTCCTCTTTTTAGTATGAGACTTGAATACGGATCCTGCACCTTCACGCTGGGCACGGATTACGCGACCCATATTTGGATTATAATTTTTTCAACAGATGGTCTATAACTACTCCTTCAATTATAAAAGTATAAAAATGGACAGAGGAAGGGACAAAAGTGCATTCAGAGAGGATGAAGTGTTTTTGTGAGACAAAAAAGCTGAATCAGATGCTCTAAGTATTGCAAATGCAAGTTCAATCGCTCTCCTAATGTGAAATAATCATTATAATAATAATGATATATATTTATGGAGAGGAAGTGAGAAGACATGCAGCTTCTTTTTGTGATTTAGGCCAAATGGAATGTTGCAGGCATGTTATCTGTGAAAGTGGGTGTAAAATGTCGAAACAGAGTTAGTTCTTCTTCTCGTAAGATTACAGTGATGTCTAGAGAATTTAAAAAATAAAATTTTTGGTTAAAATTGGTCTGAAAATGAATAAAAATACTATGAAACTGCAGTCGCAAAATGATAAACATAGTAATAAAATACGAAGTGTATTTTTCTCTATAATAACGGGTGTTTTTTTTTTAGAGGTATAGAAATTTAAGTTTTAACAGGCACTACTGTTGAAGATGGCGATCGATTAATCAGCTGAAAAGTGATTTATTCTCAGTTTGGTTCGGAAATTCTTCATGAATAGACTCACCTCTGAACAACGCTTGCAAATAGTGCAATTTCATTACAAAACGAGATTGCCCCTGTTCCCGATTTTCATAAGCGAATTTTGTTTAGCGATGAAGCGCACTTCTGGTCGAATGGCTACGTCAACAAACAAAACTGCCGCATTTAGAGTGAAGTTAATCTTCAAGTGCATGCCGAAACAACGTTACATACAGAAAAACTGACTATTTGGTGCGCTTTATGGGCTGGTGAAATCATTGGTCCGTACTTCTTCAAAAACGATGATGGCCAGAACGTTACAGTCAATGGTGCTCGGTATAGAGCCATGAATATTAACGTTTTCATTCCTGAATTGAACAACCATGATGTCGACGAGTTGTGGTTTGAACAAGACGGCACAAGAGGTCACATAGCTCGTGCCACAATCGATTTATTGAAAGACACGTTTGGTGACCGCCTAATTTCACGTTTTGGAGCTGTGAATTGGTCTCCAAGATCTTGTGATTTAACACCGCTAGACTACTTTCTGTGCGGTTATATAAAGTCATTGGTCTATGCGTATAAGCCAAAAACGCTTGACCATTTGTAAGACAATATTCGCCGTGTTATTGCCGATATACGGCCACAAATGTTGGAAAAAGTCATCGAAAATTGCACGTCCAGATTGGACTACGCTTATATGCCACAAGATTATCTTTCGAATAAAAAAAAAATTCTCGTCAATCGGATGATCCATGGTTGTTTCATTGCTTATAGTTCTATACCTCTAAAAAAACACCCTTTGCTATGAATTATGAGAAGGTAACGGATGAATCTATCCAAAATCTATTCTCAGTAGCCTGGTAAATACTTCTGGTGCCTATTACCTAATAAGTAAGTAATTGCTTTTGCCGGGTTAAACTGTTGAAGCCTTGGGATCAATTTTTTTGAATCGGATTCACTAGTCATTCAGTTCGGTGAAACTCCAAGAAGGGTGAATCATTCTTCCTATTTCACTACATAATTTTAAGGATGGATGTAGTCTTACTGCAAACAGTTCAGCAAGGCAAGAAACAGTTTAATCCACGGAATTAGAACCGGTGATGCGGCAAGAGCGGGATATCGCGTAATTTAATTTCGGGTTTGCACACCTAGAACATAAATTACCGGAAATTATGGCATGGTATTTGCGACGTTATATTCCCTAAAGGCAGAGGCAACGCTGCCGGTCATGTATACATGGACGCAAACTAAGGTGTGTATTTGTCAGCCATCCCAGTGGTAATTACCTCGTACACACGCACTCACGAATTCTCATCGTGAACATTATTTCAATGCCTATTACATACATGGAAGTATTTTCTTCAAACCGAAAAGCGTATCCAGCTGGCAAATTTTCATTGTTGTTCTGTCTGTATAGGATATTCATGTGGTAACATTTTTATGCAATTTTAATAATGATATATGAATTAAAAAATGACATAAACAGTATAAATTTATAGCATAATTCTCATAATTAATTTCAAAATTCTTTCGGTATTTACCTAAATCAAATGAAATAACTAATGTTCAATTTTTAATGAATGACACGGAGGTTTCGTTTATCTCTTGGTAAAACATTATGTTAAAAACGATAAATTGAAAATTAAGACCCATATGTTTCGGGTGGTTAACTGATTATCAAGAGTACACAATATTACTGAATTTCAAAATGTACAGCTCTCATTTGTATATCCTAAACTACAGAATTTAACACTGGTTTCACGGAAAAATCCACCTGGTCCTTGCAACCAGATACATTTTTCTTATTGCCTATCGAATTTTCCAAGACTATCGAACTTTCAAGGTTATCTAATCTTTGGCCCTTACTACCTGAGTATACTATTCCGATCTTCCAGGGATCCATGAAATGATTATAATAATAATAATGCTAATAATAATAATAAGTTCTTTAATCTCAACAGGTATAACACCCAATTACAGAAAATAATAACAATTTTGAATACATAACTAAATAATCAGAAAAAAGATTCAACTGAATAATTAAAAAAATGATTCGACAAAGAGCTCAAACTAATTTGAACAAAATAGTTACTTATAACTACATTATAGCATTCAGTGAAATATTACAAATAACTCAATCTGGATCAATTAATTTTAGTCAATTTTCGTTGTTCACATAACTCCTGATAATAAATTTTATGGAGTCAAAGTGAATGTCACAATTATTGGCAACTCTATTGAATGTAGACTCCATAAACCAAATGGGGGATTGTATTAGGGAGTTGGTCCATTGTGCAGTAATTTGAACAAAAATTTGAGGGATAAAATTTCTCTTCTGCTCTGCAATGAGATAAAACTAAATCGACTCAATAATTCGTTATGATTGACTCCTCTCTGTGGATAAACTTTATCCTCCCTCCAAACCAAGAATTTCAAGAACCTTCTCTGAATAGCCTCAAGATGGCGTTGATGGCAAGTGTAAATGGGATGCCAGATCGTGCAGCCATACTCCAACTTGCTACGGATTAGGGTATTAAATAGTCCTATGAATGTTGAAGAATTATTGAATTCTTTGCCATTACGTATAACGAATCGATATATTTTCGCAGCAGATGAAATAAGTTGGGTGATGTGTGGGACAAAGGAAAGCATCTCGTCGAAGACCAAAACAAAATCTCTCGCCTTATCTGAACGGGAGAGAACCTGACCACCGACGCTATAATCACAATCAATTCGGTCTCTTTTCCTTGTGAAAGAAACAACATTACACTTTGACACATTCAAACTCAAATAATTGTCCTGACATCAACTAGCAACATGGTCCAGCGCGAGGTGAAATTGAACACAGTTGTCCTGTGATCTACCTTCATGATATAGTTTCAAATCGTCTGCGAACATCAAATGTGGAGAATGAATATTATCCATTAGATCATTTACGAACAGAATAAATAACAGTGGTCCAAGATTAGACCCTTGGGGTATTCCAGAGGTACGTATGAACTCAGACGACTGTATACCCTCCAGCTGTACGAATTGACGTTGGTCAAACAGGTAAGAATATTTAATGCAGTGTTTAGAAAAAGTCGTATCAGGTTTATTTAACAGTATTGGTCTCCTATATCCATCAATTATTGTTTGTTCAGAACGCCCAGTTTGACCTATGTAAAAATTTTTATAATACAAACAATTCCTATTAACAATGGTTATAAACCCTTCTTTATTTATAAACTAATCAAAAATAGACAGAGAAAGACTGTATTATAAAGAATTTATCCTATTCACTTAGAAAAACAACAAAAAATATTTCATTCAATTAATTATATACCTAACATGAGCAATAAAATTTATAGAAGATTACATAAACATTGATTACTTAAAAATAAAAAAAGAATTTGGGTTCATTGTTGGTAAATAACAAGGACAAACTTGACTTATTCTCGAGAAGTGGCGTTTATGAAATATTTTGCAGTAAATGTGATAGTTTTTACATAGGTCAAACTGGACGTTCTATACAAAAATGAATCGAAAAAAGAATAGACCGAAATAGTACACTCAGGTAGTAAGGGCAAAGAATTAGAATCGGCTGGATTATTTCTTGTGAGGTTATGTAAAGTCGTTAGTGAATGTGGAAAAGCCGAACACAATTGAAGCCTTACAGGATAACATAACACGCGTAATTCGTGGAATACAGGCCGAAATGTGCCCGAAATGCCCGAAAAAGTGACGCAAAATTGGACCTTCCGAATGGACCATTTGATACGGAGCCGCGGACATTTACATGAAGTTTCCTGTATATTGTAAATGGCAAAGGCTAAGTTATCAATTTCAATGAAAATTTTGAATATATTTTGTACACTGAGTGTTTTATTCGATTTAGAAAAACTACGCTTAAAAAATCACCCATTACTTACATATCTATGTGATAGATAAAGGTTTTATTATTGTTGTTTCCCGACTTTATTGAACCTTGTTTAACGGTTATTCATTATTATTGAAACGTCATGACATGTTTCATATCTGCCTAGTCATTATATCTGATAATTTTCGACATTGGAAAATAATGTCAACCGTTTTATAGTTATTTTATAGTTTCAATTAATTCAGAATTATTAACGAAAGATTTACTGTATTCTCAAAGTATACTTGATTACCATTTCTACGTGTAATAGCTACCAATGCAAGTATATAATACCTACTCAGAAAAATCTATACGTTATTGAAATCACCTCGAAAATTATCTACCTCCTCTGAAAAATCTATACCTTATTGAAATCACTTCGAAAGTTATCATTAACATTGAAGAGGAATGAGAGAAATAATCATGTAACAGATGTTTTATATCTAACGATAATTTATAATCCATTATAAAAGCGGACCGACCTTCTTCCTCTGATACTTCATTTAGAAGATACAAGATATCATAAATTTAGTTTGGTTTAATGATTCTACGGTTAACATGCGCCTAAATTCCGCCTCTTGATATGTCGTAAGATTTGTAAACTCCTACGCACTCTCATAATCCATGAGAAAGAAGTATTCGACTTGATGGTACTGTTGCTTTGAAATTTCTCATATTATAGGTGTTTATCTCACAAACACACGATTCATAGCTAACTGAAAATTATACACGTTCAACCAACATGAACTTGGATATCATTTGATTATATAATTATAAGAAAATTGATGAAATGATGCGCTAGAGAACTCGATAAAAACAAATATTACAATAATGTGAAAGCATATCTCAAGCTCTAAAATATTTCAATGAGAGAAATAAATGAAGAAGATTATGTATCTACACATAGTCAAAACCACACTCGAGATCATACTATTACTATTATTGAAAACTGGATTAGAGTAGGGGATAAAAAACCTCTGACTCGATCAGAAAATTTTTGAAGGAAGTGTACATCAAACATTGAACATATAAAATGTAAAAATATCAGATCTAAAAATACCAAACTGAACAATTACATCGGATAAAGCTACTGAATAAAAATAACGTTCAAAACAAAACTTAATTGTTATCACGGGATACACAATATGTGAGTAAGACAACTTTTGTACTTACTGAAGTTGACGTTGTAAACAGACATATCTGTGCCATTTTTGAAGGGACATTGATGCGGAAGATACGAAGAGTCTAGAGCAGGAGTTCCCAAACTTTTTTTACTACGCCTCCTCCTGTCAAAATGGAAACCATCTACGCCCCCTTCACAGTAAATTTTATGGGCATGTGAAAAAAACCAAGAATTACATTAAAAACAAAACATGTATTTTTAATAAAGCAAAGAACAACATATGAAGAGTCGATTTAAAGACATACTCTTAGAGAAAAACATAGACAAAAAGAACATATTTAATAGTGTTGGAGTTTACTTGATGTAAATCCATTATAATTGAATATAAACTTAAATTCAAACACTTGAACTTACTGATTTTTACTGGTTAGTTAGGTTATTATTGTGTAAGCATCTGAAGATGTCGTTTGTAACGACGAAACGCGTCATGCTATGTAGTCAATAAAGTGCAAACCTAATAAGTCAATAAGTTCAAGTGTTTGAATTTAAGTTTATATTCAAAAAGAATATAATAAACTAGTAAGATGAGTGGGCTTGCATTTTCTTCACTAGTAAACCTATTCTTGGTTGTGTTTTAGTAAGGGCACAACGTAAGTCACTGGTAACATCAAGTTTGTTTCTGAACTCAGTTTTAATTGCAACGAGGGTTGAAAATGCCTTTTCACAAAAGTAGGTACTCGAAAAAGGCAAATATAATCGAATAACTGCCTGTGATACACGAGGGTACACTTTGAAATATTCGATCCAAAATGATGACTTGTCCATTTTGTCAAAGTCGTACTTGGCAGAGGAATCATGTTTTATATCCCAACCTTCTTCTTGCAGTGCTTCTGGCAGAGAGTTGATATTGATATTGAATGGTTTTGTTGACATTCTGTAAATACCCTCGTCACAACTGTCTAGGAAATATTTCCTGAACTCTTCAGTGAGGTTCTCCAAATGGTTTAATATTAGGCTCTTCATGTGGGATCCTTCAAAAACCTCCTTGAAGTGTGGGTCACCTGAGACTGACATTATTTTGGCAAAATTTTAATAATTGCAGGGGTTTGCTCATATTTTTCGTCTCCAAAGCTGCAATTTCTCAATGTACATCTTGATGGCATCATGATGAATCTTTATATTTGATTCTCCACTCTGCAGTTTCAAGTTAAGGTTGTTCAATGAGTCAAAGAAGCCTGACAAATAAACCAACGACACCTGTGTACTTGATTTCTTGAATTCTATGCTTAGCTCATTTTGCTTCAGATTTTCTAAGAAAGTAACTACTTCATCTCGGAGCTCAAATATTGTATTAAGCTCGAGTATTGATTTTATTTATTTAGAAATTTTTATTTTTAATTGGTCTTGTGCTCAAGCTCCCTCTGACATTTCTTCACGCCCATTTGGGGGGCGCGCTCCCCAGCTTGGGAATCCCTGGTCTAGAGAGTTCCACACACCAAAAACTCGATTAGTTGAAAACGACTGTCAAATGTTGAAATGAGAAAAACTGTAAAAATGGTAGTTTCAGATCTTTCGCGATTCTGTTTCATAGAATGACCTGGTAGACGATTGTCCCCACTTAAAGTGAATATGTGACTCAAATCAACTGAAAGAGTTCATTTAAGACTCTAGGGGTAGTGGTAATATCTCCACGCTTCAGTATGTCCATTTCGGTGATAAGGCCAAAGAGTTGTAAACGATGCTGGTAATAAGAACTATTGATACCATAAGGTATACTATATAGTAGCCCTTCTCTGAACACTTTCGATATGATTTTGGTCACGCCCTAACACTGGACACAGAATAGAGTAACCGAATTCCAGCAACGGTCAAATGTCATATAAATCGTAGATGCAGTCTGAACAGAAGGCCGATCAAAAACTTTTCCAAATAGATACATTGATGAGTTTACCTTTTTACACAATGCACTTACATGAGGAGACCACGACAAATCGTACTATGGTAGGCATATAATTATAATAAATTATATTATTATAATTATTTTTGACAAATTTGTTATATACAACAAAAAGTCAACGAAAATGAGGTTTTAATATTAAAATAAGCCTTTTACTTATAAAAACATTGAATATATATATATATATATATATATATATATATATATATATATATATATATATAAGAATAATAATAATAGGTTTTTATTTCCAGAATTGTACATAACAAAATGAAAATTAGTCGAAAAATTCTTCACAAATAATTGAATGCATCACATTACATTAACCCTAAGATACACCCTATGCTGTTTTCGACAAAAGTGTATGAACACGGTACAGGATATGGTTCACACTGAATTAACATTGTGAGTAATTATCTCTTGAAAAGTCTGAAATATTTAATATCTCTTATTCTTCGCGGCAAATAGTTGAAAAGTTTCATTCTCATATAGAAATTACTACGCTAAGTACTCGATATTCTGTGAACAGGTAACAAGTACTCAATCATTCTTCTGATAATAATAATAATAACAAAAACAAAATAATGAAAATAACGAAATTTTATAAATACACAAAGCAGGCATTGTTAGAATCTTATGCCTTTTGAATATGCCTCTACATGGATCTTTGTATTTCAAACAAAACATTATTCTTATAGCCAGCTTCTGAGTGATGAACACACGTTCAGCTTGAGCGCTGCCCTCCCAGAAAATGACTCCATATGACAAAATTGATTGGAAATTCGCAAAATATAAAATCTTCCTGGTGTCTATATCTACTCTATTTCTAATAGCTTTTAGCGAATATGTGACTGTGTGGAGTCTTTTTGATACCGACACAATGCATTCCCCAACCAAGATTCCTCTCAACAAATACACCCAACAACTTCGCATAAGAGCCCACTTCAACGTTTCTGCCGTCGAAAATAATAGTTTCACGAAATTCTAGATTTGAGCGATCAGTAGAAAGCATTAGAACATTGGTTTTATCAACATTGAGAACCAATCCATTTTCAACGCACCATTTCCCAATCTTTGTCATCGATGTTTTCAACTTGTATGTAACCTCTTCAATTTTCCGTCCTGATATCAAAACATTAGTGCCATCAGCATGTAAATACGTCTCTATCAATTCTTCTGTAGATGAAATGTGTTCAGTTGTTATATTTTGTGATTGTGACATTCCAGCTAACAAATATAATTGATGAGTAAATTTTTTTGTGAGAAAGATCTAAAATAATCTAGTCTATATATCTGAAAAAACCATAATCAAGAAAGGATATGTTGCAGGGTTCGGAAATTTAAATTGATATATGTGCAAATGAGCAAATTGTTTCAATTCTATCAAAACTCAGAATGTTTGGTGTACTTGCCACATCTATACAGAAAACTATTGGAATATATAATAGTAAGTGGGACTAAAATACATATTACAAACGTTACAGTTCGAAAGAATATTATTAAAGTAGAAAAAGGTACTATGCGTTGTGTCAAGCTATATGCATGACAAGTAGCAACTTATAGTATACTAGCGACCCGCCCCGGCTTCGCACGCCGCGAACGCTACGCCCCGCAATTTTTAAATCTGTAATATCTTTGAAAATATTCACTTAAATCATACGGTGTAAAGGGCCATATATATCTATATTAAATGAACAATGTATTCAAGGTATTTAATTGGTTAAGGATTAATGTTGTATGGGTTAAAATCGCTTCGAAAATTAGCCATTATTTGTCCCAAAAAGTAAATGACAAAAAAAAGTTATTGTGGGTTATCCATAAGAGATAGACATATACCATCACGGACTTTTCTGTAGACCTTTTCAATGTGTACAATACTTAGTACATTATTTTGATAAAACTCGTAGGGTTCAGCCTGCGTTTGCAATGTAAGCGGAAAAAATGTAATTATTTACGACATCACATTAGAAACCTCAAAAATAACAGTACTTCTCCACTATTTAGTGGATGTTATTATACATATAAACCTTCCTCTTGAATCACTCTATCTATTAAAAAAAACCGCATCAAAATCCGTTGCGTAGTTTCAAAGATTAAAGCGTACAAAGGGACAAAGGGACAGAAAAAGCGACTTTGCTTTATACTATGTAGTGATTAATTGTTCCACATAGTAAAGTTTCTGAAATTAACACAGGTATCTTATTTGAAATACTAATCATTTGTGTGATTGTATAAGAAAAAGAATTTCATATGAAGGAACTAATAATATTTACTTGGAAAATTTTGAAGAGGTTAGACTTTATGCGTTACAATGGAACTTTTGCTACTTCGAGACTATTCATCAAAGTCAGACATCAGTGAGTAGAGAATGTACGAGTACTTTAGAATTGGCATATGTATGCAGAAGCAACAAAATACTACTCGATACTAAGCGCACTATTTGTATGCAAGTGGTGCTGTTTATCAAAATTCAGTACATGTAGGCATTCGCTTACCTAGTCTCAACAATATAGTAGAGAACACTTCACATACTTAGCTATTAATACATTCCATATAAAATAGTAAGTTAAAAAAATGATTTATCATCCAAGCAATGGACCCGTTTGTCACTCTCTTGAATATTGAATTAGGAAGACTGAAATACTACTCAGTGTATAAATCACTTTCCGATAATATCTGAACTAAAAAAGCTACTGTATAATAGATGTCCACAATTGTTGAGATATACAAATATGACATATCAATAGATGCTTTTAGACAGCCAGTGGAGAGTGAAACTTCATTTATAATTGAATGATTCCTGAAATATATAAGATCATTATATATTTGATATTGGTATATAACATTGAACATGATCGTCAGCCTGGCTATTTGAAATCATATTTGGAGGTAAGATCAAATATTCATGGGTACGGGTTGAGGTCAAATAAGGATTTTAATATTTCTTTGGTGAGAACTTCTGACCTGCAGAAGACTTTATTTTATGATGGAATTCGCTTTTTCAATGGTCTGCCTGATGATAATAAAAGTGCGCCTACTTTAAAAGTATTTAAGAGATTGCTTGATGTATATTTGCATAGTTGTATTGTAGTGTAACTTAAGGAAACTTTTTTTTATGTAAATAGCAGAGGGCTAAATAAAGATATTATTATTATTATTCATTTTTGAATTTTAAAATCTCAGTTTCTGGTTAGAAGTTTTCAGATATTAGGTGGAGAAAAAAGTGGAATATAGAAAGTGATTAAAGTAAATTGGAAGGAATTTATCAATATATCTTCCTCAATTATTACTTAATTCATTTCACTAAGAAAAATAAAGGGAAGTTCAGTGCTAAGCTCACACAATCTGACCTCCAAGCATCTTCTTGTGACTTCAAGCGGAAGATCGTAGAGTAATGAATACTCTACAATTCCATCCATGGAAATCAGTAGATAACACCTCTCTCAGATTACAGACACACCAAGCATCATATTTCTCAAATTTCATCATATTTCGAAATTTCACATATCTTCTATACACCTACGGGTATAGAAGATATGTGAAATTTCGATGCTTGGTGTGTCTGTAATCTGAGAGATGTGTTTTCTACTGATTTCCATAGATGGAATTGTAGAGTATTCATTACTCTACGATCTTCCGCTTGAAGTCACAAGAAGATGCTTGAAGGTTGAAATCGTTGCCTCACTTCGATCGACGTGGTGCGACTGACGAGTTCCTTGCTGAACGAAACATATATGTCTCGCACTTCCATCAGGTGTGGCATCGATTTCAATATTTCTCTAACATTTATCCTTTGAAGGATAATTGAGACATCACATCGTACACGTTCACATATCTAGCTCTACTATAACATTCTCTTGATTAATTTCAATTTTTCAAATGAATGTTCTAGTGTTCATTTTCTTATATATATATATATATATATATATATATATATATATATATATATATATATATATATGTATATATAATTATTATAACGATTGTTCCCTATGAGGAGAGCGATTGAACTTGCATTGGCATTTCTCAGGACTTTTGTTTAAACTTTTTCGTCTCCCAAAAACGTTGCATCCTCTCTGAATGCTCTTTCTTTCGTTCATCTGTCCATTTTATTCCAGGTTGGTGATTTGATTTTTGCTCAAACTTCACATGTGCGATTTTTAGGGACACTTAGTGCGATCTTCGAGATTTTTTATATTGATCTAGTTGTAGATCATTTTGAACCTCTTTGAGCCACTCTGTTCAGCATTTACTCTTTATAATTATAAAGAGTAGTTTATTCGGTATTCTGGACTGTTTCATTCTGTATGCATAGAACTTTGCTCGTTGTTTTCTGATTTCTTCGTTTCGTATTTGTCTTTGGTAAAGTACATTCTATTGATTGGCCCGTAAATTTTACTGAGAATTTTCCGTTCTTGTTTTTCTATTTCTCTAATTCTTGAATGACCAATAACCATCGTTTCAGCCGCGTATTTTGCTTCTGGAAGAATAATACCTCATATATATGTAAAATAACTGAAATATCTCAATGAAATATTGTCTTCTGATAATTTATGAAAACTAGCTTTGTACGTAATTAGCTACCGGAAATACAATTATGATGCATAGCATTTTAGAAGCTCAAGATCGCTGAATTGGTTACGGTGTAACTCAGTTATGCTTTGCTTGATCAATGGACTTTAAACAAAATATTTCGCTTGTCTCTATCTAATGTCGTTCGTTGAAATCATTTCAGTTCATCATAAAGCGTCTCTGGAATTCAGATGATAGATCAAGATTCAATAGATTTGGATAACCATCTAATCATGAAAATGTGGTATGCTTGCATTCAAAATGTTTTTATTTGATATTTTTCCTGATTAAATCAAAATGTTTTTCTTTGATATTTTTTCTGATTAAAGAGTCTGCAATGTCATGTTGATGACTAAAACGTTTATTTGTTGCGATAAAATTTGTTTTTTCTTCATTTCCGTTTCGAACTGGATTTTCAGAAATGACCAGGAAGTATAATATTATCACAATAGGGTCTGGAATCACTACTCCCATAAATATGATGAATATATTAATACTATAACGAACAAACAATCAGAAATAATAATCAAAGATATTAATAGAATTCCTTTTTTAATTAGGCTGTTATTAGACCGGCATCTTCAGTTTCATGGCAATTTGGAGCGGCTATTGGGCTTATAATTTGAGTGGATATCCATGAAATCAATTATAATGAATAATTATTCAACATTTGAGCTTTAAACTCGAACCTCCATAACTAATACGGGAGTCTTACCCTTCACATTTGTTCCACCACGAGTAAACTGAATCAATTTACTCAGAATTTTGAAATTATTCCGAAGTATATAATAATAGTATTCTTGTAATTTTTAACTAATGTTGATACTGCATTATTATCTGGCTGAAAGAATGTTAACACAATAAAAAACTGAATAAAATCTATTGAACTGTCTCCCAAAATGGAGTGGAATATTCATCTAGATTCATTCCAAAACAATGAGATACAATTTGCTAGTTTTATTCTACATTTATGCACTTTTTGTATTGTTTGCGGATCAAGAGGGCTGTTCGTTTTTGTTGATGTCTTTTTCATTATGTCATCACAAAATTTCGAAGATAACAAGATTATACTAGCTGAATCATCATTCATATTGAATCTCTGGCAAACACTTGAAATTTTAATTTATACTGGTAAAATATAACACCAGAAATATAGCTGATTCCAGTTTATTATGAAGGGAAATTTCAAAGAGGTCCTGGAAGAAAACTAATCTCGTGAATGCGAACTTTGGGACAGTGGATAGGAATGAAATCTATAGATATATACTTGGAGCTGCAGAAAATAAAATAATATGAGCAATAGTACTCGCCAATGTTCACTGAGGGAAGCACAAAAAGAAGAATTGTTAAGTGGAAATATTGCTAAAACAATGGGTTTTTATTCATAATATATTGTATTCTTAATCCAATTATCCTTTCTTACTTGATTCCTTATTCCATTAATTATCAATTAATGGAATTAATTGATTGATATAATTATTGATTATTTCCATTCAAATGCATGCTTTTCAGTGGGATATAATGGGTGATTTTGTAAGCGTTCTTTTTTTCAAATCGAAAAATGTACTCAATTTGCATCATATATTCAAAATTTTTATCGAAATTGATAACATGTCCATTGCCATTTACATTTTGAAGATAACTATCCCATAAACCACACAAAATTGTCGTTTTGCATCAGTAATTCTTGTATGGCATGTGGCTGTTCATCACTCCAGATGCGACAGTGTTGTTTATTCAAATATCCTTTAAGCCAGAAATGGGCCTCATCACTGAACACAATTTTTCGATAAAACAGCGGATTTTCATTGAGCTGTTCTATGGCCCATTCACCAAAAATTAGATGTTGTGTCAGGTCATTCGGCTTCAATTCTTGCAGAAGTTGAATTTTATAGGCTGTCAAACCCAAATCAACACGTAAAATTTTCCATGTGGATGAGTAAAACATGCCCAATTGCTGAGAACGGCGACGAATTGACATTTCACGATCCTCATTAACACTGTACGCGACGGCTGCAATATTCTCTTCAGTACGCACTGTACGCATGCGAGACAATGGTTTAATTTCCACTAAAGTAAACTTGGTGCGAAATTTGGTGATAACAGCACGAATTGTTGATCCACCAGGTCGTAACAAACGATACACATTTTTCACAGGGCACGAATTTAAATAGTAAATTTCAACAATTTGCAATCGTTGCTCATTTGTCTTTCCGTGATGAAATGGCAGAGTATATTGAAAACTTTTCACTTTGGATGCCATTACCAACCAGTGCCACCAACCTGAAAAACTTAACTCTTGAAAAATCACCCGTGATTACCTTTTAATAATGGGCTAGCAACCAGATTGTATGACGAGTTAATTAAACAAATTCAGGGACATTTAGAAAAGTCTTCGGAATCGTAGATCAATCACTAGAAAGATTATAATAGTTGTTGCATATTGAACGTATGAATTAAAGACTTCTATATTCACGTCAAATTCTGAACAAATTAATAGAGCTTAAACTCAGTTGCAAAATACAGTAGTCACTGAATAATACATATTCGAGAGACTCTGTGGAACATTATTTGTCACTTCACCAACCGACATTGTCAGATAAACGGAAATGAATATGTAAAATATGATGCTTTGGGAAAACATGCATATATGTTGAAATTAAGTAGAAAGGCTTCCCATGTTAAGCGTCGTATGAAGCCCTCCACACATTCATTTAAATTAGTTTTACCGTCACCTCGAGGCATCGTGGTCTGTTCAACAACTCATCAGAAATTTAACTTTTCACCTTGTATCATGACAAACTGACGCTGTTCTCGCTTGGGAATTAGAGGCGTAGGGAAGAGTTATAATCAACACTTGAAATAGTAATTTACTGGAAATTCGACGTCAAATTTTGAGGCAATTGTTAATTTAGTAGCGAAATATTTCAACTCTAAATCGAATGATTGGTTGAAGATATTAACTATAACTTTAATTTTCTTTCAAAAGTACATTGAAAATACATTGAAAAAATGTTTCAATGATTTCATCTTCTTATGACTCCATGTGGAATATCGTCAAGTAATGAATACTTAACAATTCCATCTATAGAAATAGAAAACATCTTTCATACCATAGCCACACCAATCAAATTGACGAGTTCCTTGCACAACCGAACAGCTGTCTCGCACTTCCATCAGGTGTGCATCGATTTCAATAACATTTATCCCTTGAAGGATAATGGAGGCATCACATCGTGCACGTTCACATAGTACATTCTCTACTTTAAAATTCGAATGAATGTTCTAGTGATCATTTTCTATATATATATATATATATATATATATATATATATATATATATATATATATATATATATATATATATATATATATATATAACGAATGAAAATTTTTGTTGCGGTGGAAAGTACAAATGACAAAAACACAATTTTCGGTAAAGCCCGCAACTCAATTGGAAGCAGCGTTTGACACGTGTTTCTAGCTTATTGGCTCTCCTCAGAACGGCGTTGCCCCAAGTTCAAGGTGTACGAACCTGGAGATGGAATCAACAATAAATGAACACTCCTGTAAAGGAAGCCTCCACTGCTAGGCTTCCACGAGAAGTTGTTCACACACACATATATATATATATATATATATATATATATATATATATATATATATATATATAATCTTATATATATATATATATATATAATGAAGATTTTTACTTTTATAGGTTAAATAATACACGAAGTGTTTCTCTGTAAATAACAAAGATATTTTATCAATAATATAAAATAACACGTAATCTAAAAGTTTACTTTACCTGTGAATAACAAAGAAACACCATTCAAAATTATTATTCACGATGTTTTCTATATCTATCAGAATGTCAGAATGATTCACAAAGCATAAGCATAAATGAAATACAAGGTGATCATAGATATGCAGAGATGTGAGTTAATTGTTTCACGGTAGTCATATTATCTATGAATCCGTAGTATATAATAATGCACTGAGCAATGCACTACACCTCACTATGGTCATTCCATTATATGTTCTTCACCATTTTATATAACTATAAACACACACTTAGGGTTTTCTTGTATTTTTAGATATATATTATATATATATATATATATATATATATATATATATATATATATATATATATATATATATATATATATATATATATATATATATATATATATATATATATTTATATGACAGATGAAAAAGTTTATTTTTGTTAAGTCGTTGTTATATTCTTGGTTCAATGTTTCACGATTATAATCGTGAAACATTAAGCCAAGAGTTTAATTTAATTTAATATATATAAAATAGATACGTGATTACTCAAGCGGCATCATGAGATTCTATTGTGAATATTTTACCCAGTTAAAAAAGCCATTCGAAGGTTCTTAAATTGATGTTCAAAATTTGGTAATAAATTTGAAATATAACCAAAATATATAATTTTATATGAATATACTCAAGCGGCATCATGAGATTCTATTGTGAATATTTTACCCAGTTAAAAAAGCCATTCGAAGGTTCTTAAATTGATGTTCAAAATTTGGTAATAAATTTGAAATATAACCAAAATATGGTTAATTTTATATAAGAAACCCAATCAAGCTGTTTTCTTCCTATCCAAATTGCCAGTTTAGAATATAATTATGAGAAATAATCCATAAAATTCAATATAAACATGATTTATTACTGGCACAGTTATTGTTTTTTCGTATCGGCCAGCGCGTCATGACACCCTCGAAAGGGCAGGTGCAAATTACAAGTTATTGCTTTCTGGCCTCTACATAAATTCAATTTAGGAAATTATTAGTGCCTAGTGAAGTTTATTATATTATACGGTTAAAATTATTAATCTGACATCAAGCTGCTGAATTTTCAAAAATTTTTGAAAGAGATCGAATTCATCCAAATGCACATTCGAGTCTCCTATAAGGTGATGATCCTATTAAATGATATAAAAATATCATTCAGGCGCTTCATTCATATCCTTGAAACTTAAGTCTTGTAATTCAGGGAAAGATATTATAGAAGTTGGTTAATGATATAACGCTGCAAAATTTGTCATTTTCATATAGTGTTTGGTCTTACAAATAAAATCAATTCATTACTAGTTGATGTAGGTATATTGAAATGTCAGCCTCCACAGATAGGTGATATGGGGTGCATTCAATCTGATAACTACAACCGTAACATTTGCTGGTGCTTCACATCACATAACGGGTGTTTTTTTAGAGGTATAGAACTTTAAGTTGGCATTACTGTCGAAGATGGCGACCGATTTAACATCTGAGAAGTGATTCATTCTCAGTTTGGTTTGGCAATTCATCATGAATAGTCTCACGCCTGAACAACGCTTGCAAATAGTGCAATTTTATTTGAAAATAATGGTTTTGTGCGGAATACGTATCGCGCACTACGTCCATTTTAACATCGACAGAATCGTCCATCAGAGCAGTTAATTCGATTAACCATGGAACGTTTTCGCACCACGTTTACTCTTATTGATAACTCGCATCCCCAGAGACACCGTACAGAAGAACCTATTGCTACTGTAGAGCGTAGCATTGAAGAAGACCCGAATGAGTCCATCCGCCATCGAGCACAGGAATTGGATCTGTGTCCATCCAGTTTATGGACGATTTTGCGTAAGGATCTTGGTTTGCGTGCTTACAAAATCCAACTCGTGCAAGAATTGAAGCCAAACGATCATCAAGCAAGGCGTAGATTCGTCGAATGGGTCCAAAACGAGATTGCCGTTGTTCCCGATTTTCATAAGCGAATTTTGTCTACCGATAAAGCGCACTTCTGGTTGAATGGCTACGTCAACAATCAAAACTGCCGCATTTGGAGTGAACATAATCCTCAAGTGTATGTCAAAACACCGCCACATCCAGAAAAACTGACTGTTTGGTGCGCTTTATGGGCTGGTGGAATCATTGGTCCGTACTTCTTCAAAAACGATGATGGTCAGAACGTTACAGTCCATGGTGATCGGTATAGAGCCATGAATACTAACTTTTTCATTCCTGAATTGAACAACCATGATGTCCAGGAACTGTGGTTGCAACAAGATGGCGCAACATGTCACACAGCTCGTGCCACAATCGATTTATTGGAAGACACGTTTGGTGACCACCTAATTTCGTTAACGTTTTTGACCTGTTATTTGGCCTCCAAGATCTTGTGATTCAATACCGCTAGAATACTTTCTGTGGGGCTATGTAAAGTCAATGGTCTAAGCGGATAAGCGACAAACGCTTGACCATTTGGAAGTCAATATTCGCCGTGTTATTGCCGATATACGGCCACAAATGTTGGAAAAAGTCATCGAAAATTGGACGTCCAGATTGGACTACATCCGAGCCAGCCGTGGCGGTCGTATGCCAGAAATCATATTTGAAATGTAAGTCCACAAGATTATCTTTCGAATTAAAAAAATTCTTGTCAATCGAATTTTGTCATCGTTGTTTTATTGCAATTTAAAGTTCTCTACCTCTAAAAAAAACACCCTTTACAGATTATGCTGGCCAATACGAGTAGAAGAAAATTATCAACCAACCAAGAAGGAACCAATCTTCTAAACCTTGACTTGAAGTTGAGAATAATAATAGAGAAAATATCTTATGACAAGAAGTAATCTCAATAGATGTTACACTTATATCTTTTATGACTAAATTTTGAATAATATAGTCAGAGAGTCATAGAGAGTCAATGACAAATCAATATCAAAAAATATTTGAGATACTCAAACCAACACAATTAATATAGGTATCAGAAATTATTACTTTATAGGTATATTTCTAGAATGTATAAGATATATTGAATATATCAATATGATATAAAAATTATTGAAATATTAGTCAACTGACCTTTATCAATAGTAGTGATACTGTTCTCAATATTGAATTTAGATACTGTTTTCAATTTGAATCCCTACGCAAATGTTATTATTGAATAAGTCTTGAAAATTATCTATAAGTTGAATAAGTATCATTTCGATATAAATTCATTTATTGTTGAATTCATTTCAATTGGTTCTCAGTATTTCATTTCACTTTAAGATGATTGTATGCTGCAAAAGAATGAATATATTTTTATTTTCATTTTATCATCGTTTTTTATCATCATACGTAATAAGAATATACTATTTTCGAACTAAATTGTCATACAAAATATTTTTGTACTTCAATATGAATACAACTAAACCTTTGTAATATTGTTTCTTCGAAATATTTGGGAATCGGGTAATGAGATCAAACAACCCCTTTGTCTGCAATCAATACCTACATTCAATACACAATACTAATAATGAATGACACTTGCAGAATATGTCTGGCTTCTGTCTAGACAGCTATCTATCTATTGTTTTGGAACTTTTCCAAGGCACCTCTCAGAGTGAAGACGGAAAATAATAATCTTAAAGACATTTTTTATTTGAGTATGGTATTGAATTATGTATTTTTGTTGATTTATCAATTCAATATCTCAATCCTAACTATGATATTGCGACAAAAAATGTTATTCGTATTCGTTTTCATAGATATACCAATTTATTTCTGGTTCAAATAATTATTGATCACTCATGAAATAAATAAAATAAATAAGACAAATAACAAGGTATCAGAAATTTTAATCGATAAACTATTCAATTCATTAAAAATATTATATAGAATAGAAATTATACTATGCTACAGTGCATTTGTCAAGGTGTAATAAAAAACTCGAAATGTTCTCAGTATTGAAAGTATGAACTCCATAATTGAATCACAGCATATTATTCTCATAATCAAGAAGAGTAAATTGCATCTGGGGATTGTAAAAAAAATGAAATTTTTTTCAAAGATACGAAGGAGTTATATCTTCAGATCATATATCACATACCTAGGCGATCTATTGGATAATAACAATAGGCTTAGTTACATAAAATTATAATAATTGATTGAGAACTGTTGCGGAGTGTTACCCCATTTTCAAATGTT
Source organism: Henosepilachna vigintioctopunctata (assembly GCA_030704895.1). Lineage (NCBI taxonomy): Eukaryota > Metazoa > Arthropoda > Insecta > Coleoptera > Coccinellidae > Henosepilachna > Henosepilachna vigintioctopunctata. The sequence continues at coordinate 3,869,894 of JARQZJ010000066.1, forward strand.
AAACTGAATTTGAAAATGAAGTAACATCCCGAAACAATTGCCAATTAATTAATTTTGCGAAACTGAGTGGTTTTTAATTAATATATTGAACAGTGTCACCAAGAGATCAGCGAACATTGATCGCTCTGAGTGAACTTAAATTTTCATTGAGTAGCCACAAAGGCGGTCTGCCCATTTGGTTTATCTATATTTTGATAGATCGCGTCGATGTAGATGGATCTATACTTCCAATGATCTTTCCGCCCACCAGTATAAAATAACTAGTGGGTGTAGTTTTCATAACCATTACCAAATTTTCGTATAGAAATCTCATATTAATTAAGTGAAAATCTATGAAATAATAACTGAAAGGTGATTTATTAAAAGGTATTTTCTTTTAATAAAAAAAACAAACACAATTTTATTTTATAATATTTATTATAAAGCAGAGAACAATTCTTTACAATTATTTTTTAAAGATAATTTCTTTCAAATGTTGTCCGCGACTACGGTTAACAGCGTCCATTCTGTAATTCCAATTTTCAATGACGCGTATGAGTATTTCGAGTGGTATTTGGCCAATGACTCGAGTAATATTGGCATCCAGTGCGTCAATTGTAGACGTCTTATCCATGTAGACTCTGGACTTTACATAGCCCACAGGAAAAGTCAAGAGGTGCCAATTCACTGGTCCAAAGGATAAAATATGCTGTTCTCCGAATCGCTCTCGCAGTAAAGCCATGGTTTCACGGGCTGAATGGCAAGTGGCGCCATCTTGTTGGAACCAAATTTCGTCGAGACCACGGGCTCCAATTTCTGGTATCAAATAGTCTGTTTTCATGGCGTGATAACGGTCACCACCATTCAAAATAATGTTCCGGCCGGCTTCTGTTTTGAAGAAATATGGACCGATTATTCCACCGGACCGATAAATCACACCAAACAGTTGTTTTTTCTGGGTTTAATGGCAGCTCCTCAACCTCTTCGGGTTGTTCATCACCCCAAATACGGGCATTTTGTTGATTCACAAACCCATTAAGGCAAAAATGGGCCTCATCGGTGAACAATATTTTTGTCGAAAACAGTGGATCTTCTGCAAGCTTGTCAAGAGCCCAGCGACTAAAACGGAAACGATTCGGAAGGTCAGTCGGCTTCAGTTCTTGCACTAATTGAATTTTGTAAGCTTTTAAAGAAAGATCTTTTCGTAAAATACGCCAAGTTGTTGAATATGACAGGCCAAGTTGTTGAGAACGGCGACGAATTGACAATTCACGTCTTCGTGTACACTCTCCGCTACCGCCCCTATATTTCCTTCACTATGTGAAGGATGAGGTCTATTTGGTCGAGTATTAGCCAGTAATGAAAATTGAGTCTCAAACTTACTGATGGTAGATCCAATTGTGCGTTCGGTAGGCCGATTATGTGGGCCATAAGTTGCTCTAACTAAGCGCCCGAAACACATTCCTCGTAGAACTAAGTATTTCCATTATTAATTGTCAAACGCCAATAGTGTTTGTTAACAAGAATGTTACTTCAGTTGACACGAGGCATGCGCAATCTGCAATCAAATCCCCACCTTAAAAGGTACCTCTAAATAAATCACCATTTACTATTATTTAGGTTCGAATTTTCTCTAAATATTTGCATAACATACCTATTGATCTAATCGCCTGTTAATTAATCCTCAAAATTTTTCCCACCTGTTCATGAATTGTCAGTCAGAAGTCAACAACTACCCACAAAATTAGTTCTTATTTCAATTTTTGATGTGGCAAGACTTATTATTCACGCAAAATTCTATCAGCGCGTAAGTGTTGAAAGTTATTGCCACTTATACATTTATTTGAATATTTTTGTTGTACCTCCGGGGACCGCACCTTCTCACTGTGAAGAAATGGGAATTCATTATAATAGAAGCTAATTTACTTGCAAATGTACTTATAATTGTGTAGGTTCTTATATTTATGACAGAAATATGTAGATTTCAATACGAGATAAATGATTTGATAAGGATCAAAAAACGAAAAGGAATAATGAAGCACTCTATAAATTGAAATACTTTTTTAGCACCAAGATTAACACAACTTATGGGCATCTTTTATTTATGATTTTTTCGTCCATATAGCATTTAAGACTTCAATATCGAGCAGTGGCAGTGAGTTATAAGAATGAATGTCTTTACCATAAATTACTGCTAGAAATTACGCATCCACCATTTCATTAAAATAAATAATTACGTGGTTTGCAGTTTGTGTAATTCGAAATGAGATCCGAATTGAACGAAAAATAAATAAATTGAGGAAAATTCGCATGACTTAAAACAAAATAGTTAGCTGCTCAATGAAACATTAGCGGTTTCATCAAAATCTCTCAGGATAGACAAAATTTTTTTAGAATGAGGACAAGTGATTTACTTATGTTATTCACTATACATTGTTAAAATGTTATAATTTCTCCTCCAATACAATATCAATGTATTGGTGTATTGTACCTGTAACAACGTAAGACAGTGGTTTCCAACATTTTTGTACCTTCGACCCCCTTTAAAAAAAAATGTTGCGTCCTCTTAATTTTTCAAACAATCTAATTTCTTGAATACTCAACTGATATTATAATTTATTCAATAGGCTACAAAATGATATACAATATTATGTAAAAACATACATAAAAAAATGATTATTTATTATAAGAAAATTTGGTTTATATTTAAATGTAACAAAAACAAATCTTACAGAAATAAAAAATATATCATTAATAGAACATTATAAAAATTTAATGCGACGCTTGAGCTTGTTTTACTACACAAATTTTCTCAAATCGTGCTATCATTGAAGAAATTGCAGTTCCTGATCAATCGCTAAGCGAGATCGATACTTTGTTTTTGAGACAGCTAGGTACTGTAGAAAAATCAGTTTCATTTAGGTAAGATGTTAAAAGTGCCGATAAAATTTTTTAAGCTTTGTTTGTCAAAGTAGGAAAATCGTCCTTTACTCTTAGCCAAAACGTAGCAATATTATTCTCGTCTTGAAACATCTGCGTTATTGTGCTAACACTAGATAAATCAATAATCATAATTATAACCTCAAATAGTGTTAGCAGATCTTCACCCATATATCTTGAAACAACTGATTATCTATAATATTACTGGTTAATTTTTTGACACCTATCTGGACTTTTTTGGTTTGTATTCGAAAATGATATTTTGGAAACAGCTGCATGCTCTCCTTGCAACAATCTCGCGCCTTTCTAGGAGGGCGCGCTCCACAGGATGGGAACCACTGGTGTAAGATTTATAACAAACAAGAATGATGAAGGAATGTATTGTGTAAGATTGAATATAAAACACAAAAGCATGAAAGTTTGCTAAAGAGTTCTCCAACTATAAGAATCTATTTTGTATTTTGAAACAAAGTGAGTATCGATTCAGGAGGGAATATAAAGGAGACATATTCACGAGAATATAGTGAGTAATTCCTGCTTAACAGACTTTTCGATATTGACTTCTAGTCGAAAATAGAACACAATCCTTGTTAGGGCTGCTGCAATATATGAAAAACTATCATTATACTTAGATCTTCATTTTGTGAGACGGTCATTTTGTCTTTCTTCTCTCAACTGTCATATCAACGTTTAGAATTCCAAACTGTATAACAATTTCACAATCAAAATAATAATAACTTCCTAATTGAAAAAACTTACACACAAGTGAAACACGTAGTCAACTAATTATAGCAATTATTTTTCCTTTATGAATTATTGAAAAAAAACCAATGTTAGTATTTTTCCCAAGTCAGACTTCTCAGCACTAACAGGGGATGTTAGAAAGTTGAAGATTCTGAATGAGAATATTCACAAAAGATACAGGGTACTTTGAATACAAATAAAAATCAAGAGCCCATTATTATCAAACCAATAAAGTCAATTGTAGGATATTCATATAATTCGAACCAAAAATTTCTCAAAAATTGTTCACTACACTGTTTCGGGTTTCTAAACTATTATCAAGAGTTCAATACAACAATTGTCTTAAACTTTCGATCATGGGTTACTTCAGAAAATTCTCTAAATATAGTAATTCCCTATCGACCTTGATGGATAGGTACATCAGAAATAATTTGATTATTGAATTGTTGACTTGACTTTCTACTAATAATTACCGATATGTACGAAATCCGTCCGCTGAAGTTTCATTAAAATTTTTTTCTTCAATATATTTCTGTGATAGTGAAGAAAGTGAAAAATTTTTAATTTTTCGTGAATGTTCACAATTTGTTTGTTCGTTTGGAACAAAGAAATAAATTATCGGTTAATAACGGTTCGTAATCCTTATAATTTCGTACCACTCAAGTTGTTGAAAAGGAATGCTGCTGAATATAATACTTCAGGAAATGTGTGAATGTTCAGTTCAGAGATATTTATCGTCATACAAGGACAAGTCAAGCCTTCGGCAAATGCAGCATTACGTCAACTGTTGCACAAGTTGACATATTGTACCTCTTTAACAGGATTGGATCAACATTCAAACATAATAGCAACAATATATTTTCTCAAAGCACCTATTATTACAAAGTTTCATATTATGAATATTTGTAGGTGTTTATTAACTATGTGTGAAATTAGTTGCTTTGAATATTTTCATTGTTAAATATATTTTCTTTAGAATATAATGGATTTAGACTTGAGCTTACTATGACCTTATCAATTTTAATATAATGTTTCAACAAGAAAGTAACAAGGTTTTTTTTGGTCTAATGGATTCATAACGGTATGAATATCCAGCAGAAGAAACAACTAGTACATCCGTAGATATGCTAACAGATCAACTGCTACTGTTTAAATTTTCCATTCAAAAAAGAGAATTTTCACTTGGAATAGTTTACAATTCAATGATTCTTTATCTGTTAAATATCTCGATATGCTCATAGTGAAGTCTTAACTAACTTCATTATTGAAAAGAAGTTATATCTCGTTCTCTTATTGAATTATAAATATAATAAGTATAAAATATATCTATATATATATATATATATATATATATATATATATATATATATATATATATATATATATATATAGTAAATATATATCGAAATATATTCAAATAAAACTCTTAGGGAACTATCTACAGAAATGTTGTCAACGAAAACCAGCCTATCACTCTCGAGAGTGAATATTAAGTGCGCTTTGAAAAAAATCATCGTTCTTGTTGAATGATAATAGGATACAATTGTTTTATCATAATAATTATGTATTGTAATGACGTATGTACAATTGTATCCTATTATCGTTCAACAAGATCGAAAATTTTATCGTTTCATGTTTCATTTTTATTTCATCATTATTATGATGAAACAATTGTATCCTATTATTATTCAACAAGATCGATGATTTTTTCAAAGTGCACTCAATAGTCACTCTCGAAAGTGATGGGTTCGTTCTCGTTGACAGCATTTGTGTAGACAGCTCCCTGAGAGTTTTATTTGGAATATTTCGATCAAGAGTCTCAGTGTTTACTATATTTATATATATATATATATATATATATATATATATATATATATATATAATATATATATATATATATATATATATATATATATATATATATATATATATATATATAAATATATATATATATATATATATATATATATATATATATATATATATATATAAAGAAATCGACTGCAAGAAAAAGATTCTGTGAAACAATTGTTAAACTGATTTACACATATATTAAAAATAATACTGCATGACGTACGTTTCGATGAGATTCACCTTTTTCAAATGCTACGTGCAGACTGACAGTTTAACAATTGTTTTATTATGTTTATCGATTTACATCAAGTATCGGCCTCATCAATTATTAAAGATTCTGTAGTTAACGGTGCTTATATCATTGTACTTATATGTATGTTGTTTAATATTTAATATCCAATATCAAGAATATACTATAACTTTTTTTCTATAATTTTTCTAAGAGAACAATGTGATGTCTTAATTATCTTTTATTCTTGTCTTAAAGGGATAAATGTTAGAGAATATTGAAATGTGACTGAAGAGAGCTTGGTAGCTCGAAACAGTATACTGTCTCACGTTTCCAATAAATGTGGTACGACATCAATATTCTCTAACATGTATCCCTAGAATGATAAGAGAGACATCACATTGTTCATGTGATGTTCATGTTCACATAGCCAGCTCCGCTATATTAGATGCAATTATTCAAAAACTATAGTTGTGAAATGTAGTAATCTAATTGATAAGGATGTGTTCATGTTGAAACCACAACTGATCACTTTCTTTTCGAGTCTCTGTCAGACAGTAAACTTTTAAAAATATAAAAGTACATAAATAGACAATTTTCAAGGTCTTCAGCCAGAACTGTGAATGAATAATGAATGATAAAATCCAGATTAATTAATGTTATTATTAATTAATTAATGTGTAATAAAGGGTGTTTTTAATTTAAGAAATAATTGTCAGTTTATGATTTATACATGAATGTGTTCCAGGAATTTGTATTCAATTATGTCATGACACCAAACAAATCTCATTTAACGTTGGAATTATTTAAAAATTTCATCCGAAAATATGTTTGCAATTTGACATAACTCAATAATTTATATTAGCAGCGAAGCGAAGATCTATCATTAAAAATGCTATATATTATTCCATACGAAGAAAATATGAGGAAACAAACACTCGTTCTTCGTGGTCCAAATATCATGTTCAGGTTTTGGTTTTTTCAGTTTTTTCTTTTTTTAAGTAACATATACTGAATTCAGCTAATTAGTTCTCTGTATGAGACCTAGATGATATAAATGGCGTTATTTGTTTATGAGTTTTAATGAAGTCACTATAAAAAACACCAATATGTAATAAAATTTTGAAAGTTATTCAGATTTTTGTGCTTAGAGTAAACATATTTTTTTGGCTTAAAAGAAGTTTTCTTGAATTATTTCAACTGAAGTCGTTCTTCTTAGAAAAAACAGATACTGAAAAATTGAAGACAATATTTCTTGTTCATGTTTCGGTAGAATTTTTGTTACGCAGAAGCTGAAGTTTCAAAAGCCTTATCTACTTATAGTTTTTTCCTTAGATATAAAAAGCTGTATGTAAAGCAAGATAAGTTGATGTTTTAGATGTTTATTGTCAACAGAAAGTTCGTTTTTATCATCTTCTTCTGTGAGCAGAATCTTCTTCAAGTATTATACACGCTTTTCCTTTTTCTAGAGATATACGAGTATATCCTAATAAAAATTGAACAAAGATTCAAACTTTCAATCAATATCGCTAACTCAACAATTTTTTCTGCTACTGAAACACGAAAACTTAATCTCCAACAAGTTATAGATTTTCAACCCTAAGGTCATTATAATCAGATGAATAAGTTCATTCTGGAATACCAATTGAATCCCAACAATTTAAGCAAAATAGAAGACATCACGATATATTTGTTTTCTGCAGTCCCCATTCTCATTAAAAAAAACTTTTGTTTTGCATTCACTCTGGTTTGAAATAAGATCATGTAAAACGAAATTGCTGTAAGACATTTGTTGTCGTTTTACAATACAAAAATAACCATACAGTTTCATTAGGAGTATTTTTAGCTATAACTAAACTATTTATGATAAATCTGATTGAAAATTATCAACTTACGTGCTCGTTTGAGTCACTGAAATAGTTTTCAACAAAATTGGCGGACACTTGAGGTTTTAACATCTAGAGCATAAAAAAGGATAAATCGAGAACAATTTCATTGAGAACTAATTCAAAATTACAATCACAAAAAAAACATACCAATGAAAATACAATGAGTAGAGAATATATCAAAAATTGAATGGAAATTATAATCTATTTGACATACAATATGAAAAAACTCCCTTAAATTGTATGGTTCACAATTTACAAAGAAGTCATATAAATCTTTCTTAATTCTAGAGGAAACATTTTTATGCCTGAGCTGTTTAGTAAAGAGCTGTTTATAAAGTTTGATACCCATATATAAAACACCCTTTTCTGTTTGAGTTAGATTATGACTTGGGTAGTTGTATGGCAAGACTATTCAAGTATTATTTACATTTCTATATTCGTCAAAATAGTGACAATTTTGCAAGAAGAAAAAAAAAGTCAAAAAATCATTTTTCCTAAAAACTTGACGACAAGACTCCTTAAACCTCATTCCGATAATGTCCGTCAATGCATACTTCTGTAGAACTGGAATTTGTTAAGCTTTTGATGCATTTCCCCAAAATATCAAACCATAACTCAAAATTGATCGAAAATCTAAAAAATACAACGTTTTAAGAACCTCGCGTAAAACTTGGTACCTCAGTACTTTTATTGCATATAGTAGATGTTAATTTCTTAGACAGATTTGCTATATGAGTAGTGAATTCGACTGCATTTTTACTGGAATGAATTTAATAACGGAGAATTATTTATTGAAACTTGATCATTTAAGTTGGCGAAACGATATTGTCATGTTTTGAATTAATTATAGTAAAAACACTCCTGAGAACTTTGTATCTTGTTTGAACTTTATTTTATTTTCTTTAACAATACTTTTCTTCGAAAGTAATGTTAATGAAAAGGGGGCACATATAGGGGCACGATTTGCTGTGCCCATATATGTCTCAAACATCATGCATGCAGTTTTCGTAGCATTTAGAACTAGGCAGTTCCCCACACACCACTCCTCTGCAACATCAATTGCATGAGACACATGATGAGTTAATAAGTCACTTTCTTGAGAAACAACAACAATGTATCATCAGCATACATAGAAACGGACTCATTGATTCCCGAAAAGGCATCCGGTAAATCATTCACATATAGTACAAAAAGAATATTTAAGTATTTGCATTCAGATTTCCTACAAATCTTTACATTTTTATGGGCTTCGATTATTTTCATTCCGAAAAACAATATAATGTATAAGTCAATCAACAAAAGTCTATATGCACATGAATAACACCAGTAAGTTTAAGTGAAACACAAGTAAGTAACGCCATTATATCATATAGTTTTATACTTTTCCATAATTTGTAGAAACTGCCGCTTCTCAATTAAACATTATAGAAAATCAAAATGCGATCGAAAAGAGCACTTGCTTGAAAATATTCTATGTTGTATTTAGTTAATTGCTAGAATTTGATTTCATTATACCCCTTTCCATTAGTTCATTTCGAAAAGTGCTTCATTTTAAGTGAATTATTTTTCCAATTAAGATGTAAAGAAAATCGAGTTCAGATATAATCAACAATCGAAGACCTGTATACAAATTAAGAGATCAAACGTCACGTCCGAATGCTGTTTCATTGTGAAATGTTTCAGCAACGTCATCGGCAATTAGCGGTATCACCCTCTATAATTATACATGCACTGTCAACGATGACTTGTAGCATCTTGAAAAGTGAATTGCGATTTTGCACAGAAATGCCAAGTTGTACAATCAATATCACAGTATGAATGAGCAAAATTTGAAGATATTTAAATTACAGGTTATCATGTGTGATAATTAGAAGAGTAGAGACTTTCGACATGTATCAATGGCATTTGAATGTGCGAAGATTTTGAAAATTTGGATTTTTTTGAAGAGGAAATATACGTATGTTGATTGAGAGTTCTGCGTTACTAACTGATAATTTATTATGATGTTGTTCATACAGTTTGAGTTTCAATGCGTTTATTATCATCAGAATCAGGTGGCAATGTTTGCTATTGCAAGAAGATATTCCTGTGAACAAAATTTCAATCTAAGTGAGATTTTTTTCTTGTTTTGTTATTGTGAATTTATGAATTTAATAATAAAGACATCATTAACGATTGGGCCGATACTGGATGAATATCTGAATACATAATTCAAATAAAACTAAGTAGATCTTTTATTTTCACTATAATTTAGTTGAGCATAACAATATTAGTTAAGCCACTGTGTTGGCGAAACAATATAGTTATATTCAACTAAATTATAGTGAAAATCAAAAAACTACTTAGTTTTATTTAAATCAAAAGGACATCGTTTGTTTTTCATTATGAAAAAACATTGTTTCAAAAGAACAATTTCAAGGTCTATCAAATCAAGATTATTAATTTTCATTTAAAATATCAGAGTCTATTTGTTTGCCTATATTCTAACTGAAAATTGATATTTTTAGCATGACAAAGTGTGAAGAAAAAGAGCTTCACTGATTAACAAACTACTGAAGGGGCATAAACAGAATTATTTGAATTGAAATATGGCTATCAAATTTTATTTAACTTCATAAAATCGTTTCAAATTCAACTGAGTTTTTACATCGCCATTTTGGCACCAAAGTGCTTCTAAATTTCTACATGTTATATGAAAATGAATATAGACACTGCTTATTTTGAAAAACAGATTTTTGAAGAATTCATCACAAACAACAAAACAATAAATAATCTTTAAAATATTACACCGACCGAATATATATATATATATATATATATATATATATATATATATATATATATATATATATATTTATATTAAATATAAATATTACATATATTTCGGGTGGTTTACCCATTATCAAAAGTTTACAATGTTACTGAATCAGTTACCTTTCGAAGAATGTTATTTAAATTCAAAATGTACAATAACCGTATTTGGTTCAACCAAGAGTTACTCAAACACAAAGTTAAATTTGATAATCGGTTAACCGCCCGAAATATATGTAGAGTTTTTTATATGTTTAGTTAAACTTAAGCCAAGTGTGTAAATTTTAATTTATTGTTCTCAATTTATTCATTTAAACTGGAATAGTATGAGTAATAGTCAAAATAGGAGGCACACTATGAATGAATTTTAACCAATTTGTGAACCTGGTCTATATTTCGATTATGATTATATTCTTCATCAGGTTTCTATAAAATGACAGATGACTGAGATTGAATTCTCGCTTAACTCTTGGTGAAACATAATTGAATATTAAATTAAATTGAACTCTTGACTCAATGTTTCACGATTTATTCAACAATGAATAGTCAAACAGTTTTTTAGTCTTGAAAATGAGCTAACGCTCGAAACATGTTGACTACTGATTGTTAAATAAATCGTGAAACATTAAGCCAAGAATTTAATTTGATTCAATAAAAATGACAGATGATAATAAATAGATAATTCCATTTCGTCATGGCAAAACTGTATCACATTTGTGAAATAGATGAGCTAAAAGTTGCCAAATATAACTTCATTACTGGCATAAGTGTTTATACAAGACTGAAAGATAAAGAACCTCCATCTTTAATATCAGATTGTATCTACAGTATTCCTTGCTTAGATTGTGAAGGAGTTTATTTTATTATATTTTAGGTCAAACATCGCACCATTAAAAGAAGAATAACTCCCACGAAAGTGATGTAAGACTTCACACTGATATGTAGATATGCTTTAGCAATACATTCCTCAAAACAGGACATCGCTTTGATTTTGAGAATTTCAGAATACTGGATCTGACTGGTGGTCACCAAATAAGGATTTTCTTGAAAATAGTCCACATAAATAAAAATAGTAATACCATCAATAAGAAGACAGACGTTTCTAGACTTAATTGCATTTATAATTATTTACTTTCAAAACATTTTAAATAATCTCTAATCAAACTATAAATTTTAATAGACTTTTATGTTACGTGCTCGGTATGACATTTGTTTTGTACAGTGGTTTACTCTTTTACCTTCTGTACTTTTTCGATGACATTTTCCTGTACTCCGATTAGCTCTAGTCTATTGTTTCTATCGTTGTTCGGTTAGGTTTTCATAATTTTTATATTCTTGTATCTTAGTATTAATATCTAGTTTCCTGTGCAATATAATATATATTTTAAGTATACACACTCCTGTTTATGGTCTTGGTTAAACATTTTACCTAGTTAGTCGTAAGATGTAAGAATTTTATTATCATATTATTTATTAACCTTTGTCATTTGATAGAGTCCTGATGAAGATAAAAATCATAATCGAAATATAGACCAGTTCAACAAATTGGTTAAAATTCATTCATAGTGGGACTCCTATTTTGCCGATAACTTATAATATTTCTATTTAAATTAAAAGGCAATTATCCTTCCATTAAACAACATAGTAACAAAATAGTAACATCCGGTTAAAATTTTTAAAAAATAAGTTGCGAATAAGTGAAAAGAAAAAAGTGAAAAATAATAATATGTTATCTTTATCTTGAATACATGAATAATTTTACTTTTAGATAAAACATACTTCAAAACCAAAGCCAGTAGCAACATGTAACACTTACTTACAATTTTTGAACACACTGTACAAAAAAGGTGGTCTCCATCCCAAGTAAGTTCTCGGTGACACTTTATCCACATATCATTAAATGTCTTTTTAGGCATTTCAACTCAAACACTTGCATATTGTATCCTGATTAAAAGAAAGTAAAATAGGTTAACTGTTCACTAATCGTAATGCTTTCGTTGTAAGATGCTGCTCAATTAAAGATTTAGCTAATATTTACTGGGGGAGGCCGCTCCGGCTGCGATGTTTTGGAAATCCCCAGGTTACAATTACTTGTTTATGGTATTTGGTATTTTCCATTTTGGGGTAGCAGGTAGATCCATACCCAAACAGATTTAAAAATTCAATAATGAAAATTTTCTGTTCAATAGGATTTTCAAATAATTGCAATCAAAAAATGCAAAATATGCAAAAAAATGCGAGTTGCATTTTTTTTCCGAGCTCTACTCATAATAATTCAGTTCAAATTACAAGGCAATACTCCTTCCATATATATATATATATATATATATATATATATATATATATATATATATATATATATATATATATATATATTCGTTTCGAAAAATTCATCGATCTTGTTGAATGATAATAGGGTACAATTGTTTCATCATTATTATGAATCATCAGTCCATATTTAATCTATCAATCAAGAATCGATGACTTTCAAAACGAACATAGGTCCTATACCAAATTAAGAGAGATTCTACAGAGTGAAATACTCACGTAGGCTCCCTCTATCGGCGAAAGCACGTATAAACACTCCCTAGCGTTCTAGATTCCTACTCATGACAACAAGAGTGCGAGAGGAAGGCTTTGAAGATATTTCATTCGAACACAACAGAAAATTGAAATGTGTACGAATAATCCCATGCCTAATCGCTCCAGATCACGCCCAGGCGGGCAAAAGTGTAGCCAGTTCAAAGATTCACAGGTAATTCAATACTAGTAAATACTGGAGTGTTTATACGTCCTTTCGCCGATAGAGGGAGCCTACGTGAGTATTTCACTCTGTAAAATCTCTCTTCATTTGGTATAGGACCTATGTTCGTTTTGAAAGTCATCGATTCTTGATTGATAGATTAAATATGGACTGATGATTCATAATAATGATGAAACAATTGTATCCTCTTATCATTCAACGAGATCGATGAATTTTTCGAAACGCTCTTAATATTCACTCTCGAAAGTGATGGGTTCGTTCTCGTTGACAACATTTGTGTAGACAGCTCCCTGAGAGTTTTATTTGAAATATTTCGATATTTCGATTAAGAGTCTCAGTATTTTCTACTATTATATATATATATATATATATATATATATATATATATATATATATATATATATATATATATATATATATATATATATATAATTTCAAATAGTTGAATTGTATCACAATGGTGGCTAAAACCTGTTTCGTCCTACGAGAAAGCTTATATCGTATCTTAAAACATGACATAGAAATCAACTTCATCTAAGAAAAATTGCTAGCAGTTTTCACAATGAGCACAGCCTACACAGTTCCTCATGAATGAATGCTAGCAAGTGTGTCTTTATGGACATGCTCATTGTGGGTGTAAGGTTATCTGAAGGATGTGAGAAAATTATATAAAGTAATACTTCAATATGAGTGCAAATTCATGAGAAGGCAAGCCTTCTTTCGAGATTATCTACACTATTCCATATACAATTATTCAATTTCAGTTCCATTGTTCAACAGATTTGGTTACTTAAATCGACATTGAACCTATTTATATTTATGGAGATTTTTCCGTATTATATTGATTTATTTCCGATTGAATCCCATAGTAAATATTTGAAACATTGAATTGATGAATGGGTTGAAGTTGTTGAATATTACTCCGAGTTTTTTCTAAATATTAAGAAGGAATAGAGTATATTCTGAAATTTTCATTCGAAAAATCTCCCAGGGAAATGATTGCACAAATGTAGTTAACGAAAACACAACTTATTTACCCCCAAGGCTGAATATTTAAAGCCTTCCGAGGAAAATCGAACCGCTGGAAATACCATCGCTGTTTCAGTCCTGCTGCTTATTTTGAGAATGATCGGTGGCATGTACCTAAGTAAGTAAGTGGGTATATTTTCACAAAGTATTACATAAAAGATACTTCGTAATAATTTTAAAATTACTTGAAACACGACAAAAATGAAAACAAAAAAAAGATAACACAATATATGAGTCATTTAAATTTACACAGGACGAAAATTAACAGATAAACACGCGTCACGTCCTATTACACACCCTTTTACTGTTTATCTATAGGAAAGGAACTCCTGTATACTGTAAAAATCTATAGCTATCTAAACAATCGAGTTTTTATATTAGTTCAAAACGTACCAAGTCTTATCTCTAAATCATAGTCATATATTTTCAGTAACATATTTATATCTACTCCGTCTATAGAAGAAAAAAGATACACTGCCTGCGTTTACGAGTGCGTGCGAGACAAGATTCAGTGCGTACTTCGATACAAAGATGGCAGGCTTTGTACAAATTTCCTCTATGAACTATGAAGAAATGACTATATGAATACAGGAAAAAAATCATACAGTAATCAGTCTCATGTCGTCTCACTTGTGAATATTCAGTATGAAAATCATACTTTCTTTTGATAATTTTTTTCACAAATTATTCGAAAGAAAATTATAGCGGAGCTGGCTAAATGAAACATGAACAATGTGTTGTCTCCATTCTGCTTCGAAGGATAATAATTCTTAGGAGCTATTGAAAGAGGTGCCTACATTTATTGGAAAAGCAGGACAGTAACTTTTTCGTACTGCAAAATACTCATCAGTTTCGCCACCGTCGACATGTTTCAATCGCCAGCTCTATTATAATATTCGTCTGAATAATTCGTAAAAAATTATCGAAAGAAAGTTATAGTATACTTTTGATATTGAATATTTACAAGTGCTATGATAGGAGCGCGAAAACTGCATGAATTTTCCTGCATTTATGGGCATAGTCCATGTCTTCTTGGTTTAAGTAACCCCTTAGTCCTTAATCAATTGGGCCGATACTTGATGAAAATCTAAATAAATACATAGCATGACGCGTTTCGTCATTACAAACGACTTCTTCAGATGCTTACAGAATAATAACAACACTTTGAAAAACACAGGTATAAATATCAGGGAATTTGGGATTCTATGACTACGGGTTTTACCTAAGATATTCTATTCTGAAATATAATTTCTATTACCTGAAAAGGTTTAACAAGGGTGAATTGTTTAATTCTATCTGTTCGATTGGAAATTTGAAAAGTACAGCAGTTTCAATGTCTCAAAACCATTTAATTTCTTTTATATATATATATATATATATATATATATATATATATATATATATATATATATATATATATATATATATATATTGAGATTTTCAGAATTTTTAAGCCGATTTATTTAGACTATTTCCCAATAATCTAATTGACTACTTCAAATATTGTGTACTGAACACCAAAAATGCTTTGAAAAAATAGAACTATATCTAGTATTTCTAGATTCTACGTATGCAACAAACCTTATAGAACCATGTCAAAACAACTTCAAAATATTGCATACGAAAGAAAAGTTTATAAACTAACCCTGTTAGACATGGTAATTAATAAGAAGAAAACATCAAACGGTTTATCAAATGATCAATTTTCAATCAATAATTCTCTTTTATTAAATTTATTCCAGTAAAAGGCAATCTAATAAAAGATATATGATAATCCCCCACATTTTAGAAGAAATATATTATAAGTCATTCCTCTACTTCAAAAGAACAGTGTCCTATGGTCATTTCCACAAACTTCAGAAGAAATGCAAGCAGTCCACAATATAATAGCTCAGTTCATCATCAACATCTGATGGAGCCCCTGTGTTGGCGAAACAATATTGTTATGTTTCAAATTTATAATAGTGAAAATCAGAAAACTACTTAGTTTTATTCAAATTATATAACCCCTTAGTGGCGATCTCTAACCTAGATGGCGTTAGTTTATCACACTGAATTAAATTGTCAAAAAAATTCGTTGCAAAAAGTAGTAGTATCTGAATTTATAAGGACGAGTGAAACATTCTCGAGGGCTGAATGGAAGATCAGACTCCAAACTGAATTCGGTCCTTTTGAGAGCATTTCTCTTAGTTGTAATTATTCACATTTTCAATGTTTCTCAATAAAATTATATTATTATTATTATTATTATTATTATTCAATGTCGATGTATTCATGTTTTTGTATTGATTCCTAAGATTGGAGATATATAGTAATATATGCATTATATAGGCATATGAAATCGCAATGTTTTTCTGTCTTCTGATTCATCAAAAGATTTTTGAGAACTGGAACTTGAAAGCCGTTTCCTTTCGTTTGTTGGACGGTGGTGCAACTGATGAACATACCTTATAAATGCGAAACAACAACTGTCTAGCGATCCAAACGAAGGTAGACACCGATTTCAATATTCTCCAACAATTATATCTTGAAGGATATTCTTGATAGTTTTTCGATGGAGATATTTCAACTGGAAATTGATATTCTTAGCAAATAACACACTGTTAAAATGTATAGGAATAATTTAATTCTTATTTACGTTTCGCTGCGAATTGTAGCTCTGTTAAAACTGCGAATTAAATGATTTTAACTCCATCTATATTGAAAAATTCAGTCCTCCTGACATAATTCAAACAATCAAAGAATAAAAGAATGAAAAAAATAATACCCATTACTTCATATCTTGTAATGATTACTTCTCATATTCGAGTAATTTTTTATCGTCCTTATTTATATTCAATCTTCATTTTGTTTTTTCAATTATATGTAAAAATGAGAAAACTTCACACTTCTAATAATAATATTTAAATACACAATTGGGAATATATTTCTTCTGATTTGTTTTTAACTGTTATGGGATCAACAGTATTCAGACCAGCAAAAAAGGTATACACCCAATACGAATTCAATACACATGGAAAATGCCACACATGCTATTCAACTAGAACGAAACCTCTTGCACCTGGCTAACTTGATAAACGCTTCGTAACGTATTCTAAACCAGTATAAATTGTAATTGAATGTATTGGTTTTAAATTGAAGATATTCTAATGAAGCAGTGCATATAGGAACAAGCTTTTATTTTAGATTGCATTTAAATATAACTCTTTCAGAGATCCAATGAATATTCAATAAGTAGATGCGTGAGACCATCAATTAAAACAAGCCTCAATTTGTATTTTCGCTTGAGCAAGACGACTAATTTATATGCTGCACATCATCGCATTTCAATCTCTGGCAATGAACGGTCTATTTGCATTCGAACATGTAGGAATATGTCTTTGTTTTGTCACCTTGAAACCTACTGCTAGAAGAAGTAATATATGTAGAATTACCAGAATGCGTGTTCAAGTATTGCCAAACGCATACTACAGATACTAGATGTGATTTTATGAAGATATATAAATTATCTCTACCTGAATGCGATTTCTAAGAGAACTTGAAACCTTTGAATATGACACTGAAAAAGTACGATTTTAATATGACACTGTTAAGTACAAGTTTAATTATTTGTATTAGACTTTAAGATATGTTATAATATAATTGTCTAATGATGATAGAGTTTTTATAGACATTAAGTGCACGCGTTTTCTTGGAAAAACATCATTCTTTTACATCTTGAATTGAAAGTATTATTTATCAAAAACTGTTACACATTTATAAATATATATATATATATATATATATATATATATATATATATATATATATATATATATATATATATATGAAATTGAAAATTATCGTCTATCGTCATATCCCGCAGATTGGTAGCAGCCGTTGACACGTGTTTCGAACTTATTGGCTCTACTCAGAACGGCGTAGCCAAGTTCTAGTTGTAGGAATCTGAAGGTAGAAAACACAAGAAGAAAAACTAAGAAAAACAGAGAACCTTTGAGGGAAGTCGCAACATTGCAGGCTACGCGTTTGTTCTTTCCGCATTGGGAAATTTGGAAACTGCTTTGCCCGTGAGGTGACTATTTATCCTTCAAGGATGCTCTAAGCTGAGACGTTGAAAAATATATGAATAATATTTGATGCTGAAGAAAATTTGAATGAAATTGAAAATAATCGGCATATCCCGCAGATTGGTGGCAGCCGTTGACACGCGTTTCGAGCAAAGCAGTTTCCAAATTTTCCAATCCGAAAAGATCAAACGCGTAGCTTATAATGTTGCGACTTCCTTCAGAGGTTGTCTGATTTTCTTAGTTTTTCTTCTTGTGAGTCCATCTCCAGGTTCGTACAACTAGAACTTGGCTACGCCATTCTGAGGAGAGCCAATAAGCTCGAAACACGTGCCAACGGCTGCTACCAATCTGCGGGATATGCTGATAATTTTCAATTTCATTTGAATTTTCTTCCGCATTGAATATCATTTTTATATTTTTCAATGTCTTGGCTAAGAGCATCCTTGAAGGATGAATAGTCACCTCACGGGCAAAGCAGTTTCCAAATTTCCCAATCCGGAAAGAACAAAGGCGTAGCCTAAAATGTTGCGACTTTCTTCAGAGATTGTCTGATTTTCTTAGTTTTTCTTCTTGTGTTTTCCACCTCCAGGTTCGTTGAACTAGAACTTGGCTACGCCGTTCTGAGGAGAGCCAATAAGCTCGAAACAGGATTCAACGGGTGCTACCAATCTGCGGGATATGCCGATAATTTTCAATTCCATTTAAATTTTCTTTCGCATCAAATATTATTTAGAAGTTTTTGTGCTCATGGCACTGAATGAAATATTTAAAGAAATCAACACGAGAACATTCATTCGAAAAATTCCAATTTCCTTCAAGGGAATAATATTATCCCTTGAAGGATAATGGAGACATCACATCGTATATGTTCACATATCTAGCTCTACTATAACATTCTTTTGATAAATTTGAATTTTTCGAAAGAATGTTCTAGTGTTCATTTTGTTATTATATATATATATATATATATATATATATATATATATATATATATATATATATATATATTTTAAGAAAATTTGTTTTGTTAATAGGTTATTTATATATGAATTTGGTTGATGATTGGATATTTTCTGAAAATAATTCAATATAATATTTTTTTTTTTGAAGAAAATAGTTCAATTATACTCTTCCTCAGTAATACTGGTCTTCGTCGCACAAAAAAAAAGAATTATGCAGACGATTCTTGTTATCATTCTAGAATTTTGATTGATTCTAACATTCCAAAATTCTAAATATATAAGAGAGATCATCTCCATAATACATCTACATTAAAATTTAAATCAAACTTGGATGAATGTTTCACAAATATATTAGATTATTAATGTATAAATTAATATATAACATATATAACACTGATGTCTTGATAATGACCGCTCGAAACATGTCGACTCAACGTCCTAATTTTATGTTATTATTCAATATGTTCGTGAAACAAAGACAAGAGTTAGATTTCAATTTTTGTGTAATCGTGTAAAACGTAGAGGTAAGCGATAATTCAATCTCAGAGATATATATTTATTATTTGTGACGATATTGTACATTTACCTTAGTGAATAATCTGAGATACTTAACAAAAACATTTGAGATACTTGAAAGTTAACGGAGATACTTTGGATAAAGTACCTGAGTTAATTATTTTTAGGACCAAGATCAGTATTACTGACGAAGAGTACTGCTCTTGAAACGTATAAGAAATCTATTTTCTGATTGAAAGAAAATATTTCACCAAACCTGGAGTTATAATTCAATAATATAGCTTAGTTATGGATCTTCCGTATAATGGAAATTGATATTGCAAATGCACAAGCTTGCCACCGCAAGAGGACCTCAGCCATGCATGAGTCATGCTTCGCAAAGACCAACAAACTGCTTTTAACTTTACGGCATTCTGTAACCATCATGAAACCATCTCACACCATATAAATTAGCGGAATCGATGCAGAAGGCAGTTTTAATTTATAATTAATAAATTCAATGAGCTCTGTATCGGCAGTCGAGCTTGAAATCGTGATGTGAATGAATTGAATCTCTGGCTTGTTCGCCGCTCGAAATTGTAACCATTATCATCTATTACGCCGGTAAATAGGCCACACAATCGATAGCCTCAGTGAGGTTTGATCTGTGTGTTGAAATATCGAGCTTCAATTATTTTGATCGTATAGTATTATTGAGAACAATTTACTAAATTACACAAAAATTGCTTAATACACTCGACATGTTAAGAGCAGTTTACCGATGATCGAGAGTTGTATTAACTAATTGCGATGCATTTTGAAGATATTTCAATTGCATATAAAAATTTTGTAAAATTCACTTTACTTTGAAAGTATTGAGAAATACTTTTCTATAATAATATATAGAATGCCATATATCAGTTCATATTCTTTCGAAATGAACTCCACAAATTAGATAAATTACACTGGGAAAGAGCAATTTCGTTGTCTTAGATCTGTGAATTGTTTTGACTAAATTTTGGTCTCTGAATTAAAAACTGTTATCAATTTTTCTCTATCGCATCAAGTTTTTAAACTAAAGGATACCCTCTCTTAACCCTAAAAGTCAAACAAAATGGGCATACAGAGGAAAATGATAAGGGTCCTAACCAAACAAAGGTAATTATAATAGTATTTATTAGTAATATATAATAGATAAATTGTATTGAAAATTTTCACTTCTAACATTTCCTAGAATGTTCAATCTGGGGTCGTTCTCCAAAAAAGTAGTCCAGGCTGACTACTTTTGGACGTTGATGGTCCAAAAATAGTCAGCCATCATACTGACATCTCATCTACCTTGATACCCTTCTTCCATAGCCTTCAAATCTTGGAGGAAACGCTCACCCTATTCATCACTAACAGCATCACGCCAAGATTTTCTGGAAAGTTAGCAAGATATGTAAAAAAATGCTATGTAAAAAATGCAGTTGGATACTCATGTTACAACTAAGCTTTTTAAAGCTTTCTAAGAGTTGTTGAACAATTTCGACGTAATTCTGGGCTCGTGTGTTTTCAAGAAAGTCCTTGAGAATTCTTTGAAAGCTAACCAAGCCTTCTTATCAAGTTCGGTCATAGTTTCAATGAAACGTTCATCTTCAATAAGTTGCCGAATCTGTGGCCCATCAAAGACACCAGCCTTTATCTTCTCATAGGACATTCGTATCTTCTCATTACGGCATTATCAAGAATTCAAGATTCTTGATAATGCCGTAAAAGGCGAAACTAGTCGAATAAAGAATTTTCAGTCAGTGATTTTTAGACAAGTTTTTATTATTACCTCTCATTTAAAAGATATACTTCAAATCGGAAGCATGTTAAACTAATGTTGGTTAAACAGAGAATACTTTATGCTACATATATATTTATATTTAAATTTAAAAACAAATTGAAACATATATAGTTGAAGTGTAGCATATACAGTTACATATGAAGTAGAATTCGGGTTCGAGTCCAGGTGAAGGCATGGGTGTATGTGTTTGTCTATGATTTAAATAGTTTAATAATGACGATAATTATTGATTGGGTAATGTACGTTGATTACAACAAGCGCATTGACCGTTCGGAACCGGCGTTAAACTGTAGATCCACTGAATTAAAAAAAATAATTTATAGTTATAAAAAAATTAACATATGTATTTAATATGCACATTTTAATTTTGATTTTTTGAATTTTAACACACATTATAAACACATAAACATGTGTTTATAATGCAAGAAATGCCCACAAGGTCTACATCTTTCTAAATCTAGAAATAATATATTTTATGAAGATTCAACGCATTTAATGAATTGCGTTAGCTCCATATAAACAGTTAGTGGCCATAAGGCCATCAGATAAATTAGCTAGGTTCGTTTTGAATGAATAATTGTTAATAACAAATTTTTAACGTAAATGTATATATGAATTTTGTAATATATTGCTGAATGAATAGCATAAATAGAAGAAAATAAAATATTACCTATAAGATACAGGCAAGTGATAAATTAATTATTTTGAATTTTTCTTGTCACTGATGTGTTTGATAATTTGAATGAGTATTCAATGTGAATTTCAATTATTTGGCGTCAACTTTGTGGCATATTCGGATGTGCCATATGGAGAACGTCGAACATTTTCGAGAACGATAAAGAAAATTATATAAAATATCACAAAATTGAATCACGCTTCTTTATTCTAAATTTGAGAATTAATTGGGCAATATTCAAGAAGTTTTGGAGTAGAACAAAATTGAAAGCAAACATCACAAAAGTCCTTTCCTTTATGGTCAACGACGCGATGTTGAGTTTGTTTCAAGTTTTTCTATAATTGTTTCAATGCATATCATACAAATAGAAAAATCCGCAAGGTTCAATAGAAATGATTCAATAGAAATTAAATCAAGTGGCAACAAAAAAGTTTGTATGACATTTCCTCATCAGATGAAATAAGGTTATAAAATCTTCATTCGAGGTATTAGTTTCTTTAAATCTTGATACCTTTTCGCACACTCAATCAGCTTTACCTATTATAAAAAAGACAGAACACAATTGTCTAGTGAGAATAACGCTTTTTATTACGTGATTATTTTTAGCAATTTACATCTTGCAACAATGTTATGTAACTTCGTTTTTCATTCAACAAAAATATTGTGATCAAATAATAATTGAAATACGCCTGGATTTTTTTTCATTGCATTACTGGACATTCTACAATTTTTTGTCAATCAATAAAGTGTATAAAAACTCATTACTGAAAAATTGCGGTATCTCACGAAGGAGACTTCAACTTCATGTATGAGAAAAAGAACAGAATGAAAGTCCTGGTTACTTAATCGACAAGGAAAATCGTTTCTACAAAAATTCTCATAAAATAATACATTATCAGAAGTGGATTCTTTCAACTGAATAAGGGGTTTTAAATAAATAATCCGAGTAAACGTATAATGAAACTGTCTGTTAGTTTTCAACCAACAATTTAGTCCTCCGTCTCCCATGCACCGTTGACTCCGAACAAAACCCGACAGAAAGGAAACCCGATTGAATTTAACAGAAACGTAGACGATTAATGTGAAGTCATTTGTGATTGTCGGAATCAACAAAACAGAGCGGTTATTGCACAAACGCTCGGCAACCCTACTTTACATCACTGATAGGTCCGCAGCGTTATTTGTGGGCTCGAAGAGAAAGGATAGATGGGTAGATCACCTGTGTGATTGAGGCGATCAACTTATATTAATTAGAGCAAGCTTCGTCGCTGATTGAATTCTGCTTAATTGAATTTATTCGATTAAATCATGTGCACGTGAAGTTAAATAATATAAATTGAAGTATTAAATTACATTAAACCCTTGGCTAATGTTTCACGATTTATTTAAGAATATGAAAAAGTCAACATGTTTCGAGCGTTAGCTCATTTTCAAGACTGACTCTAACGCTCTAACAGCTAACGCTCGAAACATGCTGACTTCTTCATATTTTTGAATAAATCGTGAAATATTGAGCCAAGAGTTTAATTTAATTTAATATTCAATTATGTTTCTCCAAGAGTTAAGCGAGAATTCAGTCTCAGTCATAAATTGAAGTTATTCTTATTTTCAAAAATATGGAGTAGATATATGTTCAAGAATCTAGATTTGCTTTTCAAACATTTATAGAATTAGTATAGGGGAATTTTTTGAGCGTAGTTTTTTTTGAATCGAATAAAACACTCAATTTGCATCATATATTCGAAATTTTCATTGAAATTGAATATTTGAATTTGAAATTTGCTATTTGACATTTTATATATATATATATATATATATGTATATTTATATATTTAATTGTATATATATATATATATATATATATATATATATATATATATATATATATATATATATATACATTTTCAAATAGCAAACATCATTATATTCAGAGTTACACAGGTACTCGTCTAAAAAAAAGATTTATCGAAAAGAATGGGAGAATTTCCCATACAAAATTTTAATACGATTCAAGAAAAACCTAAGGAAAACTGAGATACTTAGTACAAACATCAGATTGATGAAAACCAATATACTCGTATGTGCTTGAGGTAACATCTCAATTGCTACTTAATATGAGTTAGAAATCTTCTTAATGGTGGGAAAGTTTCAGAAATGTGCCAAGTAATGGCTATAAAATGCATAGTTTCGATTGTTCAGAAGGCATCTTTATTTATGGAGCTGTTGCCATAAGTTATTGCCAATTATCTAATAGAGTGGTTTCGTTTTAGTCTTCAAGTATAAAAGATCTGGTTTATTTAATTACCAATTATCTGGTGATAAAATTAAAATTTGTAAAATTATTGCCATCGCTACCTCTGAACATTGATGCCAATGATCTTGAGAATTTATGTTATACTTTAAACTTAGAAGGCAATAACAGTTAACATTTATTCTGTATTTTTTCTAATACTATATAAAGGCAAATACAAAATGTATATGCATCGAAATTATGGCTTCTCTCTCACTCTCTTCACTTCAATAACACATTTGTAATCAATAATACGAAGATTTTAGCAACTGAAAAAGACACAAAATGTAGGAAATTTTAGAAATGTTACACATTCGTAAAAATTTAGAAAACACAGTAAATGAAAGAACAGACATTAAACATCTTAATTTTATTTACAAATAACACTCATAAAATGAATACACAATCACCAAACATCACATCTCAAAACTCATTTTTTCCAGATCTACCTTCAATTTCACACACATAATCCAATAAAATACACATTCTGGATAAGTATAAAAAACTATATGTAATTATATATATGTATATATAAATCACAATTATTAGAATCACCTGGCTTACCATGAGTTTTTCAAAGGTTTCCTCATGGTGAAGAAGACTATAACTTCCGAAGCGAATGCTGAGCCAGAAATATTCCTCTGATAATGAAAATCAATAAGTGAAAATAAAAAAAAACTAATTTGATTTTTCCAAAAGGTAAGTTTGAAATTTTGATATCTATAGTAAGTCATAAATTCAATTATTCATTAGTTTTGACAGAGTTGTGATATACAACGAAACGTCAACAAAAATGAAGTTTTTCATATTGAAAGAAGCCTGATATTGCTAAAAACATTCGAAATATATATATATATATATATATATATATATATATATATATATATATATATATATATATATACTATAGCTTATAAAACGCATGCAAACGAAATTATTCATTATTCACACGATGATGTTTTCTTGTAGCAATATTCTTACCATTTCCAACATGGTCTGTTTTCAATGTATCATCAAATTGATATTTAGTATAAAAGATCTGGTTCATTTAATTACCAATTATCTGGTGATAAAATTGAAATTTGTAAGTTGATATCTGTCATCTAGCCCATCTGACATCTCGTAACTTCTCTTATAATTACCTGTAAGTATTTGTTTGAATGTTGTCGAAGTCGGATTTATTAGAAACATGCAATGTACACGAATACATTGGTACTGAAAATATTCTTTTTCATTGTATAAAATTTGCTAATTGAAACTCTGAATGTATATGGCGTTATGGATCTGTGTTTATGAATATTTTCCGAACTATTGAAATCTTTTGTTTATTTTTCTTCTTCGACTCTTGCGAATTATTACAAAATTAGTGGTCAAATTTTCTATATTTTGACATAAATAATATACATTTTGCTATTTTCCTCCATGAAACTTTTCATGTATATAGAATCTATATAGAAATCGGATCTGTTGAAACGAAATGGAGATCTCAAATATAATGAGAGCAAATTATTGTAGCAAGATGTATTTGTGACAAAAACTCTGCTTCGGAATCGGAAAAAAATATATTTTTTTCCAGATTCATAAATATTTACACTTGATTTGAATTATTTATATCTTGAACAATTCATACAATTCTGCACCTGAGCGTCGTAAACAAATTTAGTTGTTATGAGCAGAGTGAAGGGAAAGTCTCTTTTTGAACAAGTAACTGTAAGGTAGGTGCGTGTCTGCCAATCCCTAGTTTTATTTAATACACGAAGTGCATTGGACGTCAGTCATATGTCACGTAAATTGAGGAGATCTGCCCGACCCACCGCTTTATCCCTTGCGTAGTCTTCCAATGGTAATTAGTTAGAAGTATCATAGCATAAGTCTGGTAGTCGTGACTGCGGTCTCTTCAAAGACAGTGGTGGCCGTTTCTGTACTGCAAAACTTCAAAACCAGTATATAGTCGCCAATATTGAGACTCTCAATCGAAAAATTTCAAATGAAATGTACAAGGAACTGTATACAGATTGTTTGACAAATACTGTTTACAAATATTGTAAACGAAAACACAACTAAACACTTTCGAGAGTGAATATTGAGTGCGTTCCGAAAAATCTTCGATATTTTGAATGAAAATACATAACAACTGTTTCATTCTTATTAAGAATCTTCAGTCGAACCAAACGTGGGACGAACCACGTTCGGTTCGAGTGTTTCAAGTTTTAATTCGTGACCTAATCACGTGAGCTCCCTCTGTCGAAGAAACGATATAAACGCTCTCGAGTATTCTAGACCCGCTTTCTCGTGACAAGATCAGAAAAAGTAGGTAGTACGTGATATATATATTTATATATATATCCTGTACATATCTCCTGAAGAAGTCAATAAAAAATTGACGAAATATTGAGATTATAAACAGATAAGTTTTCTTTGTCACGGGCCGCTTCCCGATATTATCGCTTTCTTTAATATTTATATATATATATATATATATATATATATATATATATATATATATATATATATATATATATATATATATATAAATATATATATATATATATATAAATAGCCAATTTCCTGACCGTACGATACTCAGTAGAATTTAGGTAACGGGAATAGTCGGTCTGGTGAAGTGTTTAAAAACTCATTTATTCATTACAATTCTCGATATTTCGACACTTCTTTTGTGTCTCCTTCTGGAGAAAAAACAAGAATTAGAGTTTATGCAGTGATGATAACAGAACTAACGTTATTCAAAAAACGACTCTTATTTTGTTTCCACTTATACCCTACATGTTGCTAAACTGAATGGCTATATAAATATGGGTGATTTTTCAAGAGTTAAGTTTTACACGTTGGCGGCAGTGGTTATCCAAATGTCATCCAAAATGGCATCCAAACGTTATCTGTCAAAGTGAAAATTTTTCAGTATACCCTGTTATTTTATCATGGAAAGACTTACAAACGGAAAACGATTGCAAATTGTATATGAATTCTATCAAAATTCATGCTCTCTGAAAAATGTGTATCGTTTTCTAGGACCATATTATGTTCGTCATGATCGACCTGGTGAATCAACAATTCGTGCTGTTATCACCAAATTTCGCACCAAGTTTACCTTGTTGGACATTAAACCATTGTCTCGCATGCGTACAGTGCGTACTGAAGAGAATATTGCGTACGTAGCGTACAGTGTTAATGAGGATCGTGAAACGTTAATTCGTCGCCGTTCTCAGCAATTGACATGTGTTACTCAACCACATGGAAAATTTTACGTGTTGATTTGGGTTTGAAAGCCTATAAAATTCAACTTCTGCAAGAATTGAAGCCGAATGACCTACCACAACGTCTAATTTCTGATGAATAGACCTTAGAAAACAGCTTAATGAAAATCCGCTGTTTTATCGAAAAATTGTGTTCAGCGATAAGGCTCATTTCTGGCTCAACGGATATGTAAATAAACGAAACTGTCGCATCTTGATTGATGAACAGCCACATGCCATACAAGAATTACCGATGCACCCGCAAAAAAACCATAGTTTTGTGTGGTTTATGTGCTGATGGCATCATAGGTTCCTTTTCCTTCAAAGACGACCGTGGAAGAAACGTTACTGTCAAAGGCGAACGATATCAAGCCATGATACGCAAATTTTTTCTGCCCCAGTTGGCCGAGTTGAACTTGGTTGACATGTGGTTTCATCAAGACGCTGCCACATGCCACACAGTTCGTGAAACAATGGACGTGTTGAAGGATGAATTTGGTGAGCAGATTATCTCTCGAAATGGCCCTGTGAATTGGCCGCCAAGATCATGCGAATTGACGCTTCTGGATAAAAGATCCCCTCTATAGATTCCATATTCACGAATCTACATACTACGTGAACATACTGCTCTCTGATCTTGTCTCGAGAAGGCGGTCTAGAATACTCGACAGCGTTTATGCCGTTTCTATTTTATTCTATAATCTGTTCTGAAATTTTCTTTCGGAATAACGAAATAACTCGAATAGAAGTCTCAGGCAGCTGTGTCCAAAAATGTTGTTAACTAGTAATTAAACTGTTAACTATCGAGCATGAATATTTAGTGCATTCCGAAGCACATCGAAATTATAGCAAATACCATATAACTCTGTTTAATTCTATTTTGTAAAAGATCAGTGGCATATATTCAAATAATAATTGTGTTTGTACACAAAATACATCCATATTTTATCAAGTTTTTAGTCAAGAGTTTAATTCAAATTATTTCGATATATGGAACAACAATTTCAGAATAGACTAACTATGAATTACGCATGAGATGCATGAAGTTTGAAACTAGTCACTGGCTTGCTAAGGTGCGAAACTGAGCTATAAGGCATAGGCACCTTCGGAGACGATATAGAAGAAGTGTCTGAGGTGTTTGAATACCTTCTTCCACACTCAAGAGACACTATCTTGTGTATTACCTCAAGATAATATCATTTTCAGAATCGATGATAAAGACAAAACGACACCACCCTCCTAAATTATTTGAAGCAGTCCTGCAAAATATAAGAAAAAGTTGAACTTGAATTCAACAGCAATTGATTAATATCGATGGTATCGATATTGTTCGACAACAAAAAAAAAATATTCGTGATAATGATACCTTCAGAAAATTCTGTTTCAAAATCAATCTATGAAAGGCAACATATCAGACAAAACTAATGATACTGAGTGGCTCTTTGAATACAATAACATACATTGATGAGATATTTTGAAAATAAGATCGGAGTTACGATAAAATCAAAAACTTCAGCTCCATCGAAGAATATATTCAGCACGACCTACATTCGAAGATATACTTATTCGTAGATGCACTTATATCGGACCTCCCGGTATGCTTGGAATCAAAAGTCCTCCAACCACTGTGTCTTTCTTGAAACCACATATGGAGCTGAAACCCTTTCCCTGAAGAAGATGAACATGCTGGACGTTACTATTACAGATAAAACACCAAATCATGATATAGAAAATAAGACAAGAGTAAGATATGCAAAACAGTCAACAGTAAATAAAAGTTATTATTATAAAAACCGTACATATGGCCCGAACGAACGATTGAGGGTGAACAGGGAGACTAGTGAAGTGAAGACCAAGACATAAGGCATATAGAAGTAGAAGGCAATTGGATTTTTCAATTGATTGAAATATAAAGTTATGAATTACTTTACAATTGGCTTGTCACAGCATAACATGAAATCTGCCGTTGATATAGGCAATATCTGCCAATAGCTTATTCAGCGAAATTCTGAACTCATATGAATTGAGCAATAACTGAGCTTAGAAATTAAGCAATAACTGAGCAGTAACAATAACTGAACAATAACTGAACTAATAATTGAGTGTTTTGAGTTCTGGTTATATTCTTGGTTGGTCCAAATTTATTCAATAAAACTTATTAGCTTTGTTCGCGGTAAGGATTCTGAACCGATTCAGAACTAATTCATAACTGATTCGGGATTGATTTAATACGCATGCTCGGTTATGAACTGGTTCGGAATTATTTCGACCCGCGAACGATTTTAGAACTAGTTTAGGGAATTTTCAAATCACGGTTGTTCTCATCGAATAATATGCCGTATACCGCTTGCAATTGTCATTCTAATCAAAGAACAATACAATAACACATTATTCTATGGAAGTCGACTTGTAAGTAAGCAACCATTTTCCAATTTATTCATTTTCGAAGGCACAAGATAGCAAGAGACGTTTAGTCATTTAGTGATAGTAAGAATTCAGAAATGTCCCAACAACCAGAAGATAGTTACAAATGGACCCACCAAAACACTCTTCTTCTTTTTGTATTGTATCAGAAATACAGGGACCATATCGAATAGATGCAATTAAAAAACTTCAAGAGAATGTTTGAAGAAATTGCAAAAAAAATGGTAATAATCACAAATATACATGTTACACCAAGTAATTGCGAAAACAGGTGGAAAGTGCTTGAGAGAAATTACAAAAAATATGTGGACAATATGTATAAGACTGGGAGGGGAAGAAAAGTGTTCGAGTACTACGATATAATGTAGAATATCCTTAATATCTTTTCTGGCCTCAATCTGAAATGTTCCATATAATGTTCTGCTCCGAACAGGGGTACAGTTTCCTCAAATTAATCGACATCCTTTGGAATTTCAACAATATCCAACATATCTTCCTAGTCTTCATCGGAAGATGAAGAATGATCAGACATGACTGGAATATTCACCTTAAAATATGTATATTTTTATTGAAGAAAAACTTAAGAGTAGACCGATCATATAACTTATATGTCAAAACAGACGGTATAAATTGAAATATGAAATATGTAGTACACAGTAACTGGAGCCAAATGAAATACAGGATACTTAAGTGAACGAACTGTTAGTTTCCGTTTCGTTACCATGTGGCATGTATAAACAAATCATAGAAATAATTTACTATGATACCAATTGCCAAACTATAGTGAATGCGCAAGTCCCGAACTTACAGTTCTAGATTGATCCTTCGAATCAGTAGAACCAATTCCGAATCGATTCCGAACCAGTCCCAGTTTATCCGTGAACACAGAACTGTAACTAAAAGTTCGGCAATGGGTGATCCGCAAACGCCAAAATTCAAACTGCGCATGCGAATAGTTCTGAATCGGTTCAGAATCCTTACCGCGAACAAAGCTATTGACTACTTCATTTCATAGTCTCCCATTTTGATATTTGAGTTTCCTGTTTCAAAAGCAGTCAAGAAATATTCTTGGTAATCGTTCGGTATTAGTTACAATAAGTCTGAGAATTTCATATTCATTTGTAGATGTTTTATGGATGCTTTATTTATACCACACCATACGGGAGTGGCGTATGATTGGTTGCTCATCTATCTGAGCAACAGATGCTCATCTTCTCTTGTATAGTAAGCACTCGTTGATGGCAGTAGAGAAGCGATAAACGATTACCAAAAAAATCATCATAAACAGTCTACATATTTTTTTGCAAAGATTTATCAAAACGAAATATTTTATTATTATGTGTGTACGTCACTGTTTTCTACAATTGCAGTATGAGTGATAACAGGAACTGATGCATTGAAGCAGCTGAAGCAATACATATTCCATGAAAGATAATTCTCTTCAAACGATAATACTGGCCAGCTTGTCAGCTCTGGGATGCTGGCAGCAAAGCCAATAGAGATTTACAGATTAAAATTGAATAAGCTGTTCTCGTCAACCGTGAAGTGTGTTTTCAAAAGAAGTTAACTGATTACAACGCGAGAGAATAAACTTCGAGATGATTATTCGATATGAAATGTTACGATTTACTAGTGGGAAGGGAATTTACGTGGTAGTAACTGTACCTACCGCTCTATATAACTAAACCTTCATTCTGCCGTCCGATGTAAATTTATATTACAATGAATTTCCTAATATGAAAACAGATATTACAAAATTTCGAGTCGAAATTTCGAGGTAAAAATCAAGTATAAGAGTGACTTTCGAATTCTATGAATTTCAAAGTAGGAAATTTATGGAATATTACATTTTCATTTCATTTCAAGATGAATTGCACATTCTGTTACTTAGTGATGCCATGGTCTCTGATTAAAACCTGAATATTTTCACTATTCAGTAAGATCTCAAATGACTTGTGGGGGAAATAGGATTGAATTATAGTGGAGAAACAAAGTCCGGAACTAGCACATTAACAATCATCAACTGGGCCAGGATGACCGCTCATCATTTGACTGTTATATGTTCTACTAATAACACCTGGAAATGGGGCTTCTTTTTATTGTCGTTTTGGTTGATGATTTAGCTATCATCCGAATCATACGTTACTCCAAGGGTCTATAATTTTAAAGAGGAAGTGAGCGTCTATATAACCTGAAATACCTGTGAAGTAAATCTAAATAATTGTTTCGATATAATTATTGAGCTATCAGCTGGTATAACCCCTTTTTTAGAAATAGATTTTAAAAACATGAAAATAAATTGAGAGATGAAAAAAATTCGTTCAGTTTTTGTCATTTTTAAAACAGTAATTGTTGGGATAGCTTAAGAATTATCTTCATATAATATTCCCCGCACAACACTTGGCGGAAAGTTTTGGAACATCGTATAATTTGAAGTACTTGGCTGAATTTCACGAAATTATTTGATACAGTCGACATATGTTACGGGCAACGAGCCTATGAGCAAGAGTTTTTAGAATTGAGTTCAATACCATCGATTGGGTTGTATAGAACTTCTGTCAATGGGTTAATAACAAAGAACATGTGTTGATTTTTAATTTTGAGTTTATATATTATTTACTTATACATCGAAATATATTATTTACTTATAATTATTTTATGGTACTTTTTGTGAAAGTGTAATTTCTATTTAGTTATAAGGTAGATGAGGGTGATAAGGTCTATCGGGTAATAAGTCCTAAGTTTCAAAATAAGCATTTCTAATTTATCGATATAGATCCTAGTCACACTAGGTAGCTAACGGTCATATATTGCTGATACAAACATGTCGCAACAAGTTAGCTCGCTTGTGTTGACCATTTCGGCATTCTTCAATGTGAGGAGTGGTTGCAAAGTTTGAAAATAAGCATTTCTAATTTATCGATATAAAGGGTGTTTTTTTTTAGAGATATAGAACTTTAAATTGCAATAAAACAACGATGGATCATTCGATTGACAAGTTTTTTTTTTTATTCGAAAGATAATCTTGTGGAATTACATTTTAAATATGACTTCTGGCATATGACCGCCACGTCTGGCTCGGATGTAGTCCAATCTGGACGTCCAATTTTCGATGACTTATTACAACATTTGTGGCCGTATATCGGCAATACCGCGGCGAATATTGTCTTCCAAATGGTCAAGCGTTTGTGGCTCATCCGCATAGACCAATGACTTTATATAGCCTCACAGAAAGTAGTCTAGCGGTGTTAAATCACAAGATTTTGGAGGCCAATTCACAGGTCTAAAACTTGAAATTAGGCGGTCACCAAACGTGTGTTTCAATAAATCGATTGTGGCGGTCCAATTTGAATAGTTCATTAAAAGGTAAGGAATTTTGAAATAAAATGTCTATTATTTTATCGATTTACTATGTATAAATCTCTTAAATACATACGTCGGTATTCGTTTATCTATCTGCACAATGAGCTGATTAATAAAAAAGTGACACAAACTGCATGGCTATTTCAAATTAAAATGCAATATTTATGAAATAATTGATTCTTATTTCCTATTAATCTGTGAATATTAGTTCATAATATGCAATCTTACACCTATTTTTACAGGTTTGACAATAACATAAATCATTAGATTATATTACTTCGGCCTTTAATGATTTTTTTTTCAAAAGCAAAATATTTTATCACAATAATCTGGTACTTTATTTGTTTCAACTAACCGCATCCGCTGTTCTCTCAAATTTTTCAGGAAACCGACCAAGCTTGTACTGCTATTATATTCTACAGCATTGTAGTGCAAAAGTCCACTTACAAACCAAAGAAAGGTTTTTTTTTCTCTTGTCAGGAATTTTAACAGATAATATACTTCAGTGAGTTTTTCGATGTCAATTTTTAATTTAGATTTGATTTTTTGTCTACACCTGTTCCATGTTATTGTTGCTTCACAGCAGTTTTTCATTCTACGTTGGATTTTATCGATTTTTTTACATTTAGTGCACAAGGGCCAGGTGAGAATTCTATGTTTGCTGAGTTTTTCAGCAACCGGTACCACGTAATTGATAACTTAAAAATGTGGAACGCTTCACGATTTTGTGTGTCATCCTTGGGCAGGGGCCATGCTAATCTTCTCTGTATCGTTCCAATTTTAGTATATGTAAAATTATTTTGAGTGCCCTGGTGGTTGTTACAACAAATTTGCGGTAATCATTAATTCTATTATGTTTAAAGCTGAGATATTATATTATTACTGATCTCAATTACTGAATATAAGGCGCTCATTTCAGTTATTTATAATTGTTGGCATTTTTAGCCTTATTAATCCTACTAGACTAAAATCAGGCCAATAGACAAGGTTTTTTCATATATGAACAAGTAACCATTTTATGTTTTTCAGTTCATCAAAAATGTTTGGTCTAATTTTAATTGAAATTTCTTAATTTGAATGAGTGATTTTGATATTATTTCAGATCGCCTGTAGCTAGGCCTTATTATTCTCCCCTACCTTAGCTAAATATCAAAGCAGGACACCCAAACAATTGAACAACCATTGGCTATACTACCATTTTTTTTTAATATTCGATTGAAGTCATATTGTTTGTCATACCTATTTGTATGACTTCATCATTGTTGGTATTTAAATTGATTGCTATTCGAAACAAAATGCATTCTACTCTGCAATTCCAATATTTTTATTTATTCAAAACATGGAATATAAAAGTTAACGTGTTATATTCCTACGTTATACGATCATAAACTATCATTATCTTACAAATTTAAATTGATAATTACTGCATTCTTTTCCTTCTGATTTCAAATTCCCTATCTGTTAACTACCGACGTCAGGCGGTCTGAATGAAAAGAATGCAGCTTTTACATAGAATTAATATTCAACAGGAAATTTTATAAGAGTTATCTATGATTAAAGGACGTAGGGTGAGATGAATTGTATTTTATATTTGGTTACAATGAATAATGTTTAAATTGTGTTCAAATGGATTAAAATTTTGAGATCTCCCTGTATAACTTTGTATTCATTCTATAATTCAACTTGCAGATGGTCACTCTGTAAAGCTCGAATTTATTATTGCATTTATACCAATTTTGTTATGTAATATCGAGTTTATTCTTTCTTTTACATATAAAGTAATTAATATCTATCTGTATTCAACTTAACCTCCTGTTATACAATCAAAAATACATGGATAATAGAAGTCATATTGTGGATATCATTCTCTGTGTATTCTCTTCCAATAATTTACTGCCAAAAGAAGATAAGCATCAAATTATTTGGACGAACTATTTAGTTTTTGAAGAGTGCTATGCATATGTGCTTTGAATACAATTAATAAGTCCAAGTGAAACACATAAATCGCATGACGAAGATGGCGACAAATATAAAGTATGTTGAGTCACGCCATCTAGGTGTGGTGGGGCGCGGTAAGATACATCGATGACATGAAAACGTTCTACTGGGAGTGCATTTCTGTATTATACACGTCACGTTAGCTACCCGCAACGTATGTCATTATACTCATTGCTATTCTCTCCCCTGAGGTGTTTTTTCGTTTCATTGAAATGTGATTAATTTGCTTAGATCTGTAAAGATATCCCAAATGCTATTAGAAATAATTGGTATGCTTTATAATGGATGAACCGAGTGTCAAACGTTTCATGTTGAAATGGAAGTAAGTATGTAGCTACATATGTATGAATGTATTGTTATTTCATTAGACGAGCTTAGATTATTTTGATATTAATAAAACAAATGAAATAGGTAAATAATAACTTTTTTATAAATGCAGATACTCATTCTTCATTTTATTTCAATTTTATGAACGTTTTTGAAATATGAATATAATTGGAATGAATGTTGATTGATGTTGCCATATACACACATATGTCGAAAATTAAGTGGAAAAGACCCTTACTTTTTTCAAAATACTTGAAACGTGAAATTGGTTCCTATTGAAGTTTTGGAACCAAATAAAAACTATGTACTTTTGGTGAGTCAATGTCATAAACCTTGTTATTATCACCTTAATATTGAGGTAGCATTCGTAATAAAGAAATGCAATAAGGAAAAACAAAACATATTTTAACATTCCAGAAAACGTTTCGATGGAATCATCAATACTGATAATTTATTCCAAAAATATGAAACTAAAATTCGCTCTTGAAAACAAAAACAGTTAGAAGGAACAAATTGAAGTCAAAATAAATAAAAATCCAGAAAGTCAAATGAAAATCATCGGATATAACTAGAGAAAAACTACAGAATTATAACCATTTGCAGTTTAGAAATAAAAAATATTAAATAAATATAAATACTAAACACATACTTGTAGCTCAACACAGAAATTGGAAATTCCGATATAATGACTCTTCAACTACTTGGAAATGTCTTAAAACAATCCAGTGACTAATAAATCAATGCTTTGCTGATATTTCGATAAACTCAGTCAGGTGCAGACAAGAAAGGTACAAAAATTACAGAAGAAATCCAAGGAGGTGAGAATGGGATAGGAAGAAAAATAAAAATTGTTGAAAGGAGATAGATTTCCCCGAAAAACTTTGAAGCCAAATTAGTTTTGTGAAGGGTGTTTATTTAAGAGGTATAGTACTTTAAATTGCAATAAAACAACGATGGATCATTCGATTGACAAGAACTTTTTTTTCTTCGAAAGATAATCTTGTGGCATTACATTTTAAATATGATTTCTGGTGTATCATCGCCAATCATGATGTTGGCTCACATCATGAGCCAATCACTACTTCGGCTGGCTCGGATGTAGTCCACTCTGGATGTCCAATTTTCGATGACTTTTTCCAACATTTGTGGCCGTATATCGGCAATAACACAGCGAATATTGTCTTCCAAATGGTCAAGCGTTTGTGGCTCATCCGCATAGACCAATGAGTTTACATAGCCCCACAGAAAGTAGTCTAGCGGTGTTAAATCACAAGATCTTGAAGGCCAATTCACAGGTCCAAAACGTGAAATTAGAGGCTCACCAAACGTGTCTTTCAATAAATCGATTGTGGCAGGAGCTTCAATCCTTCAGATTGAAACCTTAAGATCTTCAAACAATTTTCAAAAACGCAGTAATCAAAATTTCAATTTGGCAATCACTTGTCTACTATAAGAGGAACAATTTAAAAAAACCACAAACTTATTCGTATAATATATTCTTTGAAATGCCCAAGAATTTTCGGTGGCACTGGTTTAATTAATAAATCGTTTATATTCGAAGATGGACAAACAAGATCCAAATAAAAACTCACCTTTCGAGAACCTTCTTCATAAGGCATGACAACTATCTCTTTCGGAGATATTATACCTCTATACGTATATAACCGTATCTTATAATCATTTACCATACATTAACCTCCCTCTAATTAGTCTATTACAATAAACATGTTGACAATATTTAATATACAATCGAAATATGAGGCAGATATTTAGTGTTTTCATTTCATACGTAATTGAATGAACGAAGAGTTTTCAACTGAAACACAATTGAAAAATCTATTACTTTCTTTAAAAGTTATATAGAAGAGTGCGTTTAACATGGAAGACTGTTTGTCCTGAGAACTTCGTACGTGAGAAGTGGTTAGTAGATAAAGCACTAAAATATTTTACCCCTGAGAGGATATCATAAGGAGGGAGTGTAAGAAAACTTATCTTTCTGTTTTCTCTACCCCCATTCACTTCAGATTCCTCGAATTTTCACCAGCTTCCAAAATATTTGTAGTTGGCCCTTCCAACTCCCAACTCTTGTTTTTTAGATAAAGTTATGGTTCCTTAGTGGTAAAGCATAAAAGTTTCATTATATAGGTATATCTCTGATAACTCATCTTCAAACAATCAGTAGTAATTTTCAGACAAACTTGCTAATTGTAAAACATGTATTTAATCTGAATTCCAGTTTTTAAATTGATTTTTGCACATATCACTGTATTCTCGAAAAAGAGCTATGTGTGTTATTTCATGAGGTTTGAACGCTTTCCTCACTCATGCCGAATGAAAACAATTGCACCAGACATATTATCGAGGTTTGGTCTAAGAAACAGCTTCTATCTATCTTCTTGAGATTTCCTACATTCGATCTTCGTTTGCAAATTTGAAGACAAGCGATTAGAATTAGTTCTCAAAACGAAATATTACCATCGTGCCAAAATTGTTCAAGGTTAGCATAAAAATCTATGAGGATATATTCGAAAGACTTTTAAGGTTCTCACATCAAAAATGGTGCCATGAAATAACCGAAATTTGATGCAACTCTTTGTAGACAGGACCACCCGGGAGATAAAACGAAGGGCGGTTTATTCTTCTTGAATAATGTTGTTGTTCATGATGTTGTGTATTATGTAAATATCGAATTTTTGGAACTGTTATACCATAAACTCTCAACGTCTAAAACCCGATTTTAAAACGAAGATGAACCAATTACTGAGTTAGTGTAGGGAAACAGTAGATGTCAGATTATATCACGAAATTGCTCTATTTTTCTTTCCTGTGACCTAGGATTACTACCTTCTTCTTCTTCTTCTTCTCGTGCAAAACGCTTACAGCGTGTAGGCGATCATCCACTCATTCTATAATTCGTAATTGCCCCTCCGTAACTACTGCGAATATATCACCCACGTTTTTCACTCCACACCAGTTGTGTCATGGTTGTGCGATATCAAGATATCGCACAACCATGAATGCCGTTTTCGGCCTGGACCTCTTCTGCCTTCTATTTTACCCATTAATATTAGTGTTAGGATATCATATTTATTGCCTCGGAGTATGTGGCCCAAATAAGAGATCTTGCGTTGTTTTATATTTTTCAATAACACACGCTCGACGCCGGCTCTTCTAAGTACTTCCTCATTCGTTATTCGGTCCAAGGAATCATTAATAACCTGCGGAGTGTCCACATCTCAAAAGCCTCTATACGGTTCATGGATTTTATTTTGAGTGACCATGTTTCGGCCCCATATGTGATTATGGGCCAAATATAGCATTTTACCATACGAAGTCTTATGTCAAATGATACTTCTCTTCGACAAAGATATCTTTGAAACTAAATGAATGTACTTCTTGCCATCGCCGTCCGTATTTTTATTTCCATATCGCTATCCAATTTGTCATTAATGCTACAACCAAGGTACTTGAATTTATTGACCCTCAACCTCAATCATTATTAGGGCCTGATTATGCTGTTTTCTGCTGATGATCACGAATTTTGTCTTTTCGGTGTTGATTTTGAGTCTGTGTTCCTTACCTATCGTATTAATTTTGTTTAGAAATTGCTGTAGATCTTCCAAATCGTTTGTTAATGATTACTTAAATGTTATTACTAAAATCGTTTATTAATGATTTGTTTGATTACTACCATGGAACCAAAACTGTTGAAAAAGTATGAGAATGGACTAATCATACCATTAATATGGGAAAAAATGTTATCTTACAGTTGCAGTAATGTGAAACATGAGGAAGAAGTGCCAACCATGCGTAAAAGAGATGATGACAAAATGAGATAAAATAATGCATTTGAGTTTATAATTACAACTCATATCTGCTATGAAGAGATGATTTCTTGAAAGATTTTTATTCTGTTTGTCAATTTTTTGAGGAAGTTATAATTGGATGTGGAAGCATGTAAGGATGTAACAACAGTGTCAGGTGTTCTCATCGTTAAAATGCTTTGAGACTTGCCTGAAATGGAAAAACAGTTGCAAGAACATAGCTGAAATATGAAATCTTAATTCAGGAACAAGACGTCATCAATCTGTCAACATCTTCATTGCTGACGAAGATGAATGATCTTACTCAATTTACAACGATATCACTGGCAACTTTTTCAGTTTTTAATTAATCCAAGGAAATATAGAATATTTAGAGGGATGCATCAATTTAACATACTTGCTGCTATCGCTAAAGTGTTGTTTATAATATTCCTATTGTCATCCTTGTCATTTTTAGAAGTAATACAGATAATTTTTATATTTTTTTACTGATTCAAGATGAAGTGCCAATAATATATAACAAATTGATGGAAATTGGTCGTTTTCATTCCAGATATATCCTCTGAGAAATGATTGGGAGACAGTAGAAATAAAATGTACCTAAGGTGAAAAAGATTTCTCAGAAAATTAACGATTTTCAACAACCTGCATCCCGAAAACTGGTCAAAAGTATCCCTTATGTTAATAATTTCATAGGAAAGTCAATTACTTTCATATTCAATTTTGGACTTTCTTTAAAGCCCATAATTTTTGAATCAAATGTTTGTTAACTAAATACTCCTAATGAATTCTTGCTTATTGCATGCACTCTTCAATATTCTCAATGATGATGCCACTTATTTCACATATACTGGCAACATTTGCCTTGATATTGAATATTCATCACGATATTCAAGGAATTTCCGGACAAAGAATGACAGATATGGAGTTGGCTACATCTAACAGTCTTCATAAATTAAATGAAGACATATGAGATATTCAAGTCAGTTTACATCATAGAACAACGAATATCGAGAAGTATACATTTATAGAAACACTGCGACAATAGTGATGTTGAGATTTTCTCAGAATTTTGGAGATCGACTTTTCTCTACAATGAAAATATTTCATCCAGAAAGTTAACTTTCTTCTATTTGGAAATATACTAAAATAGAGGCATATAAATGTTTCCGCTGAAACACTCTCACACCTATAAAGTGATACGAGTCACAAGGCGCTAGTGCAGTGCACATGTGTAATATTATGACAATTACTATACCGAATAAATTGCTTATCATGTGCCAAAAATAGGGAAATCAGCATAAATACTTGCTAGAAGAGATATAACAGCATTAACAACAAAAACTACCGCCTATTAATTTGAGGATCACTTCGAT
This sequence comes from Henosepilachna vigintioctopunctata, assembly GCA_030704895.1. Taxonomy (NCBI): domain Eukaryota; kingdom Metazoa; phylum Arthropoda; class Insecta; order Coleoptera; family Coccinellidae; genus Henosepilachna; species Henosepilachna vigintioctopunctata. The sequence goes on from JARQZJ010000066.1 coordinate 3,911,020, forward strand.
GTGAGTTTTGATTACCCGTATACAAAATATCAAAGTATCTTTATAAATTGGGTACTTTTCAAATTCATATTATGCTTTTATTTAACTTAAGGAGAAATAATTCTTATTTTAGTTGTAAAATGACAAAAATGACGGTTGTACGGCTCAGAGCAAACTTTGTGTTCAAGACATATCAATCAACACTTAAACGTACACAAACTTAAGTTTATTTTCAATTGGACATATCTAACCGCATCGTTGACATAAGATTCTTTTGAAAACCTGAAACAACCATACAAATGAACTATCACGAGCTCGTCATCATTTTATGCACATAACCTAACTTTGCGAACAGTGATTTAAACGAATTTATTAAAACAATAAAATATATAATGGGTGATTTTTTAAGTGTAGTTTTCTCTAAATCGAATAAAACTCTCAATTTTTCATTGAAATTGATAACTTGGCCTTTGCCATTTACATTTTAAGGATAACTTCATGTAAATGTTGCCCGCGGCTCCGTATCAAATGTTCCATTCGGAAGGTCCAAATATTGCGTCACTTTTTCGAGCATTTCGGCCTGTATCCCACGAATTACGAGTGTTAGGTTATCCTGTAAGACTTCAATCGTGTTCGGCTTGTCCACATACACTAAAGACTTTACGTAACCCCACAAGAAATAATCCAGAGGCGTCAAATTGCATGATCTTGGTGGCCAATTCACAGGGCCATTTCGAGAGGTAAGGTGCTCACCAAATTCATCCTTCAACGTGTCCATTATTTCACGAGCTGTGTAGCATGTGGAACCTTCTTGATGAAATCAAGACATGTCAACCAAGTTCAACTCGGCCAACTGGGACAATAAAAAATTGTCCTAGTTGTTCGCCGTTGACGGTAACGTTTTTTCCACGGTCGTCTTTGAAGAAAAATGGACCGATGATGCCACCAGTTCATAAACCACACCAAACTGTCGTTTTTTCGGTTTTTTCAGTTTTGTTCATTTACATATCCGTTAAGCCAGAAATGAGCCTCATCGCTGAAGACAATTTTTCGATAAAACAGGGGATTATCATTAAGCTGTTCTAAGGCCCATTCACCCAAAATTAGACGTTGTGGTAGGTCATTCGGCTTCAATTCTTGCAGAAGTTGAATTTTATAGGTTTTCAAACACAAATCAACACGTAAAATTTTCCATGTGGTTGAGTAACACATGCCCAATTGCTGAGAACGGCGACGAATTGACATTTCACGATCCTCATAAACACTGTATGCTACGGCTGCAATATGCTCTTGCGTAAACACTGTACGCATGCGAGACAATGGTTTAATGTCCAACAAAGTAAACTTGGTGCAAAATTTGGTGATTTTTTTATGGTGCAAAATTTTGGCCCAACAGTCGTTGGCCAAAAAAATTGCCAACATCTAAAAACGTTTCTTGGGCAATTTTGAAATATTTCCTTTGATGCATTCAGTTTCGATCGTAGTATTTATATTGAGTAACACATTTATTTTGTCGGTATGAATATTAACCTAGTAATAGGAGGGAGTAAACTGCCTTTGCTGCTGAGTACAGCTTTCAATATCAATTTCATTATATTCAATATGATAAATTAAATATTCAAAATGTAATATTAGTTATTTTTTTTACATAAATTCATATAAAATCAACACGCACATGAATTTGTGATTGGTGTCAACATTCATATCATTGATTTTTCAATATTCACTCCTAATCACGAAACCTTAGCAAAGAAAAAATTTATTTTCACAAATCGGACAATAAAAGAATGAATAATTGCAGAAATGAATAGTTTGAAAGATCAGTAAAAAAATTAAAGTATAATTAATGAATAAATATAATTAATTCAATCACTAATACAATGTATAGCTGAATAAATTCATTACTTAATTGTATTACTAATACAAAAATAATGTATTAACACTTGTGGAAAAAACCGATGAGCTCACTTTGAATGTTTTCCTTCATTTTAGTTCAAGGAAAATTGTTTTTCATTTATACTTCATGCAATTTACAATTTATCATTCAGAATTCAAAGGAAATATCGACGAATTCAATCTGTATCTTCAACTGCGTACTTCCACAATTTCAATGAGATTTTGAAAGTAATTGAGTATTATTTGTTCAAAAGGTACTTTTGACTATGGAAGAGATATGGTAAGTTTTACAAATTCGTGAATGCACTCCACATATGCTTCGGGCTACTAATACATTGTCAAGATTCATTTGTAGGGAAAGAAAACAATTTTACTGAACTCTTTATTATGGTTAATAGCCCGAAATATATATCGAATGTGATGAAGAATTTTGTCGAATTAAGAATAGTTTAAGGCTCTTATAATTCACATCTTTCTGATTGTTTGGTGGTGTATATATCGTCTGAATTAGTTTAATGAATGCATTAGTAATTTTAGGGTGTTGAACTTTGTCTTTAGTACTTAATTTCTCATTAATCTTGTACGACCTGATTAAAACCATCTAATGACTGCATACGCTTCGTTTTTCAGCAACTTTACATCCAATTATGAATACGTAGGCCATGTTTAGATATAAATGACCCGGTTTCAACTGAGCAGGGGATTTGTAATACGTAATTATGGAAACTGGCCTGTTTATCATCGAGGAAATCATCATATCTGTCTTCAGTCTTTCCACATGCGATAATATCTCCATCATATTAACCGTGGAAAATTCAATTAAAGCTCTAATACAGAAAGGTTGACATGCCATCAGATACACTGCCTAATTAACAATGACTCATTATCCAGCAAATAAATAAACTTGTCTCATTGAAGCCCATTTGAAAACCAGAAACCCGGTCTTAGGGCGTGCGGCACAGACAGTTCTCTGTATTCATTAAATACGAAAAAAAGGAGTGAATTGAAAAATGAGACGTCCAGATGCAGTTATTACGATGTAGAAATCGTCGGAGTTATTAATGAAAATATGATCATTAAACTTTGTCCGAACAGGTTTTCAGTCCTAGCTGTTGGCAATTAGCGAGTACCAGTTAGCATATTTTCATGGCTGTAGAAGTGGATTTCAACCATGCAAATTGATAATATTTCATTACGTTGTGATAATTTTGTTTGGGAGATTTGTAGGTGAAGCGTAAGCAGAGGATTTACGACAGCACCTGATACTCATTTCGAATAATTACTTTGATTTACAGGATGTTAAAGTAAGTTGCAATTAACAAAATTTCAGAGGAATATTGTTAATGAGATCGTTCCATCAAATGAACAAAACGGAGATATGCAGTTAAACTGTTCAAAATGCTATAAAATTGAGTAAATATATACTCACTTCTATTAAGCACTTGCTAACTCAATTTCCCGTATCACGTTCACGTGAGATGAAAAAGCTGACAAAAAATTGGAATATAAAAATTGGAGTAATTTTGTGATTTTAAGAATACATATTTAATGAACATGGCAATCGTTTCACCAATATCTTGTCTCTATATTTTCATTATTAAAACACTTCCATTACTATTCATAATGAAATTTTCTTCAGTTGTGCTGCCATTTCGAATTACAGACTAGGGGTGCTCACACCCCGGGTATCGTACTATTCTGTAGTGAAGGTTTTTTGTGAGATGAAAAATCTGACAGAAAATTGTAATATAAAACTAAAAGTAATTTTGTTATCTACATAGTGCGCTGAGTACGATAACCATATATATAAAGGGTGTTTTTTTAGAGGTATAGAACTGTAAATTGCAATGGAACAACGATGGATCATTCGATTGACAAGAATTTTTTTTATTCGAAAGATAATCTTGTGGCATTACATTTCAAATATGATTTGACCGATACGGCTGACTCGGATGTAGTCCAATTTTCGATGACTTTTTCCAACATTTGTGGCCGTATATCGACAATAACACGGCCAATATTGTCTTCCAAATGGTCAAGCGTTTGTGGCTTATCCGCATAGACCAATTACTTTACATAGCCTCACAGAAAGTAGTCTAGCGGTGTTAAATCACAAGATCTTGGAGGCCAATTCACAGGTCCAAAACGGCGGTCACCAAACGTGTCTTTCAATAAATCGATTGTGGCACGAGCCGTATGACATGTTGCGCCGTCTTGTTGAAACCACAGCTCCTGGACATCATGGTTGTTCAATTCAGGAATGAAAAAGTTAGTAATCATAGCTCTATATCGATCACCATTGACTGTAACGTTCTGGCCATCATCGTTTTTGAAGAAGTACGGACCAATGATTCCACCAGCCCATAAAGCGCACCAAACAGTCAGTTTTTCTGGATGTAACGTTGTTTTGACATACACTTGAGGATTATCTTCACTCAAAATGCGGCAGTTTTGTTTGTTGACGTAGCCATTCAACCAGAAGTGCGCTTCATCGCTAAACAAAATTCGCTTATGAAAATCGCGATACGTTTTCCACACAGAACCATTATCTTTGAAATGAAATTGCTCTATTTGCAAGCGTTGTTCAGGCGTCTATTCATGATAAATTGCCAAACGAAACTGCGAATATATCTTTTCTCAGCTGTTAAATCGGTCGCCATCTTCAACAGTAATGCCAACTTAAAGTTCTATACCTTTGAAAAAAACTCCCATTTTGATGTGGTTTTTATTTTTTCCAGAATTTTTCTTTGTGTTTTGTGTAAATAATCAGTCAATGGAACTTTGTTATTGTTTATCTAATAAAAAAAAACAAGGTTTTATAAATTCAAGGTTTTGGAAGGGTTGTATGGAATATGAGTTTTAAGTGAGTACAAATCTCTGATTTTAATGATTTTTTCGTTTTCTATCTTCTGAAATGTCTCAGAATAAAATGTGATTCCTTTCAAAACGTAATTTATTTCAAGGTTTACTATCATTATTTTATTATCAAATGTATAGGTTTTACTTGGGAAAGACTAATCATTCTTTGCAAAAATCTTGATTAACTCTCAAGTGAACATTCACAGGACTCAACTTCAAGTAAACATTCACAAACTCAACATCACAGGGCTATTTAATGCCCTAATCCGTAGCAAGTTGAGTATGGCAGCATGATCTGGCATCCTATTTACACGTGCCATCAACGCCATCTTGAGGCCATTCAGAGAAGATTCTGGAACTTCTTAGTTTGGAGGGAGGATAAATTTATCCGTATAAAGGAGTCAATTATAAATTATTGAGTCGATTCAGTATAATCCCATTGAAGGTCAATTTCTCGTACTACATAGAATTATTCCAGACTCCAACGACCAACTCGCTTATGCAATCCCCCATTTAGTTTATGATATAGTTTGTGACATTTACTTCGACTCCATAGAAGTTATTATCACGAGATATAAGGAAATTGACCAAAATGAATTGATTTGGATTGAGTTTTTGTAATACTTAATAGTTATTAGTTACTATTTTAGTTTTGTTTATATTAGATTTAGTTCTTTGTTAAATTTCTTTCATTTTATTTATTCAGTGATTTCTTTATTAATTATTATTTTCTGCCATAGGGTATTATACCTGTCGAGAATAAAGAACTTATTATTAAAAAAAAGTGAGCCTTTGCAAACTTCAGATGTTATTGATACCGTCCAATAAGACGGTTTCTGTAAAATGCTATATATGCATCTTACTCAGATTAGAATAGGAATCGGATATTTTCTGGAATGAAAAATTATTAACTGGTCCCTAGCTATAACCATGTTGAATAAAAATGAAAAATGATCACAAAATCCTTTTCTGTTGCTGCATGAAGAACAGGAACAAATTTTGTTTCTGCGAAGGCGTTCACAGAGGCTCGTTAGCCGAACGGTATTTCACCCCTATAAGTCTACAAAACTCAATAAGCCTGTGCAGCTTTCATATCTTCCACCAACAAGTGCAGGTGCTTATCAATATTTCAGACGTGTATATTATCAAGTTCAAAACTTGGTAAGAGCATGATTTGGAACCCCAGGTATGGGATTGGGCAATGTGAAACGATTTTCTGTATCATGACAATTTTACCACATGCTCTAGAAGATTTGCTGAATGCAACTTTTTGCAACTGCAAGAGTGGTTGTGGTTCGCGATGCGCATGCAGGAAAGCGGGCTTACAATGCTCTTTAGCTTGTGGTCAATGTAATGGGCAAGCTAGTCTCAATGCTCTACCATATCATAGCGACATTAACGAAGATGACCCCGAACTCATAGAAGAACTTAAGACAGTCGTTGAAGACGATAATATAGACCAGGTTGAAATTTACCAGCAGCCGGAAGACGACGAAGAAGATGATTAAAATTATAAATTGTAAGTTTTTGTACCCTTTGTTCCATTTTCTTACTTTCGATAAAAATAAATGTATTGAATGATATTTTTTAATAAAAAGATTAATTCATATTTTATTTGTTTATTTCTTCATCATGTAAGAAGTTATTACTATTAACCAGGTTAAAATTCAGATATAATTTCTATATTTTCATTAACAATTCTGCAATTACATAGGCAGGTAAGTGTTGTTGAATAAATTAATACTGAATAAAAAGTGGATAAGTTATGGAAAAAATGATGAAATATAATATAATAGTTAATAAAAATTAACAAATATTTATGCATTGATTTATTGATAGTTCATCAACTGTATATGGCGCGTTTTTGACCGGAGGCATCGGTTGACCTGAAGTGATGCTGTGACCGCAAGTCTCAGCATCACTTCAGCATCACTGTGAAGTGTGCTCTCCGCCATCTCGAAAACGGTTCACCGTATAAAAATTTTTTTTGAAGAAAATTTGTAGAATATTGTATCCTACGATATTGATAATGAATACAAATAGCAAAAAACCCATAAGAAATAAGATATTAAAAAAAAGCGCAAATAACAGATTTTTGTGCGATTTTACCTTGAAATTTTATACTTGCGTACACCCTACTATATTTAGATTTTGAGACAACTTTTAGGGTGTCAATGTACAAGTATTCACAGACTTGGAGCTGGGCATCTCAAATTCCGAGGTGAACTTACTATAATGACTGGACTACCATACGCTTTCGGCTTACTGGTGATGTTGATTTCGATTCTCAGCGACTTCTTGGGCCGTTCTGATTAAGCTTTCCGAATGTACTGCAGTTCCAATCGGAGCTAAATAGGTCTCTGACTTCCGCTCTTTGAACAATAATAATAAAATTTCGAAATGCGTCGCAAAAAAAAACGTTCACATTTCATCAATAATATATTAGGTGAGATTAATGAATAAGCGGATAGATAACGTTCTGTCTCATTTCAGATTTCATCAGTATTTTAATAATGTGTGCAATCTTTTCAGACTACACATTCTTTATCTGTAAGTCAATATGTACGTACTTATTGTATATTTTGAAATATGATGAAGTGTTGTGAGGTCAAACACTTCCACGTTGTCTCACATTTACGAGTTAATTAACAGAAACTACTACTCTGAAATTAAATGCGATAGATCAAGGAATTACTCAAGAAAGTATAGCATTCAGTCAAAGTCGCATTCAATAATCTAAATGGGAATCATAGTTCACTTAATTCGAAATTTGGAGATATCAAATTGGTGTATCAAAACAACGTGAATTTGAATAATCTAATTATGCAATATACTAAATAAAAAACTTGGCTTGCATTCACAAAATTTATAATGAATACTTGACAATTGTTTCGGGGTGTTACCCCATCTGCAAAAGTTAAACTGAACAACATTTTTCGACAAACATTCCTATATACCTATACTTAAGGCTGATCGATGTCTCCGATGTAGAGAGGTCAATATACAGCTAAAAGTATTGAATTAAACTGGTGCTTTTTAATTATTAATTTTTCAGCCATTCATTCTGAGTAACCGTTATTTTTTGCTAATTGTTTAATTATGGAAAGCAGAAAATAACGGTTACTCGAAATCGACGGTTGACAAATTAATAATTAAAAAGCACCATACACAACTAATAAAATCCATTTTTCCATTTATAAATGCAGAAGATGATAATAATAGAAAATTCCACAGTATTAATAGCATACCAAATCTCACGGATAAAATCGAAAATAGATTGAGAAAGCTTAATATTACAAGACTATTACCACGAACAGAAGAAATTTGGGTTAATTTTCAATTAATAATAAAGAGAAAAAGGCTACAAACGATGAGAATGGAGTATACCAGATTAATTGTGATGATCGTGGTGAAGCATACTGCATGTACCAAACCGGACGAAGCATCGAAACCAGAATGAAAGAACATAAATTCTCCATATTAACCAAAAAAATTCTACGGGACTTTCAACACATTGCAATCACCATAACCATTTCATAGATATAAACTCAGTGAAATGGCTGCACCCACAGATGAAGAGTAAAACTCTTGGTCTTCTTGAACAAGTGGAAATTTCTGATTCACACAGAAGTAAATAACCAATACTAAATGGTCAACTTAACTTCAGTCTATCACCATTGTAACTTTCTTCAATTTCTTAATTTACGACTTTCTTTGTTATTCGATAATTCTTAGATTTAATTTAATACTATTACCTGTATATTGACCTGTCCCTCTACATGAGAGACATCGATATCAGCCTCAAGTCTATTGCAGTTAACGATGTATAGGTAACGATATATAAGAATGTTGGTCGAAAAATGTTGTTCAGTTGTTCTTTTGACAATGGGGTAACACTCCGAACCAATTGTCAAATATTCACTATAAGTTTTGTGAAACCAACCCAAGTGTTTTTTATTTAATATAACAAACAATGTTTAACCAAGAGATGAGCGAACATTCAATCAACTTAACTAATTATTCGCCTGAAAATTTGAACAAGGTGCCAACCAAATGAATTCAAATGAGAAAAATTTGAAACAATTGACAAATGAACATTGATAAACAAAGATTTCCTCAGATTGTGAGCAGTACAGATGTCTGATTTATCAGATATTGAACTGGTATAATGGTACTTCTGAAAACTCATTTATCTGAAACAGCAGTGAATTAAATAATATTGGATTCTTGTGTAATTGCTTTCGTGATGAAGTCTTTATAGATTTATTATAGATAAACCATTTCCAAGCGATAGTATAAATTGAAAAATAATTATAGTTAATAACAACTGGCAATGGAATTATCAGTTTCAGCATGAACGCAGATGGAAAAACGAAATCCAATTCAAAGAAAAAAAACAATATATGGAGTTCACATAGGTATATGTTGATTATATTATACGATTACACTTGTTCAAAGATATGAAATTACCCATTATAGTCATGAGGATATAAATCAACGACCTGAAGCATTTCACAACGATTTATTGTATTCATGCAAGTTTTGCATTTAAAGTATTTGCAAAATTGTTATTCCCATGGTAATGACTGTAGTTATCGCTAGATTTTTAGTGGTCAATAGGTGCATGAAAATGATAATTTCAAGAGGCAATTATACGAGATAATTATTCCAATTAAGTATGTTTGAAATATTCTACAATATATATCATTTTCAGATATATTTGCAAAGGGAAAATATAAGAGCTCAAGATACATTTCATTATGTGGTGTGTTAGTAAGATATATATTTTATGACTTGCTCTCGACTATCAAATAATGTTGCAATGTTATAGTTATATATATATATATATATATATATATATATATATATATATATATATATATATATATATATATATATATATATATATTATTTCGATTGTTCCCCATGAGGAGAGCGACTGAACTTGAATTCGCAATCATTAGGAATTTTGCTTCATCTTTTTTACCTCCCAAAAACGCTTCATCCTCTCTGAATGCCCTCTCTTCCGTTCATCTGTCCACTTGACTCCAGGTTGACGATTTAATTTGTGCCCAAACTTTACATATGTGATTTTATAGCGACATTCATTGCTATCTTCGAGATTTTTTATATTGATCTGTTATAGATCATTTTGGACCTCTTTTAGCCACTCTGCTCCGCATTTACTATTCATAATTATATTGAGTAGTTTCTTCGGTATTCTGGATTGTTTCATTCTGTAGACATGTGCGTAGAACTTTGCTTGTCGTTTTCTGATTTCTTCCGTTATCGTATTTTTCTTTTGATACAGTTCATTTTGAGGTCTTTTCATCCAAATACCGTTTCTATTGATTGGCCCGTAAATCTTTCTGAGAATTTTTCGTTCTTGTTTTACTATTTCTCTAATTCTTGAATGGCCGCCAATAACCATTGTTTCAGCTGCGTAGATTGCTTCTGGAAGAATCGTTGTGTTATAATGCCTCACTTTGGCGCCTCTCGAAATGCACTTTTTGTTATAGTGAGCCAATGTAAGTTTGTAGGCCCTTTGGAACTTGGTTATTCTCTGTTCATTAGCGATTCGGTTTAAACCTGAGGACTGTATAACTTCCCCCAGGTATTTAAAATGGCCTACTTGCAGAATTTTACCATGTTTTGTCATAAGAGAAGATTTATTTTTTGGTTTTCTTTCCATGTACTTGGTTTTATTATAAGAAATTTGTAACCAGGTTTTCTGCGCAATTTCATGTAGTTTTTCCACGGCGCGAATGGCTTCAGTTCTGTTGTCTGTGATGATAGCAATATCGTCTGCAAAGGCGAGACATTTGACATTTATTCTATTTTCTTTTTTGATACCCGCTTGTATGCCCTTCACGTGAAGTTCCCATTCCCTAATGATCTTTTCTAAAACAATATTGCAAAGAATTGGCGAAAGTCCGTCCCCCTGCCGCACACCGGTTTTGATTTCAAAGGGATCTGATATTTCGCCCATGAATTTTACCTTGGAAGTTGTATTTTCTATATATATTTATATTATATATATATATATATATATATATATATATATATATATATATATATATATATTAAAAACTTTATTCTCCTTGACGTTTCGTTGTATATATCACAACTAATGAATAATTGAATTTTATGAATCACTAAAAAAATTCAATTATTTTTTTATTATATTTTCATTCGTAAAAATTTGGAAAACACAATAAATGAAAGAACGGACAAAAAATATCTTAATTCTATTTACAACGATTTCATAAACATTACAAATAACACTCATAAAATGAATACACAACAATCACCAAACATCATATCTCAAAATTCATTATTTCCTTATTTACCATGAATTACACACACATAAACCAATCGATATATATATTCTGTATAAGTATATAAAACTCAACTATTTCTAATTATATGTATGTATATATGTATATGGATGATTCCGAATATAGAATATTTTTGTACCTCCACGATCCAACATGCTTCAAATGTGAAAAAACTAGACCACATCGCCGCTAAATACCCCTCGGAAGAGGTTGTGAAGCACAATAAAGAAGAAAATAATATAGATCAAAAGGATGGAATGAATATTGACGAAAACACAGAAAATCTAATCTTAAATCAAGAACCTAGCTTGCCCACAGAGCTGACGCCAAACAAACGACTGCACTCGGAAACGCCAAGCTCAGATAATGAACAGAATTAAACTATATTCCCCAAACCGAAATCTGTAAAAAAAAACATTAAGAGTCAACGCCGTGCTCAACGCTAGAAAACAAGCTAGCACAAGTAAGAGAAATACTCGAAGCAAGAAAATACGTTTAATCAACTCGTCGATTTCTTCGAAAACACCCAGAAAACAAATGGCATCCTTAGCCTAATAAAACGATATACAGAAGATATAGATGAAACAATCAAATTATTAACGAGAATATAACTTCATTTGATTGATAGAATAATGAGATCCAGATGCACCAAGATAAGGAACAAACTAACAAGACAATTTACAATAGAAAGTTTTCCTGATAATCAAATCACTTCAGACTCTGAAAGTGATACATCTTTAACATAATAATAGTATCAATGGCTACAATATTACAATGGAACATAATTGAGTACAAATCCTGTACCTAATGACAAAAGATAAAAAACCTAAATGTGAAAATTGCGACGCAATAATGTAAAACATCTAATATCAGAGTGCATATTTTAGGATCAACTCAGGAGAAAATACAATAAAGCTATAACTTCAAAGAAACTCTTAATAATACTTGTGATGTCGAACAATTTATATAATTTTTAAACGACTGTGATATTCTAGGACTTCAAATATTTGAATTAAAGAAAATTATCTATAGTTTCGATATTACATCATTTCAAAATATATTGTATTCTAATAACTGAGATTAAATTCTCAATCATTTTCAGTAATTCTCAGAACCTTTTGGTGAAATATGATTAAATAAAAATTCAAATACAACTCTTGGCTTAATCTTTCACAAATAAATAAATATTAAAGGATAAAATTGAATCTGTCTGAACAGGAATACTACGGGCTTCTCAGAACATTGTATCAATTTGAATCATTTCATAGATTTCAATAAAACCAAATGTTTGCACGCAGGTTTCAAAAAAAAGTTAAGACCTTTTAGAGTCCAAAAAAAAAACAAATAAAACTTCAATTATCCCTCCTTCTCACCTCTAAATTGTGATTTTAAATTGCTATGTTCTGTTTTTGCAGTTAGTCTTGATAATGAACTGACCGCTCGAAACAAGTCGACTGAACGTTGTAATTTTATTTTATTATTCAATATATTTGTGGAATATTAAGTCAAGAATTTTTATTTTATATTATATTTCATTACGTTTTGGGATAGTTTGATTTATTTTGGTCTGGTTTATTGTACTGTTTGAATATTCGATTTTTGTTTTTGAATTAGCTCAATTTATATTTTAGAAGTGAGATAATAATTCATGTGAGAGTTATTTATTATAATTGGGAAGTAATTTTTTGAAGTTTTTACAGGAATGCCTATTGCTAAAGAAGATATTCACTTGTGAAAAAATAACATTCTATATTAAAATGAATTTGTTGGCTATTTTATCATAAATTTGATATGTAAAAAAGTTACATGCAAGGAGTTTAGGAAATTATCACAGATCACAGTTATGGATTACGAAAAAAAATCAGTGGGCAGTTGTAAACCAAGTGTTTACATCTACCTACTGATTTCTTTCGAATTGTAGAATGTCGATAGATGCAGAATGTTCTATTCTGACCAATTTATAGGTAGCGAAATAGCTTAGAAATATATATTTTTGGCATATCCACATATCGCACCTTCTGTATACTGTTTTAAATGTTGAGTAAGCCGGCAGCGTTCGTGGCTTAGTCGGAAAAATACCTGACTATGGCGAGTTCAATCCTGAATGGGGTGTATGTGTTTATCTATGATTTAAGTAGTTAATGATGGCAATTGTTGGGTAATGTACATTGATTACAAGCCCATTGGCTGTTCGGAACCGTCGTTAAACTGCAGGTCCACTAAATGTTGTTAAAAAATGTTGTGTAGATATTTCAGTTTGTTAATAAACCCTCAGAAAAATATCATTCATATTTGGCACTACTTTATGTTTCCCAAATTTTCACGCTCATTGTCTTCTGTAGTTGGTTTCGTTTATAAACTGATAAGTAGGGATTTATATACTTATAGTAACTGTAAGTGTTAGAAAAGCGTGAGATATTTTGCATTACATCAATTTTTCTCTTACCTGATATTCAATAGTTATGAAATTTTAGTATTAATTTTAGTTATGAAATGTGAAAGTTATGCACATTTCTTGCATAACTAGAAAAGCAAATAGTAAACTTTACCTTTGAAAAGAGTGTTTGTGAAAATATTCTTTCAGGCATCAATTCGATTATATAAAACATTCATACGTCCTACTATGGAGTATTGTGGTGCTGTGTGGTGTCCGGAGTTGGTGCGGGACAGAGATCTACTTGAAAACATTCAGCGTAGGGCTACTAGACTATCATTCGAACTTAAAAGACCAAATTACCCTCTAAGGCTTACTTCAGCTCGATTACCAACATTTGAAGCTCGTCGACTACGTGGTGACTTAATCATTACTTTTCGAATCTTGAAATATAATTTTGGAGATTTTGAACATTTATTCATTCTTGATGGCAACAGACTTCGTGGTCACAATTTGAAGCTGAAAAGGAATCATTTCATACATCTAGGCGGCACCAATTTTTACCTAATCGTTTATTCAGTGTAAGGAACAGTTTACCTACTGAAGTTGTGAACTCTCAGACAGTTACGTGTTCAAGAGGGTGGTAGATGAATTTTTGTGTTCATTTTGAGAAATTGTTTTTGTCATATATTTTCATTGTCAATTTGTACTGATCACTATTTTTTTCCTCTTGTTTTTATTATTTTTTTCTTTTATCAAATGTTTATCTAATGTATTATCCTCACATTGCAGTATTCTGTAAAAAGTGTTAATGGGCTTATGGCTCTTCGGGCCCCCGCCTTTAATTACATTTAATAATAATACTAATAATAAAATTATTGCGATAATCCTGCTGAAGCCATTCATTCTTGCGATTTAAGGTAAAATTTCGAAATAATTGTTCGATAGAATTCGATGATATTGAATAAAGCTCAGATATATTTCTATATTTTCATAGCAATCGGAATCATTTGAAGTTATTCATTTGCTCTATTACGAAAAAGATATATGGTGAACTTCTTCATGAACTTGTCCACTACGTACGTCATCTATTCAAACAGAATGGAAGAGACGACTGGAAATACTATCGCTCCTTTTAATGGAAATGTTCACCGCAAAAAAAAGTGTAATGCCCATTTGAGAGCTTCTTCGGAAACTTGCAATGCTATTGTAGCTTGACCGAGGTTTTGTATAGAAAAGTATGTCATTTCTTACCAGCATTGTTTCGGTAACCGCAGGCTGGTTAACTTCAAGCACACCCATTGTCTTTATAAGTACGCGATCACCGCAACTTACTGTTATTTACTTTCAGCACAATGTGCATTGTCGATTATAACATAAATCATAGGTATTAAGTCAACTTCATTTCATTTTGAAAGCATAAAATTTGCCTGAATAATTGCTTTCAGGTTTAATATCTTCAAGAGAATTTACTTGAACTGGAAGAATGATAATTTTAATATTTATTCGAATTTTGCGAATAGTTGAAATCGCTTAATTGCCAATATCTTATATCGTAAATAGAACACGTTAAGGAAGAAATGAATCAGTATCTTTGTCGTATGATTTTCAACCGTTGGTTTCTGACTTTGAATTGTAATTTCTGAGTTCACTAACTAGTAATTTGAGAATGCGTTTCAAGACCATCGTACTCTTAAATAAAATAAACTTAGCAACCGAAATCGTTACTGCTTTTGTATTTCAAGATTGCAACACAATGAAAATAACTTTCTACCAAATGGTCCTGAGATGCTTCTCAAAGGCAATTGCTATAAATTTCATAGAGAACTCAAAACAGCCGAAATATTAGTTGTACATGAAATCGTTTGTTTGCATTCTATTTTTCGTTTTATTGAGATGTTTCGGATTACCGAATCACATAATCACATAGGAAGGGTTAGGTCATCGAATTGTGAGAGTTGAGAAGATAAAATCGAACCACAAAAAGAATAATTATATTAGAGACCAGACGGCGTAGCAAAATAGTGCATCAAGAATAATTTAACAGGTACCGTCATGGATTCTCATATGAGAGAAACGTGAAATTTTATAGGTTGGAATGTTTAAGTTTAAGACGTGAGTACTTTGATATATGTTTCTCCTACAAATTACTTAATGGCTTCATAGATTCTGCTGCATGTATGACCCTTATAAACTCTAATTGTTCTCCAGATGTAGTAAGAAATCGTACAATACTGGTTCTTGGGCAGAGCAAAAAAATTATATGTTGAATTCACCCATCCATAGATCTTTCAATAGGCTAAACTTGATAAGTTTAGAGACCAACTTGTATATTTTCTCTCCGAATTTCATAACACTTAAGAGACATTTGAAAAGGAGATTATTTGAAGGTCCATAATAGAATAATTATCATAGAATAATATATTTAATTTTCATTGGATGACTTCTGTAGTGTTTTTTGTTAGTTTAACAACTTATGTCCGATGTAGGTATTTTTCACTACCACTTATATTTATTTAACATCTTGTAAAAAATTCCAGCATTCCTGATGAAGAAATGAAACTTGAGTTCGAAATATAAAATTACTGACGATTAGTCTTGTATTAATTTAATTGCCTTAATCGCCGATAAACCAACAAACTTCTACTAATATTCTCTACCACGGCAACACTCCTCAGTTGATATATATATATATATATATATATATATATATATATATATATATATATATATATATATATATATATATATATATATTTAAATATAAATTCATTTTACAAGCCAGGATATTCGATTTCTGGGTGGAAAATAAATGAGAAGTGCAGTCATATTTTTGCCAACCTTTCAAACTATTCATTTGCTCCATCAGGACTTTGAGAAAAAAAAATGGCATTCATTTTAGATATTCAATAAAAATTTGTGAAAGCTTAACGAAGATGTGGGAGGAATACTTATTCATTCACTACCCAGGAATCGAATACCCTTTCTTGTGAAATAAATTCATAAATTTCAGGATTCAGAAACCTTATTTTTCGTCATCAAATCAAGCGTTGAAGTTTTCAAGAAATATTCATTTAGGTTTCGTTTCGTTATTAATTTCATCTTTGTAACATTGGACACTAAACATGCGTTAACTAGGATTGCGTTTACTTATATTGCCAAAAACAATATAGCCAATAATTTAATGGTCATTAATTGTGATCTATGGAGAAAATAATAGCTGAGCATTTGTACAATCGTTCATTTATCTCATTCACTGTGAGTTAACTTAACATAAGCCAGATGATTTGGTAATTCAGTAAATCTTTCGTGGCAAAAAAATATGTACCTCTGCTTGGTCCAGGAAAGATCATGAAATTACGGATGCCCTTATCTCATTGTGGTATATAAGGACGTTATTTAGATATTTACATATTGACTGGCTTCAACTCATTTATGTGAAAGTTGAAATATTCGACTTTGATAGCATTTACTGCAATGATTCCTGTTATATCATTTAATTTCGTCGAAAGACATACATTTCTGAAGCCAATGATGAGTCTTTTCTGTAAAAAAATTTCGAAATCTCCTCAGCCGAAATGCGGCAAATAATTGATTTGTTGAAAATTCAGAAAGATAAAAATCTTCTTCCAAGAAATTTTCGAGATAAATCATCAATTCGTGCCAAGGTTCACGAAATGTATTAACTATCTCGAGGGCTAGAGCTTATCCACATTAGCTTAGTTGAAATAACAAAGTAATCGGTGCCGAGCTGTTTGTTTTCATTATATCGCAAATAAACAAATGCTTTTTCTGACTTTGGCATAGTTCATTCCGAGAAATACTTCGAAATAATCGTAATTCCAAGAATTTCGATTTGAAATATCCTTATCAAAAATATGAGAGTTTCTTTAAAAATAAAAGGTAGAATTGGACACAAGATTATAATGAGAGAATATAAACTACTGTTTTTTTCATTAAGTCCAGCTTTAATAAAAACTGTCGAATAATTTTCTCTGATTTGTTAGAATAGAACGTATCTTCCTTACAAATCAGAGTTATTATACCGAAACGAAATATTTTTCTTCAATTTCATCAACACCGCAACTTAAGGATTTTCCTTCTAATGAAGAAGGACAACTCTGAGCTTTTCATAGGAGTACATTTTTTTTAAAATTCATCTCCGTTTATAGATCGGCCCGTGGGGAGGAACCATAGTCGAGATAACAGTCGACTATGGTGCGTTAGGAATCAGGTTCGAGTCCTAGTGAAGGTATGTGTTCGTCTATGACTTGAAAGGTTAAATTAGAAATCATGGATTAAGAATAGTGTACATACATTTCAAGCCCCTTTCGGAACTAAGTTAACCTGTAGTATCTCAGTTTCTCACAATTTTGTAATTTGTTTCATTCAATAGATTTTTTATCCATTATACTTATAGTATATTTGTTCCTTATTCTCTATATTGGTTTGTAAATTAAATTTAATTCTTCTTCTGTTAATCAAAATGGTAGATCAATTGTTTCCAATTTTTTTTCTGTTAGTTCTCCTTTTTTTGTTATATTTTTTATCTTCGAAAATATATATATATATATATATATATATAAATATATATATATATATATATATATATATATATATATATAAATATATATATTATATATATATATATATATATATATATATATATATATATATATATATAAATATATATATATATATATATATATATATATATATATATATATATATATATATATATATATATATATATATATATATATATATATATATATATATATATATATATATATATATATATATGTAAATTTGGAATCGAAATTACATCACAAAAGTTTTCAACCTCAACTGGGATACGAACCAAGGTGTCTCAGGTTTACGCCCTGTTGCTTTAACCAGCTACCGAGGTCTACACTTCGGGATGCAATTTCGACTATATCTAATACTCTTTTTATTCGTAAGCCGGTAGTCGACGCTCGGGTATTCGTCTTTTAAACTGCAACGAAAGTGGGTAACAACTTCCCATCCTCCCAGATGTATTTTTAATTTTCGTTATTTGAACATGAGATTAAAGTAAAGTGAATATTTATTCGCGCTAACCACACACGTACGGATCATATTATTCATATGAAGGAATATTTATATGTAAATTTGGAATCGAAATTACATCACAAAAGTTTTCAACCTCGACTGGGATACGAACCCAGGTCCCTCAGGTTTACGCCCTGTTGCTTCAACCAACTCTTTTTATTCGTAAGCCAGTAGTCAAAGTAGCCAGTGTTGGTTAAAGCAATAGGGCGTAAACCTGAGAGACCTGGGTTCGTATCCCAGTCGAGGTTGAAAACTTTTGTTATGCAATTTCGATTCCAAATTTACATATGAATATTTCTTCATATGAATAATGTGATCCGTACGTGTGTGCATAGCGAGAATAAATATTCACTTTACTATATATATATATATATATATATATATATATATATATATATATATATATATATATATAATTCGTTTAGTTTTCTTGTGCTTTGCTTAATAACATAAGTGTGAAGGTTTCTTGGGAATGAGCACAGTTTACATATGTCGAATAAATAATTACTCCATCAAGTTTAAACTGTGCTCATTCCCAAGAAACCTTATATATATATATATATATATATATATATATATATATATATATATATATATATATATATATATATATATATATATATATCTATATCACTACTTAGTATGAAACAAAGTAGCTTTCTCTGTCATATCTTCGGAAATATCAATTTAAATCTGTGTTGTAAAGGGCCATATAGATCTATATCAAATCAACAATATATTTAAGGAATTTAATTGGATAAGGATTAATGCTGTATTGGTTAAAATCGCCTTGAAAATTAGCCACTATTTGTCGCAAAAAGTAAATGAAAACAAAATGTTATTGTAGAATATCCATAAGAGATAGACATATACCATAGCGGCGTTTTCTGTAGACCTTTTCAATGTGTTCAATGCCAAGTACATTATTTTGAAAATTTTCGTAGGGTTCAGGCTGCGTTTCGATGTAAGCGGAAAAAAAATTTAACTATTCACAACATCACATTAGAAACCTCAAAAACAGTATTTCTCAATTATTTAATGAATATTATTGTACACACAAACCTTCCTCAATCACTCTATCTATTTAAAAAACCGCAAAAAAATGGGATATGGGGATAGAGAAAGCGACTTTGTTTTATACTATGTTGTGATTAAATAATAATAATTTTCAAATTCCACTTTTATGTAATTACTAACATAGGTCACTCGGAATTCTTAAAGAAATAAATAACAGTCGACTTATCTATCAGAAAACTTTCATGTTCTTTCCACACAAGCCCTTATTCGTATGGAAATAATCTTGTCTATTAACGAGGATAGACGACAAATTGTATTCATGTTTTACTTATCATCCATAAAAGTCGTAGTTGTATGTTAGACATTAGGAAAGCGTTCTCTCTAATCAGGTTTAAAAATATATTTGATGAATTCTATTCAATTAATATCAATCAAGTCGTCAATTGACATATCTTCGGAATCGAGAATCTAATTTTCAACTTCCTGTTACTAATCAGGATTTCTCTCAGCTATCGTGAGAATTCTTCTTGTCCTGCTTAGATTCGAAAGAAACATTCAGTTTCAAAAGGCTCTTCTTGATTATATAACAAGTATCAACTTCCCGCGGTTTTTTGTTGTATATATATATATATATATATATATATATATATATATATATATATATATATATATATATATATAAGGAAATGAAATTTTTTGTGCTTATGGCACTGAATGAAATATTTAAGAAAATGAACACTAGAACATTCATTTGAAAAATTGAAATTAATCAAGAGAATGTTATAGTAGAGCTAGATATGCGAACGTGTACGATGTGATGTCTCCATTATCCTTCAAAGAATAAATGTTAGAGCAATATTGAAATCGATGCCACACCTGATGGAAGTTCGAGACATATATGTTTCGTTCTGCAAGGAACTCGTCAGTCGCACCATGTCCATCGAAGTGAGGCAACGATCTCAACCTCTAAGCATCTTCTTGTGACTTCGAGCGGAAGATCGTAGAGTAATGAATACTCTACAATTCCATCTATAGAAATCGATAGAAAACACCTCTCTCAGATTACAGATATCAGATTATCAGCTTGGTGTGTCATTGGGAATTTTGCTTCATCTTTTTTGACTCCCAAAAACGCTTCATCCTCTCTGAATGCTCTTTTTTCCGTTCATCTGTCCACTTTACTCCAGGTTGACGATTTACTTTTCGCTCAAACTTTATATGTGCGATTTTATAGCGGCATTCAGTGCGATCTTCGAGATTTTTTATATTGATCTGTTGTAGATCCTCTTGGACCTCTTTTAGCCACTCTGTTCCGCATTTACTATTCATAATTATATTGAATATATAATCATTTTCACATATATATATATATATATATATATATATATATATATATATATATATATATATATATATATATATATATATATATATATATATATATATATATGTGTGTGTATATATATATTTAAAATTGATTTATTGTCTGTTTAAGGTTTTCGTCAACGTTTCGTTGTATACCACAATTTTGTCCAAACTAATGAATAATTGATTTTATGAATTACTTAGATATGAAAATGTCAAACTTATTATTTCGAAAAATCAAATTATTTTTTTTGTATTTTCACATATTGATTTTTAGTATCAGAGGAATATTTCTGGCTTAGCATTCGCTTCGGAAGTTTTAGTCTTCTTCACCATGAGGAAACCTCTGAAAAACTCATGGTAAGCCAGGTGATTCTAATAAGTGTGATTTATATATACATATATACTATTACATATAGTTGAGTTTTATACTTATCCAGAATATGTATATTAATTGGTTTATGTGTGTGAAATTTAGGGTAGATCTGAAAAAAATGAGTTTGGGATGTGATGTTTGGTGATTGTTGTGTATTATTCATTTTATGAGTGTTATTTGTAAGGTTTATTAAATCGTTGTAAATAGAGATGTTTAATGTCTGTTCTTTCATTTACTGTGTCTTCTAAATTTTTACGAATGTGTAAATTTTCTGAAATTTCTCTACATTTTTTGTCTTTCTCAGTTGCTAAAACCTTTGTATTTTTATAATCAAAATCATGTTTTTTTGTTATTTTATGTTTATGTAAGGCTGTTATTCGAGTCGAGTTTTTGCGTATTTATGCGCTTTGATTCTCTCTTCGAGATTTTGTGATGTTTGTCCTATATAGCATTTACTGCAATTATTACACGGTATATTATAAACTGTACGAGTTTTTTTCTGAGTTACTGTCTCACTTTTTAGCAATTCTTTTAGCTATTGATTTTAATATTTTAGCAATGTTTGTACTCAATTTTGGAATATATGGTAGGGGAATGTAATTTTTTTCGTTAGATTTACTTTTTCATACGGTTTATAATATACCGTGTAATGATTGCAGTAAATTCTATACCTATAGGACAAACATCACACAATCCGAAGAGAGAATCAAGGCGAATAAATGAGCAAAAATTCAAATAACAGTCTTACATAAACATAAAAAACACGATTTTGATTATGAAAATACAAAGAATTTAGCAACTGAAAAAGTCAAAAAATGTAGAGAAATTTTAGAAATGTTACACATTCGTAAAAATTCAGAAAACACAGTGAATGAAAGAACAGATATTAAACATCTTAATTCTATTAACAACAATTAAATAAACCTTACAAATAACAGTCATAAAATGAATACACAACAATCACCAAACACCACATCTCAAAACTCATTTTTTCCAGATCTACCTTCAATTTCACACACATAAACCAATTAATATACATATTCTGGATAGGTATAAAACTCAACTATATATAATTGTATGTATATATATAAATCACACATATTAGAATCACCTGGCTAACTATGAGTTTTTCAGAGGCTTTCTCATGGTGAAGAAGACTAAAACTTCCGAAGCGAATGCTAAGCCAGAAATATTCCTCTGAATACTAAAAATCAATATGTGAAAATACAAAAAAAATAATTTGATTTTTCTGAAAAATAAGTTTGACATTTTGATATCTATAGTAGGTAATTCATAAATTCAATTATTCATTAGTTTTGACAAAGTTGTGATATACAACGAAACGTCAACGAGAATAAAATTTTTCATATTTAAAGAAGCCTGTTATTGCTAAAAACATAAAATATATATATATATATATATATATATATATATATATATATATATATATATATATATATATATATATATATATATATATATATATTAATATGCATGTTAGTATCCAGCAATCTCTTTTCATTGAATTAATTTTTTGAAATAATTTTTCAGAGTTAACGAACATAGGGTAAACCTAAGTAGCCTCATTGTATCTACCCATACTTTCAAATATTAGTGGAATGCATGTGTGAGAATTAAACAAACTCGAAATTCTTAAACTAACGGAATGCACCTTAAGTTAGCAGTACACACAGAGAGCCAAGGAGTGGCAACATGAATGAGACAACTATTCATAAACTTAACAATCTAACACATTCAAAACCGAAGTCATCGTTATTCATCTATGTGCTTCAAAATACAACGTTAAATATCTATTTAAATATTGAATAATTACGGCATTGTATGTTTTATTTGATATAGCAACCTACGAGTAAAACAAATGATGATAATATATGAAAGAATGATGAATTACTACGAACTCTGGTTCGGTTTACGTTTATTGCGGCATAATGAAAGAAGTATGAAAAAATGTGGGAGGTAAACAGGTATGGATCATTATTATTTTCTCCTTCACTATTTCTTTTAATTATTTAAAAATCAAAAGATGTCTCGTTCAGTTGAAGCACTATATTCTGTCTGTCAATTATATTTATAACAATTGAAGAGAAGTCCTATTGAAAAATACCGCCAATATTTTGTTAACTTGTTAAATAAAAGGACGACAATTATAACGTTTGATTTGTGTTTTTACGCAATATTTCTATATGAAATAATGGACTGAATTGGACGACCAGAATTGCAAAAACATAGAGACCCACGTAAAGAATGGGAGTTGCTAGTGATCCACAAGTTGGGGAACCTGTATATATGTGCTTGCGGTTACAAAAAGCCAGACAGTTTTTTGATTTGAAATGGCAACTAGATTACTTCATGTAAGAAAAAACTTATTTCAACATGATTTTTGAATTTTTTTATATAACCAAAATTTCATCGTTTATTATTTGGACACTAAACTGCTAGTGAACAAGACAGCTAACGAGCCTATTTGGACATATGGAAAAGAATATTGGGTATGTGGCTGCCTCCAAATAGAGTATACAGATCTTACAAAGAATCCAATCCAAGATCTTTCGACGAATAACAGCAGACGCTCTTTGTTATGAATGCCCAGATATTTGGCCTACCGGGAATTCTGCGTACCAGATATTTGACCTACCGGACATTCAACCCACCAGACATTTGACCTATTTAAAAAAATTATGGTAGTTCAAATGTTCTCAAGTGCCCAGTAGGTCTAATATCAGGTTGGTCTTATATCCGGTAGGTCAAATGCCTGGTAGGTCAAATGTCCGGAAGGTCTAATATCAGGTATACTCACACGTGGATACTAGATTGACTTAGAAATCTGAAATTATTTTACACACTATGAAAAAACAAATGGACAAAATAAGGAGACACTTTAGCTGATAATAGAAATTCGTCAGCCAATGAAATTCACTAGTATCAGCTGACACCAAACTGCTAATGAACAAGTCAGTTATCGAGCCTATCTGGGCATATGGGAAACTTTGAGTAGGTATGTGCATCCAAATAAAATATACAGATCCTACAAAGAATCCAATTCGAGGCATTTCGACCAATTGCAGATGCTTCTTGTTATGTGACTAACCAATACAATTAACGCATACAGATCGTGATATACACTCAACTGATATAAATATCAGTTGAGTGTTTGGTAGTTATTGAGAAGGTTATGGACTTTTTTAACTGATCTATCAAAAGTCATGCTTCATACAGAGCAAGTTCTGAAAGTTCTCAAGGAAACGTCCTCTGACTTTCTAGTTCTTCCACTCGAACATTTTGTTTAGATAAGAATTGCTGGTTTCAAAAATCGTCCAATATATATTTATCTTGTTGCAACTCTATAGGTGAAGTAGACATTTGAACTGTCATTTGATATGCTATCGGCATCAATATGCAAATAGAACATAATACTATAGTACTACAATATTTTTCTTGATTAATCTGTGATCCTATAGTATCTTATAAATACTCCAACGACAAAGCTTTTGAAGAGTATTTTCTTACCCCATATCATTTTGAATTGTCTTCAACTAGTCAAGATCACTCGAAACCAGAAAATAAAACCAATGTGGAATAAAGTTAACGAAGTCCGTTTCCTTCATCGAAATTATTACATGTGAAGAGATAATTTCAAGATCATGAAGTTATTGATTTCGCGATAACCAACAGAACATTCTAAATATGTCTTGTTATTCGAAATTTCTGAATTTATTTCTATTTCCTGAATGTCTCAAATAAAAAACATTAATTTCATACTCTTGCATCATTTAAGTAAATGGTTATCCATCTGGAAAATTTGAAAATAACTGATTTCATCAAAGATAAGTTTTCATGATATTCACATTTCTGAATTCTTTTCAGGGTTTCACCGTTATATCAATTATACGTAGAACTTCAATTGCGGAAATTTCTAGCAGTAAATTGCAATTAACGTGATTAAATGAAAAAAGGTGCCTATTCGATGCAGTGCCAGTCGGTGCTTGTGCAGAAAAATAATTTCACCTAGGTGCATTATTGGGAGTGCAACTGCCGGATTTTATACGGCAGCATTCATTAACCCCAATCGATGTAACATGAATATCCACTTCACAGGTATTTTGAGGTTTAGTCTGGGTTGCATTTCAATTAAAATTCCATTCTTCTCGTATACTCACCTTCTGCACTTTCTTGCACAGAGTATAATTTTTTACATTGCTACAGCAATGTGTTCTCCTGTTATTTCCGAACCAATGAGAATATATATATATATATATATATATATATATATATATATATATATATGTATATAGATATATATATATATATATATATATATATATATATATATATATATATATATATAGATATATATATATATATATATATATATATATATATATATATATATATATATATATATATATATATATATATATATATATATATATATTCTGTATATATAAAGCCTGATTCATCATGAATGAGTTGGAATATTATGGCTATAAATTATTGTAGTCACATATTAATTAATTTTCCCCAATGTCGATTTGGGAATTTATATATTTATAATTTAATGACGTGAATTTTAGCACTTTATATCAGAAGAATAGGTTAACTTAGAATAAGTTAAGATTAAGAATAGAAAGATTAACTTAGGAATCAGGCACTATATCGGTATAAAAAAGTAGATCCGTACAGTATTTCTTATACTATAAAAATTTAAGAAATATTGTTACCTCGGCAGTTCGCTCGGAGAAGGCAGCATTACCAGTTGAGAGTTCACGATAATAAAAAATTATGGAAAACCATCAACAGCTTCAATTTAAAGTAAAAAACGTCATGATATTCCAGTCTCTCACGGAAATGTCCATGATATCAACCGTCATTTTGTTTCGGTGTATTTCTTCATTTTCCTTATGATTGTTGTAAACCTGCATCAGAATATTATCGTACAAATAAATTTAAAGGGAATTTGGAATTCCAGATTAAACTTGCAGAGATTAAACTATGGAAGAGATCTCTAACCACATAAGGTCTCTGAAGTCAAATGCCCTCAAATCGGATGAATTTTGGCTGATAGGATGTTGAAACTTTGTTATCCATATATAATCCCCCATATGTTAATTTTTGTTTCAAGCAGAACGTCTTCCCCAATTCATGGAAGCACGCGATCATTCTTCCTTTGGCAAAATTTCCTAATGCTCAAACTCTGAACGACTTGCGTCTTGTCAGTATATTACCGGCATTGTTAAAGATTTTGGAAAAAGTCTTAATTACTCAAATTTATGACTACGTACTCACCAATAAAATTATTTCAGATGTGCAATCTGGTTGCTGGTCGGGTAGAAAAGGATGTAGTACAACTTCTGCCCTTGTACATATCTTAGATGACATCATAAAGTTTTTGGATCAAGGACTTGCAGTTGCTCTGATCTTATTTGACTTTTCTAAGTCTTTTGATGCAATTGAACTGTTTGTTGTGTGCAAAGCTGCTTTATTTTGGTTTTGATTTTAACTCGGTGAATTTTTTTTTCAATCCTACCTACATAGTCGGACGCAGGTGGCTCAAGTTTATGGATCCTTTCCAGAGACGTTACCTGTAACATCTGGAGCCCCGCAGTGGTCGATATTGGGACCAATTCTGTATTATATATATACAGCTGACCTTTTCAGTGGAGTAAACCATTGTCAATATATCATGCGTTTGCGGATGATTCCCAATTATATTTTCCTCTCCATTCGAAAGTAGTTGAAGAGGCTTCAGTTCATATAAATGAAGACTTAAGTATTATTTGCTTTTTCTGTAAAGAGCGTAATCTTTAGTTGAATCCTTTTAAATGCAATCTACTAGTACTCAGTTCGGATACTGAAATATCGATAGTACATGAGCATATTTCAATTAAAATTGATCATGCGGGCCTAACTCCAAAGAGTACAGCTAAAAATCTTGGAATTAATATGGATAATAAATTGCGCTTTCATGATCATTTGCTACTTATAGCAAAAAAATGCTACATGGCTCTGTAGGCTTTGTATATGCATGTAGGTATCCTGATTTTCAAATTACGTAAAAAACTAGTAGAAATGATGTTTTTGCCAGTACTGCATTATGGTTTGATTGTTATTTATCCTTGTTTGGATCAATGCTCCAAGAATAGAATTCAACGCATTCAAAATTCATGTTGTAGGTTTGTTTTCAGAATACGTAAATACGAAAGAGTATATGCTAGAATCGTTCAACTAGGATGATTTAATCTCTTTTTTTTGTTTTAAGAGGTTGAGTAAGAATAGCTATGCTAAACTTTGCCTCTCACTGTTGTAACACAATTTGTGTATAAAAGTGAATAAAGTCCTTATTATTATTATTATTATTATTATTATTAATAAATACTTAATATTCACTTTTGTAAGGAATCGACCTAATAACACAGGAAAATTATTTCGGAAGATATGTAAGTTGAGAATTTTGTTTTGTGGATATGCCTGATAAATTACAATGCGTATTTCAAAACAGCTCCAATTTAAATTTGCCTTTATGAATGATTAATATATTCATCAACGTTTTTAATTTCAACTTTATTCAAATCAAATGTGTACAAGGCGTGGCGAGTTACGCTTGATAGAGAACTAAATTAAAATGGCTACCTTTTGAGATATGTTTGTTACAATCGAATATGCTCATAATATTAATAAACTTATAAGGCAGAATTTCTCAACTTGAATTAAGGCCGAGTATCAACTTTTATGAATATTTAATGTTACATGTATAAGAATTTCTTCAATATCCTCATGTGAATATTTAAAAATATTCTAATAAAGAGAATATCAACGTTTTCATTTTATACGAAGGAATTTCACAAATTCTGCTGAATTCGGTACTTTTTTGGTTAATCAATCATCAGACCCATTCAATAGCTCATTTCTAAATGAAATAATTTTCTTGACTTCAAGCCTTATGGCTTTCACATTTCCTCACAGGGGAACATTCACTTATCCCAGATATTATATCAGAGGAATTGTGATCTAAAAGAACCCTTTCCAAATTATCACGCCCTTGGCAGCGGTCCCCATCGCAGCGATCTTCACGGTGGCGGTCCTCTTGGTGTTGCCTTCCGTTATTCCCCAGAAAATGCCTGGCAGTCTTTGTGGAGGTAAGTAGCACGGATTTCTAATTCAACAGGAGATGTTTCGGGATTAAACTTCTGGAGCTTAAGATGATTGGAACTCTTGACGACGTTCATTTGCCACTGCCTCTGTACTGGCACTTTAAGTTCTCAATATTTAGAGACTTTATGAGCATTCCTCTCAACTAGGTTGCTTGCATTTGCAAAGGTCGCCTTGGTAAAAGTTGTTCCCCTCTAGCTCCTTTGTCAACCAGAACAAGAACAGGTCTATTGTGGGAAGCTGTTTGTTCAGTCAAGATAGTGCAGTTGTCCAGAATTGATTGAAGAATTAGTTTTAGTAAGGAACCAATTCGTTCTCCAGAAGATGTAATTTCTATGGAAGTTCTTGATGCACAATCTTTGCTAAATCGTCATGTCTCTCTTCGTATTATTAATCTTCCTTTTGGAGCAAACTGTGAGTATTTTGTGATCTCGTACATAACCCTTCACTAATCTCTAATATAACGACAGAATTGAGCACATTCTACATGAAGACATTCCAATTTTATTTTCCCAGAATGTGTTTTCCAGTAGTTTTAGTAACAATATGGAGAGCCTTATTATTTATTCAATCGAAATTAGACTCATTGCACAATAAGACATAGTTATGCTTATTAATAAGTTGTTACAACAATAATACATAGTTATAAACTGAATTATTGAATCTCCCTGAGAAATCAAAAATTACTATGCTGTTCGAATTAATTAGGACAAAGGATAAAAAACAATGTTTTCGTAAAATATTACCTTTTAATGAAGTAAATACGTACAAAATAGCGTACATTCTTCATATTAATATGAAGTATGTCCTCCTTTCGCAGAAATAACTTCTTGAACTCGTCAAGGCATCGATTTCACTAGCGTAGCGCTGATTTTCTTAAATTCGTCATCATGAAACCACACTTATAATCATTTTTTCTTTTGTAGTGCAATCCATTTTTGCCAGTCACTTCTTTAAAATATTCCATAAATTCTCAATTCTATAAATGGGACTGAGATCAGGTGAATTCCCCGGCCAATCGAGTACATTTATTTCATTCTCACGCATAAAGGACTACACTTGTTTGGAATTGTCGAAGTGAGCCAGGTCGTGCTGAAATGTTCCATCAAACATTTTCATGAATCCAGGAGAATACTGGTGCGCAATATTTTCACATATTTCACTGAATTCATCATCCTTGTTATAGGAGCTAATCGTCCAGTACCATTGGTTGTGAAAAACCCCAAAACAATTGTTTCGAAAGAAGTTTGAAAGAAGAACTGTTTGCTGGATGTGATCAGGCCGCGCAATGTTTCCCCATCACTTCGTCTAACAACATTTGCTTTGTACCTTTGAACAAACAAATGTCTCATCTCTAAAAAGCACCTTCTCCCTAGTCGTCCACAGTCCACGCACGGTACTTTTTGGCCCATGCCAAACGTTTCTTCATCATTTTCTTGGTAAGCAGTTGCTTTCTTCTTAGTCTTCTTGCCATACGTCCAACCCCAGCAGTCGTTTTCGCAAAGTTGAGGTGCTCACCTCCACACCAGAAACCATCAAATCGAAGATCAGTGCTTGTCTTTCTCGGATTAATTTACTATTTCTTATCAACAATTTGTCTGTTCTTGGAGTAGATTTGGGTTTGCGGCCAACGTTTTCTTTTTTTGGAGACGATGAACCGAATGTTCAAATGTTTCTAAATTCTCGAAACGCTGGAATTTCCCACACCATCAGCTTCAGCTATATCTCTTACAGTCATTGATGTGTGTTCATTGAGCGTGATGATTTTGGAACGCTTCCTCGGAGTGATATCCATCTTTGGACAAGAAAATACAGCATGTATCAAAATTGAAGCGTCCAACTGTTGCACCGTTAAGATCACAAATGAATTGCTGGCGAGGTAAAACCGGTCCGAATATAAATGATGGTCAACGTCGAACCCTTACGTCACCTCAGGTAGTAGACAATCAAATGTGAGGGTGTTTGGGCCACCCTGATACTCACATACTTACTTCAGTAATTCGAAACGAAAAAAAAAATGTTTGTCCCAATTAATTCGAACAGCATAGTACTTTCCAGGAACTCTTAGTAGTTTCTACAAGTATCTTGCAGATTCAATATTCCCCACTGTGCCCAAAGCAGAAACCATTGTGACCATCGCAACTTATCACAAGATTACAGCCTCCAATGAACCTTGGCTTAGCCTTCCATGAACTCCCCAGAAGTGTCCGACTTCGACGAAGTGAGGTGTCCACGAAGATTGTCTGGTCTCATCAGCTTTACAAATTTGATGTTTTCAACATTATTTCGAAACCTATAAGTTTTTCCTACTGAACTATTATCAGATTTTCCTCCCAAAAGATTCGAAAGAAAGCGAATATTAATAAAAATGTAGATTGAATAAATAAACACTTAATTCAGTTTCATGGAATTATATTGTTGCTAGAAAAATTGTTTTCGATGTTAGACCATTTTCAAAAGTTACTTTAATTACCTAAACCATTGTTAAGCAGAAAGTTGAATTATGTGCAAATAAGCCAAATGCCTTTTATTCAATGTATATCAAACCAAATTCCACCAATAGATCAGCGAATATGCAATCAACTCTTTAAATGAAAACGATACCATGAATTCTTTCGTTGAGAAAATAACTCTTACAATTAAATAATTTTTGCCTTCTCACGCAGTTCTGTTTAATAACAGTAATAACCCTATATAAAGAACATGAATTACAGATATTCAATGATCTTCTTGGCCGTACCTACCTCAACGTTATTCTCGTATATTGAAGTAATCAATGTACTTCATGTTATAACGGCAATTTTCAGGATTGATGATCTAATGAATTTTGAACTGGCACCATAAGAATATGCAAATATCTGGTGATTATTTCGACAAAGTGAGGCATGCGAAGCAAATTTATAAACACATCAAAACCCCAGATCAACAAAAAACGTCATGCATTTTCAGCTACACATCGGAATGTTGGACGACATGAAGAAAAAGAGCAACTGTTCGCATCTACATGAATTAAATATGTAGGTGCCTGTATCCAACCCATAATTCAAACTCACTTTTTTCCCGCATCGATATCGAAAATGGCTATGATTAATTTAACAAGGGCCGGCATAATGGGTGAAATTCTTCCGTACAGACATCGCTCTCTTGGAGGCTAAAATTGGACCTCATTCATTAAGTACTTTTTGTAATTGGAATTTATTTGTTTCAGATTGCTGCATAATTCATTTTCATATTTCACGTATATTGTTCTGGTTTTTATTGAATAGCTCTACAATAAATGGAGCCACTGAAATATTTCTTAAGAAAGCGGAGTGCATTCCACATGTGATAAAAGGAAAGATGGAAAATATGATTTGAAAAATGTCCGAAGAACTCTTTGTTCTGAAGTTTTGAATATTGGCAAGTTTCTTTCAGAATTTTGACAAAGGTAAACTTTGTCGCAAAACTAGTGAAATTATGTTATGGAATTTTTCAATTAACGCAAGATTCAATTGATAAAACAAAGACATATATGTATAATAATAATGTAGTAATATAATATCATTAATTGCAAGGGAATTTTCCTATAGCGGTTGCTTACAAAATCCTAGTGTACACCAAGCAGATCCACTAATTGGGAAATGCAATTACGTTCATTGATTTCAAGAAAGCATATGATTCGGTAGAGAACGAAACCCTTTTTAAAATAATAAAAGAATTTGGGATCGATCGAACGACCCGAAAAATTATATAACAGACACTTACAGGTACAACTTTCGAAGTAAAATTCATGGATGAAGTATCAGATCCCCTCGAAATCAAAAGAAGTGTGCTGCAGGAATAAGGACTTTCTCCAATCGTATTTAGCATTGATTTAGAAAAGATGATTAGGAAATGTAAACCTCATATGGATAGCAAACAAGTGGGTATCAAAAACGAAATTGCAATAAATGTCGAAAGTCTCGATTTTACAGACGGTACCGCTAATTATCACAGAGAACAGAAATGAAGCCATTCTCGCAATAGAAAAACTACATGAAATTGCGCAGAAAACCGGGTTATAAATTTCTTATGATAGGACAAAATACATGGAAAGAGAACCAATAAATATATTTTCTCTAATAACAATACATGTTGAAATTCTGCAAGTTATCCATTTTCATACCTCAGACAAGTCCTCAACAGTCCTGAACAGTCCTCAAGTTCAACCCGAATAGTTAATGAACAGAGAATTACCAAGCTCCAAAAGGCCTACAAGAGACATGGGCATACTCTAATAAAAAATGCATTTAGAGAGTAGGCAAATTGAGTAATCATTACACGATTATTCCAGAAGCAATTCTCTGCGCAGATTGCTTCTGAATATTGTAGTTATTGACGATCATTTAAAAATTATGGACATAGAAAAACAAGAATGAAAATTTCCCAGAAAGATTTATGGGCCAATCAATAGAAACGGCATTTGGATGAAAATACCTCGGAACGAATTCTGTCAAAATTTCGGAATAACGAAAATAAGTCAGACGAAAGAAATCAGAAAACGAAGAGCAAAGTTCTATGCAAATATCTACAGGATGAAACTCATATAATTATAAACAGTAAATGCGGAACGAAGTGCCTAAAGAGGTCCAAAACGATCTACAACAATATAAAAAATTCCAAAGATCGTCGAAGAGTGTCTAAAAGAAGTTTGAAGAGTGTGCAAAAGTTTGGGCAAAAATCAGCGCACCAGAATGAAATAAAATGGACAGAAAACCGGAAAATATATCATTTCGAGAGAATAAAGCGTTTTTGGTAGGCAGCAAAGATGAAGCAATAGCCCAAATATTTGAAAATTCAAGTTCAATCGCTCTCCTCATTGGGAATAATCGTATAATAGTAATTGTAATAATATTTGTATTTATAGTTTCGATATTCGTTATTCTTTATTAATTGTCAATAATGCTTTTACAAGCTATTTTTAATACAAGCTTTTTAATCGAAATATCGAAACAATTGAATAAAACTCTCACTGAGCTGTCTACACAAATGTTGTCAGCGGAAACACAATTATCGAATTTCGAGGATGAATATTTAATGCTATTCGAAAACATCGAACTTGTTGCAAATACCATACAACACAATTTCATGCTATTATAGAAATCATCAGTGGTATGCATCCAAATAATCAAGTTTCGGTATTGTTTGAAAACGCACCAAGGCCCTTTCAAAATACAGAAAACATTTGGTGAACTACTCAAGTAAGTTCCCTCTATCGATGAAACAAGATAAACTCTCTCGAATGTGGTAGGTTTGTAAAAGGTCAGAGTTTCAAGATAGAGCGATAAGAGTTGACCAGAATAGAGTTTACCTCTATTTCACTGTGTTTGTAGAAATTAACAATCGACATGTTTCGATAATGATAAGACTACTATCATCATTATCAAACGATTATAATTATTTTATTGGTAGCCTCATTTCATTGAGGAGAATCGAATGAAATATGAAAGAGCTCACACTATAACGTGAAGATTTGGGTATATTACAAAATGAGAAAATCATAATGAATTAATCTTGGTCAATCTGTGGAAAAGCTGTTGGTTACTCAGCGATGCCACTAATTAGGTACACAATGTCGAGTATCTTACATTCCCTCCATATTTTCCCCCTATGCGGGCTTCAATCCACAGAAACTATTTTATTTTCTCATAAATTAATGAAACTATAATAAAATAATATAAAACGGAAGGTCTGGTAAAATATCCATTAGTTTTTGGATCAAGCAAACGTTCATTCTGATAAAAATGTATTATAAGTTATTGATCGATTGGGCCGATACTTGAAAATCTAAATACATAATTTAAATAAGTAGTTTTGGATTTTCACTATAATTAAGTTAAACATAACAATATTGTTTCGCCAACACAGTGGCTTCATCAGATGTAGATGATAAACTGCCAGTATTCTAAGTTTTCTAGTTTTGTTTTTTGTAACACCGTACAAATAAGAGCAATTTTCAATGAATTTATCAATAAAAACCATAATAAAAAAGTAATATAATTCACATGAAGTAAAAATAAATTTACCACGGATAAATATGAATAAAATGTAAATGCAGATTGAAAAGAATGAAATATAAAATAAAAATATTCAGAAGTCAGTGAAATCAAAAAATGTCAGTGTTTGTCTTGTTGGATACCTTCCACATTCTGTTGGACTGTTGATAGATTTTACCTGAAGGAACTAGAAAAGCAGTTTCTACCATAATACTGTGCACTCGCATTTTTATTTTTCCAAATAGAAGTCCCCATATTTTTCAACAGAAACAATTATCATGTATTCTGAAGTGTTGTTGATTTCGAAATATTCTATTCATTTAATTGTTCTAGTTTTGTATGCTTTTTTCTAGTTTTATTCTACAAAAACAAACAAACTTATGACAGTCACCTACGGAATTAATATGATGGTTTATTCTTCTCTGGTTGTCTATAACTCCAGTAAAGTGTCTTGAAAGAAAACTCTCGAATATGTAACAATATCCTTATTTGACTTTATATTGATTTCTATGAGAAAAATAGATAGTTTTCAGCTTGTATCTTATATATTCTTCAATTTGTTAGTGAATCGTTTTTCGTGAAAAATTATAGTTCTTGTCACATATATTTATTCTAGGTGGTTTGAATAAACTGGAAATTTTTCGGATAGTTTTTCATCAAAATATCTCTTTTCCCTATTTATCGAATTGTTTTCTGCATTCTTCAACACATAATAAAATAGCAATTATATTCACTGAGAGGGAAAATTTAAACAGAAGTAAAGAATATCGGCATATCCCGCATTTGGCAAGAGTCATTGACACGTGTTTCGATCTTATTGCCTATAAGTTATATATTCAATATATAAGCTATATATTCAATAAGTATCGAACATTATTCATATTCTGTTCAAATTCTCGACTCAAAGCATCCATAAAAGATATATAGTCGCCTCAAGGGCGAAGTAGTTTGCTCAAATCTCCCAATCCGCAGAGTTCTAACGTAGTATCCTGAAATGTGTTTCCTTTAAAGGAATCTCAATTTTACTTGTTTTTTCAATTTCGGGATATGCCTTTATTGATGATATTCACTTCTGTATATATATATAAACTATATACCAACAACATACATATTCTGCTATATATATATATATATATATATATATATATATATATATATATAGATATTAAAGACTTTTTTTGTCTGTATCCAGTAAGTAGCTATATATGTTACACAAGTTTGTATGTCACTTTTTCTATATTAACTGACTATTTTTCTATATATATATCTATTTATAGTATTCTCACGACGATGTACAAATCTTAAAAACTTAACGTAACTACCACAAAACACTTATACATGATTTGATAAAAATAAGAAAAAAAAATAAGAATACTATAGACAGAAAAAATGACACACAAAACTTGAGTAACATATAAAGTTACTTAGTGGATACAAGGCAGGAACACAAACACAACAGAAAACAAGTGGAAAAAGGAGAGGAAAAGAAACAACTGGCATCAAATAATACGAAACATAATATAGATATTGAACTTCAATAATATATTAAATTTGAGATTAGAAATTGATTGTGAATATGGATGAATTCAGCGAAATATGTGTTGTTGTTAATTAATAGTTTAATGATTGTAACCTCAACCCTCATGTAAGTAAAGAGTGTAATTGTATTGTAGATGTTAGTAAAGGTTGTTTATATATTTTATATTCCTGATGAAGCACTGAAGCATATTTTGAAAACTTCCAAATATTGATCTGTGAAATATAAATAATAATCATTATTATCAAAATTATTCTCAACACTTTTTATTGATTTGATATTAGTGAATTTTCCTAATGGATATTTTTATCATTCATAATAAAACAATATTTAGAATTTTCTCAAATTTAATATAAAATACGCATGACGACGTTTCGAAGTACTACTTCTTTATCAAATGCTGGATTAATACTATGTGTAATTTTTCAAAGTCAATACTTATAGCTATTTCCACAGAACATACCATGTATGTTTTATGGCTAACTTGGAATGAGGACCATAGAATATACTGATATTTAACAAAAGGATCGTATACCAGGAGATGAACATAGAAAATCAATTTCTTAAGTCAGGTATTCCAACTAAATGTAGGAAAGATACAAATATACAACTGAGATTTCTAAGAACAAATAAAGGAAATTCAAAATTTTTTTTTAACATAAAAAATAAAATCGAATGTAAATTAACTAAAACTTAGGTAATCAATCTGATCTGCTAACTGAAATATTCTTATTGAACATATTAAGTAGAGGGCTAGTGTTAACCTCTAACTGGCTATTGAGTGAGAGTCCCGAATTTTTGAATTAATTAATATGTAATGATTCTAGAAAATTTAGCTTGGAACCTTTATTCTCTCTATTTAATATTTCAAACTCTGAACTAAATATATGAATTTCTTCTAATAAATGGTTAGCATAATGGAAATCTGTTTTCTGTTTCTCAAAACTACGTTTATGTTTCTATAATCTAATTTGGAAATTTCTGAAAGTTCTTCCTATATAAAATTTTTCACAACTGCCAATTTTCTATGTTCATCTCCAGGTATACGATCCTTTTGTTAAAAGTCCAAGTTAGCAATAGAACATACCTGGTATGTTCTGTGGAAATAGATTACAGTATTGACTTTGTAAAATTACACCTAGTATTAATCCAGAATTTGATAAAGATATAGTAGTTCGAAACGTCGTCATGCGTATTTTATATTAAATTTGAGAAAATTCTAAATTCTAAAAATTGTTTTATTATGGATATTAATTTTCTCCAAGTATCGGCCTCATCAATTATCAATTTTTATCATTACCCAAAATAAACAATTGAAATTTAAAAATTTCAACAATTAATTGAATCCGATCGTAGTGTTAGGAGGTAGCAATAACCTCCGCAATAACAATAGTATTCTAAAACAAAAAAACCGAATTGCACTAAAGACTGATCATTATTTGTGAAATACTGACGAGTACTCTACAGTGCGGAAACACTTAAATCTAATGCACCGATGTACTGTAATTTCACCAACTTTCAGTGAAAACAAGAGAAGTCTCTTCAATATAACAACTTCCCAAACAAGGAATATCATAGATGTCTGATTGTTTTATAGAAAAGAATCGGAAAAACGCATTATCCATGTTTAGCAAACATCACTATTGCCTATTCTTCGTACCATTTAAATAGATGGCAATAATACGAAAACGTAAATAGTTCCTGGGAGGTCAACGTAACGCTTTTACAAACCATTTACGAGAATTTCTGAGAACTCTGATGGTTCATTTGAAGAAATCCTTGCTATGTACAGCAATTACGATTCTCAAATAACGTATGTTTTTAACAAAGGAAATATATATGTATATATGGATCATTCCCAAGAAATATTTGTTCTCATTTGGCGTTATAAATTCAGCACCAACAATGTTTGAAATTCATTTCATCTTTCATTTATAAAAAATGACTAAATGACTATTTTATTCATAATTCAATGTATGAATTATAAAAGCAATGGTTTTTATTCACAGTTATCTTCTATGAATTAGGATGAATCTCAATAAACTTCTGTGAGTTTTGCTTTTTTGTGCGAGTTTTTTTATAATAATAATAATACAACTTCATTGAATGGCAACTCTCCGGATTGGGAGATTTGGAAAACTACTTCGCTTGTGAGGCGATTATTTATCCATCAAAGACGCTTTAAGTCGAGGAATTGATCAATATATGAATAATGTTTGATACTGGGGAAAATTTGAACAAGAGTGAACATTTTTCGTATATCCTGCAATTGGTAGCAGCCGTTGACACGTGTTTCAAGCTTATTGGCTCTCCCCAGAACGACCTTGCCAAATTCAAGTTCTACGAACCTGGAGATGGAAAAGCAAGGAAACGAAAAAACAGACATTCCTCCAAAGGAAGCCGTTCTGAGGACTGCCAATAAGCTCGAAATATATGTCAACCAATTGAAGGATATGCTATCAATGTTTACTTTTATTTAAATTTTCCCCGGCATTATGTATCGTCAATACATAATTTCACAACAAACAGAATATTATACAAAACAATAAACATTTCTACAACAAATTTGACTAACACAATAGAGAAACAATATAGAATTGAAATGTCGCTCATGTAGAGCGATATTACGAGTATAATTGAGATATCGAATCAAAATACAAAAAGATAATTGATATTTATAACCAAACCCCTTATAAAGGTAATTTGTAATTGGTGTGTCAAACACTGGATGCTAAGATATATTCAGTCGATATGTCAAAAACATACATCTGATCATATTTGCCAATATTGTTCAGAGTTTAGAGCTGTCTTTCGTTTAATTTCGTACAAAAAACATGAAATAATGTATAGGAATAGCGGGAATAACAGTACTACTAAAGGAGATGATGATTTTGTTTTTGTGAACAAAGCTGTAATCAAACATATCAATCAAAAATGGAGTTAGAATTACTTTCCTTGACGATGAAATCAGAGAGGAAATAGATAGTTCCTTGAACGCTATCCAAATATATAAATGTGTTCATAGAATATAGATTATGAATATAGAATGCAATACAAGTTTGTGCTAATCAGGACCTGTAGATATAATGTTTTCTTTAGCAGAATTAGTTCATTTTCCAAATTGATTATAAATGTCCGATAGTAATATATCTAATATCCAAAATTAATGTAAAAAAGTAGTTAAATATGACAAATATTCATCTGAGGTTGGCTGTACTGAATTCTTCTTCTGTTAGTAAAACAATTTCAATCTATAATTAACAATAATATTTATGTAGCATTAGCTTTTACAAAATCATATATACATTTAGGTTCAAAATATATTAACAATTACATGTTTAAAACGAACTTAGCTCATTTAATTAGATAAGTTTGCAATTTTCATAACTCTATATAAGAACAATTTGTTTTTAACTTTAAATATAAACGATATTGTCATGTTTCGAATAAATTATATTGAAATCGAAAACCTACTTTGTTTTATTTGAATTATGTATTTAGATTTTCATCAAGTATGAGCCCAATCAATTAATGATATATATTACATTTCAAAATTGTTCGCATAGCTCTATTCTGTAACGTTCGTAACTGTTGAGGTTTTTCTTTACTCAATCCCAGTACCAGAGTGGAACAATATTCAAAGTGTGTCATTATTATTGACTTAAAGAGCAATAACTTCATATATATCGTCATTTTTTCTAATTCGTTTGAGAAAGTTTATTATCTTGGAGATTTTAGATGATATGAAGTCGACATGATCATTGAAACTCAATTTCTCATCAAACATCACGCCTAAGTTACACCAAGTTTCACCCTTTCAATGTTCTGGTTTTCAATATTAATACATATATTTTCGTTAGTATTTAGTTTAAGAATTTTACTTGTACCAAGATCTATAAATTTAGACTTTGTTACATTCAGCGATAAAATGTCATCGCTTAGCCATTCATTTATTGCTGCTAAGTCTCTAGTCATCCATTCTGTCATAGTCTGGATATTTTTACCACTAACATAAATCATTGTATCATCTACGAACAATCGTATGGAGCATTTTCTACATGCAAAACAATATCATTGGTGTATAAGGAGAATATTAGTGGACCTAAGACCGTACCCTTAGGTACGCCAAAATCAACTCCTTTGCTGTCCGAAAGAACACCATTGAACTTAACTTTTCGAAATTGCGAATGTAAATGAGAATTGAACCATTTCATTATTCATTCTTACAATTACAGTTCTCAGTATACAAAAAATGAATCTGTTGAAGTTTAGCTATACAGTTTTTGTTCGTGAAAATTATTCAATATTTAATAATTATATATTTTTTTACGAATTTTACTTGAGAATCACATCAGATTTTTTTTCTATAATTACATAACCTTATACATATCTAATTATATTCAAATATTAGTGTATCGTAAAAATATTTCACGTAAAAATTATTGAAATACTTATTACTAACGGAATATTCTATATTCCGTATTTTGAATTATATTACTAATGTTTTATATTTTTATTATTTCAGAATATGTAGTTTCCTTATTCGGATATCGTCCCAAACAGTTAAATAACCGATTTTAATTTCATAGCCTTTAATCTAATTTTTTCTAATTTTTTACGTGTACCGAATATTGGAATTTTTTTCATTCTGATGAATAGTGATTTTAATAGTCAAGTCTTCCTTGATTAAAAAATTGATCGAAATCGTTTTCACAGCCAACTTTTCTCCGTAGACATATTGATTACATTCAAGATCTTTGTTATAATGATGATTATACAAGAAGAATTTTCGTTCAGGTATTATCAGAATAATTATTGTCGATAATTTTGCTGCATAATGGAAAAGTCATCAGCGATCGCATAAGATGTTCAACGAGACATGGTAGATATACTCGGTTTAATGAACAAGGCCAAGAACAAAATAGAAGTGTTGAGCTGTCTTCGCGTAACAATTTCAGTTTAATGAAGTTCATATCTTAACAGCTCGATGGAGTGACTAACTAGTTTAATTAAAATCAATTAAACTGAACTAAATGAAAACGATAATGGTCACTGCAGATGTAATGATACAGGTCGAAACGCATGACCTTAAACCCTGTTCTTCAAACTTAATACGATACTCTTATTTAACACGTTTTATGGTGACATTATGT
Organism: Henosepilachna vigintioctopunctata; assembly: GCA_030704895.1. Lineage (NCBI taxonomy): Eukaryota > Metazoa > Arthropoda > Insecta > Coleoptera > Coccinellidae > Henosepilachna > Henosepilachna vigintioctopunctata. Next base: position 3,952,186 of record JARQZJ010000066.1, read on the forward strand.
GGGTATTTATTCCGTAGCGTATTATTACTCATTACGTACAGCAAGTTGTTTATTTATTGGACACAGAGTTATGCGTATTTTTCGGTATTTCATATTTCTAATATACAGTTTTTTAAAATATATTATAAAAAAATGAATTGGAAAATGTGTTGGTAAGCACATAACTCAACAACGCCTGCACCAATTTTGCCAATTCTTTTTTTAAAATGTTTGTTGAAGTCCAAGGGTGGTTTTTAAGTCGGGAAAAATTCGAATAATTGCCGGGAAAGCCCTAAAAACAGCCCATTTCATTTTCCCAAAAAAACGTATTCTAACTAAAATGTAGAGTCAACGGCTGGACCAATTCCACTATTTTTTTGTTGTTATGTTTGTTATTGCCAGGAAAAAAATTTGAAAAATTGCGTATAAAATTAGAAAATTAAAAAATTTTACTTAATTAATTAATGATATAAGTGAGAAATAATTATTAATTCTAAAAGCAGAGAAATATAAGAAAAAAGAATATAGAGAAATATAAAACAAAATAAAAGAGAGGATGTAAAAAAACTGAATATCTTATCACACATTTCGTTTAGTTCTGAGCTGCCACGACTAATATCAATACTTCAATTTAATATGAAATTTTGGTAGGTTTGAATAGACTTATACACGTTACTAACATAGCACGTTATATATTTGATTATAAAGAAGAAGAGATAGTTTTCTTTAATTTACAGTTGAAATTTCGTTTTCAAAAATGATAGCTATTAGATGTACAACCTCAGTCGCAGAACTCGTAATGCAGCAAGTCAAAGATATAAAAGAGTAAGTCAAAACTGACGAGCAACGCGAAGCTCGGAATGAAAATGAATGGAATCGATGGAATCAAAATTAAAAATATAAAAAGGTAGCGTTTAACTCAGTTTAGCGTCAATTCAAATAGACGCTATCGGTACAGCCACTAGAACCACTTTATTCATTGGTTTCCGGGAATGAACTAAATTCTGAACATTTTTTGACTTATATCCAGCAAATAGCTCATATAAATGATGATGAAATATATGGGATAAGTACATGATACGAAATTAGGAACATGCCGTTCAACTATAGAAAGGACAGGTTAATAACTTTCAATACATCATTAATAATTCTATTAATATGGAATTTTTTTGATAATCCGACTGATTTGAAATAACAGGAAGTATTGCAAACCCATAGTAAGTGAGCGACTCTGGCTCTACATGGGATAAATATTGAAAACAAGATAGTGTAGCACAAATAGTAGTCCGGCTTTTTGAAAAATATTTAGCGGAAAATAAATGGGCGTACAAAGTTCACCGGGTCAGCTGGTATAAAATATATTAGAAATATGTTATTAGTCACTTGAAATATTATTATGTCTGAGTTTCATCTCGAATCACCTATCTGCCGTGATTCCAAACGTCATCTTGAAATTTTCTCAGGAGTATGAGCATATATTCCTTAGTTATTTACTTTTTTCCTCACATTCCTTAATTCTGGTTTCGCATTTCTGAATGTTTATCATTTTATGTATGGTAGTATGTAAAGAATGAGGGTGCACGATACTGAGTGACCTTGATCTTGAAAGGTGGTTGACCTTGAGGGCATGGTGGGGGTAATGGGTGGAGTCGACCTTAAATCAGTGGTGAGTAGTGGGTGATTATGAGGACAATGTGTATTCTATTCTCAAGGCCGTACCTGACCAATCGAAATCAATACCCAAGGTCAATCCCACCCATTACCCCCTACCACTAACTCCACTCATCACTCCCCACTACTCACCACTGATTCAAGGTCGACTTCACCCTTTACCCACCACCACGCACCCAAGGTCAACCGCCTTTCGAGGTCAAGGTCAATTGGTAACGTGCAACCTTTTATTTACCTACTTATGGTTGTTTTGTGATAGCTCGTTTTTGATACCTCCACTCCATCGAAATCTATTATAAGGAACTTTTGTATGCATATTACCATTAGCATTTTATAACGTACTCCCCTATAAATTGTTGGTGATCGCACCCGCTAGTTCTGAAATTTGGGAGACGTATATGAATTCACCTGATTCATGTACAATATAGACAGTGAAACTAGATAATTCTATTTAAAATTTTCATTTAATATCTTTCTGATTCAAGATTACAAACAAACTCAGTTTGAAAATATCCCTTATTTTGAATCTCGTTTTCTCTGCTTGTTCAGAACGCCTATAAGATGGAATCCGAATCCTGAAAGTCACTCGAAATTGGGTGGAACCTCAAGTTGAATCTCTATTTCAAGTCCGTGAGATATGCTGAAGCCCTAATTTGAAAATCCAGGGGATATAGCGCAGCCTCAAACTGAAACTCTCGTTTCAACTCCACCACCACCCATCTCACCCCAAATTGGATCTCCATTTCAACTCCAGGAAATATGCAAAAGCCCTATTTGAAAATCCAGGGGATATAGCGCAGTCTAAAACTGAAACTCTCGTTTCAACTCCACGAACACCCACCCCACCTCAAATTGGATCTCTATTTCAACTCCAGGAGATATGCTGAAGGTCTATTTGAAAATCCAGGGGATATAGCGAAACCTCAAATTGAAACTCTCGTTTCAATTCCAGGGGATATAGCTAAAATATATTCCATAAAAATCAGTTAATGAAATTCTTTCTGATCTATTGCGTAGACTTATCTACCATTTTGTCCACAACAGTTAACTCTTTGAATCAAAAAACTCGAAAGATAAGGAAACTAGTTCCTGTAGGAAAAAAAAATACAAATTTGTATCATTTTTTTGATTTATATGTAAATCAAAAATGTATAATTGATTTGTATCAATTATACTTATTAAAAAAGATTCAATAAGTAACAAATAAGTAATGAAGGAAGGATGGAATAGTTGGAAAAGACTGTTCTTACGAGATTGGAGACCATTTTGAGATTTCAATCAAAATTTAAAATGTTATCTAAGGTTCATCAGTTCTATTGAATAGAAAAATAATCGATGAAATGATCAATAATTCGAAACACTTACAAGCGCACTCAAAATTTATAAAGATAAAAGATATTATATTTAAGAACCAGAAAAAAAACTTTATCAGGCGCAATACTCGATACGAGAATCCAATATCGGAATGAACGAATTTATAACCGGAATATCATGCAAACTTCTTACATCGGTGCATTTTGAACTACGATTAATGCATGCGATGTGGTCCCAACAATTAACTCTTCAACCAGTGTAAGGTCATTTAAAACGTTGCAATCTCTATTGTAAATGCATGTATGTTTATATGCCAACCTGAGATTATATTCTTGACCATCGAAATGTTTTGTGTTACACATTTTATTGTTTGTAGAGCCCTGAAGACAACAACAATTATAACAATAATAATAATATGATCAGAAAATTGCTTATGGTGTTTATAACCACCATCCAAAAAGCGCAATTGAAACGAATACTTTAGAAAGACATGAGGGCGCAGAGGATTGGCAGACATCGGTACTTGTTGGATCAGCAAATAAGGAATCTACAACACTATTTCCACAGGAAGTCTGTTGACTCACATCTGCATAAAGTGATCAGCCAAATTAATAACTCCACTCCTCTGGAACTGAGTGAAGTCCAGGTTACAAGTTATAATAAATCTAACAATGAGAAATTACAGAGTTGGAGAGCAAAACCCTTGCATGGGAGGAACATTAATGAAGTAACGAAGAAAAGAGTCGACAAAGAAGCGTCGAACTACTGGTTGGTCTCAGGCAGAATATTTCCTGAAACTGAGGTCACACCAGCTATCCAATATCTGGTTATTTCAACCCGTAATTACGTGAAACCGTAGTTGAATACGCTACAGTGAGTGTTGGCAGATGCTGATACGGATGCCATCAGAGACAATTTAATATATATAACAGGAGAATGTCAAATATTCGCACCAATGGAAAACACGGAGAAACATGACGCAGTACCAAAGAGTGTACACCAAGATCTACCATCAAAATTACAACTTCTACAGAAGTAAAAGGTGCTGTACTAAAGGGTATTTTTTTTTAGAGGTATAGAACTTTAAAGTGCAATAGAACAACGTTGGATCAATCGATTGACAAGACTTTTTTTCATTCGAAAAATAATCTTGTGGCATTACATTTTAAACATGATTTGACCGCCACGGCTGGCTCGGATGTAGTCCAATCTGGGCGTCCAACTTTCGATGACTTTTTCCAATATTTGTGGCCGTATGTTGGCAACAACTCGGCGAATATTGTCTTCCAAATGGTCAAGCGTTTACGGCTTATCCGCATAGACCAATTACATTACATAGCCCCACAAAAATTAGTCTAGCGGTGTTGAATCACAAGAACTTGGAGGCCAATTCACAGGTCCAAAACGTGAAATTAGGCGGTCACCAAACGTGTCTTTCAATGAATCGATTGTGGCACGAGCTGATTGACATGTTGCGCCGTCTTGTTGAAACCACAGCTCCTGGACATCATGTTTGTTCAATTAGGGAATGGAAAAGTTAGTAATCATGGCTCTATATCGATCACCATTGACTGTAACGTTCTGGCCATCATCGTTTTTGAAGAAGTACGGACCAATGATTCCACCAGCCCACAAGGCGCAACAAACAGTCAGTTTTTCCGGATGTAACGGTGTTTTGACATACACTTGAGGATTATCTTCACTACAAATCCGGCAGTTTTGTTTGTTGACGTAGCCATTCAACCAAAAGTGCGCTTTATCGCTAATCAAAATTCGCTTATGAAAATCGGGAAGAACGGCAATCTCGTTTTGGGCCCATTCGACGAATCTACGCCTTGCAGTACAAGGTTGCAACAGTAATGCCAACTTAAAGTTCTATACCTCTTAAAAAACACCCGTTATAAATGCATGCTGGAGTCAAGTTTGGAAAATGATCAGTTTAGACTCAACTGGGACCGCACTATCTTGACTCATCAAAAAGTTCCCCACAATAGGCCCTAACCTGGTCCTGGTTGACAGAAGAGGGACTTATATATAAATCCAAAATGCTAATAGCTTGGTTGATCTCTGATTCCAGAGTGAAATTAATTGAAGGATAGATAGAATTGAAAAATTTCAAAAATGAAGTTAATTTCTATCTGTACCTGTCCATATACAAAATTTATCGTCAACATATATTCTCCAGAAAAATACATTCTTAGTTAAACTATTGCCAGAACTGAATAAAGTGTTTTTGAAATGCTTGATCAAAATCTCGCTATGTAACGGAGATAACGGAGAACCCATAGGTAAATCGTCTTTGTTGATAGATCTTTGAATTAAATTTATAGATAGAATGAATAGGTCTTTGTTGATAGAATTTGAAATAACTTTGTTTGATGCATAAATTTTCGGCTAACATTTTCACTAACTTTAATTTATTGTTTTTAACATGCTTCACCAAAAGAAAAGCGAAACCTCCGTGTCATTTATATTATTGAATCTATATGAAACTGAGTTTCCCTGAAAGTTTCCCAGAATTTCTATAATTTGTACATTAGATCAAATCTGGAGGTAATCCGTTAAGATACTTGAAACCTTGGCTTAACCAGGATTTATTCATTAGTTGTATTAAACGTATTTAGATAAAAATTGTTTCTATAGCGCGTGTCATGATAAGGCACATCACTATTAAACTGTAGTTTTTCGTTCAAATACAAGGGCAGTATATTATTTTTAATGAATCGAATCTAATGTTTCATAAATAATGCGTTGATTTACATTCATTAGTATACAACCATCAAGAAATTTTTTGACAGAGGTTCGTTTATTACATTTAAGAACTGAGATTGAATTCTCCCTTAACTCTTGGTGAAACATAATTGAATATTAAATTAAATTAAACTCTTGGCTTAATGTTTCACGATTTATTTAACAATATGATTAGTCACATGTTTCGAGCGTTAGCCTTTTGGTTTAGTCTTGAAAATTAGCTAACGCTCGAAACATGTTGACTATTCATATTGTTAAATAAATCGTGAAACATTAAGCCAAGAGTTTAATTTAATTTAACATTTAAGAACAATTATTAGGTCCCTACATCGAATTTTCTGTAAGCGTTCAATAGAATTTTTTTGTAAATTAAACAACAGTGAGACCCAATATTCCATATGAGGCATTAAAATAGTCTTAAAATGCAATAGCCTAGTATTCATATCTAATTTGTAACTAAGTCTACGTAAATAACCAACTTTTTTGACATTATATTGGCGATATATTCAGCATGGTTTGAAGTTCAGGTATTCATCTATCATTGTACCCAAGTATTTCATTTCACAAGTACATTCTAATGAGTTACTTTTAAGTTTTAGTTCTAAGTTTTTGATATCAGTGTTACCCAATTAATATTTTCTTCCTATCAAAATGTATCTTGATTTTTTATATTTATTTTCAGATTATTGTCACTGAGCCGAATATGAAGTCTGTTTAGATCCAGAATATTTTGCATGAATATTGTGTCAATATTCATGCAAAATATTCTGTCAATAAAAATATAAATTATGGTATCGTCCGCAAATAATGCTTCATTAATGTAAAGTGAGATTTCTCAATTCTTAATATATTAACAATATTGTTGATATATATGTAATGAATGGGGGCGACCCCAGGACCGTTCCTTGAGGTACACCGTCTTTATTTTCAATTTCTGACGACAAAGTATTACCGAATTTGACTTTCTGATACCCATCACATAAATATCACGCAAACCACTCATGAAAATTGTCCCTCAAATCTATTTCTTTCAGCTTATCTAAACGAAATTGCCTATCTATAGTTTCAAATGCCCTTTGAGAGTCAGAAAAACAATTGGAACTAGTTTACCTTTATCAATTTCATTTCTCCATTTATTACTTATACATAAGATACTACTCTCACATGAACGTCTAAGGCAAAAACCAGAAAAACCAAAAATCAGCTCGTGCCACAATCTTTATTGAAAGACACGTTTGGTGGCCGCTCAATTTCACGTTTTCGACCTATGAATTGGCCTCCAAGATATTGTGATTTAACACCGCTAGACTACTTTCTGTGGGGCTATGTGAAGTCATTGGTCTACGCGGATAAGCCACGAACGCTTGACCATTTGGAAGACAATATTCGCCGAGTTATTGTTGATATACGACCACAAATGTTGGAAAAAGTCATCGAAAATTGGACGTCAGATTGGACTACATCCGAGCCAGCCGTAGCGGTTAAATCATACTTAAAATGTTATGCCGCAAGATTTCCTTCCGAATCAAAAAAAATTCTTGTCAATCGAATGATCCATCGTTGTTTTATTGCAATTTAAAGTTCTATACCTCTAAAAAACACACCCTTTATATATATGGTTATCGTACTCAGCGCGCTATGTGGATAACAAATATGTAGAGTATACTCGAAAATTTTTGCGACAAAATTTTCACGACTAAATCAAGAGAATATCATAGTAGAGCTGGTTATGTTAACATAAACAATGTCATGCCTGTATTATCCTTCGAGGGATAATTGTTAGAGAATATCAAAATCGATGCTCACACTTGATGGGAACACAAGACAGTATGCTGTTTCGTTCTACAAGAAACTCATAAGTTGTGCTGAGTCCAACAAGTCTCAGCACTCTTATGACTGAGAGGATGGAAGTAAATAGTAATGCATTATGAATAATAATATTAATATCGAAATATTTCAAAAAAACTCTTGAGGATTTTCCTGCCCAGAATGTTTTCGACCAAATCACAAACCATTAACTTTCTAGAGTGAATATTTAGTGAATGTCGGAGAACATCGAACGCGTTGGAAATACTAGCATGTAATCAAACAATCAAGTATCCATGGTTTTTCTGAGCGCATCAAGGCTTCGTTTCGTCAAAATGCGTGATGAAGTCAGTGATATACTCACGTGAGCTCCCTCTATAGAAGAAAGAAGATAAATTTTCTCGTGTATGGTAAAGTATGTTCGTGACAAGATTCAACGTGAACAGCGACCTGGTGAATCAACAATTCGTGCTGTTATCACCAAATTTCGCACCAAGTTCACTTTGTTGGACATTAAACCATTGTCTCGCATGCGTACAGTTCGTACTGAAGATAATATTGCAGCGTACAGTGTTAATGAGGATCGTGAAATGTCGATTCGTCGCCGTTCTCAGCAATTGGTCATGTGTTACTCAACCACATGGAAAACATTACGTGTTGATTTGGGTTTGAAAGCCTATAAAATGCAACTTCTGCAAGAATTGAAGCCGAATGACCTACCACGTCTAATTTTCGGTGAATGGGCCTTAGAACAGCTTAATGAAAATCCGCTGTCTCATCGAGAAATTCTGTTCAGCGATGAGGCTCATTTCTGGCTTAACGACAACGTAAATAAACAAAACTGTCGCATCTGGAGTGATGAGCAGCCACATGCCATACAAGAATTACCGATGCATCCCGAAAAAACGACAGTTTGGTGTGGTTTATGGGCTGGTGGCATCATCGGTCCATTTTTCTTCGACCGATATCGAGCTATGATAGGCAACTTTTTTTGTCCTAGCTGGCAGAGTTGAACTTTGTTTACATGTAGTTTCATCAGGACGGTGCCACATGGCACACAGTTCGTGAAACAATGGACATGTTGAAGGATAAATTTGGTGAGCAGCTTACCTCTGTCCCTGTGAATTGGCCGCCAAGATCATGCGATTTGACGCCTCTGGATTATTTCTTGTGGGGTTATGTAAAGTCGTTAGTGTATGTGAATAAGCCGAACACGATTGAAGCCTTACAGGATAACATAACATGTGTAATTCGTGGGATACAGGCCAAAATGCACGAAAAAATGACGCAAAATTGTACCTTCCGAATGGATTATTTGATACTGAGCCGCGGACAATATTAACATGAAGTTATCTTCAAAATATCAATGGCAAAGGCCTAGTTATCAATTTCAATAGAAATTTCGAATATATGATGCAAATACAGTGTTTTATTCGATTTGAAAGAAACTACGCTCAAAAAATCACCCCTTATGTATATATATATTATTTCCAAAGTTTTTAGCAATAACAGGCTTTTTTTGATATGAAAAACTTTATTTTTGTTGACGTTTCGTTGTTATATTACAACTTTGTCAAAACTGAAAAAAAATATCTTAAAATCGAAATGAAATATTTTAAACAGGCAATAAATCAATTTGAATATATATATATAGTATAATAAACCCTTATAATAATTATATATAAATATATACTATAGATATATAATATATATATATATATATATATATATATATATATATATATATATATATATATATATATATATATATATATATGTACAAGATCTATATTGTATTTTGTTGTTTCATTAGGATGAATATATAATATATATATATATATGTAAATTATATTTTTATGATATATAGATATCATTTTTGAATATCTGATAGAAATATCTATATAGAAATTTTGGAATCCCACAATTTGGAATGTGTATTTATCAATCAATGGACATGGAGAATCGTATTTGATACTTATTTATAGTCAAATGTTTCTCAGCTGTACTTCATTCATTTTTGAATGCATATTAATGTTTGAGAAATCGGACAGACAATTTCAATAACTCAAAAACAGATCTAGAAAAGTGAAACTAGTCGTACAATTTTTTTCTCTAACTCACCTACCCTAATTCACTTTCTCCAGCTCAAAATTGGTAAACAAATATGAGAAACATGATTTATGCTTCTATCGTTGTTTTCTCGTTAGTTAAAGAGTGAAGTAAATTACGTTATCCAACGAATATGGTAAAGTAATTTGAAAATATTGCATATACATATCCTCAGAGCATTTCTATAATATAAATAATTCCTATAGTGTTTCACTAATGAAAAAGAAGAAACTTGAAGTGTTTGCAAAAAATCTTCTAATCCTGGGTTTTGCTAGAATCCTGAAGTACAGAAATGTAATATCACTTTATGCAACACGGGCTTATTGGGATATTCTGATAAAACTGATAAATCTCTTCCAAGAATTTGATTTCATATCGAAAAATTATGCACTGATAAAATAATTAGCGAAGATGCATAATCCTTTTTGCATTTTTGATAGAATAGGTTGCTATACTTAATTCCCATAGATAATTCTCCGAAATAATTGCAAATTTAACAAATACACGCAGACTTCCGAACATTTTCATCCTCAATTTTCCATAGTTAATTCAAGCGTCTCGAATTTTTTTGAGCTTTCAATATAACACATTTTCTAGATCTATATTCTTATTTGAAAATGATACCAACTTTGAACTATTTGTAACCTATATCAATAAAAACACTGCACCTATAAATTACTCGTTTTAATCATATACCTTCAGAGAAATGAAAAACTTTCTGAATAAACTCATATCGAATACTGAAACTGAAAACAATATAACACTTTACGTAGAATTCAATTTTATATTATTGAATTCAATTGATGCATACGCTTAAATAACAAGGAGGTTTCCCTTATTTCTTGGTGAAACAGTTAAAAACAATAAATTAAAATTAACACACTTGACTTAAGTTTCATTAAATATATTCAAAACTCTACATAATGTTGCTGAACATTCTATACTCTTGATAATGGGTTAACCACCCGAAACATATGTAGAGTTTTTAATATATTTAGTGAAACTTAAACCAAGTGTGTTAATTTCAATTTACTGATGTTGCACTTAGTCAAGCAGCCAATAATTTTATTCTGAAACCAAGAGAAAAAATAAAAAATAATTCAAGTGGTGGATTCTATAGAGCTTTTTTAGTTATTAATCTTGATTATACAGGTAAATAACAACCAAATAAATACGAAATTCCAGCAATCATTTCTTAAACTAACTTACTTAAGAAAAGTAAAGGCACAAGCTACATACCTACTCTAGTGGCTAGCGCATAGAATTTGCTATGTCTTTTCCTCCACTGTAATGAAATAATTTGGGCAGTAAATAAAGTAACTATAAAATTGATAAGCATTTCAAAATGCATTTTTTCGTGTAATTAATGTTTTTAGTGGATTTCCTGATGTTCATACCTACGTCTTTCATCTGGAGATAACTCGTCCAAAGTCCTGTTACCCAAATCAACAGCATATGTAAATCCATCCTAGTATGGAACATTTCATTAATCTCTATAATAATAATAATAATAATAATAATAATAATAATAATAATAATAATAAAAATAATAATAATAATAATAATAATAATAATAATAATAATAATAATAATAATAATAATAATAATAATAATAATAATAATAATAATAATAATAATAATAATAATAATAATAATAATAATAATAATAATAATAATAATAATAATGATAATAATAATAATAATAACAAAAAGTTCTTTATTCTCAACAAGTATAATACCCAATTACAGAAAATAATAACATAATGTTGAATACTAACTAAATAATCGAAATGAAAAAGATATAGCAAAGAGCTCAATCTAAATTAAAAGAATAGTGAGTAATAACTACATCATACCATTCAATGAAATATTACAAAGAACTCAATCTAAATCAATTCATTTTTGTTAATTTCTTTTGTTGACATAACTCCTAATCATAACTTCTCTGGAGTCAAAGTGAATGTCAAAATTATTAGCGACTGTATTGAATGTAGCGTCCATAAACCAAATGGGGGATTGTATTAGAGAGTTGACTCTATAGGCTTGACCAAAATTGAAAGAGTTTTTCGACTATTTAAATTTCAAAAAAATCATCTGACTAAGATCTAGAATTTCATTGCAACTGAAATAACAAAAAAAACATAATTCTATGAGCAAATGAACACTGTAGATTTAACGCTCAAGATACAGAAAAATAATAAAAACAAAAAAAAATGAAAATAGAAAAATAGCAGAGTGGTAACTCTGGAGTTTTTTATGGTTTCATAGAACCAACGAATATGTTTTTCTTTCTTCTTATTTTATTATACTTATTTACCATGAACAACTCACGACTGAATGGTAGGCCTGTTTATAAAATGATAATGCCATTCTTATTTTTCATTTTATATATTTTTAGTGTTCGTTTTACATTGTAAAAAATTTACTTATCATATGCATTTGATGGAGTTAATATGTTGACGAAACAATTCTTATGATTTTAACAGCATACTCGTATATCTTAATTCACGAAACGTAGGTTTAATCAACATCTGATCAACACAGTGGCATCATCAACATCTGATGAAGCCACTGTGTTGGCGAAACGAGATTTTGTGATGTTTTTGAATTAATTATAGTGAAAATCGAAAAACTACTCAGTTTTATTTAAATTATCGTTTTTTTTTCATTTAAAATGAGTACAAACTTTCCATTCGAATAATAATGCCATCATATAGGTTTCATCAATAGGTATCAACCTACAGATTGATTTTCGAAAATGAAGTAATTAACATTCACATTGAAGAAAATAATATCATCGATATTTTTCTTATTTACATACATACTGGTATTTTTTGTATCTATTTTGTGTTAAAGAGATGGTTGTTCTAGTTTGAAAATATTTATAGCGTGATTCATTTTCAAATCAGAGATGATCGTCCTATTCTTAAACACTTTTTTGTTACGAGGGTTTCCTACCATCTAGTAGGTATTGATAAATTTCTGAACAGTTGTATTCATAATACATAAAGAACATAAAACATGTATTTTAATAGTGTTTCAAATACTTATAAATAAATTTTTGCTGAATAGCGTATTCCATGTTCGCTCTAGAGCGCAATATAAAAATCTTAAGCAATATTGACTTTGCGATATCGTTAGAATGTAATAATTAATTATTTCGCGCCTGCTTGTGGAAAAATTATTCTTCGAATGATTCGAAACAATGATTTTTTCTGATCTTACATTATATCTGTCACATTATGAGTGATCAAATGATGAAAGAATATTTTTATATTTCTGGATTTACTTATCAGATAAATCTATCTTATTAATCCCGAATCCTTTCGATTTAATTTTGCATGGTGAACTTATACTATCCGTCACCTTTGTTCATCCAATAATTTGTGAGTATATTATATTATCTTTATTTTATACCACCAATTTAAGCAGCGATTAGTGCCTATTAATATTTCATAAGTATTTAAAAGATATCTGATTCACAAAACATATAAAAGGAAAGATATGGATTCGTGAGACAATCAATCGTAATTCAATCATAATTGTTTTCTAGTTGTCCACCAATAACTGAAAATGATTTTTGAATTATTACTTGTGTCATTCATCTATTCTGCCCAAGCATGTAAGTTAACAAAATATTCTTATATCAGAAGCATTATTTTCTATGTTTTCCTAGACTTTTGTGAAAATCTAATATTCAATTACTGGTACGGCCCAAAATTGAAATTCAACTTTCGTTGGGGTATGTTAACTATTTGACCGACCAACAAAAAAGACAGAAAAATTATTTTGAAAAAAATTGTTTTTCGTATCAAAAAAGCTAAATTCCATCCAATCGTCTATGGAATTAGAAACGCTCGGAATTCTCCATAAAATTTTAGGTAGTGTCACAAAACCATATATCTGCATTTCTTAATTTATTTCAGTTGTTTTCCCAATTTGTCAATTCCTCCCGATTGATTTCTGCACTGATTCTTTCCTTAGTTTCAGATATTCAGGATCCGACCTGAATTTCTTAGATGGAATGTTTTTATCTTTATTGGGTTGAAATTTAGTTTTTATTTGAAGAAGATGGTGGTTCGAATCAAAGACGGCTTTGCGAGTTCTGACATTTAAAATTTCCTTTAATTTATTTTTGGAAATTGCGATATGATCAATTTGATATTTGCCCTGCTTGGGGACTGGGCACTACATGGAGACTGGGCGATCTCCATGTAGTTAACTTGTGTGCAGGTTTCTGAAGTTGGGTCCTAATGATTTTGAGACCGAAATTTCTAGAGAACGCGATCAGTCTATCACCATTCTTGTTGGTACGTTTATGTTTGGTATTGGGACCCGTAGTATTTTTGAATTTCCTTTCCTTACCTAGCTATGTATTAAGCTGACAAGATTTTCACGTGGTGTTTTGGTATTTTATTGGTTGTGTCTTCCAATGTTTCCTAAAAATCTTGGACGATTGATTAGAGACTCTCTGGTTGGGCGATGTGAAATTAATGACTGGGCCGAGTTCGAAATTGTGTTTTGCGAATCCAGTACTTGAAAAAGGTAATTTTTTACAATTTCAAAAAGATTCTCGTCCATGAATCGTAATTCTTGGAGAGCGGTGATTTTTAGAACTTTTTCATGGTGTTGGAGCGCTGCTTCAGTTAACCTGTTTTAATGAGTGTATTAACGTTAATTGTACCAATGAATTGTTTGTGTTTAGTTTTGAGGGTATGAAAGAATTGGAGAGGAGCTCCGATTCTTCCCCGCTTGGTGTCCCTGATCCCCCAGAACCCAATGATCTGGTGGAGCCAGTCTTTGGACTGGTGCCTGGGGTAGTGATTCTTTGATCGTCTTTTCCACCATGCGTTCAAGTTGAACAAACCTTTGTGGTGGTCGATTTTTTTTTGGATACTTTATGGATTTTCACTCGAACATTTATGTTACTTTACAAGTTTTATCAATAGAAAATATTCCTACACATTCATTTTCAAAATGAATTTATTAGACTAAAATGAGGAAAAATTTGGTGTTTCTCAATCAAGTGTTCCTGAAATATATGCTAGTTGCATTTTCGAAATGTTTGAAACTTTTATTTTTAACTTTGCGATGATCTTCTGATATAATGGTATTTCTTAAGAGCTTTGCCAGCCACTTATTTTCAGTTTTTGATAGGTGAATAAGCATTTGTAATTAAGAAAGGTCTAAGTAACCTGTGATTAAATAATTCCTCCTAGATACAAACGAGTAAAAGTATGAAAAATACAAAACCATATAAGTATTTCAATTTCCTCACTTTGTCTTGAGTGTTTCATTGTGATTCTTTATAACTATATTTCGGAATTTTGAACAACTTTTGGTGATATATAATATCACAATGAAGATCATAATATCAGTATTTAATAAAGATGTACATGTAGATGTAATATGTGTTGTGTTCTATTACAGTTGAACCTTGCAATACTGTGGGCGAACTGATACCAGATCCAAATTCTCCTGGATATTTCCAATGTAGCAATTGGGGATGGCAACCAATGCCTTGTCCTAAAGGTTTGTGTTTCAATCCTCAAAATTCAGTTTGTGATTGGTATGTGGCAGAGACAAGATGTAGAAATCACAGCGATGGTAAGTATCGATAACTCAATTTTTTTATTCAGTTATTCAATTTCGTTGTAGTTTTCCATCAGGAAGGTCGATTAAAAACAGAACTTTCTTGATTGAGCTTATAAAAGTGTGCTATGAAGCGACAGTCTTTCTCACTGTGGAGTACTGGATGTTGCCTATTGAGAATATCTTTCAACCTTTCTCTCTCGATATGTATTTATTGTGGCTCTCTCAAAAATGGAGCTACTCACACTTTGGACGCCTTAAACTGGGTAGCTCTAAAACTTGCAAGCGTCGCTAATGCGACTTAAAAATAATGAGCGCCTGAAAAGCACGTATTCAGAAAAGTAACTTCATTCAACTAGGAGATATTGAGCAGTACAATGGATAGAATTGTGCATTTCTATATTTGACAGTCCTGAACTAACGATTACAATAATAGCTTTGTTCGCGGTAAGGATTCTGAACCGATTCAGAACTATTCGTATGTGCAGTTTGAATTTTGGCGTTCACGGATCACCCAGTTCCGGACTTTTAGTTACAGTTCTGTGTTCGCGGATAAACTGGGACTGGTTCGGAATCGATTCGGAATTGATTCTACCGGTTCGAAGTATCAATCTAGAACTGTAGTTCAGGACTTGCGCATTCACGATAGTTTGGCAATTGGTATCATAGAAAATTATTTCTATAATTTGTTTTATACATGCAATTGGTATAACATGTGTATTTGTGATTATTACCATTTCTTTTGCAATTTCTTCAAACATTCTTTTGAAGTTTTTTTATTGCATCGATCCGACATGGTCCCTGTATTTTTGATTACAATTCCAAGAGAAGAAGAGTGTTTTGGTGTGCCATTTATAACTATCTTTTGGTTGTTGGGACATTTCTGAAATCTTACTATCACTAAATTACTAAACGTATCTTGCTATCTTGTGCTTGCGAAAATAAATAAATTGGAAAATTGTTTGCTTACTCATAAGTCGTCTTCCATAGAATAATGTGTTATTGTATTGTTCTTTGATTAGAATGACAATTTTCAAGCGGTATACGGCATATTATTCGATGAGAACAACCGTGATTTGAAAATTCCCTAAACTAGTTCTAAAATCGTTCACGAGTTGAAATAATTCCGAACCAGTTCATAACAGAGCATGCGTATTAAATCGATCCCGAATCAGTTATGAATTAGTTCTGAATCGGTTCAGAATCCTAACCGCTAACAAAGCTATTAATGCATTCAAAATTGATTTATAATTCGAAATATTTACGGAAAAATAACAGGAAAAGAATGAATCGTTCCACATCGTTCCTGAATATTTCTGTAATTGTTATTCGTTACAGAAATTTATCATTGGAAAATGCATCACCAAGAAAGGAATCTTATAGGAAAGGAATAGATTATGATTATGATCAGAGTGTGATTATAGCGTCGGTGGTCTGGTTCTTTCTCGCTTTGATAAGGTGAGAGATTTTAGTGTAATCTTCGATCAGAAGACTTTCTTTCGTTCCACACATACCCAACTCATGTCATCTGCCTCGAAAATATATGGATTCGTTATGAACAATGGCAAATATTTCAATAAATACTCAACATTCATAGCACTATTTTATACCTAATCCGTAGCAAGTTACGAATATGGTAGCATAATCTGGCATCCTATTTACCCTTACCATCAACGCCATCTTGAGGCCATTCAGAGAAGGTTCTTGAAATTAAATTCTCAG
Source organism: Henosepilachna vigintioctopunctata (assembly GCA_030704895.1). Lineage (NCBI taxonomy): Eukaryota > Metazoa > Arthropoda > Insecta > Coleoptera > Coccinellidae > Henosepilachna > Henosepilachna vigintioctopunctata. The sequence continues at coordinate 3,969,130 of JARQZJ010000066.1, forward strand.
TTTGGAGGGAGGATAACGTTTTTCCACAGAGAGGAATCAATCATAACGAATTATTGAGTGGATTTAGTTTAATCTCATTGTAGAGCAGGAGAGAAACTTTATCACTCAAATTTTTGTACAAGTTACTGCACAACAGTATTGATTGCACTGGAACACTCCTGTCTTGTCCGCTTCGAAATTTCGTGTTCCTAGGCATAGTTCTCGTACTACAGAATTCTTCCACCTAGAGACTCCAAGGACCAACACGCTAATACAATCCCCCATTTGGTTTAAGGAGTCTACATTCAATAAAGTTGCTAATAATTGTGACATTCAATCTGACTCCATAGAAGTTATTATTACGAGTTATGTGAACAAAGAAAATTGACTGAAAGGAATTAATTTAGATTGAGTTCATTGTAATATTTCATTAAATGCTATTATTTAGTTACTAGTTACTATTTTAGTATTTTTTAGATTAGATTGAGCTATTTGTTATATCTTTTAATTTTAATTTTTATTTAGTTATTATTCAACATTATATTATTATTTTCTGTAATTGGGTATTATACCTGTTGAGAATAAAGAACTTATTATTATTTTAACTTTTCAGCAGAGAATTACCAGAGGTAACTTTCTGCTGAAAAACATAATGAAAAGCAATTGAACATTTCAGTTTTTAAAATGTTTGTAGGAAGAAAAATTTTTCACAAAACAAAATTTAATATTTTTTGTCTCGCATAATGGTGAACTACTGAAAAGAATGAAATCATTCAAAATAATTGCAAATTTCACAAAAATTCACTACACATAATCACTATCGGGTTATAAAAAGTTACATCAACTTTTGATAAGTTTCTGACTGATATGTGAAATAAAATTAACGATTGTGTGAAATTCTGATAAGTATTTCAAATTGTTTTATATGTTTTGAAGCAATATTTGGTGTAATCACACAATAGAGCACATCTCAATGACAATTCATATAAATTTTTAATATGACTTTTAATGACTTAATAATTTTTAATCAATTGGGTTTATTACAAATCTTATTAATAGTGAATTCTGAATTTGGGATATTTAGACTATAATATGTATCGAGTATAATATATAAAAACACTTACGTGAAATATTTTTGAATATACTCCTGATAAACTTACTGACTTGAAAGACTTACTCGTTTTATTGCGTTTCAAATTCATACACATTTTTGGCAAAACTGCATTACAAATTTAGAAAATTTTCATTTAAATTTCTTGTTAAAATATATATTATTTATATCATAAAGAGTGTTATATGATACTGATAACATGTTGATTTCAGTGAAACCATGCGAACCTGTTGGAGAATTGAAACCGGACCCAGATGATTGTCACAGTTTCCAACAGTGCGGTAATTCTGGCTGGATAAAGCTAAAATGTAGAGAAGATTTGTATTTTAATCCCGATCTTTCAGTATGTGTCAAGCCTGGACCAAACGACAATTGTGGTGGTGGCAATAATCATCACCACAATGATTCTGATTGTAGGTAGACTTTATTTCATCTATAATGTGATTTCAAAGTTCTTGCGGATATAAAGAATTTTTCCAGTTTTCTTTGAAACTCCTATAGTTTTAATATATTGTGCGAAAAAAAGAATACTAATTGATTTTTAAAAATTATTTCGGGGTGTTATTGCATTTCAAAAAATCCAGATATTCAACTTATGATAATACGGTAAAATTAATTGAAATTCTCACCCAGATGGTTACTGAATAAAATGCCATTCGGAATATTTATTTGAATTAACATTCCTCCTTGTTTATTCGATACCTAAAATAATTCAACACAAAGTACATTTCGTTATCGTAGATGAAAATTATCGCTATAACCCGCAATTGGAAGCACCAAAAGCGAAAGCCTCAAATGCCTAAAATCATGAGTCGACTACTTCTTCCAATTTATGTACCGTTTATTTTGACTTCCTTTCGATAATTTTTCGACAAATTGTTCAAGAGATCATTAAATCAGAGCTGGCTATGTGAAACATGAACAATGCGATGTCTCCATTATCCTTCTAGGGATAAATGTTAGAGAATATTGAAATCGATGGCTACATTTATTGAAAGAGTAGGACAGTCACTGTTTCGTACTTGAAGGTACAAACAATCCCCACATACTCTCCTATCGATTGTTAGCCAGAAATATACAGTAAGTCGTATGCATATATAATGTAGAGATTAATGTACAACTCAAATCTTAGGAATCATTGAAAGGCACATGAATACATCTGACATTAGAAGTTTCACATGTATCAGTTAAAATATATATATATATATATATATATATATATATATATATATATATATATATATATATATATATATATATATATATATATATATATATATATATATATATATATATATATATATATATATATATATATATACAATATGAACACTCCAGAAGAAAATCAATTTCATGAACAGTAGGTAATGATTAATTGGGTTATATAATAATTTTTAGTGGAACCATGCAGCAATCCTGGTGAAATTAGACCAGATACCAAACATTGCGATCTCTATCATGAATGTACAGATTGTGGATGGTCTTTGATACAATGTCCTTCAGGTCAACTTTTCAATCCGGTGAAATTAGTTTGTGACAAAGCTGATCGAGTCAAATGTGCTCAAGATGGTGACTGTAAGTGACTGAAGTTTTCAAATAGTTTTTTGATTTTTTACCTGTCTATATTATCATATATTCAATTATGTTCAATTTCGTGTTGTTTCTGACAACGAATTTTGCCCTTTTTTGTAAATATTTGAATGGGAATTTACAATAATTCATTCACTTGTTTCGCTCCACTATGAGCGGTTCAATAATCAAATTATTGTCAGACATAGTAAAAAAAACATTGGGATATTTACACACAAGGAGATAATATATATATATATATATATATATATATATATATATATATATATATATATATGTGTGTGTGTGTGTGTGTGTGTGTGTGTGTGTGTGTATTTTGAATTTTTTAGCAATAAAAGGCTTCTTTTAATATGAAAAACTCCATTCTCGTTGACTTTTCGTTGTATATCACAACTCTCAGACAACAATTGATTTATTCTAAAAGAAATATAACTTTTATTTACAATATTCATTAACATTTCAAACTTCAACTTACCTAAAAGAAAAATCAATTTAATGTCCTTATATCCTATACAATCTTAACACTATCTATTTCTTTTATTTTACATCTACATCTTATCTATGTCTCTCTTAGTTTGAAAAGGGATCTATTCAATTCTGTCTGTTGAAAATGAAGCTTCTCCCTTCCTCTTGAAAGATACCGATTCACAGATATAATTCTTATTCTTCTTTACAGTAACTATATAAAACTATAATCTAACTATATACAAATGAAATGAAGAGTATCTTATCATTTTACATATATATATATATATATATATATATATATATATATATATATATATATATATATATATATAATCGTATTAATATTTTACAGTGAAAATTGAGAATTGAAATTACACTTCAAAAGTTTGAACTCGACTGGGAGTTCAAAACTTTTGAAGTGTAATTTCAATTTCAATTTTCACTGAAAAATATTAATACGATTATTCATGTCCGCACGTGGTTGGTTAACACGATTAAATTACTCTTCTATATATATATATATATATATATATATATATATATATATATATATATATATATATATATATATATATAATTATAAATTATATTCCATTACATTCTTTTAATTTCATTCTTTTAATTACATTCATTTCAATTGATACAATATCAAGAACTAGGAAGAATGCTCTCAAAAGGACTGAATTCAGTTTTGAGTCTGATTTTCCATTCAGCCCTCGAGAAGAAATATTGTTTCAAACAAAAATATATAAAATTTATAATTACATATATAATATAATGAAATATATTATATACATAATATACATATATGTTTATTATATCTACAATAATAAACAACTTTGTTTGAAAAGAAAAGAAAAAAATTACTTCAGAAATATTGAACATTTGAGACAATTTCACATGGTGAAGAGCATTTGTGTTAATAAAAAATATAAAAACATATGATACAAAAAATTGATTCATACATTATTGCCTACATTCGTATCATCGAAATACTCTGCCATACTATAGTATGCCTCTGTTAAGAGCAGATATTTAACTCTCCTCTCAAACAAATGAGCTTTCAGAATTTTCAAATTCAATGATAAATGGTTGAAAATTTCAATACTCTGATAATAGAGAGGGTGCTCAAATTTAGCTGTTTTATGCATAGGAATAAGAAGTACATCCCTGTTCCTTCTTGAATATTCATGATTACTATTCAATTTAATAAACCTATCTTCATTTTCTTTAACATATAACAAACATCTATAAATATATAAACATATATTATCAATGAAGATAGGTTTACAAGATGTTCGCTGATGAATATTGAATATTAATCGAAGTATTCGCTGCTGTGAAATAAACACCCTATTCATTTCTGTAGAGCAGCCCTACAGCAGAATATTATAATTCAGATGACTATATACAAGACTGTAATGCACATTCATAACGCAGTTTCTAGGTACGATGTTCTCGTAATTCTAGAGATTGCAAAAAATGAGTTACTCAATTTTTTACATAAGACCTCATTGTGTGATGTCCATCTCATATATATATATATATATATATATATATATATATATATATATATATATATATATATATATATATATATATATATAATATAAATCCCATTTTATTTTCAGTGCAACCATGTGATAAAATAGGAGAACACAAAGTAGATCCCAAACATTGTGATCTCTACTACGAATGTACCAAATGTGGGTGGGCTTTAGTTAACTGTGAAGCTGGTCTCTATTACAATCCAGAAACTTCCACTTGTGACAATCCAGAAAACGTGAACTGTGGCGGTGTTGATCCCATATGTAAATATTTTTATTTCAATTGTATCAAGTATTGATGATTGATGAGACCGATACTTGGAGAAAACTAATATCCATAATGAAACAATATTTGAAATTTTCTCATAATTTGATATAAAATACTCATAACGACGTTTCGAAGTATGTACTACTTCCTGTGCTAATCTTGTGTAATCAAATGCTGGATTAATAATCATTATTAATCCAGCATTTAATAAAGAAGTAGTAATTCCAAACGTCTTCATACGTATTTTATATTAAATTATGAGAAAATTGTATATATTGTTTCATTATGTATCATGTATGGTTATTTGTCTGAATCACAATAATTTCCGAAATTTTGATATCAGAAATTAACCTCATCATTTCAAGTGCACTGTTATAAACTCCACAGTGAGTATCTTATTTCCGTTTCAGTAAAGCCTTGTGATAATATTGGTCAACTGAAACCAGATGATGAACATTGCGATCAGTACTTCAAATGTACCAAAAAGGGATGGGGATCATTGCCATGTGAGGCAGGTTTACTGTTCAATCCGAAATCCTTGGAATGTGAACCAGCTAGTCAAGTTAAATGTGGAGGAAACAACGATGACCCTACTACTACATCTACAACTACTACTACTACTGCTTCTACCACTGCTGCCACCACTACTTCTACTGCTCCTACCACTGCTTCTACCACTACTTCTACTGCTTCTACCACTGCTGCTACCACTACTTCTACTGCTTCTACCACTGCTTCTACCACAACTTCTACTGCTTCCACCACTGCTGCTGCCACTACTTCTACTTCTACCTCCACTACTACTTCTTCATCATGTAATATATTCATTTCTGTTTTCAATATTCAAAATTCGAAATGTGAATACGACTCTTAAATTTAGTAATAACCAACGGACACTTTGATTAGGTAAAACTTGAAAAAATCATTGATAAACGCAGGATTCCCAACAAGGCGACTCATTTGTTTGTAAGAACAGCTAAATACCTTCATTATCATAAATATCGGCTGGCAATGTAGAAACCAAACTTAACCTTATCTAATTAAAGAATTGATAATTTGAAAAATCGATTCCAATGTTACAAAAACTGATTTTTACAATTTCGTTGTGGGAATTTTAAACTTTGTAACAAATTTAATCATGTTGACAAGAAGTTTCACAAAATATTTTCAGAGATGGTGAAAATTTTATCAGAAATTGGATGAAATTATTAGGACTCTTTCTTATTGGATAAGATTCTTAAGATTTGGTGCAAAGATTCACCTAATCATAAAAATCAATTAATAGGGATTTCTCTAAAAGTTATTTCTGATTGATTATAAGAGGTAAAAATTGAAGTGATAATAACCAAATTTTATGTTCACAGCACCCTCTGGGCCATGTGATCATGTAGACGAACTTAGGCCGGATCCTAAGAACTGCAACAACTTTTATCAATGCACCCCATATGGATGGCAACTCATGCCATGTTACGGAAAATTAGTCTTCAATCCAAATATTAACCAATGTGATTACCCTCAGAATTATGAATGTAAACCTTCTGCCATGACCTAAGCGGAAATTATTCAAATGAATTTTACTTGTTGTATTATATCAAAAAATTCTTTGAAAAAATAGTATCTTGTTTTAATTATTTTCCTTGAACTATCGAATTATACTAATTGAAGTATAAAATGTATAACAGTTGACGCTGTTGCACTGATGTAAATCCGTCGAAATTTAATTGTTTGTATGAATATCATTGGAGATTTCTACAATCAACAATTGTATGGTATTTCCATGATTTCCGTGATCATTTCGATGTTTTTTTTTGGAATGCACTCAATCAATACTGACTCACGAAAGTGATAGGTTGTGTTTTCGTTGACAATATTTGTGTAGACAATTGCATAAGAGTTTTGTTCGAAATATTTCGATGAAGAGTCTCAGTAGTGACTAACTATCAAGGATTCATGAACCTTACAAGATTACAGACACACCCAGCATCGAACTTTCACATATCTTCTATACCCAAAGGTATCTACTAAATTGCAATGACAAATTGATTATTCGACGAATATCATCATATGATGTTTTCAAATGCCAATAGGTTGCAATAAAGCTCAATCTGAGAGATATTTTCTACTGATTCCTATAGATGGAATTGTGGAGTATTCATTACTTTACGGTATTCCAATAGGAGTCATAAGAAGGTGCTTGGGGATTGAATTCGTTGCCTCACTTCAATGGACGTGGTGCGTCTGACGAGTTCCTTGCAAAATTAAACATATCTCTCGCACTTCCATCAGGTGTGGCATCTATTTCAATATTTCCCTAAGATTTGTCCCTTGAGGTATAATGGAAGCATCACATAAGCACAACAACTTCATTTCCTTATACATATATATATATATATATATATATATATATATATATATATATATATATATATATATATATATATATGTAAAATGATAAGATACTCTTCATATCATTTGTATATAGTTAGATTATAGTTTTATATAGTTACTGTAAAGAAGAATAAGAATTATATCTGTGAATGGGTATCTTTCAAGAGGAAGGGAGAAACTTCATTTTCAACAGACAGAATTGAATAGATCCCTTCTCAAACTAAGAGAGACATAGATAAGATGTAGATGTAAAATAATAGAAATAGATAGTGTTAAGATTGTATAGGATAAAAGGACATTAAATTGATTTTTCTTTTAGGTGAGTTGAAGTTTAAAATGTTAATGAATATTGTAAATAAAAATTATATTTCTTTTAGTATGAATCAATCGTTTGAGATATACCTGAGTACAATCTTATATATATATATATATATATATATATATATATATATATATATATATATATATATATATATATATATATATATATATATATATGTGTGTGTGTGTATATATATTCAGAAATTTATATTATTTCAGGATGCGGTCTGTGACAAATAACTAATTCATTTTATATTCTCTATATTTCGTCATTTGACTTCTTCAGGATAACCTGAAATAACATCAAAAGATGGACAAGTTAAAAGACATTAAACATATAATATTTTAATAATTTAAATAATAATAATGAATTGCTCTTACAAAACATAAAGTTATTCACCAATATAAAATGAATTAAGCATGTTCGGTGCTTGCCTGGTCAGAACGGTCTGCAGGCAAACATTTATTAACCGAAAATCATACTTTCGATACGAATTTCAAAATGTTACATAATATACAGAAAAGTAGTCAATTAGATTTTTGGGAAATGGTGCAATTAAATCTGCCTAAAATTTCGGGAAATTTGCTCAATGAACAGATATAATCAAACAATTTACACTTTTTAAATCTTTTCAGGTAACAAAAATTAAATTTTAGAATGGATACCTTGGGTGAAACCCAGAATCATAGAATCCTAAAAATTGCCTTGATATTTACACTTTTTTTTTCAAATTTGTTGTTACTATTCTGTAAGCATCTGAAGAAGTTTGTAACAACGAAACGCGTCGTCTACACTTTATTGACAACAGTCAATAAAGTGTGAATCAAAAGTTATTCAAGTGTTTGAATTTCAGTTTATATTCAATTAATCATTATGGATGTTGAAACGTGAACTAAGGAGTGCAACTTTAGAAGAATGTGGCTAGTTTTTAATCTAACCTTGAGAAAAAATGTCAACAACGCTGCGCAATCTTCTGAAATCAGCAATGCCACTTTGTTTTTCTCGAAGAACACAATGAATATATCTGATCCTACATCAATTATATCTGTTACATCATGGATTATCGCACGATGGAAACAAATTCCCAAATTTACGGATTTACCTGTCAGATAAATCATATTTTATCGATCCCAATTTGTGAACTATCGATTTTAATTTTCACGATAAACTTACACTTTTCGTTATCTTTGTTCAAAATGCTCATCCGCTACTTTGTGAATGTATTATATTCTCCTTAAGTTATACCATCAGTCATATATAAATAATAATTTTGGTGGGGGGCAAGACCGGAGAAAACCAAGAAAATCAAGACCAATGAAACAGTGAACAAAGTAAATACACTTTGGAAACAACCAGGTAAACAAATCATATATTGTTAAGACTTATTGGGTTTTTCAATATTTACACAGATTACAGAACAAAGTCCAAGTTTCTAGTGTATTTAGGGACTAATCAATAACTTCCGAGCCACCTACAATAATATCCCTGTGGATTGAAATTAAAGATGGTCCGTTAAGCTTACTTCCGGATTTGCTGGTTCTTAAGAAGGTCTTCAGTCTTCTCAAGCTGGTCACTTCAGCAGTTCATCACACAAGCATGAAGAACTGCTGAATATTTGAGGAGGATATAAATGTTAGGGAAAAAATTCCTATCACAATTTGAGGGAGATCCAATAGCACTACCACCTCCGCCTTCTTGCTGCAGGAAGAGGCCGTAGACGACGTTGAATTTTACTAAACGAACCACTTACCTCTCACTAGTGACCCGATCATCTATTAGACCTTTTAAATTATCCATTTCAACACCTCACATAAGTTCTAAATGAAAAAATAAATATTCCTCTCCACCCATGCACATTTGTTTATTCATAAAAATTCCACATTATCGTGGACACATAAGTTAATTTTGTATTACACTGTTGGGAAGGGTGACTGGAATAGTTAGAAATGGTTAGAATTGGTGCGAAATTTTCAATGTTAGATGTATTTATGTGCTTTTCATTGATTTCTCTAATTTGAGATGTACAGTAATCTATGCTTATATAAACGAACGACTCAACAGTATAATTCTGTCTTATTTTCGATATGAGTGTATTTGAGGAATGAAGTCGTTGCCTTTCGTTTGTTGGACGTAGAGCAACTGATGCGCACCTTGTAGTACGAAACATTTAACTATCTTACGCTTCCAATAAATTAAATGTGGGCGTCGATTTCAATATTCTCCCTACATTTACCCCTAGAAGGATAGTGGAGAAATCACATTGTTCATGTTTCACATTGAGATATTTTTATCGGCAGGAATGCTGATAAAAATATTGATGGTGTTGGCAATACTCTTCCGATTATTTACCAGGACAATATCAGGTCTGTTATTGGCTACTGGCCGGGCCTATGAGTAATAATAACGTTGACCATGCATAAATTGAAGTTATCATTCTCCAAGATATCTAGTGACGTTTACATATCACTTGCACCTCTTTCAAATCCTTAAAAATTGTTCAGTTTAAAGATACAGGTTCGTCCATAAATAATATTTCTCTTTAGAATTTTTTTCAATTTGTCATTCAAATTGGTCATTCAACATACTTCACGAGAAATATGTTTCAGGAAAGTCATAACCTCTGGAGTAATTTTCAATCATCTATCGATGGTTGTTACGACGCAGTAACCAATGAGAAACCTCTTGAAAAGAGCTTATCATTGAAAAAAAGTGATAGTCTAAAATATCCAAGTATATCGAGTCAGCCATATTGGTTTCGTAAATAAAAATATTCAAGAATGAGTCTCATAGTTTACCCAAATTTCAAAATTTCATTGAAATTTCGAAATGGAGTTGAGGATTTTCGGTATCTACCTGAGATTTACGTTACGAATGAGAGTTACAAAAAAAATAAGCAACGTAAATCTCAGGTAAATACCGAAAATTATCAACTCTATATATATATATATATATATATATATATATATATATATATATATATATATATATATATATATATATATATATATATATATATATATATATATATATATATATATATATATATATATATATATATATATGAAACTAGGTTCTCGGAATGGGCCGCGTTCTAGATTTATATAATCTCGACGTTTCGGCTTTCGTTATGAAGCCATCTTCAGGAGTTGGAATAAATTAGTAAAGGTAAGGGGTAACTCGGTTACGTGGACTCAATCTGTCTACTCCACGAACTGAATGAAGGAAAATGAGGAAAGGTGACCTGGTTACGTGGCCTCAATCTGCCTACTCCACGAACCAAATGAGGGAAACTAGGAACGATAAGAAATAATTCGGTTGCGTGGCCTCAATCAATGTCATTGCAAACATCTTCATGGAACATTTCGAAACCCAAGCTCTTTCCTCATCCCCGCTCAAACCAAAATGTTGGCTACGTTATGTCGATGACATCTTTGCGATCTGGCCACATGGCAGAAAAAGTTTGGATAACTTTCTATTGCACCTGAACAGTATACAGCTCACAATAGAATTGGAAAACAACATGTCTCTGCCATTTCTAGATGTCATGATCACAAAACTTTCAACTCAAGGTTTTTCCCATTCCGTCTTCCGCAAATTCACACATACCAACCGCTACCTCAACGCTCAAAGCCACCACCACCCATCCCAACTCAACTCAGTAATCAAATCTCTCATCTCCCGTTCCATCCGTCTTTCCGATAACACAAACAGACAAACCGAACTCAATTTGCTCAAGCAAGTCCTCTCACATAACGGCTACAATAATACCCAAATCAACACAACTATCTCTAAACTCGCCAATTCTAGCCCAACTGAAATTTCTACTAATAAACCCGACGAAATGGACACTCCCAAAATAATCCTTCTTATATCAAAGGAGTGACTGACAAAATCGCACGAACCCTCAAACCCGCCAACATGAAAACGATTTTCACCACGCAACAAAAACTCTCTCACCTCATCCGTTCTGTGAAGGACAAAATCCCTGTTCAAACTGTCCCCGTTCATACATCGGACAGACAAACCGACCAATTCACATACATGAATGAACACTGTCTGTCTGTCAGAAACTCCGGTCCCACCTCTGCTCTGGCTCAACATCACATACAAACCGGTCACACCATCGACTTCACTCATACTAAAACCATTGCTCCCATTTGTTCCATCAAATCCCGTATTTTCAGAGAAGCTACTGAAATAGAAAAACGCCCTGATTGTCTAAACACCCGAGATGATAGTCGCAGACTACCGGTGGCGTGGAAACCTCTGGTCAGTACACTGACTGCAGGAACACCCAATCGGCGCTCACAACACACGAACGAACACGCTGAACCGCCTCACCCACCACATATAAATACAGGCACGAGACGATCGACACGCCAGTTGACTCCGAAGAGTAGGCAAGTTGAGACTTCGGAGTTGACAATAAGAAACGATTTGGCTCGTGGAGTAAGCAGATTGAGGCCACGCAACCGAATTATTTCTTATCGTTCCTAGTTTCCCTCATTTGGTTCGCGGAGTAGGCAGATTGAGACCACGTAACCAGGTAAACTTTCCTCATTTTCCATCATTCAGTTCGTGGAGTAGGCAGATTGAGGCCACGTAACTGAGTAACCCCTTACCTTCACTAATTCATTCCAACTCCTGAAGATGGCTTCACAACGGTAGCCGAAACGTCGAGATTACATCAATCTAGAACGCGGCTCATTCTGAGAACCAAGTTTTATACATACTTCTGACCGCGGAAACCTTTCTGAATAATATATATATATATATATATATATATATATATATATATATATATATATATATATATATATATATATATATATCTCGAAAGTTTTTAGCAATAACAGGCTTTTTAATATGAAAAAGTTTATTTTTGTTGACGTTTCGTTGTTATATTACAACTTTGTCAAAACTAATGAATAATTAGTTTTTAAAAAATGAAAGAAAGATACAAATAAGAAAGATACAAAAAAGTAATAAAAACAAAAAAACATGAAAATAGAAAAATAGCAGAGTGGTAACTCTTGAGTTTTTTTTATGGTTTCATAGAACCAACGATATGTTTTTCTTTCTTTTTATTATATTAGGTAGGTCTGTTTATAGAATGATAATGCCATTCTTATTTTTCATTTCATATATTTTTCAGTGTTCGTTTTACATTGTGAGAAATTTACTTATCATATGCATTTGATGGAGTTGATGTGTTGACGAAACAATTCTTATGATTTTAAATGTATACTCGTATATCTAAATTCACGAAACGTAGGTTTAATTAACATCTGATCAACACAGTGGAATCATCAACATCTGATGAAGCCATTGTGTTGGCGAAACGATTTTGTGATGTTTTTGAATTAATTATAGTGAAAATCGAAAAACTACCCAGTTTTATTTAAATAATCTGTTTTTTTTTTCATTTGAAATGTGTACAAACTTCCCATTTCAATAATAATGCCATCATATAGGTTTCATCAATAGATATCAATCTACAGATTGATTTTCAAAAATGAAGTAATTAACATTCACATTGAAGAAAATAATATCATTGATATTTTTCTTATTTACATACATACTGGTATTTTTTTGTATCTATTTTGTGTTAAATAGATGACTGTTCTAGTTGGAAAATATTCTAGTTGGAAATAGCGTGATTCATTTTCAAATCAGAGATGATCGTCCTATTCTTAAACACTTTTTCGTCACGAGAGTTCCACTACCATCTAGTAGGTATTTATAAATTTCTGAACAGTTGTATTCATAATACATAAGGAACATAAAACGTGTATTTTAAAACTGTTTCAAATACTTATAAATTTTGTATATTCTTATAATTTTGGCCGAGTAGCGTATTCCATGTTCACTCTAGAGCGCAATATGAAAATGCTAAGCAATATTGACTTCGCGATATCGTTAGAATGTAATAATTAGTTATTTCGCGCTTTCTTGTAGAAAAATTATTTTTTTACTGATTCGAAACAATGATTATTTCTGATCTTACATTATATCTGTCTTATCATGAGTGATCGAATGATGAAAGAATATTTTGATATTTCAGGATTTACTTATCAGATAAATCTATCTTATTAATCCCGAATCCTTTCGATTTAATTTTGCATGGTGAACTTTTACTATCCGTCATCTTTGTTCATCCAATACTTCGTGAGTATATTATATTATCTTTATTTTATAACACCAATTTAAGCAGCGATTAGTGCCTATTAATATTTCATAAGTATTTAAAAGATATCTGATTCACAAAACATATAAAAGGAAAGATATAGATTCAAGAGACAATCAATCGTAATTCAATCATAATTGTTTTCTAGTTGTCCATCAATAACTGAAAATGATTTTTGAATTATTACTTGTGTCATTCATATATTCTGCCCAAGCATGTAATTTAACAAAATACTCTTATATCAGAAGCATTATTTTCTGTCTTCCTAGAATTTTGTGAAAATCTAATATTCAATTACGGCTATTGCCCAAAAATGAAATTCAACTTAACTGACCAACAAAAAGCCACAAAAATTAATTTAAAAAAAAAGGTTTTTCGTACCAAAAGAGCTAAATTTTATCCAATCGTCAATGGAATTAGAAACGCTCGGAATAATCCATTAAATTTTAGGTAGTGTCACAAAACCATATATCTTTTTATTATTATTTATTCGAGTTGATTTGTGCACTGATTCTCTCCTTGTGGAGTTCAGATATTCAGGATCCGACCTGAATTTTTTAGGTGGAATGTTTTCATTTTTATTTGGTTGAAATTCAGTTTTTATTTGTAGAAGATGGTGGTCCGAATCAAAGACGGCTTAGCGAGTTCTGACATTTGAAATTTTCTTCAATTTATTCTTGGAAAATGCGATATGATCAATTTGATATTTGCCTTGCTTGGGGACTGGGCACTACATGGAGACTGGGCGACCTCCATGTAGTTTTCTTGTGTGCAGGTTTCTGAAATTGGGTCCTCATGATTTCGAGACCGAAATTTCTAGAGAACGCGATCAATCTATCACCATTCTTGTTGGTACGATTGTGCTTGGTATTGGGAAACGTTGTATCTCTGAATTTCTTTTCCTTACCTAACTGTGCGTTGAAACTGGCAAGATTTTCACGAGGTGTTTTGGTATTTTATTGGTTGTGTCTTCCAATGTTTCCTAAAAATCTTGGACGATTGATTAGAGACTCTCTCGTTAAGCAATGTGAAATTAATGACTGAGTCGAGTACGAAAATGTGTATTGCGAATCCGGTACTTGAAAATGGTATTTTTTTTCAATTTCAAAATGATTCTCGTCCATGAATCGTGTTTCTTCGAGAGAGGTGATTTTTGGAACTTTTCATGATGTTGGAGAGCTGCTTCAGTTAACCTGTTTTAGTGAGTGTATTAACGTTAATTGTACCAATGTAGTGTTTGTGTTTAGTTTTTAAGGTATGAAAGAATCGGAGAGAACCTCCGATTCTTCCCCGCTATGTGTCCCTGATCCCTCAGAACCCAATGATCTGGTGAAGCCAGTGTTTGGACTGGTGCCTGGGGTAGTGATTCTTTGATCGTGTTTTTCATCATGCGTTCAAGTTGAACCAAGCTTTGTGGTGGTCTCAGTTGAGTATACAATTGTTTCATCATTATTATGAATCATCAGTCCATATTTAATCTATCAATCAAGAATCGATGACTTTCAAAACGAACATAGGTCCTATGCCAAATTAAGAGGATGATGAGGATAAATATGGACTGATGATTCATAATAATGATGAAACAATTGTATCCTATTATCATTCAACAAGATGGATGAATTTTTCGAAACGCTCTTAATATTCACTCTCGAAAGTGATGGGTTCGTTCTCGTTGACAACATTTGTGTAGACAGCTCCCTGAGAGTTTTATTTGAAATATTTCGATATTTCGTAAGAGTCTCAGTATTTACTAGTATTGTATTACCTGTGAATCTTTGAACTAGCTACACTTTGCCCGCCTGGGCGTGATCTGGAGCGATTAGGCATGGGATCATTCGTACTCATTTCAGACAATTTTCTGTTGTGTTCGAATGAAATATCTACAAAGCCTTCCACTCGCACTCTTGTTGTCATGAGTAGGAATCTTGAACGCTAGGGAGTGTTTATACGTCCTTTCGCCGATAGTGGGAGCCTACGTGAGTATTTCACTCTCTAGAACTTCTCTTAATTTGGCATAGGACCTATGTTCGTTTTGAAAGTCATCGATTCTTGATTGATAGATTAAATATGGACTGATGATTCATAATAATGATGAAACAATTGTATCCTATTATCATTCAACAAGATCGATGAATTTTTCGAAACGCTCTTAATATTCACTCTCGAAAGTGATGGGTTCGTTCTCGTTGACAACACTTGTGTAGACAGCTCTCTGAGAGTTTTATTTGAAATATTTCGATATTTCGATCAAGAGTCTCAGTATTTACTATATATATATATATATATATATATATATATATATATATATATATATATATATATATATATATATATATATATATATATATATATATATATATATATATATATATATATATACATATTGCACTTTGCCGTACTGGTTATAACAGTGAAATTCTCTGAACTTCGGCCAGTTTTGAATGTCTGTGGCGATTTTGGATGTCAAATATTTATGAGCTTAGAAATCTACATTGGAAAAGTCACATTCTTTCAGTTCAGAAAATTGTCTTTATTCAATGTAAACATAATATTTTCACTCGAACATTTATGTTACTTCAGTTTACAATAGACAATATTGCTACACATTCATTTTCTAAATGAATTTATCAGACTAAAATAAGGAAAAATCAGGTGTTTCTCAATCAAGTTTGTCTGCAATATATGCTTATTTCATTTTCGAAATGTTTGATTGAAACGTTTATTTGCGATGATCTTCTGATATAATGGTATTTCTTAAGAGCTTTTCCAGCCACTTATTTTTAGTTTTTGATAGGTGAATAAGCATTTGTAATCAAAAAAGGTCTAAGTAAGGTGGTGATTAAATAATTCCTCCTAGATACAAACGAATAAAAGTATGAAAAATACAAAACCATATAAGTATTTCAATTTCCTCACTTTGTCTTGAGTGTCCCATTGTGATTCTTTATAACTATATTTCGGAATTTTGAACAACTTTTGGTGATATATAATATCACAATGAAGATCATAAAATCAGTATTTAATAAAGGTGTACATGTGGATGTAATATGTGTTGTGTTCTATTACAGTTGAACCTTGCAATACTGTGGACGAACTGATACCAGATCCAAATTCTCCTGGATATTTCCAAAGTACCAATTGGGGATGGCAACCAATGCCTTGTCCTGAAGGTTTGTGTTTCAATCCTGAAAATTCAATTTGTGATTGGTATGTGGCATAGACAAGATGTAGAAATCACAGCGATGGTAAGTATCGATAACTTAATTTTTTTATTCAGTTATTCAATTTCGTTGTGGTTTTCCATCAGGAAATTCGATTAAAAAAAGAGCTTTCTTGATTGAGCTTATAAAGATGTGCTATGAAGCAACAGTCTTTCTCACTGTTGAGTTGTGGATGTTGCCTATTGAGGATATCTTTCAACCTTTCTCTCTCGATATGTTTTTATTGTGGCTCTCTCAAAAATGGAGCTACTCACATTTTGGACGCCTTAAACTGGGCAGCTCTAAAACTTGCAAGCGTCGCTAATGCGACTTAAAAATAATGAGTGCCTGAAAAGCACGTATTCAGAAAAGTAACTTCATTCAACTAGGAGATATTGAGCAGTACAATGGATAGAATTGTGCATTTCTATGTTTGACAGTCCTGAATTAACGATTACAATAATAGCTTTTTTCGCGGTAAGGATTCTGAACCGATTCAGAACTATCGTATCACCCAGTTCCTAACTTTTAGTTACAGTTCTGTGTTCGCGGATAAACTGGGACTGGTTCGGAATCGATTCGGAATTTGTTCTACCGGTTCGAAGGATCAATCTAGAACTGTAAGTTCAGGACTTGCGCATTCACGATAGTTTTGCAATTGTGTAACATGTGTATTTGTGATTATTACCATTTGTTTTGAAATTTCTTCAAACATTCTCTCAAAGTTTTTTAATTACATCGATCCGACATGGTACCTGTATTTTTGATACAATTCAAGGAGAAGAAGAGTGTTTTGGTGGGTCTATTTATAACTATCTTCTGGTTGTTGGGACATTTCTGAAATCTTACTATCACTAAATGACTAAACGTATCTTGTGCTTACGCAAATAAATAAATTGGAAAATTGTTGCTTACTCATAAGTCGTCTTCCATAGAATAATGTGTTATTGTATTGTTCTTTGATTAGAATGACAATTGCAAGCAGTATACGGCATATTATTCGACGAGAACAACCGTGATTTGAAAATTCCCTAACCTAGTTCTGAAATCGTTCGCGAGTTGAAATAATTCTGAATCAGTTCATAACCGAGCATGCCTATTAAATCAATCCCGAATCAGTTATGAATTAGTTCTGAATCGGTTCAGAATCCTTACCGCTAACAAAGCTATTCAAAATTGATTTATAGTTCGAAATATTCACTGAAAAATAACAGGAAAAGAATGAATCGTTCCACATCGTTCCTGAATGTTTCTGTTATTGTAATTCGTTACAGAAATTAATCATTGGAACATGCATCACCAAGAAAGGAATCTTATAGGAAAGGAATAGATTATGATTATGATCAGAGTGTGATAATAGCGTCGGTGGTCTGCTTCTTTCTCGCTTTGATAATGTGAGAGATCTTAGTGGAATCTTCGATCAGAAGACTTTCTTTTGTTCCACACATACCCAACTCATGTCATCTGCCTCGAAAATATATGTAGACTCTACTTGTTGTAGAGTTAATTGTCTGGATATAAGTAGCATTTTCATTATTGGTGTTAGTAACTGCTTCCATGAATTCATTCACATTTTCTGTAAATTATTTTGCTTCGATCATGACTTGGGCTTTCTCAGCTATTTATTAACTGATATCAACTTCACTGATTTCTGCATTGGTGTATATTGCAAATTGGAATGTATTGTCCAAGCAAAGAAGAATAAAAGCTTTCAACAGGACAATTTGAATGTTGACTGGAATTGTTTGTATAGTGGAGTTTCATTCTATGAGAGTTACAAAGCTCTTGGATGACTTCTTTTTGAAATTACCTGTCATTGTCGCAAGCAATATATTCAGGTTCTCCGTTGTTGCTTATATCCGTTGTTTTTGAATTGTCCTTTACTTCATTAGATGATCAATGAGCCAAAGAATAACATTGCGTGAATTTGGAAAAAGAATAGATTATCGCTAGGCAAGTGACATCATAAATATTGAAAGTACCAATGTATACATGGGAATATTTTTGTCCAACAGGAAGTGATTTGAATATCATTTTTGTAGGTTCTTACAAGAATTTCACATTCCTAAATATATTTTGGGACGGTGTTATCTTATTGAGGTCAATAGATTTTGCGTTTCAGTGCTTGAAAGTTCTCCTTCATTCCTCGATGTCGAGATTTACAAACGTGTAAATTTCTTTCCATTTTGTAAAATTAGTGTGAAATTTTGTCGACTGTATCGGTTTTCGAACATTGACAAATGTCTCGAATTATAAGAAAACCTTTTTTCGAGATCGCACAACCGAATAGTGGCTTTTTCTCCCATTGTCAATCGGAAAGTTTTCATCAAGAGTTATGAAAACTTGAGAATGGCATTTTACCGACAATTGAAGATGCAATAGGAATCAGTCAATTGAAAGAATCAGCTCAGGAACAATTCAATCAATTTCCTTTCTTTACAGTTCGTAGTTTATGGGCGAAATTGAAAGTCAAATGCAGTAACATAGATGACAAATTCGTGACAAGTATGGCTACCGAGTTTTCATGAAACAAACCTGAAATATGAAAATTCAGAACGCATTAGACATATTTGTAGAAAATGGGATATATTACTCCTAATCAAGCCAAGGAAATAATTGAGGAATATTTATAAATTGATAACTATATAACGATGCAAAAGGCAACCGAATGGAATGATCGAAAATTTAAAAGGAATTTCGTTGGTAGGAATAATGTCCAAATAATTAAGGACGTCTGAAAAAATCTGTTTATATATTTCACTTTTGAAAGCGATGTTGATAGTAAAAAAGCATATGAAAAAACGTGTCAAGAAGTCTTGTCTTTTCTAAAACCCCACCTGTATTATCGTCAAATTTAATCGTCTATTGAATATTTTCACAGAAAAATAATCAACCTCTCTGAATGAACAACAATAAATGTTATTATGTAATGAGATTGTTTTCAACATTATAAAACCCCGTTTTGAACCTGAAAAAATTATCACGTTAAGATTTACTAATATGATATAAGTACTTGAAGAGATATATAAAAAATCAATATTTAAAACATGAAACACAGTTTCGTACACGTTTTATACACCCAAAACATTTGGGAAGAGTCAACACAACGTTGCAGACGACAATGAAATACCGTCCGGCTATTATGAGACTTTTATAGCTTCTGGAACTACCCAGATAATCTTAACAATAAAATAATTATTCTAAGAATTATATTTAATGCAGGCAAACTAAAATTAAGTAAAAGAAGAATTTTACGTTGAAAACCTACACATTTTTTCTTATATAACAGCCGTTTACATATGTTTCAAGGTTATTGCCTATCGTCAGAACGGCGTAGTTCAAGTTAAAGATGAAAGTACTTGAAGAGATATATAAAAAATCAATATATAAAACACGAAACACAGTTTCGTACACGTTTTATACACCCAAAACATTTGGGAAGAGTCAACACAACGTTGCAGACGACAATGAAATACCGTCCGGCTCTTATGAGACTTTTATAGCTTCTGGAACTACCCAGATAATCTTAACAATAAAATAATTATTCTAAGAATTATATTTAATGCAGGCAAACTAAAATTAAGTAAAAGAAGAAACTTACGTTGGAAACCTACACATTTTTTTTTATATAACAGCCGTTTACATATGTTTCAAGGTAATTGCCTATCGTCAGAACGGCGTAGTTCAAGTTAAAGATGAAAGTACTTGAAGAGATATATAAAAAATCAATATATAAAACACGAAACACAGTTTCGTACACGTTTTATACACCCAAAACATTTGGGAAGAGTCAACACAACGTTGCAGACGACAATGAAATACCGTCCGACTCTTCCCAAATGTTTTGGGTGTATAAAACGTGTACTAAACTGTGTTTCGTGTTTTATATATTGATTTTTTATATATCTCTTCAAGTACTTTCATCTTTAACTTGAACTACGCCGTTCTGACGATAGGCAATAACCTTGAAACATATGTAAACGGCTGTTATATAAAAAAAAATGTGTAGGTTTTCAACGTAAGTTTCTTCTTTTACTTAATTTTAGTTTGCCTGCATTAAATATAATTCTTAGAATAATTATTTTATTGTTAAGATTATCTGGGTAGTTCCAGAAGCTATAAAAGTCTCATAATAGCCGGACGGTATTTCATTGTCGTCTGCAACGTTGTGTTGACTCTTCCCAATTTGTTTTGGGTGTATAAAACGTGTACGAAACTGTGTTTCGTGTTTTATATATTTATTTTTATATATCTCTTCAAGTACTTTCATCTTTAACTTGAACTACGCCGTTCTGGCGATAGGCAATAACCTTGAAACATAATATGATATAATTCTGCTTTTTCTAGATGATCAGTTTCAGTTGCAATATTTTTCAGGAATATATTGCTAATTTTCAAATTGAACCATTAAACTTCAAAATTATTTGGTAATATTTGAATGAAAGGCATATTTAATTCAGTTTTTCTCATTTTACAAATATATAATACGGTTTCGAATGCATTGAATATTCTTTCATAAATTTCATCCAATAATACGATTCAAATGTCCGCAGTTTATCGTGCTTATCGAATTCAATATAACGTAATATAAGTCTTAAATTTAAAAAGACTTATGTTAATCATTATCATTATGATTCATGCAGTAAATGAAAATATTTAAACATAAGTACTTCGTTTTGAGTAGAGAAAAAGACAAGGTTTTTAGGCCTTTTCTAATCTTAATATTCTTTTCACTAAACTTTTTATGTAACCAATATGACCGACATTCTTCTTTGATTTTATCACATAAACGAACTTGCAACAAGTGAAACTTCTATTTGAATAAATTTGAAGTACTATTTATCTCAAAATTTAGACGGAAATTCTAACACAAATAAATTATAAAATTTCTCAAATATAATTGATCAAATAAAATATCAATAAATACTCCTGAACACATCGAACAAGACTGCTAAAATATAAAGACCTGCATTTTAAAATAGTCAGAAACAGTGAGTGATGGGTCATAACAAGGAAGCAAGGAGATGGTATGATGCGAAATGTGAGAGAACAACATAAAAGGAAAGCGAGTATGGACTAAAATGTTCAAGAGCACAACCAGAATATAACGAACTATACAGGATAGCACGAATAGCAGAATATACAAATTTCAGCAAGAAGAGATCCTCATATTAGAAACAAATAATGACGGATACAGAACCCAAAAACGACAAAACCCAATTTTACAAATAAATAAAACGGAACAAAAATAACAAGACTACAATTGATAACATAAGAAGCAAAGGGAAGAATACTACAATGGACCGGGACGAATAACAATTCCAGAAAGTCTAACAGAGGTTAGATTCGATGTTAAAGATAATAACACATCCACCCATCTTGATTTCTGTGGAACCATAGATTAGCTTCGCTCCTAAAACGAAAGCACTTTCAAGTTTATGAAGGGGCAGATCTCCCATATTGAAGAAATGACCTTGGAGCCCTATGGAATGGCTACTATTCTACTCGAGAACGTATACCCTACTTTACATAAATTGTTGAAACAATCGGATCATTCTAATAATTATCTCTGTTTACTCATCCTTTTTACTATCAGATATTTCACTAACCGTAGTAAAACTTAGTGTTATGCACTGATAAGGACAAAGTCAATTGAAAATACAAATGTCGAGTTTCATTTTTCTACTTTGTCGAATACGAATGCATTGAAAAATCAATTATAATTTTTAAAAGAGGAAACTTATCAGAATAGTTTCGATTTCAGAGGCGAAATCTTTCAAATTATAATCATTTAGAGAAACAACGCAGAACCAACAACAAGAATTATATTTAGAGAAGAACATAATTCATGACAATGTCAAACTCAATTTCGACATTATATTTCAGAGAAATCACAATTAGAGCTAAGTCATTCCATTCTCAACCAATCAACAATCCACCATGAATGCAATAGAAACTCTTTCACGAGAACGTAAAAGTAGTTGGAAAGACTGACAATTTCAGAGAAAACTCAAACAGAGAGACGTTTTTGAAAACAAGTAATCATTACGTTTCACAAAAGAAGTCTAGACCAATATTTATGACACAGATATAATACAAACATATAATTCGACCTAGTATTTCGTTGTGGTCATTTTGCTCGTGATTATCAGCAGAAAAAATATCAAACGAGTAAAGAAAAATTGGCAATAAATTGAATATAATAAATTGAATAATAATTGAAAAAACTATTGGCGATAAATTTTCTATCCCACATTATTCATTCGATTTCAGACAAATAAAAGAGATCTAAACATTTCTCGGCATTGAATTTAGCTTCAGATTCATCGAATTCAATGCGGTGAACCAATTTTAGAAAATTAACATTTACACTTGATGAGCGACATTATGAGTTTCTCTGGGTTGTTTGGTCTGAAAAATGTTTTTGGGTTACTTTCTAAAGTCTTATGAACATTATTTCACGAAATTTCGTAGGAAAAATATGTTACGTTTGCATAGATCTTATTTTCGAATTCAATAATCACATTCAATATTTTACTGAAAAAAAATCTCGAAATGTAGCTAGACAAATCTATCTTTTTTTGAGTGAAATTGGATATTTATGACATATTATCATGCCAGAAGGCATGAAACCTAATCTTGAAACAATTTATATTATAAAAAAAATTGTAATACCACAAACTTTTGGGGGGAATTAAATCGTTTTTAGGGATGTTCAGTTATTATCGTAAATTTTTTCAAAGTTTGTTGGGATTCGGTTTGCGTATAACACGCAAGATAACCATAGGTACTCGAACCAGACAATTTTTCAGGCCCTAAGAGTTCGTTGTTGACCTTTATCTGAACACGTAGATACATGTGAGATGCTGTTCAGGTATCGTGAGTAATTTCATTGTTTCAACAACAGATACAAGGCGCTTTCTAAAACTCATTCGATATTTTTTGTTAACTGAGTATATCAAAGAAATATATCGATGCCGATTTATTTCTTTGATATACTCAGTGTCCAAACTGACACATTTGTAAATACAGTGAACTTATTACTTTCTTTAGGCCTACTGTTAATCCAACGTTTATAAAATCAACCATAACTTTTCGTGGACTGGATTCATGGGAACGACGATCATTTGTCAATATCTGGTCTACAGAATTCGTATATGTAATTCGATAATTCGAACGAGCTATGGAAAATTTTCCATGACTGTGCGCTTTTACTTACGCATAAATTTGTCTCGAAATCGTTTAAGTTGATACGTGTTTACATTGTTTCAACTCATATACTCGTATTTCATACAAATCTCGATAAAGGTTTATTTATTGATTTCATTGAAATAATAATGTCACTTGCCTGGCGTCAATCGTTTTTTATCCAAATTCACGCAAAATTATCTTTTAGCTCATAAATCGTCCAAAAAATAATGAAGGAATTGAAATTGAACAATTAAAATGAAACAATTAAAGAATTTTCTGACCCTTAGGTATAATTCAACGGATTTTCAAAAGCAATGAGGCATCGGACGGAGAATATGAGTGTATGTTTTCAACCAATATTATCTCAGTATATTTTAGGAGCACCTTGAAATGTTTTTCAGCATTGAAATTTCTTTTGTCAATCAATACATTCATCTTATTCACTTGTTTTATCACAGTTGAACCACGACTTCTTGTTATATTTCAGTGAGAAAAATATTGACTATTTAAATGCTTTTAGATACCCACCAAGTCTGGTAATTCATCATATGTCTTAAATGAACATTAAATTTGTCCAGCATCAATCGAATATGGAACAAAATTAGTACAAAAGCTATTTCTAATTTTGAATTGAAGACTAGAAAAGAAGCAGGTATTAGTGGCTCAGGCCAATTCTGTGACGCCAAATGATTTTTATAGGCTATCTATTCAAGTCCCTACTTATTCCATTATTTTAAGTAAAACTGAATGGTTTCCTGATTTTCACTATAATCAATTCAAAATATAACAATATTTTTCATGTTTGAGGTACTAAGATGCATGGGAGTAACAAAATAATAATAATTGAGATTATAAATAATGACATGTAGAAAGAAGTCAATTTCGGCATCATTATTTCCCCCTAGAGTCTAATCTAAGTGAAATAAATTATGTCTTACCTAACAATCTACTATATAATGAATAAGTTCTGTTCACGATAGCAATAAAACCAGTGCAAAGCACCAACGAAATAACTTTCATTTCCCAGAAAATAAAACTCAGCTGAAAAATTAAAATCACCCATAAAGTCATTAGGAATAATAAATAATCCATAGATACGAGGAACATCTAAGATTTGAAAGAAAAATCTTATGTGTTATGTAAAGTTGTATCACAGCTCTGTAGTTCAACTGATTTCGAAAATTGTTTGTGAAATCCCTTGATATAATTCAAAAAATGTTTGTAGATGAAAACATCAAGAACTAGGTCATTTTGGAAAAGTTTGCTGAAAATTATATGATCAATACAAACCTTAAAAGACGAAGTACTACGAAGAAATGAAATAATCTATGTTGATGTTTCCTTACTTATAAAATAGCTCTATGTCCTGTAGTTGTTATAGGATATTTGCATACCTCAGATCATGCTGCAGATAGCTTCGAAATTTTGGAACAGTGAAATTATGTTGGGGAATTTTTCTTATAACTTTAAACATTTCAGAAGTAGGAAACTTTCCAGTTAAATGGAAATTGAAGCATGAGATTTCGAGTGAAACATCAAATTAATTCGAGAAGTATATCTTAAGGTTACTGAATTCTGAAAAGTGAAATGCTGGCATGTTTCCAGATTTTCAATAACAATAACATGATCAATAACATGAAATAATAATATTTCAGATCATCAATGTGTCCTTCCAGATAATTTTTGAAGAAATCTCCCATCGTAGTTTCTTATGTTGTGGGCGAATTATTTTTTGTTGTTATTCTTTGCGGAAATTCACAAGATTAGAGTAATTTTAACAATAAAATAATTATTCTAAGAATTATATTTAATGCAGGCAAACTAAAATTAAGTAAAAGAAGAAACTTACGTTGAAAACCTACACATTTTTTTTTTTTTTTTTACTCTTTTTTTTGACTCTTCCCAAATGTTTTGGGTGTATAAAACGTGTACGAAACTTTGTTTCGTGTTTTATATATTAATTTTTTATATATCTCTTCAAGTACTTTCATCTTTAACTTGAACTACGCCGTTCTGACGATAGGCAATAACCTTGAAACATATGTAAACGGCTGTTATATAAAAAAAATGTGTAGGTTTTCAACGTAAGTTTCTTCTTTTACTTAATTAGAGTAATTGTTCAGCCGTTGATGAATATGGAGAACCACCTTCATCATTAGTAACAGCTTCAAGAACCTTCAGCGATGAGCACTCATCTTCATCCCTACGGTCCATTAGATATGGTGTACTCAGCCAAGATAAGTTCTTACACTTGGGGCTTAAGATATTCCTTCATTTGTAATTCCAATCAAGCCTGCACTAGAGGAACCAGCTATTTCTTCATGTCCTGGCGGGAGAGGGATATTCGATAAGATTTTTAAACTACGATTAGTAGCGTCCTGTTTTTCGAATCTAACAAAATTCAGTAGTTTAGGCATTTCTACTGTATCGAGAGTTGCTGGACGTTGTCTATAAATATTCTGATGAATATTGAAAGCATGGCGGAAGAAGTCGCTTACTTGCATTTGTTCTTCTTTTCCGATTGTATTAATTTTTTATTATTAATTTGCAATTTTGTATTAGTATCTCTTAGCAGTCAACTAAATCTTTCATATCATTCGTATTTGGTAATATCACTGTTTTGTATCTTTTATGCTGAGTTCTGTTTTCCATAGCTACTTTGTTGATTAAAGAGCTGCACTTCGCTTTCATTAATTCACAAAATCTTTCACATTCCCTCTCTTTCTTTTTATATTTACTCACAATGGTATATGTTTTCTATACAGCACCCACATCAAGTTCAAGAGTTTTTTCATTTCCAAAAATAATCTGCTCAACTTAGCCATGATCATTTTGTTATAGTGCTTGCATCTGCTGTATTTGGTAGTTGATAATGCACTCTGTACTGAGAATCAACGTCAATGTTATAAACAAGTTACAGAAAATCATGCAAAAGGCTTATTGTGAGGAACTGCAAGCCTCATTCCAGTATGAAAAAAGTATTGTGCAGAATTCAGAATTATAACCTGATGTGGTTGGGTACTTCAAATCATGCTGCAAATGACTTCGAAGTTTTGGAACGGTCAATTATTTTCATGATTATCTCTCATAAGTTTCGAAATTTCCCAAGTAGAAGGACACTTTCCAGTTAAATAGAAATTGAAATCTGAACTTAATTAGAGTAATAGATCTTGATGATAGCATTGAATATTGGAAAGTGAAATGCTGGCATGTTTCTAGACTTGAAATAACATCATTATGTTCTTGAAGATATAAGTCATCGAATTTTTTTTAGTGGACCAATTTTTAATCTTGTTATTTTTTGCGGTAACTCCCCACATTGAGTTGATTGTCTAGCCCTTGATGACTATGGATGAAAATCTTCATGACTAGTATCATCTTTATGAACATTTACAGATGTGCACACATCACTTATCTTCCACTGAGAGTTCCTGATAATCCTTGGATTGAGGTTCCAGGTATGCCTTCACCAGAAGTACCAGTTATTCCTTAATGTCCTGCCTAGAGAGGGATATATGATAAGATAACCACGTTCAAACCACGATGAGTAGCGTCTTGTCCTTCCAAATCCTAACATAAGTCAGTAGTTTTGACATTCCTGCGTTATCAAGAGATGATGAACGTTGTCTATCAATCTCTATGTTCAATATTCTGATGAATATTGAAAGCATGGTTCACGAAGCCACTTACATGCATTTGTCCTCCTTTTCCGACTGAACCTGTCTTTTATTAATGTTATGCAATTTTGTATTCCTATCTCTTAGCAGTCAACTAACTCCGCTATATCATACGTATTCAGTAATATCACTGTTTCACATCTTTGATGCTGAGTTCTATTTTCCGTTGGAACTTTGTTTATTGAAGATTTGGACTTTGCTTCAATTAATTCACAAAATCTTTCACATTCCCTCTCCTTCTTTTCATATTTACGCACAACGGTATTGCTTTCCCATACAGCTCCCACATCAAGAATTAGATCACCGTGCTCGGATCGAGGCTGGGTGTTTCGAATTCACCATCTTTCAATCCAGCTATATTGTGAGGGTCTTGAATCAATTATTCGAAATTTTAAAAATTTTTGGATTTACGAAAATAGTCTGCTCAACTTTCGCAACTTAGCCTTGATCATTTTATCATGGTCCTGGCTTGAACTACATATATTTGGTCGTTAGATAATTACCATATTTAATTTCCAAATCGTCAGAGAGCAAAGACATATAATTTTTATTTTCCGTCATCTTAGGAAATATTCTGCTTTTATGAATATCATTAGCAGTGAACAAATAGACATACCTACTCTTCGAAATTTGATTTGATAATCTAACCATTTAAAAATGCGTTGTGTTTGGTAGTTTTTCTTATAAAATCCTTTGCAATATGTACAGAGGATCAGAGCTGGGTGGTTATCATATCCTCGGCGTTAACTTACAGTGATTTCATGTCTCATATTGTATAAGAAACTTCCTTTTCTCTGAATTTTTGAGAAACGTTTCCTAATCCTCAAATATTTGCCATGTGTTGGTTGTCCAACAAAGTGACACTTGGCGCCATGATTTGATGAATTATTACACTCTTGCCTTGTCGAGCTAATTGTACAACAAGTGTATATAAACTGTATATCGTGTAATATATGTAGAACAATATGATATATATGAGTTTGAGTCCAATATAAAAGTTTTAATACTAATGTGAAATAACATCTACTAATTTGTTTGACTGTTTCTGATTTTGACCACAACAGTTGACACGTTAACTACTTGCAAGTATAAAGGACAGGCAAATTGATTGTAAAATATAATGTGATTAATTATTCAACACGAACAACTAAAATTTGTTCATTACGTACTATTACGAAATACTTGAGTTAAATGTGAAATAAGAAAAGAGATAGAAAGAAATATCTATTAAAAATCGTCTTTACCACGATGTTATAATTTGCACATACGTAAATTGTTATGAAATTTCTGATTTAAATTGGATAAGGGGTTTCCAAAGTTGTTCTGCTAAAAATTATTAATTGTTTCTCGCTGAATTGGAAATATAGTTTCTACCTCTAAATGTCCCAATCACTGAATTACCATTAACTGAAATATCTATAAACTCTGAAGTATATATACCATACCTACGAGTACGCTGAGATGATCATCTCACTAAATCTATTATGAATGATGATATGAATTTTTTACAAGAACAGTTAGAATCAAATTGAGCGAAAGTTTTTTTCATTGGTAAGGTTCCTCCTATACATTCCCAAACACTACTGTTTTCAAGATATTTTAAACTGCACGACTTAACTTTCAACTTAGCTATAGCAACTGTTGAAGATTTCACAGAAATCACAATTGGATATGATGTACACGCCGACTACGAAGAAATCATTACCTTCTAAAGAAATCAATATTATTACATTAATGATATTGTTTTTCATGTAAAAAATATGCTCTATACGTTTGTTCGCAGATGATACAATGATTTATGTCTAGATCCAGACATAAATCTAAATATCCAGACTATGACAGAATGGATCAATAGACTTGGAAGCAATAAATGAATGGCTAATCGATAACAGTTTATCGCTGAATGTAACAAAGTCTAAATTTATAGTTTTTGGTAAAAGTAAAATTTATAAGGTAAATAGCTACGAAAATATGAGTATAAACATTGAACACCCTAACATTAAAAGGGTTTAACTTGTAAAACATTTGGGCGGTATGTTAGATGAGAAATTGAGTTTCAATTATCATCTCGACCTCATATCGTCGAAAATCTCCAAGAAAATCAACTTTTTCAAAAGAATTGGAAAAAATCTGAAGGTATATATAATGTTATTGCTCAATATCAATGTTATTGGTAATGTCAATAATAGTGCCACACTTTGAATATTGTTGCTCTGTTAAAAGGAATGAGTAAAGAGAAAACTCAACAGCTGAAAATGCTAAAGAATAGAGCTATGCGAACAATTTTGAAGTGTAATTAATATAACCCAATCCAAAGCATGCTAAATTGTTTAGAAGAAATGTCATTTATTGAGAGCATACTTTTCGCTACATATATATTTATATTTGAAGTTGAAAACAAATTGTTATATAGTTTATTATTTTATTATTATTATTCATTACTCTCATAAAGAGTAATAAAGAATGAAACATGTGTCAGTGATGTGCACAGTTATAATACAAGTGATGCTGATAATTTCTACATGCAAGGTTGTGAGCTTTCTATATCTAAAAAAAGTATGTTTTATGAACGTATTCAATAAATTGCCTAGCTCCATAAAAACAGTTGGTGACCTTAAGATATTTAAGCCTAAATTAGCTAAGTTTGTTTTAAACATATTATTGTAAATAATATATTTTGAACCTAAATATTTATATGAGTTTGTAATAGCATTGCTCAGTAAAATTATTATAATTTTTATTATCATTATGAAGAAATTAGACTTTTGTCTTGAATGATACAGCTAACACACTTTACAACCAATATTAAAATAATCAAGAAGTATGATGAATATACTGAATTGATACTGAAAATTATCACTCATACACTCAAATTTACACACTCATTAATAAAGAAAATTGTAAAACATTTTGAGATAACATCCTTACCAGTCCCATTCACTAGATTTTCTGAATAACAAAATTCAGAAAAATCTTTAAAAGTGTTGGTGTTTACTTGATCTTAATCCATTATAATTGAATATAAACTCAAATTCAAATACTTGAACTTATGATTTACACTTTATTGACTACATAGCGTTTCGTCGTTACAAACGACTTCTTTAGATACTCACAGATATTATTCTGTTTTCAGACATTTTCAGACATTTCTGTTTCTGGAATTAAAAAAAATATCATAAATTTTGATAATATATTTTGAGAGAGAATAATGAAGCCGCTCGATTACAGAAGTGACTCGCATGTGTATTTAATCCCATGTTTTAACACTATGTTTCATTTCAATACAAAATCATCGCATAAAATATTTTGCATGGGCGCAACATATGCCTTGTGATTAAAAACTTCAATAGCTAACAATGATTGTAATTGCCAACTTTCAGAGATAATAGTGGCATCGTCTGCAAATAAAACAAGTTCGGTTATCTTGTGTTCAGTGATGTCATTCACAAAATAGGGTTGGTGGGATTATTGCTTCTTGGGGAATGGCATCATTACGGCTTGAAAGGCTTTCATGTATTTTTACCTGAAATTTTCTTAACAGAAAAAATTGGCATTTATTCATTCACTTGGTCGCTAAATGTATGGCATATAATATTGACCAAAAAAAATATTGTGAGCAAAATTGTGGAGCACATCGATTTGAATAAGCGAGTTGATTCAGATACTTCAACAAAAGAAGAAGTTCTCGATTAAAGCTAGAACCGACCGAAAAGTCTGAAGAAATTGTAAATGATGCAGTGAAAATTACCAAAAAATTAGATGTAAATGCTGAATTTGAAACTTCCATATAGCGAGTCCTAAAACGTCCTAAAACTTCAAAGAGTTTCGATTATGAACACGAAAACCACATTGAAAATGATCCAAATTTAAAAATAAATGTAATTTTTTTTGGATCTAGATTT
The DNA here is from genome assembly GCA_030704895.1 of Henosepilachna vigintioctopunctata. Lineage (NCBI taxonomy): Eukaryota > Metazoa > Arthropoda > Insecta > Coleoptera > Coccinellidae > Henosepilachna > Henosepilachna vigintioctopunctata. The sequence goes on from JARQZJ010000066.1 coordinate 4,000,960, forward strand.
ATCTATCCAGTGTTGGGTATGAAATATTCAATTTATTGAAGAATTAAAATGACAAGTTCAACTTTTCACTCAAACTAGGTGATGAACAAGATGAAAGTATATCAACAAATAGCTATCTTCGTTTCAAGGAAAATCTTTCAGCAAATGATTCGATTTCATTTATGCAAAATTATTTGGATTAAAACCCAATGCTTTATGTAGAGAAATTACGTCATGTCAGCCTTTTTCCTAAAAATTATAATGAAAATTAATCAAATAGTGATAATTGTCGAATTTATATATTCAAACAATTCGACAGCCGAATGTCCCACATACAACATCTCCGTATTATAACGAATTTTGTTTTCTTTAGCAGTTACCGTAGCTATAGCGAAAATGTCCTTCTATAAATTTAAACATATGAAATTACCTGCTCTCTACAATGAGCCAGAAAAAATTCTTAAATTTAGCTACAATATCCATATAGGAGGCAATATTAGACCGCATAAACCATTAGACGAAACTATCAATAATTTCGCAAACAAAAAAACGAGAGGGAAATAACATAATTCAGGTATTATTATGGTATGTCACATGTAAAACTTTATGTGTTTTTTATGAAATAGCATACGTAATAGTAAACTCTGTATTATCAGAAAAAAATCAATTATCTTTTTATTGATATCCAAGTATACAATTATATATAACATCATAAACAAAGTATCTGAAAATTTAATTCGCGTTCTATTTTTCTCAATTACTAACGATCGGAAGCGACCTAGTTTCACCTATTTAGGAAAATTTTATCTCAGTATATTTAATTGGAGAATATTCATTTTGGACAAATTTAAAACAGGCGTTTCATTGGTTTTGTACATAGGCTCTGCCGTGGGTCCAACTCTGAAACTTGGATGAATGCAAGGTGCTTTTTGGTAACGATGAAAAATGAGCTACATTTTTCCGATAACATTCACTAGCAACTTTCTGAAACACAAACACATTTCATGTTGGCATAGATTCGTTTTCTGCAATAATAATTTTGTTATCAAGAGGTTTATTAGGTTTCGCTCCTTTCTTTGACGTTACCAGTGTTCAATCTGACTGTTTTTTTAATACATTAGATTTATTATTATCTTCAGACTTACTAACCACCTCCACATATAATAAAGCAACCATAATTTCTCGTTTAAGAATAATTTAAGAGAACCTGAAATATCAAAATATGAAATATGAAATCAAAAGATGGACAAGTTAAAAGACATTAAACATATAATATTTTAATAATTTAAATAATAATAATGAATTGCTCTTTCAAAACATAAAGTTAGTCACCAATATAAAATGAATTAAGCATGTTCGGTGCTTGCCTGGTCAGAACGGTCTGCAGGCAAACATTTATTAACCGAAAACCATACTTTCGATACGAATTTCAAAATGTTACATAATATACAGAAAAGTAGTCAATTAGATTTTTTGGGAAATAGTGGAATTAAATCTGCCTAAAATTTCTGGAAATTTGCTCAATGAACAGATAGAATTAAACAGTTTACCCTTGTTAAATCTTTTCAGGTAACAAAAATTAGATTTTAGAATGGATATCTTGGGTGAAACCCAGAATCATAGAATCCTAAAAATTGCCTTGATATTTATACTTTTTTTTTCAAATTTGTTGTTACCATTCTGTAAGCATCTGAAGAAGTTTGTAACAACGAAACGCGTCATGCGTCGTTGACTGTTGTCAATAAAGTGTGAATCGAAAGTTGATCAAGTATTTGAATTTTAGTTTATATTTAATTATTCATTATGGATGTTGGGACAAATCAAGAACACTTGTGCCCATTTTAAATGGAAATTAGAGGAAATGTGAAATGGTTTTTTGTGTATTCAGAACGTATACTAAGGAGTTTGCAGCTTTAGAAGAATGTGGCTAGTTTTTAATCCAATGCCTATCTAATAATTCATTAGGATGTAGGTCAATTTACAATAAATATGAATTGATTTTTTGATTCTATATATTCATTTTTGAATATCTATTAGAAATATCTAGATAGAAATGTTTGAATGGCAGAACTTCATACTTGAAATTTCATACTTATTTATAGTCAGAGTTTATCAGCTGTAATCAATTCTGTTTTGAAAGCATATCAATGTTTGAGAAATCGGACAGACGATTTTAATAACTCGAAAACAGATCTAGTCAAAAAAATATGCGAAACTTGTCTATCGTTGTTTTCTCATTAGTTAAAGAGTGAAGTAAATTACGTTAAATCAAAAGAATATGGAAAGGTAATTGAAAAATATAGCATTACCATATCCTTAGAGCATTTTTATAAAATCAATAATTCCTGAAGTGTTTCACTAATGAAAAAGAGGAAACTTGAAGTCTTTGCAAAAAATCTTCTAATCTCGGGTTTTGCTAAAATCCTGAAGTACAGAAATGTAATATCACTTTATGCAACACGGGCTTATTTGGATATTCTGATAAAACTGATAAACCTCTTCCAAGAATTTGATTTCATATGGAAAAATTATGCACTGATAAAATAATAAGCGAAGATGCATAATCCTTTTTGCATTTTTGATTGAATAGGTTGCTATACTCAATTCCCATAGATAATTCTCTGAAATAATTGCAAATTTAAAAAATACGCGCAGACTTCCGAATATTATCATCGTCAATAGTTAATTCAAACGTCTCGAATTTTTTTGAGCTTTCAATATAGCACATTTTCGAGATCTAGAGTCTTATTTGAAAATGATACCAACTTTAAACTATTTGTAACCTATATCAATAAGAACACTTCACCTATAAATTATTCGTTTTCATTATATACCTTCAGAGAAAAGAAAAACTTTCCCCATTATCAAGAGTAAAGAATGTTCGGAAACATTGTATACCCTTGATAATAGGTTAGCCACCCGAAACATATGTAGAGTTTTCAATATATTTAGTGAAACCTAAGCCAAGTGTGTTAATTTTAATTTCTTAATGTTTCACTCAGTTGAGCAGCCAATAATTTACATAGGAAACAATAGATAAATTGGAAAATAATTCAAGTGGTGGATTCTATAGAACTTTTCTAGTTATTAATCCTGATTATACAGGTAAATAGCAATCAAATAAATATGAACTTCCACGAATAATATCTTAAACTTAAGAAGAGTAAAGACACAAGCTACATATCTACTCTAGTGGCTAGCGCATAGGATTTGCTATGTCTTTTCATCAACTCTAATAAAATAATTTGGGCAGTGAATAAAGTAACAATAAAATTGATAAGTATTTCAAAATGCATTTTTTCGTGTCCTTAATGTTTTTGTGGATTTCGTGATGTTCATACCTACGTCTCTAGGAGATAACTCGTCTAAAGTCTTGTTACCCAAATCAACAGGCATATGTAAATCCATCCTAGTATGAATCATTTCATTAATCTCTATAATAATAATAATAATAATAATAATAATAATAATAATAATAATAATAATAATAATAATAATAATAATAATAATAATAATAATAATAATAATAATAATAATAATAATAATAATAATAATAATAATAATAATAATAATAATAATAATAATAATAATAATAATAATAATAATAATAATAATAATAATAATAATGATAATAATAAAAGTAATAATAATAACAAAAAGTTCTTCATTCGCAACAGGTATAATACCCAATTACAAAAAATAATAACATAATGTTGAATACTAACTGAATAATTAAAATGAATGAGATATAACAAAAAGCTCAATCTAATCTAAAAAAAAATAGTAACTAATAGTAACTACATTATAATATTTAATGAAATATTACAAAGAACTAAACCTGAATCAATCATTCATTTTAGTTCATTTCGTTTGTTCACATAACTCCTATTTCTTGATAATAACTTCTCTGGAGTCAAAGCAAATGTCACAATTATCAGAAACTCTATTGAATTCAGACTCCATAAGCCAAATGGGGGATTGTATTAGAGAGGTGACTCTATTGGCTTGACCAAAATTGAAAGACTTTTTTGACTATTTATATTTGAAAAAAATCATTTGGCTAAGATCTAGAATTCCATTGCAAGTGAAAAAAAAACATTATTCAATGAGCAAATGAACCCTGTAGATTTAACGCTCAAGATACAGAAAAATAATAAAAACAAAAAAACATGAAAATAGAAAAATAGCAGAGTGGTAACTCTGGAGTTTTTTTTTATGGTTTCATAGAACCAACCATATGTTTATCTTTCTTTTTATTTTATTATTACTTATTTACTATGAACAACTCACGACTGAATGGTAGGCCTGTTTGAAGAATTATAATGCCATTCTTATTTTTTATTTTATATATTTTTTAGTGTTCGTTTTACATTGTGAGAAATTTACTTATCATATGCATTTGATGGATTTAATGTGTTGACGAAACAATTCTCATGATTTTAACAGCACACTCCTATATCTTAATTCACGAAACGTAGGTTTAATCAACATCTGATCAACACAGTGGCATGATCAACATCTGATGAAACCACTGTGTTGGCGAAACGATTTTGTGATGTTTTTGAATTAATTATAGTGAAAATCGAAAAACTACTCAGTTTTATTAAAATTAACTGTTTTTTTTTTCATTTGAAATGAGTACAAACTTCCCATTTCAATAAAAATGCCATCATCTAGGTTTCATCAATAGATATCAATCTATAGATTGATTTTCGAAAATGAAGTAATTAACATTCGCATTGAAGAAAATAATATCAACGAAGTTTTCCTTATTTACATACATATTGGTATTTTTTTGGTATCTATTTTGTGTTAAATAGATGGTTGTTCCAGTTCGAAAATATTTATAGCGTGATTCGTTTTCAAATTAGAGATGATCGTCCTATTCTTGAACAGTTTTTTGTCACGAGGGTTTCACTACCATCTAGTAGGTATTGATAAATTTCTGAACAGTTGTATTCATGATACATGAAGAACATAAAACGTGTATTTTAATACTGTTTCAAATACTTATAAATTTTGTATATTCTTATAATTTTGGCCGAGTAGCGTATTCCATGTTCGCTCTAGAGCGCAATATAAAAATGCTAAGCAATAATGACTTTGCGATATCGTTAGAATGTAATAATTAATTATTTCGCGCTGGTTTCTAGAAAAATTATTTTTTGAATTATTGGAAACAATGATTATTTCTTATCTTACATTATATCTGTCACATCATGAGTGATCGAGTGATGAAAGAATATTTTTATATTTCAGGATTTACTTATCGAATAAATCTATCTCATTTGCATGGTGAACTCATACTATCCGTCATCTTTGTTCATCCAATACTTCGTGAGTATATTATATCATCTTTATTTTATAACACCAATTTAAGCAGCAATTAGTGCCTATTAATATTTCATAAGTATTTAAAAGATATCTGATTCACAAAACATATAAAAGGAAAGATATAGATTCGTGAGACAATCAATCGTAAATTCAATCATAATTGTTTTCTAGTTGTCCACAAGTAACTGAAAATGATTTTTGAATTATTACTTGTGTCATTCATATATTCTGCCCAAGCATGTAAGTTAACAAAATACTCTTATATCAGAAGCATTATTTTCTATGTCTTCCTAGAGTATTGTGGAAATCTAATATTCAATTACGGGTATGGCCCAAAATTGAAATTCAATTTTCGTTGGGGTATGTTCACTCTTTGACTTACCAACAAAAAGCCAGAAAAATTAATTTAAAAAAAATTGCTTTTCGCACCAAAAAAGCTAAATTCCATCCAATCCTCTATGGAATTAGAAACGCTCGGAATTCTCCATAAAATTTTAGGTAGTGCCACAAAACCAGATATCTTCTATTATTATTTATTTGAGTTGATTTCCCAATTTCTCGATTCCTCTCGATCGATTTGTGCACTGATTCTTTCCTTGTGGAGTTTCAGATATTCAGGATCCGACCTAAATTTTTTAGGTGTAATTATTTTTATTTTTATTTGGTTGAAATTTAGTTTTTTTGAAGGAGAAGATTGTGGTTCGAATCAAAGACGTCTTTGCGAGTTCTGTCATTTAAAATTTTCTTCAATTCATTCTTGGAAAATGCGATATGATCAATTTGATATTTGCCCTGCTTGGGGACTGGGCTCTACATGGAGACTGGACGACCTCCATGTAGTTAACTTGTGTGCAGGTTTCTGAAATTGGGTCCTCATGATTTTGAGACCGAAATTTCTAGAGAACGCGATCAGACTATCACCATTCTTGTTGGTACGTTTGTTTGGTATTGGGACCCGCAGTATCTCTGAATTTCTTTTCCTCACCTAGCTGTGCGTTGAAGCTGCCAAGATTTGCACGTGGTGTTTTGGTATTTTATTGGTTGTGTCTTCCAATGATTCCTAAGAATCTTTTACGCTTGATTAGAGACTCTCTCGTTAAGCGATGTGAAATTAATGACCGAGTCGAGTACAAAAATGTGTATTGCGAATCTGGTACTCGAAAATGGTACTTTTCTTTTCAATTTCAAAATGATTCTCGTCCATGAATCGTGTTTCTTGGAGAGAGGTGATTTTTGGAATTTTTCATGGTGTTGGAGAGCTGCTTCAGTTAACCTGTTTTAGTGAGTGTATTAAAGTTAATTGTACCAATGTAGTGTTTGTGTTCAGGTTCGAAAGTATGTAAGAATCGGAGAGAATCGGTAGACTTTATTTCATCTATAATGTGATTTCAAAGTTCTTGCGGATATGAAGAATTTTTCCAGTTTTCTTTAAAACTCCTATAGTTTTAATATATTGTGCGAAAAAAAGAATACTAATTGATTCTTAAAAATTATTTCGGGGTGTTATTCCATTTCAAAAAATCAAGATATTCAACTTATGATAATACGGTAAAATTAATTGAAATTCTCACCCAGATGGTTACGGAATGAAATGACATTCGGAATATTGATTTGAATTAACATTCCTTCTTGTTTATTTGATACCTGAAATAATTCAACACAAAGTACATTTTGTTTTTGGAGATGAAAATTATCGGTATAACCCGCAATTGGAAGCACCAAAAGCGAAAGCCTGAAATGCCTAAAATCATGTGTCGACGGCTTCTTCCAATTTATGTACCCTTTATTTCGACTTTCTTTCGATGATTTTCTGACAAATTGTTCAAAAGAACATCAAATCAGAGCTGAAAATGATTCTTCAAAAGAATCATTAAATCGCATTGTTCATGTGAAACATGAACAATGCGATGTCTCCATTATCCTTCTAGGGATAAATGTTAGAGAATATTGAAATCGATGGCTACATTTATTGAAAGAGTAGGACAGTCACTGTTTCGTACTTGAAGGTACAAATGAAACAAACAATCCCCACATACTCTCCTATCGATTGTAAGCCAGAAATATACAGTAAGTCGTATGCATATATAATGAAGAGATTAATGTACATCACAAATCTTAGGAATCATTGAAAGGCACATAAATACATCTGACATTCGAAGTTTCACATGTATCAGTTGAGATATATATATATATATATATATATATATATATATATATATATATATATGAACACTCCAGAAGAAAATCAAATTCATGAACAGTAGGTAATGATTAATTGGGTTATATAATAATTTTTAGTGAAACCATGCAGCAATCCTGGTGAGATTAGGCCAGATACCAAACATTGCGATCTCTATCATGAATGTACAGATTGTGGATGGTCTTTGATACAATGTCCTGCAGGTCAACTTTTCAATCCGGTGAAATTAGTTTGTGACAAGGCTGATCGAGTCAAATGTGCTCAAGAGGGTGACTGTAAGTGACTGAAGTTTTCAAATAATTTTTTAATATATGATTTTTTATCTGTCTATATTATCATATATTCAATTATGTTCAATTTCGTGTTGTTTCTGGCAACGACTTTTGCCTTTTTTTGTAAATATTCGAATGGGAATTTACAATAATTTATTCACTTGTTTCGCTCCACTATGAGCGTTTAAATAATTAACTTATTGTCAGACATAGCAAGAAAAACATTGGGTCATTTACACACAAGGAATATATATATATATATATATATATATATATATATATATATATATATATATATATATATTTGTATTTTGAATTTTTGTAGCAATTAAAGGCTTCTTTTAATATGAAAAACTTTATTCTCGTTGACGTTTCGTTGTATATCTCAACTTTCAGACAAAGCTCAAAATAAACTATTTCAAACAGGCAATAAATCAATTCAATATATATATATATATATATATATATATATATATATATATATATATATATATATATATATATATATATATATATATATATATATATATATATATATATATATATATATATATATATATATATATATATATATATATATATATATATATATATATAAATTATATTTATAATATAATAAATAATACAATAAATTTATTGAGAAACAATCTTTACATTGTAGAATTACATTCATTTCAATTGATACAATATTAACAACTAGAAAGAATGCTCTCAAAAGGACTGAATTCAGTTTTGAGTCTGATATTCCATTCAGCCCTCGAGAAAAAATATTGATTCAAACAAAAATATATAAAATTTATATATAATTTTAATTTATATTTATATATTACATATATAATATAAAAAATATATTATATACATAATATACATATATGTATATTATATCTACAATGATATACAACTTTATTTGAAAAAAAAAGAAAAGAATTACCTCAAAAATATTAAACATTTGAGACAATTTCACATGGTGAAGAACATTTGTGTTAAAAAAGATATAAAAACATATGATACAAAAAATTGATTCATACCATTATTGCCTACATTCGAATCATCGAAATACTCTGCCACACTATAGTATGCCTCTGTTAAGAGCAGATATTTAACTCTCCTCTTAAACTAATGAGCTTTCAGAACTACAGAACAATTTAATAAACCTATCTCCATTTTCTTTAACATATAACAAACATCTATAAATAAACACGGTAAGGTGAGTATGTAATTATTAATGAAGATAGGTTTACAAGATGTTCGTTGATGAATATTGAATATTAATCGAAGTATCCGCTGCTGTGAAATAAACACCCTATTCATTTCTGTAGAGCAGCCCCACAGCAGAATATTATAATTCAGATGACTATATACAAGACTGTAATGCACATTCATAACGCAGTTTCTAGGTACGATGTTCTCGTAATTCTAGAGATTGCAAAAAATGAGTTACTCAATTTTTTACATAAGACCTCAATGTGTGATGTCCATCTCATATATATATATATATATATATATATATATATATATATATATATATATATATATATATATATATATATATATATATATATATATATATTAGGGTGGGTCGAAAAAAATCGATATTTTTTTCGGATCGTAATACCGCGGAAAAGTTGCTAAATGGTATGACTAAATAGGGGAAAAAATATAAAAATTATCGGATGTTATCTTCCGTTCGCGCATGAGCTCTAAAGTTTGATTAAATTTTGAAAAAATTAAAGTTTTTGGAAATTTTTAATAATTTTTTTTATTACGATATTTAATATGTAATAGGGAAAAATGTCATCTACGACACACTAATGAATTAATATAAAAATACTGGTATTGAGTTTTAACATCTTCCGTTCGCGCATGGGCTGTAAAAATAGCAAAAAAGTGTTGAAAACCTCAAAAATGTGGACTTAGGAAAAATAAATATATACAAGCTTCAACATATTATTGATGTATTATCCAATAATTACAAAGTACATATTTCACTTACGAATAGATTACATGTCTGGTAGTTTGAACTGTCTTTTGTTAATAAAGGCTGGCATCGTGGACCTTGACTTAAGTGTCGTTCTTATGTACCCGTCTCGAGCTGCAGATCCGCAAACCTTAGCAGAAGCCTCGCTCACCAACTTGACGCTTCTCTCCACTGCTTGAGTGTGGACTGGCATCTTCTGTGATAGGATTTCCCACTTCGGTACTTCTTCTGTTTTGATGTAGGTTTTCAGTTCATCATCAGTGACATCTTTCAATAGAGGCGGCGAAGAAAATTCACAGTTTGTCCAATAATTTAATTCCGTGTAGTCTGTTGCGGAAAAGTTTAGCTTAGGTGCCACGTACGTTCGAATTGTTTTCCTCTTTTGGTCTCTTTCTCTTGCCTTAATGATGCGGCGGAGGCCCAGTTCTCTTATATGTTTTCTGGGATCTTGAGTCATAGTAATCATAACATGTTCTGGATGCGCAAAGAACCCATTTCTCTCTATAACTGGGTCAATTACAGCTTTGAGTTCATCTTTAAGATATCTTGAGGTTTCAATACATTGGTGCACGAGCTTAGGGCCATCAGTAAAAAGTTTGGTCTTCTTAATACAAAACCACATCGGCATATATGACTTCAGAATGAATATTACTATTTCCTGGAACTCAGCAGTTGGATTTTCTTGACTAATGTAGAGTCTTAAAGCACGGTTAGCTGTTGTTAGCCACCTGGAGTGAGACAAAGGTCCTGGATCCCTGATTGATAAATCTTTTGGGCATTCACCTGATTTAATCGCTTCTGATATTTCCAGCAAATACTTCTGATCCTTACTAAGAGTTTTTTTGTCTATCTCAGGGATTTGGCAATCAATACTTTCAAACTGCACTACTGGAAGTGTTTCACATTTGATCAATTTCCCACCAATCGGTCCTTTCAAAGAATTTGGCCCGGTCGACTTACCATCTAAATACTGAAATAAATGGCGGAAGGGTAGTTCATTAAAATGAAGAAGACAAACTGCCCATTGCAGAGGCTTACCTAAGTGTGTTTCAATACGGCGTATTATACCGTTTTTCAATCCGGTGTTAACATTGGTGCCATCACAGCCAATAACGACTAATTCGTCCAAAGAAATGTCATTGCTTGTCAAATAGGATATAATAGAAAAAATCCGATTTTCTTGTATTTTGGCTATATTTGGATGTCCATGCGCGAACGGAAGATGTTGAAGTGCAATACCGGTATTTTTATATTACTTTATTAGTGTGTCGTAGATGAAATTTTTCACTATTACATATTAAATATCGTAAAAAAAAATTATTACAAATTTTCAAAAAAAATTATTTTTTTCAAAACTTTAGAGCTTATGCGCGAACGGAAGATAACATCCGATAATTTTTATATTTTTTCCCCTATTTAGTCATACCATTTAGCAACTTTTCCGCGGTATTACGATCCGAAAAAAAAATATCGATTTTTTTCGACCCACCCTAATATATATATATATATATATATATATATATATATATATATATATATATATATATATATATATATATATATATATATATATATATATATATATATATATATATATATATATATATATATATATATATATATATATATATATATATATATATATATATATATAAATATATATAAAATATTTTAAATAGCATGCTGTCGGATAGCACGAAAGTGAATGTGGGAGTACCTCAAGGAACTGTCTCAGGTCCGTTTTATTCTCCTTATATATATATATATATATATATATATATATATATATATATATATATATATATATATATATATATATATATATATTATATATATATATATATATATATATATATATATATATATATATATATATATATATTTATATATATTCATAAACGATACTGTCTCTCACGTGAAAAAATGTTCTATACGTTTATTCGCTGACGATACTATGAAACAATAGTTAAACTGATTTACACTATATTAAAAATTATACTGCATGACGTACGTTTCGATGAGATTCACCTTTTTCAAATGTTACGTGCAGACTAATGATATCGGCCTCATCAATTATTTATTGACGATACTATGCTCTATATATGTGGCAAAGATATTAGGAATATGACACAGGGGATCAATAGAGACCTTTCTGCACTTAATGAAGGGTTATGTGACAATAGCTCATCTCTGAATGTTGAAAAATTCACCTTTATAGTTTTGGGTACAAGTAAAACCCTTAAAACCAATAAAAATTAAGGCACAACTATAAAGATTAATGCACAAAAAATTATATATAAAATATATTGAATAATTTAATAATATTACAACGATGAGTCTACATGTTTCGAGCGGTCAAGCCTGATCAAGACTGATAATGAGCTGACCGCTAGAAACATGTCGACTGAACGTTGTAATATTATTTTATTATTCATATAATTAACAATAATTTCCATATTTAAAAGAAAATTATTTATACTTCATAAACCAAATTTAAATATAATATCCAATAAAGTTTTTGAATATTTTCAGTGAAAAAGTTTCTCGCTATTTAGTTCTGCAGTAGAAAATTATGCACCTACATAATATAACAATAACCAAAGAAAAGTATTCTAAATCTGATAACAAAAGGTTATGCTTGTTCTATATATAAAGTATTTCAACCAACGAATAATTTAAGTTGATCTGCAATTTTTGTTGAGTAAGATATTCCTCATTGTCATATCAAACGAAACCCCTAATATAAAAACATGTGTTACGCCCTTTGCTTCAAGATCGGCTACGTTAAACATATAATTTTTATCTGTTTGTGTAGTCAAAGTCATGTAGCCGAAGTTGACGCTCGGTATAGAAGTATCGGGTAGAAAGTTCGACCTCCGTAGCCGAAGATTCCAATTGTAGCCGAAATTGACGTTGGACTCCTGAAATCGAGTCCAAAACTGACGTGGTACATATATATATATATATATATATATATATATATATATATATATATATATATATATATATATATATATATATATATATATATATATATATATATATATATATATATATATATATATATATATATATATATATATATATATATATATATATATATATATATATATATATATTTCTTGAAATTGATTTATTGCCTGTTTGAGGTATTTATTTTGAAAGTTTTTAGCATTAACAGGCTTTTTTAATATGAAAAAGTTTATTTCTGTTGACGTTTCGTTGTTATATTACAACTTTGTCAAAACTAATGAATAATTGAATTTATGAGTTACTATGGATATCAAATGTCAAACTTAATTTTTTGAAAAATCAAATTAGTTTTTTTGTATATTCACTTATTGATTTTCATTATCAGAGGAATATTTCTGGCTCAGCATTCGCTTCGGAAGTTTTAGTCTTCTTCACCATGAGGAAACCTCTGAAAAACTCATGGTAAGCCAGGTGATTCTCAAGTGTGATTATATTTACATATATACAATTGCATATAGTTTTTTATATACTTATCCAGAATGTGTATATTGTTCGTTTATGTGTGTGAAATTGAAGGTAGATCTGGAAAGAATGAGTTGTGAGATGTGATGTTTTGTGATTGTTGTGTGTTTATTTTGCGAGTGTTATTTGTGAGGTTTATTAAGTTGTTGTAGATAGAATTTAGATGATTAATGTCCGTTCTTTCATTGACTGTGTTTTCCAAATTTTTACGAATGTGTAACATTTCTAAAATTTCTCTACATTTTTTGTCTTTTTCAGTTGCCAAAATTTTCGTATTTTTGTAATCAAAATCATGTTTTTCTGTTATTTTATGTTTATTTAAGGCTGTGATTTGAGTTTTCGCGTATTTATGTGCTTTAAAGCATAAAAAATATAAAAAATTATGCGCGAACGGAAGATAACATCCGATAATTTTTATATTTTTTCCCCTATTTAGTCATACCATTTAGCAACTTTTCCGCGGTATTACGATCCGAAAAAAATATCGATTTTTTCGACCCACCCTAATATATATATATATATATATATATATATATATATATATATATATATATATATATATATATATATATATATATATATATATATATATATATATATATATATATGTAAATATAATCACATAAAAAAAATAAAATAATATAATCACTTAAATAAACATAAAATAACAGAAAAACATGATTTTGATTACAAAAATACGAAAATTTTGGCAACTGAAAAAGACAAAAAATGTAGAGAAATTTTAGAAATGTTACACATTCGTAAAAATATGGAAAACACAGTCAATGAAAGAACGGACATTAATCATCTAAATTCTATCTACAACAACTTAATAAACCTCACAAATAACACTCGCAAAATAAACACACAACAATCACAAAACATCACATCTCACAACTCATTCTTTCCAGATCTACCTTCAATTTCACACACATAAACGAACAATATACACATTCTGGATAAGTATATAAAAAACTATATGCAATTGTATATATGTAAATATAATCACACTTGAGAATCACCTGGCTTACCATGAGTTTTTCAGAGGTTTCCTCATGGTGAAGAAGACTAAAACTTCCGAAGCGAATGCTGAGCCAGAAATATTCCTCTGATAATGAAAATCAATAAGTGAATATATATATATATATATATATATATATATATATATATATACAGCACAAAATCTCGAAGAAAGAATCAAAGCACATAAATACGCGAAAACTCAAATCACAGCCTTAAATAAACATAAAATAACAGAAAAACATGATTTTGATTACAAAAATACGAAAATTTTGGCAACTGAAAAAGACAAAAAATGTAGAGAAATTTTAGAAATGTTACACATTCGTAAAAATTTGGAAAACACAGTCAATAAAAGAACGGACATTAATCATCTAAATTCTATCTACAACAACTTAATAAACCTCACAAATACACTCGCAAAATAAACACACAACAATCACAAAACATCACATCTCACAACTCATTCTTTCCAGATCTACCTTCAATTTCACACACATAAACGAACAATATACACATTCTGGATAAGTATATAAAAAACTATATGCAATTGTATATATGTAAATATAATCACACTTGAGAATCACCTGGCTTACCATGAGTTTTTCAGAGGTTTCCTCATGGTGAAGAAGACTAAAACTTCCGAAGCGAATGCTGAGCCAGAAATATTCCTCTGATAATGAAAATCAATAAGTGAATATACAAAAAAACTAATTTGATTTTTCAAAAATTAAGTTTGACATTTGATATCCATAGTAACTCATAAATTCAATTATTCATTAGTTTTGACAAAGTTGTAATATAACAACGAAACGTCAACAGAAATAAACTTTTTCATATTAAAAAGCCTGTTAATGCTAAAAACTTTCAAATATATATATATATATATATATATATATATATATATATATATATATATATATATATATATATATATATATATATATATATATATATATATATATATATATATATATATATATATAATATAAATCCCATTTTATTTTCAGTGCAACCATGTGATAAAATAGGAGAACACAAAGTAGATCCCAAACATTGTGATCTCTACTACGAATGTACCAAATGTGGGTGGGCTTTAGTTAAATGTGGAGCTGGTCTCTATTACAATCCAGAAACTTCCACTTGTGACAATCCAGAAAACGTGAACTGTGGCGGAGTTGATCCCATAAGTAAATATTTTTATTTCAATTGTATCAAGTATTGATAATTGATGAGGCCGATTCTTGGAGAAAATTAATATCCATAATGAAACAATATTTAAAATTTTCTCATAATTTAATATAAAATACGCATGACGACGTTTCGAAGTACTACTTCTTTATCAAATGCTGGATTAATACTCATTATTAATCCAGCATTTAATAACGAAGTAGTACTACTACATCTACAACTACTACTACTACTGCTTCTACCACTACTTCTACCACAACTTCTACTGCTTCCACCACTGCTGCTGCCACTACTTCTACTTCTACCTCCACTACTACTTCTACATCATGTAATATATTCATTTCTGTTTTCAATATTCAAAATTCGAAATTTGAATACGACTCTTAAATTTAGTAATAACCAACGGACACTTTGATTAGGTAAAACTTGAAAAAATCATTGATAAACGCAGGATAAGGCGACTCATTTGTTTTTAAGAACAGCTAAATACTTCCATTATCATAAACATCGGTTGGCAATGTAGAAACCAAACTTAACCTTATCTGATTAAAGAAATGATAATTCGAAAAATCGATTCCAATGTTACAAAAACTGATTTTCACAATTTCGTTGTGGGAATTTTAAACTTTGTAACAAATTTAATC
This sequence comes from Henosepilachna vigintioctopunctata, assembly GCA_030704895.1. Lineage (NCBI taxonomy): Eukaryota > Metazoa > Arthropoda > Insecta > Coleoptera > Coccinellidae > Henosepilachna > Henosepilachna vigintioctopunctata. The sequence goes on from JARQZJ010000066.1 coordinate 4,017,073, forward strand.
ATGTTGACAAGAAAGGAGTTTCAGATAATATTTTCAGCGATGGTGAATATTTTATTAGAAATTGGATGAAATTCTTAGGACTCTTTCTTATTGGATAAGATTCTCAAGAATTGGTGCAAAGATCCACCCAATCATAAAAAACAATTAATAAGGATTTCTCTAAAAGTTATTTCTGATTGATTATTGTGGGTGACGTGAAAATTGAAGTGATAATAACCAAATTTTATGTTCACAGCACCCTCTGGGCCATGTGATCATGTAGGCGAATTTAAGCCGGATCCTAAGAACTGCAACAACTTTTACGAATGCACCCGAAAAGGATGGCAACTTACGTCATGTGCCGAAGGATTAGTCTACAATCCAAATTATAAAAAATGTGATTACCCTCAGTATTATGAATGTAAAACTTCTGCCTAAGCGGAAATTATTCAAATGAATTTTACTTGTGGTTTATATCAAAATATTCTCTGAAAAAATAGTATCTTGTTTTAATTATTTTCCTTGAACTATCGAATAATACGAATTGAAGTATAAAATGTTTAACAGTTGACGCTGTTGCACTGATGTAAATCCGTCGAAATTTGATTGTTTGTATGAATATCATTGTATGGTATTTCCATGATTTCCGTGATCATTTCGATGTTTTTTTTGGAATGCACTCAATCAATACTGACTCACAAAAGTGATAGGTTGTGTTTTCGTTGACAATATTTGTGTAGACAATTGCATAAGAGTTTTGTTCGAAATATTTCGATGAAGAGTCTCAGTAGTGACTAACCATCAAGGATTCATGAACCTTACAAGATTACAGACACACCCAGCATCGAACTTTCACATATCTTCTATACCCAAAGGTATCTACTAAATTGCAATGTCAAATTGATGTTATTCGACGAATATCATCATATGATGTTTTCAAATGCCAATAGGTTGCAATAAAGCTCAATCTGAGAGATATTTTCTACTGATTCCTATAGATGGAATTGTGGAGTATTCATTACTTTACGGTATTCAAATAGGAGTCATAAGAAGGTGCTTGGGGATTGAATTCGTTGCCTCACTTCAATGGACGTGGTGCGCCTGACGAGTTCCTTGCAAAATGAAACATATCTCTCGCACTTCCATCAGGTGTGGCATCTATTTCAATATTTCCCTAAGATTTGTCACTTGAGGGATAATGGAAGCATCACATAAGCACAACAACTTCATTCATTTTATATATATATATATATATATATATATATATATATATATATATATATATATATATATATATATATATATATATATATATATATATATATATATATATATATATATATATATATATATATATATATATATATATATATATATATATATTATAGAAATTTATATTATTTCAGGATGCAGTCTGTGACAAAAAACTAATCCATTTTATATTCTCTATATTTCGTCATTTGACTTCTTCAGGATAACCTGAAATGACAGCAAAAGATGTACAAGTTAAAAGACATTAAACATATAATTTTTCAATAATTTAAATAATAATAATGAATTGCTCTTACAAAACATAAAGTTAGTCACCAATATAAAATGAATTAAGCATGTTCGTTACTTGCCTGGTCAGAACGGTCTGCAGGCAAACATTTATTAACCGAAAATCATACTTTCGATACGAATTTCAAAATGTTACATAATATACAGAAAAGTAGTCAATTAGATTTTTTGGGAAATAGTGGAATTAAATCTGCCTAAAATTTCTGGAAATTTGCTCAATGAACAGATAGCATCAAACAATTTACCCTTGTTAAATCTTTTCAGGTAACAAAAATTAGATTTTAGAATGGATATCTTGGGTGAAACCCAGAGTCATAGAATCCTAAAAATTGCCTTGATATTTATACTTTTTTTTTCAAATTTGTTGTTACTATTCTGTGAGCATCTGAAGAAGTTTGTAACAACGAAACGCGTCATGCGTCGTCTACACTTTATTGACAACACTCAATAAAGTGTGAATCAAAAGTTATTCAAGTGTTTCAACTTCAGTTTATATTCAATTATTCATTACGGATGTTGGAACGTGAACTAAGGAGTGCAACTTTAGAAGAATGTGGCTAGTTTTTAATCTAACCTTGAGAAAAAATGTCAACAACGCTGCGCAATCTTCTGAAATCAGCAATGCCACTTTGTGTTTCTCGAAGAACACTATGAATATATCTGATCCTACATCAATTATATCTGTTACATCATGGATTATCGCACGATGAAAACAAATTCCCAAATTTACGGATTTACCTGTCAGATAAATCATATTTTATCGATCCCAAATTGTGAACTATCGATTTTAATTTTCACGATAAACTTACACTTTTCGTTATCTTCGTTCAAAATGCTCATCCGCTACTTTGTGAATGTATTATATTCTCCTTAAGTTATACCATCAGTCATATATAAATAATAATTTTGGTGGGGGCAAGACCGGAGAAAACCAAGAAAATCAAGACCAATGAAACAGTGAACAAAGTAAATACACTTTGGAAACAACCAGGTAAACAAATCATATATTGTTAAGACTTATTGGTTTTTTCAATATTTACACAGATTACAGAACAAAGTCCAAGTTTCTAGTGTATTTAGGGACTTATCAATAACTTCCGAGCCACCTACAATAATATCCCTGTGGATTGAAATTAAAGATGGTCCGTTAAGCTTACTTCCGGATTTGCTGGTTCTTAAGAAGGTCTCCAGTCTTCTCAAGCTGGATAAAGACCTCTTCGCACTGGCAACACAGGCATGAAGAACTGCTGAAAGTTTGAGGAGAATATAAATATTAGGAAAAAAATTCCTGTCACAATTTAAGGGAGATCCAATAGCACTGCGGCCTCTTCCTTCTTTCCGCAGGAGGAGGCCGTAGACGACGTTGAATTTTACTAAACGAACCACTTACCGCTCGTTTGTGACACGATCATCTATCAGACCTTTTAAATTATCCATTTCAACACCTCACATAAGTTCTAAATGAAAAAATGAATATTCTTCACCACTCATGCACATTTGTTTATTCATAAAAATTCCACATTATCGTGGACGCATAAGTTAGTTTTGTATTACACTGTAGGAAAGGGTGACTGGAATAGTAAGAAATGGTTCAAATTGGTGCGAAACTTTCAATGTTGGATGTATTCATGTGTTTTTCATTGATTTCTCTAATTTGAGATGTACTGTAATCTATGCTTATATAAACGTACGACTCAACAGTATATTTCTGTCTTATTATCGATATGAGTGTGTTTGAGGATATAAGTCGTGACCTTTCGTTTGTTGGACGTGGAGTAACTGATGAGTACCTTGTAGTACGAAACATTTAACTATCTTACGCTTCCAATAAATGTGGGCGTCGATTTCAATATCCTCCCTACATTTATCCCTAGAAGGATAGTGGAGACATCACATTGTTCATGTTTCACATTGAGATATTTTCATCGGCAGGAATGCTGATAAAAATATTGATGCTGTTGGCAATACTCTTCCGATTATTTACTATGACAATGTCAGGTCTGTTACTGGCTACGCGCTGGGCCTATGAGTAATAATAACGTTGTCCATGCATAAATTGAAGTTATCATTCTACAAGATATCTAGTGACGTTTACATATCACTTGCACCTCTTTCAAATCTTTAAAAATTGTTTAGTCAAAAGATACAGGTTCGTCCATAAATATTATTTCACTTTAGAATTGAATTGGTCATTCAACAAACTTCACGAGAAATATGTTTCAGGAAAGTCATAACATCTGGCGTAATTATCAATCATCTATCGATGGTTGTTACGACGCAGTAACCAATGAAAAATCTCTTGGGAAGAGCTTGTCAAAAAAAAAGTGATAAATAAAGTCAAAAACATCCAAGTATATCGAGTCAGCCATATTGGTTTCGTAAGTAAAAAAATTCAAAAATGAGTCTCTTAGTTTACCCTCATTTCGAAATTTCATCGCAATTGAATTTGCTGTTGAAAACTTATACAACTACATGAATATGTTACGTAATGTTATGTAATTTCGAATAATGAAATAAATTGGGAAATACATTTCAATAAATGAATCAAATATCGGAACACCGAATTTACTAACTTCGTGATAACGCTCCTGAAAAGAAGTTTCACATTTTATGTGAAAAATCAAATGAAATGTTAATGCGAATTCCGTATTATCCACACAAAATATCTGAAGACGAAAAGTTCAAATAACAAGATAAATTATAGATGTTCCAAAGCCATGGTATGTTGTTATATGGTCTTAGAAAAATGATTTCAACCAGGTTTCGATGCTGAGTAAATGAAAAAATTTGGAAAATAATAAGGGAATATTTAAATGAAGTATTGAATAGTATTGGTATTCACTTGGTGCAAATCTATATCGACTATAGGATCATTCAAATTTATGAATTTTATTCACCATTCTACTGTCATAACGTCACACATTCCGTCGGTGTAGCCGACTTCTTCAGACGTTAACACAATTTGATTTAACAGTAAATAATATTTATTCTAAGTTATTTCATTCATAGATTGGGCCGATACTTGATGAAAATCTAAATACATAATTTAAATAAAACTAAGTAGTTTTTCGATTGTCACTATAATTAATTCAAAACATGACAATATCGTTTCGCCAACACAGTGATAAACTGAGCTATTACATTGTTGACTGCGTATATTTATCCTAAAGTGCGTGGGGTGGGAATGACCATAGAACTCTGTTCTTCTTTTACAGGGAGATGACTATAGGACATATTTCTTCTGAATGACCATAGCAAACTTTACTTCAATTGCATTTTTACTGGAATAAATTTAATAACGGAGAATTATTGATTAAAACTTGATCATTTAATAAACTGTTCGATTTCTTCCACTTATTGATTTCCATGGCTTCTAACAGGGTGAGTTTATAGCGTTTTCGCTCTGTGTGCAATATTATAAAGTTGTTGTCGAAGACATGCTTCCCTTCTAAATATCTGGTTCTCTTCTCGTACTATATATGTTAGTAAACACCCTCTAAATACTTAGTAAACTAAATTTTTTTGACTTGTCTCAGTAAGGCATGAAGTGTACGTGTATAAAAAGCATTGCTATTTATTCAACAGAACGGAGATCGAGTGAAAGAAAAAAAGAAGAGTGACTTTGAAATGTTACCTATTCAGATAAAAAATTTGATTGATTGTACAGATACCACCTGAGTAGCTCCATTCTAGGTATTAGAATACCCTTTTTCAAGAATAAATTCCTGTTATTTTTCGAATAGGTACAAGATTTTTCAATAATTTTCATATAGTAGAATTGATTCATATTCAATTATTTAATCATATATTTCATTTTCGGAAGGTCCAATTTTGCGTCACTTTCGAGCATTTCGGCATGTATCCCACGAATCACGCGTGTTATGTTATCCTTTAAGGCTTCAATCGTGTTTGGCTTGTTCACATACACTCACGACTTTACATAACCCTACAAGCAGTGTGGCATGTGGCACCATCTTGATGAAACCACATGTCAACTGGGGCAAAAAAAAATGCGTATCATCGCTCGATATCATTCACCGTTGACTGTAACGTTTCTTCCACGATCTTCATTGAAGAAAAAAGGACCGATAATGCCACCAGCCCATAAACCACACCGAACTGACGTTTTTTCGGGATACATCGGTAATTCTTGTATGGCATGTGGCTGTTCATCACTCCAGATGCGACAGTTTTGTTTATTCACATATCCGTTAAGCCAGAAATGACCCTCATCGCTGAACACAATTTTTCGATCAAACAGTGGATTTTCATTAAGCTGTTCTAAGGCCCATTCACCAAAAATTAGATGTTGTGGTAAGTCATTCGGCTTCAATTCTTGCAGAAGTTGAATTTTATAGACTTACAAACCGAAATCAATACGTGAAATTTTCCTTGTGGTTGAGTAACACATGCCCAATTGCTGAGAACGGCGACGAATTGACATTTCACGATCCTCATTAACTCTGTACGCTACGGCTGCAAAATTATATTCAGTACGCACTGTACGCATGCGAGACAATGTTTTAATGTCCAACAAACTAAACTTAATGCGAAATTTGGTGATAACAGCACGGATTGTTAATTCACCAGGTCGATTATGACGACCATTATATGGTAGTAACAAACGATACACATTTTTCACAGAGCACGAATTTTGATAGCAAATTTCAACAATTTGCAATCGTTGCTCGTTTGTAAGTATTTCCACGATGAAATGGCAAAGTGTACTGAAAACTTTTTAGTTTCACAGATGACGTTCGGATGTTATTACCAACCAGTGCCGCCAACCTGAAAAATTTAACTATCGAAAAATCACCCGTTATTAACGTTTGAAACTAGACTAATCATTTATAGTTAATGGCTCTCAATACACCTCTGATGACTCAACTTAAGTTTTGTTACACTTGACATTTGAATTGAAATCGTATTAAACTTAGAATGATGGATAATAAACTTTATTATAACTTTTAAAATCAATAAAAATTAATAATTAATAATTTCAAATATTTACAGAGGAATGAAGTAGTATTCCTAACAATATATGAAAAACTATTTCCATGTCTCACTTCAGTTTTACGTCGTTAAATGAAAATTGCAAGCACATTTCCATTTCGAATACGACAAATAAAATACTTGAAGTGAGTAAGCCAGTTTCGCGGATGAACAATTTACAGTGAGTCACATTTTTGCCATTTAATGTTATTCCTCGCACGTAGAAGAATTGTGGGTGAGCGACAGAGACAGTGAGATCATCCGACAACATTACGTCTTATCATCTTGAATTAATATGTTTGCACAGAGAGCTCGTGGCCATATCTCTATTATTAATTAGACCATTTAGTTGCCACGAAGCCACTTCAAAACAATGCTCACAGCAAACTGGACGGATATGACGCGATATGCAACGGCGGAGTTAATGAAACATGAAAGATGAAATTACTGAAAGTGCCGACGGCCTCACAACTTACTGAATAAATGTGAATAACCAAGCTTTATTGTTTCCTATTAAATACATCTTCTGACGGAGTTTCGAATTATACAGTGTACAGCCAACATATATATATATATATATATATATATATATATATATATATATATATATATATATATATATATATATATATATATATATATATATATATATATATATATATATATATATATATATATATATATATATATATATATAAGAAGATGTAATGAAAGATTTGGAAGAAAATAAATTATTATTCAATATTAGCAAATAAGAATCATATTAATAATATACTAGAACGTTTCAATAGTTTTCATAATAAATTGCAATTAACACTTGAAGAAGAAAAAGATGAAAAATTGAATTTTCATGATATAACAATTGTAAGGATATAACGAAATTTTTACAAGATGGCACAGAAGAGATTCAAATTCGCAAATTATATTCTGAAATGAAAAAAAGAGAAATAATTAATTTTATAGATAGATCACTAAAATTAACATCATAATGTTCACGACATGAAACACTTGAAAAAATTCGTACTCTCCTCATGAAAAATAATTACCCATTGAATTTGATCAGCAAAATCATGAAAAACAGAATTCATAAATTATATAATATTTTACATTCAAAAAAATTAGAGCTGAAAAAAATAATTACATTCCTTTACCATATATTCCAAAATTAAGTACAAACATTTCAAAAATATCAGAACCTTATAATTTTTATTTATAATTCAATAGCACATACTGCAAAAAATCAAATCGAAGAAATATATACAAAATTGAAAAATTAAACTGTAACTCAGAAAAAAACTCATACGGTTTTAAATGTGTAATAATTGCAGTAAAAGCTATATCGGCCGAACATCACAAAATCTCGAAGAGAGAATCAAAGCGCATAAATACGCAAAAACTCGAATAACAGCTCTAAATAAACATGAAATAACAGAAAAGCACGATTTTGATTAGCAAAATACTAAGATTTTAGCAACTTTAAAAGACAAAAAATGTAGAGAAATTTAAAATGCTACACATTCGTAAAAATTTATAAAACACAGTAAATGAAAGAACAGACATTAAACATTTTAATTCTTTTTACAACGAACTAATAAACCTTACAAATAACAGTCATAAAATGAATACACAACAATCACCAAACATCACATCTCAAAACTCATTTTTTCCAGATCTACCTTCAATTTCACACAAACACCAATAATATACATATTCTGAATAAGTAAAAAAAACTATATGTAATGATATATGTATATATAAATCACACTAATAAGAATCACCTGGCTTACCATGAGATTTTCAGAGGTGAACTTTTTCTCATGGTGAAGAAGACTAAAACTTCCGAAGCGAATGCTGAGCCAAAAATATTGCTCTGATAATGAAAATCAATAAGTGAAAATACAAAAAAACTAATTTGATTTTTCTAAATGATAAGTTTGACATTTCGATATCTATAGTAATTCATAAATTCAATTATTAATTAGTTTTGACAGGGTTGTGATATACAACGAAACATCAACAAAAATAAAGTGTTTCATATTGAAAAAGCCTGTTATTGTGTTATTGCTAAAAACATTCAAAATAAAATATCTTAAACAGGCAATAAATCAAATTTTAATATATATATATATATATATATATATATATATATATATATATATATATATATATATATATATATATATATATATGGCAAGGTGTGTGAAGAGCAGCATGAAAGGAGTTGATGGCTGTAAATTCGCTCCACCTCAATTATTTCTGCTTATCATTCGATTCACAAATGAGATAAATCTAAATACAATTGCAATTTTTTTTGGTTGAATCAAATCATTCATTCTGCTCAATGGAAACTGGAGGAAACACTGTAGGGTTCCACTACCCCATAAACGTACTTCGTAAAAAAAGAGAGTTATATTAAGCAGGGTCAAGTAATCGAATACGAAAAATTTTTTTCCTACTCTGATTGTAGGGAAGATCTAATAATCAAAACGGAAATTTCAAGCTATATATCTGATACTGACCAAAAAAAACTTCCCCTATCAAAGAGCAGTTGTTCATATAATTTAATATAACTTTGAAGCGTACCATATAAATAATTCTCATATAAGCCGAGCCATTCACAAAGGGTTTTTTCAAAGCGACATATCTATAAAAAAGTGAAGAAAAAATTCGAACAACCGACGGGGGATGGAAGGGTTTTCAGATGCGTTCTTTTGTTTTACAATTCCATTGTTAGAGAAATCGCGGGAAGCGTTTAGTAAGCAAGTCATACAAGAGTGTATTTTCTATCGCATTCATCAGAATTAATGCATAACTTATACAATTCCTTACTTGTACAGCTGCCATATGTGTGTGTGCGTGTACACAGACGTCACATCCTCTTTAATTTCATATGCATGAGAAAAAACTGACGAATGGTGAACGGCTTCCATCCAATCGTCCAGAGGTATGGCTTTACAAGTATAGCTTCTCTGATTATTACCTGCTGTTTTTCTGTTATTTTCATTTCGAGAGATACCATCCCAGGAGTATTAGCTACTAAGGAGTTCTGTTATTCGTATTTTTCATTCTTTTATTAGTTATTGTCAGTCTTTCCACGGAAAGAGCAACTATTCCGTATCCAGATAATAGATCACAACTGCTACATTTTCATATTATTCTGAGTGAACTTCACAGGAAAAACAAAAGTTTCGAGTAATTAACTGAGGGCAATGGACATGAGGTTTCATCGGAAGTATGTCTGACTTTCATTGTCTATAAATTTGAATACCAAATTCTGAAATGGAACTCGTAAATTTAATAAATGTTCTGAATACGAACTTGACTAATTCTATTTCCTCGCAGTCTAGAATATATAAACATGTACTTCGTAAAATTGTACCAATATCAACTTAGCATCTGAAGAAGGCATTGTACTCCAAAACTCGCGTCATGCGTATTATTTAATATGTATATGAGAAAGTTTTAATTAGTGTTTATTGTTACTAAGACACTGCAGAAATTTCAATGATACACAATCCACTAGTTTACGTGTCAACGATTGAAGATGCATTATTAACCGAAACGTCTGATGTTAATTTCTGAAAGGTCTCAGTAACAGTTGTAGGAACACTTATTTAATTTTCTAGTTTTGTTTCATATATAAATTTTCATTTCAGAAATTTCAATGTTCGTTCCAAGAATTTGTGTACCCATTTGTAGAATATGGAATTTTTGACGTACTACGGATTTACAATAATTTTTGTTAATACGATTGTAACTTTATATTAAGTAATTGACGCAGATTACTTAGAGTCTGATTCTCAAGAATTTTGTGACATCCTAAATAATCATGGTGTTTATAGAATCTATTAAGTTCTTTAAATTGAAAAAAGAGTTGTTGTTTGATGTTTGAAAATGTCCAACTTTAAGTTGTTAAAGAGTATTATGTCAGAAAAAAAGGAAGTTTAATAAAATCAATTTATTAATTGTAAAACATTCGAATTGTTTCGACATATAGATTACTTGCCTTTTCAATTTTACAAGGCAATCCTTTTCGAGGATATGCATCTACTTCTCAAAAGAGAACTAGAGGTTTTTGATTATCAAGCTTTTTAAAATTGATCTATAAGCCTCAAATATAAATGAAAATTAATTGAGAATTTTATTAAAATCTTATAGTCCATATAGCTAAATTCATATAGAAGTTGAGAATTATGTTATGGAAACCTACACTTTTCAGAATGAAACAGAAAGATACTGAAGAAAAAACACTTTTCATGATTTTTAAATAATATGTCTTTTCAATCATCATTTCGAAAGGAATTTGAATTCCTGATATTCAGTCATACTTCTATGATACATTCATCGAAATATTTTCCTTGTACCGTATGTTTCACGACGAGCTTACTCTATTAGGATGAAACCCGTTAAAAAAAGACCCGTTAAAAAAATTGAATGACAAAGTTGTAGGTAATAAAGAAAGGTAATAACACTTTGTAATAACACTTTTTCACAGAACCTCGAAATTTATGTGAAAAATTCAAATAATCAAGATTTTGGTTTTTTATTTTTATCTTTTGGGAAAAAAAAATTTTCACAAAATTTTGTGAAAACTTACCTTTCTATGTCCTGAAGACACTGTAATTTTTTTTATTTGAAATATATATTTTTTCACCTTATTCTGACTTAATATCGAAAAAACACCCTAATTTTCGCATCAAAATATCAGCTTTTTAAAAAAGTCGGGGAGTTTTTTGTTCGTTGAAATCTCTTCTTTCTGATAATGGAAAAAAATATATACATTACTATGGTAGATGTTCTCAGAAAATGCAAAGAAAAACTCGAATCCGAAATTTTTTTTTAATCATTATGTACAATTTTGAGCTACTTAGTATAATTTACACTTTAATTATTTGGAAAACGTAAGATTTTATGTTACATTGATAAACAGAAAAATTAAATCAAATCAAATCCATAAATCATGAATATTGCAAGAAATATAGGATTATTCTACATTATCAGAAAGAAGAGATTTCAACGAACAAAAATCTCCCCGACGTTTTTTAAAAACTGATATTTTGACTCGAGAATTTTCGATTTCAAGTTAGGGTGTTTTTTCAATATCAAGTCCAAATAAGGTGAAAAATAATATTTCAAATCAAAAAAATTACAGTGTCTTCAAGACATAGAAAGGAAAGTTTTCACCAAATTTCGCGAAAAAAAATTTTTTTTGGTATAAGATAAAAATGAAAAACTAAAAACTTGAGTATTTGAATATTTCACAAACATTTTGAGGTTATATGAAAAAAGTGTGAGCACAAAAGCTGTAGTTCTCTTCATTACCTACAACTTTGTCATTCAATTTCTACACTTTGCTAGAAATCGAGGTACACCGTTTTTTACACTTAAAAACTCACCCCCATCCACTTCCGGGTTTCGTCCTACTATTATTTTTTTTTTTTTGGTTTCAAAAATTATCGACCCTGGTCTATATCTATATATTAGAAACTACCCTAGTGTACTCTGCCATCGACTTCAAATAATGACAATTGATATCATTTCAATATGACACGTAAATAAACAGTCTGCTAAAATGAAAGGATAAATGATACAACTTACATCCATATCAATATTTTCAAAATAATAAATTTTCAATAAAATTTCACCTATAAGAAATTCTATCGAATATTGTTCTTTCAGTTCAAATTCAATAATTGGATATTTGAAAGTGTTGGCGTTTACTTGATTTAAATCCATTATAATTGAATATAAACTTGAAATCAAACACTTGAACTTATGACTTACACTTTATTACAATAAAGTCATAAGTTCAAGTGTTTTAATTGAAGTTTATATTCAATAATTAGAACTATAAAGAAATCATTTTAAATAACAGTTTCAATATTTATGAATATTTTTATATTATTCCATAGAAAGCATTCCTTGATGAGAACAAACTATTTATCTGGAAAACTGCGTTCATTGATCTCATAACAGAATTCCAATAAAAAAATAGCAATTATATATTAATAAGGCTAGCCAGAAATCTGTAGATTACTGTTGAAATTCTCTGTTTACAGTTATACTATAAAATCTATGTTGTAGGAAGTAATGGCTCTAAAATATCAATGAAGAATCTTCCATTTTATGTTTATTGTTGGTATTAAACACTGGGATGCCGCTTCTGATTTTGATATGCCGTCAGTGCCGCCATATCCAATGAAGCATTGATTAACTAAATTTCATTAATTCAGTTGAAGTTAATTTAATCAAAATGTAACTCTAAGAGTTAATATCGTTCTTCGATCTTTTGATAATGGACACAAATATTTTATAAAGTTATTCAATATAGATTTTGAATAAAAATAGGTACTTAGTCGTAATATAACAACAAATAAACGTTGAACATCAATTGGAATAACAAGAAAAATCGTATATATTCATCTAATCAACATCTACATTAGGTAGTGTGCCATTTTCAACAAAACATGAAATTCTTTTTATTCAATAGGCATAGAGCTCAAACAGCCTCGACTTGAGACATTAATAACGTGACCAGATATCCCGTTTTGAACGTAACCGTCCCGTTTTTCAGTGGTGTGATACATTGTCCCCAAAGATAACTCCGAGACGCAAAAAATCCCGAAAATGGCGTGAAAGTTTTGTCGACTGTTTTACTTTTCGAGCATGGTTCCCAACTAAGAAAAAAGTTTTTTAACAATAACGTATCACTATTGGACCTTTTTGATAAAGAAGTTGGCAAATTTTTCTTAAGCTGTATTAAAAGTTTGTCTTATGCTATTGAGTGAACCATTATCGACAATTTAAGATACAATAGAAATGAGTGAACTGAAATTGGCTCAGAAATAAATTAATCAGTTTTCTTTTAGAAATCGTGGTTTTTTAGCGAAATGGAAAGTTAATGGTTGTGACATTGGTGAAGTATTTGTGAAAAGTACCGCAACAGAATTTCATAAAACAAGACGCGAATATTTAGAGACGTTCAGAAAACAACAGAAATATTGATTGAAAATGAGATATATTATTTGTAATAAAAATATGGAAATATTTCACGAATCTTCATATTATCTTATTGATATACATAGTTCGGTTCTGAAGCCGATGTTGATAGTTTGAGTGAGTATGAAAAGAGATTTCATTTTCTAAAATTCTCACCTATCAGAGCAAATTTGTTCGTCTTATAAATACAAATATAACGAACTTGAAAAATATTTTTCAAAGTATTTTCAATTCATAACAATCAACTTCTCTTAATAATGAACAGTAATAGCGTAAGTGCTCTAAAAGACAAAGTCCGTTTTGAGTCAAAAAAAAAATGGCCACACTCGTCATTAGCCATCTTTTTCTTTATTTCTTCGTCGTTCATAGATATTGTTATAGACATCATCAACGGACTCGTGACGACGAATGATTTTTCATAACAACACAAACACAAAAAAAGATTTTTAAACATGAAGATTATTACACAGAAAACAACATTGATTTTAGACTGAGGTATAAACGAATTCCTTTATTTTGATTTCAATTGTGGATGTCTTAAATTTTTTATTGCTATTTTCATTGTTTTTGTGCAAATAGTGGAGGTCAGAGACCGATTGAACATAATATAACATAACATAAAATAACAAAACATAACATAACATAACATTAACATAACATAACATAACATAACATAACATAACATAACATAACATAACATAACATAACATAACATAACATAACATAACATAACATAACATAACATAACATAACATAACATAACATAACATAACATAACATAACATAACATAACATAACATAACATAACATAACATAACATAACATAACATAACATAACATAACATAACATAACATAACATAACATAACATAACATAACATAACATAACATAACATAACATAACATAACATAACATAACATAACATAACATAACATAACATAACATAACATAACATAACATAACATAACATAACATAACATAACATAACATAACATAACATAACATAACATAACACAACATAACACAACAAAACATAACAAAACATAACATAACATAACATAACATAACATAACATAACATAACATAACATAACATAACATAACATAACATAACATAACATAAAATAACAAAGCATAACAAAACATTACATAGCATGTTCAACGACGATTTCGATCGGCCCAAGAACACGATGGTAGTCGCACCCATCAGCTCCAGTAAGCCGAAAACGATATAGGGTCACTAAACTTAATGAACCTCTATTTCCCTACTGATTTTTCAACTCTACTGCATAACCGAGAAAATACCTACAAATTGTTTGGTATTTCAACTTTTTTTATGTAAAAAGAATTACGACAGTATCTGTATACTATTTATTTTAATTCTGAGGTCATGGAACACAGATAATTAGAGAGAGAGAGAGAGATATTTTAAATCAACAATTATTCTTGAAAAAAAAATTGAAGGGATAGAAACGATAGTAGAAAATAAACATGAACAAAATTTTAAAGAATTCGAGCTGCCAAAAAAATAGGAATATATCAGGAATTAGAATTATAATTTCGTAAAAATGCTTATTGTGAAGATTCCAAAAGACAATTCTTCGGAGCTTTGAATAAATGTTCCAAAAAGGAGTTACCTTGTGAAACATTATGAAACATTTGTTAGTATATTTGGTCGAAAAATAGAATTAATTGAACAGGGAATTAGAGATAAATATTCCGATGTTTTTCCTTTATCTATTTTTGTTTTGTTCATAGTTCCGTCGTTGAGAAAAGTTCATTCAATTGATTCTTAAGTAGGTTGTATTCGTTTATATTTTGATATTGTCGACATAAAAAAATTTTTCACATATTTGAAGTTCATCTACTTTCTTATCCTCCGCAGCTCCCAGAAATTCTTAGTCTCATTATTCAAACCGTGATTTCGAATTGATTTGTATTTTTGAAGAAGGATCATTCAGATTTTTATATATTCATGACCTTCAAACTATTCGTCTGAGTTTTTTTCCTATGAGTGAAGCCTAAATTGCAATTAGAACGATTTATGATTATGCTCGAGTTTTTCACTGAACAATTATTTTGCGTTTTTTAATTAATGGTATCAACTAGATTCCATGTGAAAAGTATATCGAAAAAATCTCGTATTGGAAACACTCAGTCATAATTATGTAATAGAGAATTGCATATAGATTGACATAATGGCTTGGGTTCAAAACTTCAGTGAGAGTGAAAGTTCTCTGTGGCTGAATGATCGTTCGGAAAAAGCATTGAACTTCAAAAATTGGGAAGGAAACTCCCTCGTGATATCGAATGACTCAACAAAACATGAACCATTGATACAATAATACAACGTATAGTAATACATATATATTTTTTTCTCAACCCATTCCTCGATTTTTGTCAATACTAATAGCCCAGTCTAAAAAATAAATATGTTCAATTCAAAGCAAAGGCGGAAATCAAAAATACTTTCGAATATTGTTTGTGTGGAATTCAAGGCTGGTTGAAATATCATAAAATTCGATCTCGAAAACTATTTCGATTATCTTTTTAATGATGGTCTTTGGTTAATTTATTCCTTGTAAATAATTCATTCAAATTCTTCGAATACATGAAACAAGCACTTCAGTTTCTATCAGATTCCTTTTATGCATTCCATATTCATTTTCTGCAAAAATATGAATTTAATCACTCATATATATATAGTCAGAAAACAGACGATCAGATGAAATATTTTTGAAATATTCACGGAATGCGTTCTACGAATATATTTGGATTACAGATGATTTTTCAGGGCAGTTTCTTCCAACAGAAAAAGTGGGTAAAGCAAAAAAACATATTTGTGTGTGAACTTGAAATTACAAGTAATATTTTTACCAACATTTATCATCAATATAGTGATTCTCAATTTATCGTAACCAACAAATGACAGAAAGTAAAAATAAAAAGATTCATTTCTAGGAAATCAGAAACAAAAGAGAATAAGAACGCATATTGTCAAATACAAATCACATCAATATTTGCAACAAAAAAATGCAGTCGGAAAATATGGATTTTTGATCGAAATTTCAACAAACGAGGAAAATATAAAGAAAATATTCTTATCAAGAGAAAAATTAGTTAGAAGACATACTGAATTTATTAAGAGAAATTCATAGCACTTGACGATGAAAACAACTGATATGTTCTTTGCGGCACGAAACATAATGTATTATTTTTTTATAACTTTGTCAAAACTAATGAATAATTGAATTTTATGAATAACTTTAGATATCAAAATGTCAAAATTATTTTTTAAAAAAATCAAATTATTTGTTTTGTATTTTCACATATTGATTTTAGT
This sequence comes from Henosepilachna vigintioctopunctata, assembly GCA_030704895.1. NCBI lineage: Eukaryota > Metazoa > Arthropoda > Insecta > Coleoptera > Coccinellidae > Henosepilachna > Henosepilachna vigintioctopunctata. Next base: position 4,033,945 of record JARQZJ010000066.1, read on the forward strand.
ATCAGAGGAATCTTTCTGATTCGTATTCACTGCGGAAGTTTTAGTCTTCTTCAACATGAAATAACAGCCTTACATAAACATAAAATAACCGAAAAACACGATTTTGATTATAACAATACAAAGATTTTATCAACTGAAAAGGACAAGAAATGTAGAGAAATTTTAGAAATGTTACATATTCGTGAAAATTTGGAAAACACAGTGAATGAAAGAACAGACATTAATCATCTTAATTCTATTAACAAGGATTTGATAAACCTTACAAATAACACTCATAAAATGAATACACAATCACTTAACATCACATCTTTCTAGGTCTACCTTCAATTTCACACACATAAACCAATTCTGGGTAGGTATAAAACTCGACTATATGTAATTATATATGAATATATATATATATATATATATATATATATATATATATATATATATATATATATATATATATATATGTATATGTATATCACACTTATAAGAATCACAAGGCTTACTTTTCAGAGGTGAAGTTTTTCTCATGGTGAAGAAGACTAAAACTTCCGAAGCGAATGCTAAGCCAGAAATATTCCTCTGATACAAAGAATCAATATGTGAATATAGAAAAAAGCTTATTTAATGTTTTTGGAAAATAAGTTTCATATTTTGATATATATAGTAAATCATAAAATTCAATTATTCATTAGTTTGGACAAAGTTGTGATATACAACGAAACGTCAACGAAAATAAAGTTTTTCTCATTAAAATAGGCCTGTTATTGCTATAAAATATTATATATATATATATATATATATATATATATATATATATATATATATATATATATATATATATATGTATGTATATTCATAGTGAAATTTGTATTCGAAATAGATTAATAGTTGATAATTTGTGTTTTCGTTGACATTTTGACAGACATTTTCATTTGAATTAGTTCGAAAAATATCAGTAACTGCTACATTATTTCATATATATTTTATCTACCCTTGAAAAATCCAGAGTTCTAGCGAAAAGCTTCAAATATGTAGTTGGAAAATTGGTTAAAAAAATCTTCTATCTCATTTCTTCCATTGTTTTGTATTTTATGAATGTCCATCAAGTACGTTTATGTGTTGTATTGATACACATCAATATTACCGAAAAGATATAACGCTCATCATCAACATTCTGTGATCACCAATGCATTTTGTTCAAGCATAACTTCATCTCTTCGTTGTACCCAATTATTTTCTGAAGGCATATTTAGTTTACCTGCCATGAATCATACCCACCTATATCTATATATTCTCACGCAAAGAAAGTAGAATCACAAATATATACGCATAAATCTTTCTTAATAATTTAATTCAAATTCGAATTTTTCCAATCCTGGATCAGGTAAGTCTGCGAATAATTTTCCGTTACCATTATCCATCACCAATACTAAATTCACCCAATGAACAGTTGTAAGAGTAAGTGCATTCAAGAGAAACATTAGCGGTATTCAAATGAAGTAGTTATTTGTATAAGGTCCAAGAGTTTTGGGAGACTTGAAGTCTTGAAATTCCCAGGTGGATACGAAGGGGTGAGAGCCACCCATAGAGTAACTGAGTTCATTTGAATATCTACCCACGGAAACATACCGTTGATATTTCTCGATGAAAGCTTTTTCATATCACATAACACAACTGGCCATAAAAACTCTCTCTCCTTACTAATGTGCCTATTCGTAATAATTTACAGTTACTTCATTTTTGAATATCTTAATAATAATTTCGAACAAATATGTAGATATGTCAATATTTATTGAAATTGATAATTCAAATTTACATTTCGTTCTACCTTCTCAGTGTTGTGAGATTGTCAATATACTTCAACAGTAGGTTTATTTATGAGTATCTCTAGAAAAATGCTTAAAACATTCTCAATTGTTCAGATGCATATAAGGGAGCCGCATTTGGATAATTTATGTGCCTTCTATAAAACAGATGTTCTGGAATAGAATCAAAGAAGTGGAGGTATATGTATATCTCTGAGTTAAGTATATATATTTTATGATAAACAATACTCACAATGGCTAAGTAGAATGCACTTTCTCAATCTATATTTTTTCACCAATTTTTTTATATCTCAGAAAAAAAATTCAAATGGTTCCGAATAAAATTATGTTCATTTTATATATTTAGAAATTATAATTCTCAAATCTCTCTGCCGAAGTGATTCGTTGACTATGGCTTTTCTTCCATTATATAAATCGTTAAGAATACAAATAGTTACATTTTTGACACAGGTTAAAGAAGAATTGAAATTAGAGGAATCAAAAAGAATGAAAGTCCAAAATAAAAATAAAGGTGATTAAATCTACAGTACAAAATCTTTTAAAAATTCATTATATGAGTAGTACTTAATAGTGTTTTGGTTTACTCGATGTAAATCCAATATAATTGAATATAAACTAAATCAAACCCTTGAACTTTCGATTTACACGTTATTGACAACATATTATGACGCGTTAGGTCGTTACAAACGATTTCTTCAGACGCTAACAGAATACTCTGAAAGTGACTCTGAAAAAGTCGTTTGTAACCACGAAACGCGTCATGCTGTTGTTAATAATGTGTAAATCAGAAGTTCAAGTGTTTAAAGTTTAGTTTATATTCAATATGAGTAGTAGCTCTTCGACAATGAAAACCCTGTAAAATGTCCCTTGAATTTGTCTTAATCAGTGTTCCTAAAATGAAAATGTTGCTAAAAAATTAAGAACAAAAGATTCTGAGAATTTCTAGCTAAATTTAGCTTCAATTTATTTCTTGAGACATATTGAGCCATATATATAAAAATCGGCGTTTTATCTAACATTATTACTTCTTTCAGTTTATAACAATGAATTAGACATTTGTGAATATAAGAAAAAAGTGGATATTTATAGCAGTGAAATTGCATTTCTGCATCTAGATTTATACTCTAGATTCTTCAATAATAATCTGAAACACCTTCTTTTAAGATAAAAAATACTCATTGCTAAAAAATAGCAGATCCATAGAAGTATACCATATCTTATGTGTGACTCAATTAACGTAAAGTACGTTATTCTGAAAGCACGGATCGACACCGAGTCATCTCAAACAAAGGCAAATTGCGGATGACAAATATACCCTCCATAAGCTTGTCGGACAACTGACTTGAGTCTGACTGATCATGAGTCAAGAAGACTCAAAGAAAATAAATGTGCAAGCGTTTTCTTGCATGCAACGTTAATTCATAGGCAGAGACTAGATTTCATCTTATCGCCCAACTTCGTTAAGCTAGTATTCAAAGACCGGTACCGAGAAACCGGAAACAAAACCGTGGATATCGTTGATGAAGGCTGGGAGAAGCATAGTGCCCAGTACGGAGGTCTGTGTAACCCCGATTTCCACCAACGTGATTCGTTGCTATAGTGCCTACAGTATATATATATATATATATATATATATATATATATATATATATATATATATATATATATATATATATATATATATATATATATATATATATATTCATATATACGATTACAATTTGCTCCTAAATTTGCACTGATAATGAAATATTAAAGAAAACAGTAGAACAATCAATAGAGATTTAAATGAATAGAAAGAATTTCTTATGGAGCTAACTATTACAGCATGTATATTATGACTGAAATCTGTACTACAGTATCCAGCACTATGCGAGGAGCTAACTTCATTGTCAAATGACCAATTTTTCTTTCACACTCAGGTTAAATTGTAAAGCAGTTCATACATAACAGTTCCATCTATCGGAATCAATTCAGATCATATAAGTGCCAAGCACCAAATACTTCAAATTGAGACGTCTATTTTATTTCAGTAATTTCAAACATTTTACGTTGAAAGGATACGCGATGATATTATGTATGAATTTCCAGTTTCCGAATGAATATCCTATTGATTCATTTCAATATTTCATATCCAGTTCCATATTAGCATAAAATGTATTCATACATGTATTTTAATATCACCACTTATTCAATTTTCATAAATATTTCGTCAGTTTCGTGAAATACCGGAAAATCGAACGTACTACTAACGCAACCTATTGGCAAGTAGAAATATCAAATGATTATCATTATATAGAGTAACCAAAATGATGAATTCACTTCATTCAGCTTCTGCATTATGTATCTTTACATATAAAGTTTTCAAGAGCGGCTATAAGGAGGAAAGGGGACCGAGGCCAGCACCCATCCCCCGAAATCAGCCAGTGTAATACAAAATCAACTTATGTCAAACGATAAATCCAAAATAATGTGGAATTTTGATGAATAGATAAATGGAATGTGTGGAAAGGAATCTTTTTTTTTCATTCAGAAATTAAGTGAGTTGTTGAAATGGACAATTTAAAAGATCTAATAGATGATCGGTTCGCAAGTAAGGTGTAAGTAGTTTGTTCAGTAAAATTTAACGTCGCCTATGGCCCTTCCTGCAGCAAGAAGGAAGAGGCCGTAGTGCTAATGGATCTCCCGAAAATTGTGAAAGGACTTTCTTCCCTAACATTTATTTCCTCTTGAAACTTCTAACAGTTCTTTCTGTTGCTGTTGCCAGCGTGGGGAGCTCTTTTTTCAGCCTGAGAAGACTGAAGAACTACTTTAGAAACAGCACATCCAAAAATAGGCTTAACAGACTAGCATTAGTTTCTTCCATGCACAGGGATATTATTGTAGGTGACCAGGATCTTATTGTTAATTTCCCAAGTTCACTAGAAACTTGGACTTTGTTTTGTAATATATGTAAATATTGTTAACTTCAATAAGTCTTTACAATATACAATTTTTTTGACATGTTTTTTCTTTCACCTGTACTTACTTTGTTTCAAAGTTTTCTTGGTCTTGGTGTTCTTGGTTTTCACCGGAATTGACCCCCATCCCTCAAAAATATTATGTATATCAGACACTCATAGTTTTTGATGATATAAAGATTGCAAAACCATAGAAAAGATGAAAATATAGGCACAAAGAAAAGCTAAATATATTGTTAAATATATTGTTAACCATTTCTTCGAATATTCTACCCCTACCCAATTGAACACATTTGACTTATCATCTATCGCAGTGGTCTTCAACCCACGGTCCGCCGTATATATTTTTGTGTCCCGCCGAAAGATTTTGTTTCCAAACAAATAGGAGAAACATTGCACCACCGAAGTTGGCCAATCGCTTCGGCCGTAGTGGGGCACTCTCCATGTTACAACAAGATTTTAGCAACAGGTTTTTTGACTTCAAGGAAAATAAAAATATGATGAGGCTTTTTGTGATCCTTTCAGTGTTAACGTGGAAAACTATACCGTAAATAAACAAATGGTACTTATTGACTTTCAGTGCAATAGCGATTTACAGGAGAAATTTGAAAGCTTTGGACTTCTGGAGTTTTACTCATTGTATGTTGAAGGTGATCGATTTTCAGCAATCAGATCTCATGCTCTGGCCACAGCATCTCTTTTTGGCAGCACTTACATCTGTGAGCAGCTATTTACCAGAATGAAGAACGTGCAATCGAAAATGAGAAACCGTATTTCTGGCACTCATTTAGAGAACTCTCTTCGAATTGCCACATCTGACATAGAAGCCAATGTTGACAGATTAGTAAAAGACAAACAATGTCAAGTTTCTCACTAAACTACCAAAGTCACAAATTTTATGTTTTCAGTTTTATTTTGAGTTTTATAACATGTTTAAATATTTCAATAAAGATTTCAATAAAGATTTAAATACGCTTGATTCTAACGTATCTAAATCTTTATTGAAATATTCACCAGACATTCTAAAATTGATCACTTACTGCAGTAGGTGCAATCTGTATGAAACTATCACAACGAGTTGTGGAGACTGACAACAATTCAACCCACATTCCTAATGACAGCTCTCAACTTTGAATGATGAATTTTAGATTCCCAAGGAATACAAGAAATGAAACCATCACACGAAACAAAGCGATGGTGTTGGAGCTGCCAATGCATTATAATACAAAGCACTCTGTTTACTCGCACGTTTTTCAGCATTATTGATGTTTACAATGAGATATAACACTAACGAAATGTACTTTGAGAAGTAATCTTTTTGATAAATTTATATGTTCAAATTCAATTTTGAATTCCTTCGAAATTAGAAACTTCAGAATGATTCAGTATTAAAAAAATTTTTTTCATGAAATCTCTTTCAATTTATTCTAAGAATATTAGTGTTACCTGAGTATAGCAAGGGTGGTGTGTACAATAATGTACAAGTTCATTGAAAGAACTTGTTCAGAATTACCAAAGGATGCAAAGGAGTGCTAATCCTGTACCCAAATATTATTACTGGTTCTTTCATCTCCACGAACATAAAAACGATCTGGGAAGCAGAGGGCTATATAAAAATTGATTTACTTAGTTAGTACCTACTCATATCATACATTAACTGTTTCAAACTTTTTAGCAAATTGAAATCGACGATATGAATTGAAAGACAGAATACTCTAGGTGGATAAACAATGTACGATAATACGAATACTTGAATTTGATTCACACTTCGACATGACAGTGTATACCAAATACAAGTGTTTGAATTATTATATAGTTATAATGGATTTGCACCAAGTAACGGGTGATTTTTTAAGAGTTAAGTTTCCAGGTTGGCGGCACTGGTTGGTGATGGCATCCTATGGGATGTGGCTGTAATTCGTCGGTAATTCTTGTATGCAAGAATTACCGATGCATCACAGAAAAACGACAGTTTGGTGTGGTTTATGGGCTGGTGGCATAATCGGTTCAGTTTTCTACAAAGACGACTGTGGAAGAAACATAACCATCAACGGCAAACGATATCGAGCCATGATGCGAAACGTGTTTCGCCCCAGTTGGCCGAGTTGAACTTTTGACATGTGAACGGTTGACATGTGGTTTCATGTCAACCGTTCACATTGTTTATCCATTGTTTCACGAGCTGTGTGCCACATGCCACACAGTTCGTGAAACAATGGATATGTTGAAGGATAAATTTGGTGAGCAGCTTATCTCTCAAAATGGTCCTGTGAAATGGTCCTGTGAACCGCCAAGATCATGCGATTGGACGCCTCTGTATTATTTCTTGTGGGGTTATGTAAAGTCGTTAGTGTATGTGGACAAGCTATTAAGTCATGGAATGATCAACTAAACATGAAGTATTCAACATTGTTAAAATCATTTCAGTAGTCAAATTTAATCATAATAGTTCGAACTCTTCCTTCAGTAGTACTAGTACTAGTTTCTTAAAACTAGTACTAGTATCAAGATATTTAAGCGTGATTTTAAAAAGTATAATTTAAATAATGAGATAGGTATATAATTAAAAATTGACATTTCAAAATATATATATATATATATATATATATATATATATATATATATATATATATAATAAATTCAGCTAAATAAATATCATCTTACAAAAAAAATGAAAATAGTATATAGTAAAACTCAAATCGATTTCTTATGACAATTTATCACAAAGGAATGACGGAGTCAATTAATTATTCGATCTGTTGTTCAAAAGACCTGCTGATCTATTTATTCTACTGGTTTCAAAAATGTTCGTACAAAACCCTACTATGTTGCAATTTGTACTGAAAACAGTTAATAAATATGCACTGCAATTCTTCTAATTCCTCTTTGCTGTTCAAAGTTCACCTTGTAGGATATATCTTTAGAATGTTGATTTTAAACAAAGTGGGTCTATGTATACATATAAGCGTTTGAAGGAAACATGTGGTTTTGAGTAGGCGTCATATATGCACAATTACTTCATTGTATTTGCATTTAGATGATGAAACACACTTTGAATTAATTATAGATATCTATTGACATAATGCATTATGTTATTTCAAGTAGCTTCTACTACTCTTGAACATTAAGCAGAGCATGTCAGCTTTACATATCTCGGTCCAGTATTAGAGTTGAAATAATGAAACTTTTAAGAGTTGACTTGAGTGAAGAAGTACTCATATTATGTTCTAAATTCAGCAATATAATATTATATATATATATATATATATATATATATATATAAATATATATATATATATATATATATATATATATATATATATATATATATATATATATATATATATATATATATATATATATATATATATATTTATATATATATATATATATATATATATATATATATATATATATATATATATATATATATATATATATATATATATATATATATATATATATATATATATATATATATATATATATATATATATATATATATATAATTTGTATCATCGTTGGGTTCACTGGTAGTGAAATGAAAATATAACTACATTTACTTTTCTATAAACGTTTCGGCGTATCCGCCTTTTTCGATATATTTTAATATTTTCAAATCTGGCAAATTGAACACGAAAAACCTAAATCACATTTACATACTATTACTGATTAGACTACAGGACGAAAAAATAAGATATATATATATATATATATATATATATATATATATATATATATATATATATATATATATATATATATATATATAAGCGCTACAAGGTGAGATCCTTTGTATACAAATTCTGTACAAGTCGAGATCCGTTTGGTAAGGTGAGATCCGATTTCGGATCTCACCTTGTTTAACGTGTATATCGTCGTGGGTGTGGATAATTTGGCCGAATTAGCCGATTTCCAGATTTTCGGTCGGATCTCGTCTTTCAGCCAAATATCACATTATATACAACTTTAGTTCACCAACCTTCCTATAGGGGGCCGATCTGCCATTGTATAAAAGTTTGTTAAATAACGCAAAGTAGAGATCCAAAGGTTTGGCAACATGCACGTCTTGGACTTCTTGTCGTTATCTGTAATATGAAACTATCGCGTTGTACTGTATCTCGGCGTTACGTTTGAATTCGGTGTTTAGGTATGAAAACAAATGGATTTTGATGGTTTATCGAAAGTAATATATTATAATGTAAATATTATCGATTCATGAAGAGGAATATCTACTCGTTAGAGTTTCAGAACTTATTCATTTAGAATACATTTGTTTGGACAGAATTGAAGTTCATTTTTATTTGAATTACTTTTGGATTTAATTTTTTTCTATGACTCCGTAAAATATGAACGAGGGGTCATTGGATTCGGAGGAGTATGTATATTATTACTGTCATTAGATTATTTTAGAAAAGAATCAAAAGGAAATAAAAATTTATCTCGAAACAACTCATTTCACGAAACTGTTGGAACGAAATTCATTATTTTTCTATTGAGATGAGAATAAGTTAGTGATAGTTAATACAACTAGTTAATACAAATATATTCAATAAAAAATATTACGTCAACTTCTATAAGATAATAAAAATCCGGTAAGTAATTAGTGTAAATAATCTACTAATAGAATAAAATAATATTATATACTCTTCCGAATCCATGGTCCCCTCGTCATAGATGAATGAACAAATAATTAATGGTGTAGTGACTCTAAAACGCTTTCGGCTCTTTGGTGCTGGTGGGTTCTATTCCCATCATGATCTTGGGCCGTTTGGAAACGGCGTTAAACTGCAGGTGCAACTTTCGCACAAGCACAGAGTGCCTCTGTGTATAATAATAACTAACATTCTTCAAAATTAAGTGAAATTGTTTTCATTGGTTTTGCATAAGTTTCCTAACTATTTTTCTTACATGAGCATGAGTATTACTAGTGCGAAAATGTTAAATGAAACATCTACGCTTTTTTTCCTTTTTGGAGCTATTTTTGAAAGGTTTCCGAAAAAACTCTTGTTGGAAAAATTCTTCCGATCACTTCGTTATGAATGATTTTCTTGGGTTGAATTCTAGATTGAATTTTTGATATTCAACCTGAGTAAATTATTCATGACAAGTGATAAATAACAATTTTCACATATCCTAAATCTCTTTTGAAAACCTTCAATCATAGATACAGAAAAGGGAAAAATTTCAATTTCCTTCATGTTCAAGTAGGAGAAAACTGTTAATCTACTGATGCAGAATCGATAGAAAAATCGCGATAAAAATTTTTGACTTCGGAATATTGTCCGCTCATCTTTTCATAAGATGCCTGAATATTTTCAAGTTTAATTTTTCTAAGTTGAAGTAGTTTAACTACTTGATATTCAATTATAGCAGGTGCAGAGATAGCCAACCTTGCGCAATCCATAGATCCTATATTCATCTGTATTTTTAACTCAAAGGGAAAAAATTGGACGAAAGTCATAAAGTTTATAGAGGCCCGGAAATATGTCTTTTTAAGTTTCATATGGAACAGTCCAAACTCCATATGTGGTGAACATTGAGAAATATATTGTTGTTTGGATAAGATATTCCTTTATTGTATACATTGATAAGCCATTATAGACTAAATACTTTAAATTGGCGGGTATGAGTATTACGTTGAAATATGAAATGCCTAGACAAGCTGCATCGAAATGCTAAAAATGTAGCGTTCTGCTTATGTTGCAGAACAAGAAGATCTAATCAATTTCAAATTGAAGTAATTTATGTCTTGACATGTTAGAAGGTTAATATGTTTTCATGAATAAACGTTGAATTGGAATGCCTATCCGAATATAACATATATTCCTCATTCGACAACAGATTATACCGCCATATCCCGGTTTTTACATATTTATGAGGTGTGTTATAGTAGAAAAAAATCTCTTCAATATTTTACTTTTACTATATTGATAATGATAAGCACATGTGAGTGATCGCAAACGTATCCCCCAATACTGCAGTGTGTAGTTATTGAATTGGAGGAATGAACCCCGAACAAAATAGAAAAGAGTACATTTATAAACAAGGTGATTCAGTAAAGTATTCAGATCAATACAACTTAAATCTTTAATAGTTTATCATACAAATGTAAGTCGAAATGTGAATAATTTTTGTATTAATTTTTCAGAGAATCTTGTTGCTCCTGGAAGTTCTTGATGTTATACGCGAGAAATGACATTAATGCCGAAATTTAGAGCGCTCATTTCAAATATACATATTCAGAACATATTTAGAATAATTGGGCAATTCGAATATTCACGCTGAAACTGATTCATATTTCGCGAAACAATTACATACATAAGGAATTAGGTACTTATATAATTTTACACAATTTATTTCAATGAGTGCAATAGTTGACATTGACCTCAAAAATAATGCAGAACAACGGGTCAAGTATTTCTTATTTGAACAGACAGAAGACACCCATTTGAAATATAGTTTTTTGTCGAATAGATGACTAGTTGTAGTAGTTCCTGTTGTCTCTGATGTGGGAAGAAAAACATTTCGTGAAATGGCAAAGATATTATAGAATGCAAGATTTCCATATTCACGAAAAAATTTGCAGGTATCTGATGAACTGCTCTTTTCTTAAGATGAAGTGTGAGCAGACATCTATCATTAGATTAGTCAGAATCTAAATGTTTACTCTACTAAAATGCAACACCATAATACGTAGGTCAATCGATATTTGTGAATCCATATCAAGTAATGCTAATATTTCAGAAAAGTATTTATATATCAGATATCAGTTTAATTATCAGATCTGATAATACAACTTTCAGCTGACTAAGATTCTCTTACAGTGCGAGTCGAAAGATCAATATTCTTGTATTCATTTTTCAGAGCATTTTATTACTCATGAAATGAAATAGCGTGAATTTCTGTAATTCTCAATGTTATAGAGAGGATATGATGTTAGTATCAAACTTTTTTGTCCTTATTTCAAAAATACTTTCATAACATATTTCGAAAAATTTTACATTTCGAATATTCACGCTCAAATGAAAATTGATCTGTCACAAAACACCTACATATATGAGGAATTATATCATATTCGACAATATAATATGATATAATTATTCATTCATATTTTCATTGATTTGTCTGTTTAGGTGGATCTACATTTTTTTGATCTGTCTGTTTAGGTGGATATATGTTTTTATTGATCTACTGACTAGCTGGATGTATATTTCTATTGATCTGGCAATAAATGACGATAAAATAAGTGCAATAGTTGACCTCAAAAATAATACAGAACAACGTGTGAATTATTTCTTATATTGAAAACGTCTTCAAGACATACAGGTCTCTGTTAGCAACAGTTTGAAATGTGGTTTTCTGTAGAAAGGATGATAAAAATTTCACCTATATGGTGCAAAAACTTCTGATAAGTAACAAAGCACGAAAGAAATATAGTTACCAATTTCAAATGTTTTTCATTTCCTGGCGCCCCTGATGTGGCAAGAAACAAACGTTTCGTAAAATGGCTATAGATTAAAGAATGCGTTGTTTTCAATAACTATTAAGTTTCGTGTACTTGCTGAAATTGTGTAAACTTTTTGTCTTTGAATGACGATAAGGTACTATGATAAATAGGTTCATGCATAATTTCACCGCTCAAATTTTGGAATTTCAAATACACTGAAATGATATCTCCCTGGAATTAATTTTCCGCTCAGATCGCTAAGATCGATTTCGAACCATTAAAAGATTTTCTTTAGGATTATTATTTTTAATCGGTACAAGCAGAATGTTATAAATATAAAGGCAAACTGTCGCAGCAAGTCCAAACAATTCTATCACACACAAATTAGCACTGTAGACTATGACACACTTCGTATTTTATATTTATTCATTTATAATCATGACCATCATCATAATTTCACATTATTATATATTTGAATATAAACTTAAATTCGAACACGTGAACTTATAATTTACACTTTATTGACTACATAGCATGATGCGTTTCGTCGTTACAAAGGACAAAATAATGATTATTCTATTAGTATCTGAATAAGTCGTTTGTGACGACGAAACTTGTCATGCTATGTAGTCAATAAAGTAAATCATAAGCTCAAGTGTTTGAATTTGAGTTTATATTCAATTATGATGGATTTACATCAGGCAAAGACAATACTATTAAATATTATTATATATAATGTCCACTACATTATTGTAGTGAACAATATAATTATAATTATAATTATGTTATTTTTTTAAATTCATGAAATGTGTTCAAATCTTGAGTGATTCCATTCAACAATCTGGAAAATAAATAATTGGAACAATTCTTTAATATCAAAAATTTATTAATGAGCAATATATTATATGTACATATATCATTATGAATTACTTATGTATCAATTACTATTGCTAATATAGATGAAGGCTTCAATTTGAGCCGAATACCTACCTGTTGTGAAACAAATGAGTTTTTGTTGAGCTTCTATGCGATATTTTTTTTTGTTCGTCTTTTAAAATTCAACGCATTTTCAGAATGTTCATTTTCACTTCTATTCCAAACCTCTCGATCGATTAAGTTCATTCAAATGCTTCATCCGCTCACATATTATTGATGTTTGTTTCGTTTCCTTATGTTGATTAACTACCGCTGACTGTTTCGAGGCTATGTTCATGTGTTGTATTCCTCGGAGTTTACTAAACATACGATATCTTTTCAGGTTGATCATTTACCAAATCTCGTAATTAAATATTGAACCTCTCAAGAATTTTTCCTTATTCTTCCAGCGTAATTTCTATTTCTATATTCATGAGTAGCCTGATAAATTATTGATACCTTCCCATAAATACGTATATAAAATGTGTGTATAAAAGCTACTTTTTTTTTAGCATAGAATTAACATTCACGAAGATTATATCAATGTTATTTCCAACATTATTTTTTTTATGAATTAATTTCACTACCACTAGTCGAAATTTCTTCAGTTTGTATTAACTTGTTTCAAATTTGCATTATGATATATTATATAGTATGGCCAAATAAATTTCATTCATAAAAAAAATGATAATACTTGATAAGATAAAAATTATAAAACTAATAATACTTTCTTCACATACATTACAAAATGCATGAATGCACGAATTGTAGCATATGACTTCAAAATATGAACCAAGCATACAATATAAAATATAATATGAAACTTTCCCGAAACTGTAAAATCCGGTTTAACAATCGATACTTGTCAACGATACATAATGCAAATATTTCTGGGTAACATTTATGAACCAGGTGATTCAGTGAAGTATTCAGATCAATACAACTTAAATCTTTAGTATCAGAGAATATGACTTCAAAATATGAACCAAGCGTACAATATAAAATATAATATTAAAATTTCCCGAAACAGTAGAATCCGGTTTTTGAGTAGCATTTATAAGCCAGGTGATTCAGAAAAGTATTCAGATCAATACAACTCAAATCTTTAATATCAGAGAATTTAATTTCAAAATATGAACCAAGCATACAATATAAAATATAATATGAAACTTTCCCGAAACAGTATAATCCTGTTTAACAATCGATATTTGTCAACGATACATAATGCAAATATTTCTGAGCAGCAAATGATTTAAATGATTATTTAAATGTTTATAAACATAAACCAGGTGATTCAGTGAAGTATTCAGATCAATACAACTTAAATCTTCAATAGATTCTCATACAGTGTAAGTCGAAATGTCAATATTTTTGATTTTCATTTTTCAGACAATGTTGTTGCTCATGGAAGGTCTTGATGTTATACACGAGAAATGATGTTAGAATCGAAATTTAGAGCCCTCATTTCGAAAATATATTCAGAACATATTTAGAATAATTGTGTATTCGAATATTCACGCTGAAATTGATTCATATTTCGCGAAACAATTACATATATAAGGAATTAGGTATATAATTTTCCACAATTTATTTCTATAAGTGCAATAGTTGACATTGAATTCAGAAATAATGTAAAACAACGGGTCAAGTATTTCTTATTTGAACAGAGACAGAAAACACTTATTTGAAATATAGTTTTCCGTAGAATAATGACAAAAATTTTAACCATAAGGTGCATGAAATCCTCACAAGTATCGATAGCTAAAAGAAATATATTTTTTGTTAAGCCTGTTTTATATTAGACTTAAATTTCGATTGTCTTTCATTTCCTATTGTCCCTGATGTGAGAACAAACATTTCGTGAAATTTCTAGAGATTATAGAATGCAAGATTTCCATATTTACGAAAAAATTTGTAGGTATAATATAAACTGCTCTTTTCTAATGATGAAGGCTGAGCAGACAAAATATCATTTTATTAGTCAGAATCTAAATGTTTACTCTACTAAAATGAAACAGCATAATACGGTAGGTCAATCGATTTGTGAATCCATATCAAGTAATGCAAATATTTCGGAATAGTATTTATATATCATGTGATATCAGTTAAATGATCCGATCTGATAATACAACTTTCAGCTGACCAAGATTCTCTTACAGTCCGAGTTGAAAGATCAATATTCATTTTTAACAGATTTTTATTGCTCATGAAATGAAAGAGCTTAAATTTCTGAAATTCTCAATGTTATACAGGGTATATGCTAATAGTATCAAACTTTTGTATCCTTATTTCAAAAATACATTCATAACATATTTCGAAAAATTTTACATTCTTAATATTCACGATCGAATGAAATTCGATTCATCTGCCACAAAATTCAATATTATATTCAATATTACATGAATTATATCATATTCGATAATATAATATAATATAATCATTTATTAATATTTTCATTGATCTCATGGCGCCCCTGATGTGTCAAGAAACGAACGTTTCGTGAAATGGCTATAGATTAAAGAATGCGTTGTTTTCAATAACTATTCAGTTTCGTGTATTTGCTGAAATTGTATAAACAAATGTCTTCAAATGACGATAAGGTACTATGATGAATAGGTTCATGCATAATTTCACCGCTCAAATTGTAGAATTTCAAATACCCTGAAATGATATCTAGATATTCTCCCTGGAATTAATTTTTCGCTCAGATCGATAGGATCGATTTCGAACCATTGAAATAATCACGCAGTTTATTTTTTTTTCTAAGAAAGAAATAACATTCTGCGGTACACGCGCAGAATGTTATTAATATAAAGAGATCATACACAAATTAGCACTGTAGAGGAATATGAGACACTTCGTATTTTATATTTATTCAACTATAATCATGACTCTAATCATAATTTCACATTATTAAATATTTGAATATGAACTTAAATTCAAACACTTGAACTTATGATTTATACTTTATTGACTACATAGCATGATGCGTTTCGTCTTTACAAACGACTTCTTCAGATCTGAAAAGCAAACGAAGTGTTATCAGATCTTATAAAGTGCACTAGTCACATGAAGGAAACGTACGTCTCCTTAGAAAAACTGAACTAAACGCTCACTTAATATTTATTACCAATTCTTGCGAAATATTTTGATCGCGTTATATCTATATGGATCCTGAAAAAATTCCTAAAGTATAATAGGTGGGTAGGTTATTAATCACGAACAAAAAATGAAAAAAATTATTTTCTGGTTGTTCTAACCTGAGAAGTTATTCTATATAATATAATATATACTGTTTGTAATATTCATAACAAATAACATTTGTTCATTCATTCAAATTATCTATATTATAACAGTCATCAGATCATTTCAATTATTATAGCAGAAAAGAACTTCATTTTCATCATAATATATCATTCATTTGCTTTTCATCATTATAGATTATTTATTTGCAGTCAACTATAATTTCGTAAAACGAATGCATTCTCAAGTGAACAGTTGATTAAGAAGAGAGATACGTGTTGAAATTCCATGTCAAAACTATGAATGAATTAGACACATTTCAAGAATTTCACATTATTATATATAATGTCCACTACATTATTCCAGTGGACAATATACTTATAATTATGCAATTCTTTTAAATTCCTGAAATGTGTTCAAATCTCGAGTGATTCCATTCAACAATCTATCAAATAATTGGAACAATTCTTTGATATCAAAAATTTATTAATTAGCATTATATATAGGTAGGTATATATCATTATGAATTACTTCTGATCAATTAAAATGGCCTATACACATGAAGGCTTCAATTTGATTCGAATACCTATTCTGAAACTAATGAGAGTGTTTTTGTTGAACTACTATGCGATAATTTTTTTTGTTCCTCTTTTAAAATTCAACCCATTTTCAGAAATTTCATTCTCACTTCTATTTCAAACCTCTGGATGGATTAAGTTCATTCAAATGCTTCATCTGCTCACATATTGTTGATTTTTGTTTCGTTTCCTTATCTCCAACTTGATTATTTACCGATGACTGTACGGTTTTATGTTTTTACGCCGACTTTATGTTTATATGTTCTATTCCTCCAAGTTAACTACACATACGATATCTTTTCAGATTGATCATTTACCAAATCTCGTAATTGAATATTGAACTGGTCAAGAATTTTTCCTCGTTCTTTCAACCTAATTCCTGTTTATATATTCATGAGTAGCCTGATAAAATATTGATACCTTCTCATAAATAGGTATATAAAATGTGGTTTTCACTTTCATTTCAGCTGTTATAATAGAATGGTACTATTGAAGCGAATAATTCATACATATTGATGAATTATATTATCCACTTTGAATGAAAGCTTCAGTGTAAAGAAACTTCCTCCGAAATTTGTTAGTGAATGAACATTTTCATCTTGTTCAGTTTCTTCAGTAAAAATATCATCATTTCTATGTTAATCTATCTTGTGTATTTCTATACTTTTGTATTTATGTAAATCTGAATTATTTTCATTGGAGCCATTCCCCTCATTATTCTGTTTCTAAACCTTCATCAGGATCGCACATATTCTTCACAATGATCTCACTCGAAAATTTTATTTCATACCCAAATTTTTTCTTCCTTTATTATTTTTTCGTTTAAATCGTCAAGCTGATTATGAAATTTCAGATAATATTTGAAAAAAAATTATACAAGAGATGCCTTCTACTGAAAACTCAAAGCAATTCTATGAGTAAGAAGTAGGGTATTCCACAGAGTGTTTCTCATTTTAAGGTATTCTGTAGAGTATTCTACTGTAAATTAGCCTATAAGAGCCCCGTTTAAAACAAGTTCTCAGCTACAGGATAGAATTGGACATTTCCGGATAACGTTAATAGTAACAAATTTGAGTCTTATATGCCTCACATTGTTATCTGTAATTTCTTGAAAAATTTTGAGCTAAGCTACATTTATTTTAGCGTAGAATTCACATTCAAGAAGATTATATTAATGTAATTTCCAACATTAATTTTTTGTATGAACTAATACCACCTACCACTTGTCATATTTTGTTATATTTCCTCAGTTTTTATTAATTTTTCTCAAATTTGCATTATGATACCTTTTGTATTGTGAAGTTACTCTCACGTACAAGTTTTGAACTTCAGTGAGTTAATCAGTTTATTTGAAGTTATTCATTGTAAGAAATAATGTAATCCATATAATATGGCCAAATAAACTTCATTCATATAAAAAAAAATGAAACACTAATAATACTTTTTTCACACACATTACAAAATGCATGAATGCACGAATTGTAGCATTTTCCTTTCATCAATAAAATCTTGAAAGTCATACAAAAGCAATGTACCTATCCAAACAAATCAATATGTTATCGAAAGAACCAAGTTACCTTCAAAAGTCGAACAAAATTTTTCTTTCAACGACATATAACGAAAAATAGCACAATGCTCAACGTGATATATGAGAAACTTCAATGAATGAATATTCTCAATTTGCATATCCTGCAGAAATATTCGAAATATTTTTCAGTTTTTTTCGATTTATAAACGAAATTCTGCATGAAGTGACAAGTTCGCTGTATTTCATTTTGTATGATATATGCCATCAAGAAAACAACTTGTGAGAAAAACGAGTATCACAACGCACATCTTCTACCGAAAAAAATTTGTGAAATCCACGTTGTGCAAGATGAACAACGCGAAATGTCAAATACTTAAATGACTAAATCATTCACGTTTTGATTTTCCATCAGAAATAATCACAGTAATTATATATCATCTTGTTTTGAGTTGTAAACGAAATTCTGTATAAAGTGGCAACATCGCTGGATTTCGTCTTGTACAGCGTATCTATACAAATAGTATATCGGATCTCGTCTTACTTACATTTATCATGGATCTCTACTTACCTTCATACTTGGTGTATGAAAAAAATTTTAATTTATCTTACCCCTCGGTACATATCATTGACCAGTACGCATCTGTAGACTAATTTGTGAAAACAATTCAAAGCTAAAGTGATTTCTACTAGTGGATCTCAGGTTGTCTATCATATGTACGGATCTCACCTTGTACTGAATACATGTATATATATATATATATATCACTACAAAGGCGCTTTCTCTGTGAATCTGTAATATCTTCGAAAATATAGATACCTACGGGTAAAGAAGACATGTTATCGTTCGATGTTTGGTGTATCTATAATCTGAGAGATGTATTCTATTGATTCCTGTAGATTATGAAGTATTCATTACATGACGGTTCCTCACTTTGAGTCATAAGAAGGTGCCTGCAGGTTGAAATCTTTGCCTCACTTCCACGACGTGATGCTGCTGACGAGTTCCTTCTAGACCGAAACAGCTGTCTGGTTTCCAAACTTCCATCAGGTTTGTCATCGATTTCAATACATCTCGTAACATTTATCCCATGGAGGATAATGAAGGCATCAGATTGTAAATGTTTACATAACTTTACTATAATATTCTTTTGATAAATTTTTCTGTGAATGTTCTAGTATTCATTTTCCCCAAATATTTCATTTAGTGCCATTATAGTGAATAGTAAATATTTCATTTAGTATATATATATATATATATATATATTATATATATATATATATATATATATATATATATATATATATATATATATATATAGTGATTATGTGTTGTAGACATTTAAACGGGAAAAAACAGCTACACAAAGTTGTTTAACTCTGTTTATTCCATCTACATTCCGTCACCTTTCTTTTGTCTTCTTTAGGATGCGATAAGTGTGTCTTATCGCATACAGATACATATACACATACACATGTGCCTTACACATAGGAACTAACACAAGACTCACTCATTGCATCCTGAAGAAGACACACAAAGATGTCGAAACGTAATGCAATGAACAGAGTTACATCACTTTGTGCAGCTGTTTCATCCTGCTAAAATATCTACTAAAATATATATGTAAGAATATCCCCACTAACGTGAATGATAGGTCTTGAATGCTTAAAAACTCATTCATTCAAAAAACTTTTTTTTTTTCAACTATTTTTTGTGCCTTCTTCACTAGAAAACGAGCTGAAAATATTCAACCAAAATGATAACATAAATATGTATTCACATAAAAACCAAATCCATTTATTATCACATTTTGTTGACTCTCATTGTAAGTAGATTCAATTTTCATGTAGGTAGCTTATTATGTTATCATTGCGGTTGAAAATTTCCATTACAGAATTAACATAATTCTGTGAAACTGAACCAAGTGTTTTTTATTCAATTACTACCAAACCATGTTTCATCAAAAGATCAAATCATCAATGCACTAAATGACATGGAGGTTTCGCTTATCTCTTGGAGAAACATTATGTTAAAAACAATAAATTAAAATTAACACACTTGACTTGAGATTCACTGAATATATTAAAAACTCTACATGTTAAACATTACTGACATTAGTGTTACTGTCAGTAATATTTTATACTCTTGATAATCGGTTAACCACCCGAAACATATGTAAAGTTTTTAATATATACAGTGAAACTTAAGTCAAGTATGTTAATTTTAACTTGTTTTTTTTCATCAAGGAACTTTCTGAAAATTCTTCATGCTCATCAAATTAAGACGTGGCATAAATATCTAATGTGATATATTTTTATTGAACATTGTAGACTGTAATATGAAATATATATGACCGACATCACAACTATTACATGACAGACAGTCTCAAAGACACAATAAAATGGTCTCAAATACATTGAAAACCTAGTAACTTCTTTCATCAGAAGAAGCCTACAAAAGATCCATATGACTACGAATAGTTTCTGTCAGAATATTGAGAGTGGAAACAACTCAAAAACAAACAAAAATTTTGGAGATAAAAAGGTTTTGGAAAACGTCTCGAATGGCCGAGAAAACGTAAAGCAACCGAATGAACGCATCAGACTTCTTCAACAACAAAAATCACAGAACACAGAAGAGAAAAAGTATATTCAATCCATGAAATGACATCTACAATAACAGAAGAACAAGAGATAATACTTAATAAATGAGTTGATATAATAGAGAAAAACTGCTACATTTCGAATTTCCACAGAGGAACATAAGCGAATAAAGTAATATTAACTTTATCTTTATTGCACAATTAGAAATTGCTTTAGTGAAAACAGAAGAACAGGTGGAGTCACCTTTTATATTATAAATGGAATAGATTTCAATGTAATAAATAATAAGACTATTGATAGTACTTTATGGTTCTTGTCAATTTGTTTAAAAATTCAACAACATAAACTATTATTAACCGGAATATATCGATCACCATCAGGACCAAATAATATTTTTATAGATAACTTTGAAAATTTAATTGAAGATTTACTTGAGTTCACAGGGACACAAATTATCATGGGCGATTTCAACTATGATTATAAAGCACAAAGCTATTATACAAATAAATGTAAATTGTTATTATCAAATAGTGGACTGTATCAGATTGTTAAAGACTACACACGTATAACCAATAATAGTAAAACTCTCATTGACTATGTAATAACAAACGAAAAATCAATCATTTGTGAGGTACTTCTCACACCTAAGATAAGTGATCATAATATCATATCGTTAACAATGAAGAAACAAAATTCTACAATTGTAGAAAATACGATAATTAAATATATAGACTACAATAGAGACAAATTGGTCGAAAATTTGCTAAAAACAGAATGGAATAATTCTGTTGTTGATATCGACTGTTTAGCAAGCAATCTGATAAATCCATTAAATAAAATATTGAGCGAAATGTCAAAAGTGAAAACAGTTAAGCATTTTCACAACAATCAAGTCAATAAGTGGATAACAAGTAAAATCATAATGAAGATGAAAGATAGAGACAGAAAATATAAAAGTGCTATTGTTAATTATTCAGCCCAAGCATGGCAGGAATATAAAACGATAAGAAATGAAGTTGTAGAAATGATAAGGCAGTCGAAAAAAGATATTTCATTGATATTTTAGACAACAATAGGAACAATTCTCAACAACTATGGAAACATTTAAAACAATTATTACCAAGTAAAACAAACAATACGTTATATGTTGAAATCGATAATGAAATAATCCGGGATGATCACCATATTGCCCGCTGTTTAAATCTATACTTTGTTGATAGTATAAAACAAATTATTGATTCTATAGTTCCAAAACATAACCATGACTATGTGATGAAATTTATACCGAAATTGTTGAAAATGGATACCTTCGAAAAAATAGATATGGCAGGTTTGAAAACTATTGTGAGAAACCTGAAAAACACTGGTAGTTGTGAAGATGATATAACTGTTAAGATTTTAAAAGATGCTTTTGACATTTCTGGAAATAGATTTTTAGATTTGATAAACACATCACTGACTCATGGAATCTTTCCAAATGAATGGAAATGTTCAGTGATAATACCAGTGCCTAAAATTTGTAACACTGTCAAATTGGAGGAATTTCGACCTATAAACATTCTTCCACCATACGAAAAAATTCTAGAACTAGTTGTTAAAAATCAGGTTCTAGAATTATGCGAAAAACATTCAGTTATTTCTGACTTACAATCAGGTTTCAAGAGAAATTCCTCCTGTGAGACAGCACTGTTGAGCATATGCGAGGAATGGTATAGAGCTATCGATAAAGGAGAGGTAGTGATTGTAGTATTATTGGACTTCAAAAGAGCGTTCGAAACTTTATGTAGATCATTGCTGTTGAAAAAACTAGAAAAAATTGGTTTTGAAGGTTTAGTGAACAAATGGTTCAATTCTTATTTACAATCGCGATCTCAAAAAGTTAAATTCAATGGTGTTATTTCGGAAAGCATTGGAGTTGATTTTGGCGTACCTCAGGGTACGGTCTTAGGTCCACTACTATTCTCCTTATACATCAATGATATTGTTTTGCATGTAAAAAAATGCTCTATACGATTGTTCGCAGATGATACTATGATTTTTATCAGTGGTAAAAATATCCAGACCATGACAGAATGGATCAATAGAGACTTGGCAGCAATAAATGAATGGCTAAGCGATAACAGTTTATCGCTGAATGTTAAAAAGTCTAAATTTATAGTTTTTGGTACAAGTAGAATTCTTAAGGTAGTTAGTAATGAAAATATAAGTATTAAAATTGAAAACCAGAACATTGAGAGGGTAAAACTTGTTAAATACTTAGGCGTTATGTTAGATGAGAAATTGAGTTTCAATGATCATGTCGACTTGATATCGTCTAAAATCTCCAAGAAAATCAATTTTCTCAAAAGAATTGGGAAAAATATGACCACATATATGAAGTTATTGCTCTTCAAGTCCATAATTATGCCACACTTTGAATATTGTTCCACTCTGTTATTGGGATTGAGTAAAGAAAAAACTCAACAGTTACAAAAGTTACAAAATAGAGCTATGCGAACAATTTTGAAATGTAATAGATATACCCCAATCCAAAGCATGCTAAATTGTTTAGAATTGATGTCAGTCAAACAAAGAATACTTTTTGCTACATATATATTTATATTTAAATTTAAAAACAAATTGTTCCCATATAAAGTAATGAAAAATGTAACATGTGTCAGTGATGTGCACAGTCATAATACAAGAAATGCTGACAATTTCTACATGCAAGTTTCTAAGCATTCTAAACATAGGAATAGTATATTTTATGAAGGATTTAACGCATTTAATAAATTGCCTAGCTCCATAAAAGCAATTAGAGACCTTAAGGTATTCAAGCGTAAATTAGCTAAGTTCGTTTTAAACATAAAATTGTAAATAATATAGTTGTCTGTATGAATGTATGTATGATTTTGTAATAGCTAATGCTAAAATAAATATTATAAAAGAAATACGTTCAAGAATATAATAAAATTAAAAGTTTCATTTAGTTTCAAGTATATTTATAATACACCGTTATTTACTGAGAATTGCATTGGGCAGAAATTATATCCATGAGTAATCGATGTAAGTAGGTATATACAACTCAATTTTGTTTGAACAATGATTGATGTTTCATTAGTTGCGAAAGATTGTTTCTAGAATCAATCATAAATAATTGATGGAAATGTAACTATGATACAATTAAATACGATCTAGATAACCTGGCATGACATGCTAATCATCATTTCAGAAGAAATTTTTGTCGTTAATGATAAAATAATTATAATATTTATATATTTTTGCTCCATGTAGGCAACATTCAAGGAAATGAATGAAACATCGAAGCATTAACTTTCGCAGTTAATGATCGATTTCCTTATGAATTGAGGAGGAAGAAACCTAATTAAGATGAAATTAATTGATCGGACTTCTAATAGTTGCAAACTGCAAACTGATATTCGTAAAAATGGTCACTATTTCAAAAATACGAATATATTTGAAATACGATAAATTTTTTCAAGTGATATTCCAAGAATGCTCAATAAATAATAAAACAATCAATACAAATTTTATTTCACCGTTCAACGAAAAGTCGGTAAATATATACTATGTATTCCGAAACACGCGTCAAATGTGAAAATATTACTAATATTGTTTCATTATAAATATAAATCTTATTCAAGTAACGTCCTCTTCAATAATTGAGTAATATAAAAACATTGAGTTTTTCCTGTACCTTCATACAGTTTTTTATGAGTAACGTATGAAGGCTTGTCGAAAAGTACGCAACCCACAAAAAAGTACAGAATCGAAAAGTGTCGAAAAGTACAAAATCTTCAAAACTAAGAGATCGGTTTCAAGGAATATTTGAGAGCAAATATATAAGGCGTCTACTGCGACATCTGTTATCAAAATGTCCTCCTTTCGTATTTTGTGAATCGAATACTCTTATTATATTACCACAAGGTAACCCCCCTAATCATCTTCGAATCGCATGTGCGAGTATTTTTTTAATTCAGTGGACCTACAGTTTAACGCCGGTTCCGAACGGCCATTGGGCTTGTAATCGATGTACATTACCCAGCATATTTCATTATTCAAACTACTTAAATCATAGACAAACACAAACACCCATGCCTTCAGCGGGGCTCGAACCCGAGTTCTTCCGCACCATAGTCGGGAGTTCTACCGCGAGTATTCGTAGAACACTAAACGAAGCTGAATATAGATATAACACTATAGAAAAAGAACTTCTTGATATAGTCTGGCCATATAGGTGTATAATTTTATTAGTGGTAAAAATATCCAGACCATGACAGAATGGATCAATAGAAACTTGGCAGCAATAAATGAATGGCTAAGCGATAACAGTTTATCGCTGAATGTTAAAAAGTCTAAATTTATAGTTTTTGGTACAAGTAGAATTCTTAAGGTAGTTAGTAATGAAAATATAAGTATTAAAATTGAAAACCAGAACATTGAGAGGGTAAAACTTGTTAAATACTTAGGCGTTATGTTAGATGAGAAATTGAGTTTCAATGATCATGTCGACTTGATATCGTCTAAAATCTCCAAGAAAATCAATTTTCTCAAAAGAATTGGGAAAAATCTGACCACATATATGAAGTTATTGCTCTTTAAGTCCATAATTATGCCACACTTTGAATATTGTTCCACTCTGTTATTGGGATTGAGTAAAGAAAAACTCAACAGTTACAAAAGTTACAAAATAGAGCTATGCGAACAATTTTGAAATGTAATAGATATACCCCAATCCAAAGCATGCTAAATTGTTTAGAATTGATGTCAGTCAAACAAAGAATACTTTTTGCTACATATATATTTATATTTAAAGTTAAAAACAAATTGTTCCCATATAAAGTAATGAAAAATGTAACATAGTGATGTGCACAGTCATAATACAAGAAATGCTGACAATTTCTACATGCAAGAGTCTAAGCATTCTAAACATAGGAATAGTATATTTTATTAAGGATTTAACGCATTTAATAAATTGCCTAACTCCATAAAAACAATTAGAGACCTTAAGGTATTCAAGCGTAAATTAGCTAAGTTCGTTTTGAACATAAAATTGTAAATAATATAGTTTGAATCTGAATGTATGTATGATTTTGTAATAGCTAATGCTAAAATAAATATTATTATTATCATTATTATTATACATATTTCAGACCCTATTCATTTGGACCAAAAACCTTTATTTTGATTATTTTCTTTAAAAAATCCAAATTCACGGTTAATAAGATGGCGCAATAAATTAGAAGAGTTCGACTATGAAATAAAATATAAAAAATGATCAAATAATAACGTCGACGCCCTTTCAAGAATTAAAATCGAAGGGAGTAATGTTCAAATTAACGCTATTGAAGACGATTTACTCTCAATTGTTAATCAAGTTGCAACCGAGGAATTAGATTAAATTTATTAGATTCGCAGAAACATGAAGAAATTGAAACCGAAGATGAAAATATAGATTTTCAAGTAGAAGATATTACTGTTTACAGTGCAATAGAAAATTCTATTTTAGATCTACCAATTACCGAAAGAACTGTGAACTCCTCACAATTGCAAATAATCGTCAAAATAGCCCCTAATTATGTTACGAAAATCAAAACTTTTGGAGATAATCGAAGCATCTTTTAATCGAATCGTCATCTTTATGCCGATTTTGAGAGATCTCAGTGTAAAAATTATATGAATTCTTCAAATTTAATTAGTTTGATTTCAAAAAATACACAAAAAATTGAGATATAACTGATAAGAGCCAACAAGCCTGTAAAATATCAGAACATCTTCCATGGGCAAGGTATATTGATAACTTTTTCATCTTACTTCTTCATTCCCCCCCAACAAAATAATGAATCTTTAAAACTGAGTGTTTTCATTTCATCAAAACAAAAGAATATGGTTAATCAAAAGCCTGTTTGAATTTCATCTGAATTTTTTCATTGTCAATATTTTAATTACAATTTACTCTGATAAACTGCTCAATTTTGTCAAGGTATGATTATATTTTTTATATTATTTATAAAA
Source organism: Henosepilachna vigintioctopunctata (assembly GCA_030704895.1). Lineage (NCBI taxonomy): Eukaryota > Metazoa > Arthropoda > Insecta > Coleoptera > Coccinellidae > Henosepilachna > Henosepilachna vigintioctopunctata. Next base: position 4,061,052 of record JARQZJ010000066.1, read on the forward strand.
AATATAATCATACTTATTCATAATTTTTCTGTTTATTTGTACAACTCAAAAGCGAATTTCAACTTTTACTAAATACTATCAGGGGCCGTTCAAGTATTACGTAATCACTATTGGGGGACGGGGGTCTTTGCTTTGCATCAGCTCAATTCAAATACACAAATTAATTCGTCACAAAATAGTGATAATAAAAATGTGTTCTATTCAACTATCCCAAAAAAATATTAAGTTTGGAGAATTTTTATCGTTGCTTACAAAAGACCATGAAAATAACTTTCACAATATCAGAGGAAAACACTTCAAACTTCCATATATTAAATGGAATCTTGCGGGTATATATGCAATAATTGGTATATTAATAACTAGCGACCCGCCCCGGCTTCGCACGCCGCAAACGCTACGCCCCGCAATTTTTAAATCTGTAATATCTTCGAAAATATTCACTTAAATCATACGGTGTAAAGGGCCCTATATATCTATATTAAATGAACAATGTATTCAAGGTATTTAATTGGTTAAGGATTATTGCTGTATGGGTTAAAATCGCTTCGAAAATTAGCCATTATTTGTCGCAAAAAGTAAATGACAAAAAAAAGTTATTGTGGGTTATCCATAAGAGATAGACATATACCATCACGGACTTTTCTGTAGACCTTTTCAATGTGTACAATACTTAGTACATTATTTTGATAAAACTCGTAGGGTTCAGCCTGCGTTTGCAATGTAAGCGGAAAAAATGTAATTATTTACGACATCACATTAGAAACCTCAAAAATAACAGTACTTCTCTACTATTTAGTGAATGTTATTATACATATAAACCTTCCTCTTGAATCACTCTATCTATTAAAAAAACCGCATCAAAATCTGTTGCGTAGTTTCAAAGATTAAAGCGTGCAAAGGGACAAAGGGACAGAAAAAGCGACTTTGCTTTATACTATGTAGTGATTAATAACTCAGTATGTTAAATTTCTTGAATTAAAGTGTTGAATCACAATAACAAATATATTACACATACTGAGTGCATAAAAAATTATGGAAATAGATTCTTGAAAAAAATTGTAAACTAATAAAATATTGATGTTATTCATGAAAGAAATACGTTGCATCAAAATTCTAGAATGATTTTTCGAAAGTAAAGCAATTGCGTTTCACTTAGTGATCAGTAAAACTGGATGTTATTTATTTTGGCGTTCAATAAGGAAAATAGGTAATTGGCTTCGCATGACATGATCAAAGATCAAGAACACAAAGTACAATGTTAAGGTCACTTTTTATAGACCACACCCACCTCTGCATTGGTGCAAGTTACTGCATACATTTAAATCAACATACGGCCTACATAATTGTTAATGATATCATTTTATGATGATATTAATTCGAATTGAAATAACTTAAGATTCATGAAAAAATTCATTCATATTCAAATAATTACTCATATACTTGATTTGATATTAATGAGAACAACTTTTTAAAATAAAAAGTATTATTTGCAGAACAAAACTCGGCCAATTATCTGAACTTTAGTGAATTAAGAATTAGGCGAATAAGGACATAAATATTAATAAATGATTGATTGATAATTTTAAACTATCAATATTATATAAGAGTATAGTGGTTTGATCGTATCAGTTCGATTTATGAGTAAATATCTGTTTAATTTGAAATTGTTATATTTTATACAATCATTCACTAGAGACTAAAAAAATTCACTTTTAGTGAAGAAAATTGATTTTATTTTCATTGGTATTTGAAAGGAAATATCTTAAATTTTTTATAGTTCATTATTTGATTGTTAAGTAGAATTATTTTCGATACAATTTCTCCAAAAGATTAGAAAATGAATAATTTGTAAAATTCATAAATACATAATATATATATTTTTGTTTAAACAAGCTCATTTGATAGAGTGATTTACAGTAATTTAAATTAAAATATAGTTAAGTGAGAATTCTGAACTTCATGCTTTTATTCGAGAAAACGAAAGAATTATCAGAAAAATATTCGAAATACTTGATCGATTCATTAATTTGGTTGTTTACGTCGATAGAAATATTAATAAATGATTGGGTTTAAAAAATTAAGGCTTTGTTATATACAGCTGATGAACTTACTTAGGTACCTTTGCAAAAGTATTACTAACACTTTATAATATTTTGAGATGTTTAAACGGTAAACATGTATTTTCCATTAGGATGCCACAATCGATGATAATAATAATAATAATAGAACTTTATTAGTACTCCATTACGAAATTCATACATACAAGGTGTTGCTAACTTTGTTAAACATACTTATTTCAAATTGCATAAATACAACTTTATTAACTATAGAGTACTAGTAAAAGGTGGGGGGATACAGCAAGAGCTGATCAATCCAACCAAAATAAAACAAACCCAAAACTGATTCAAAATTTTCTGCAATGTAAAATTAAATTTTTCACATTTTTCAGAAAATGTAAAAAAATTAAATATATATGAAATAATTAAAACGATTGAAACAGGTGGAGTGGTTTAGTGTAGAATACATCCTATGTCCAATATAAAAAAATAAAAATCACAAAAAAAGAAAAGCACTCAAAAAAACAAACTCAATTCTGTTCCTTCAGAAGAAATACCTTACTGAGGAAAGAGTAACTGAGATAATCTGCATTATTTGAAAACATGTGTAAAATTCGACAACCATTGTAAGACAATCATCTAAAGTTTTGGTATACCAAAAACGGCAGTGAAAACAAAATTTCGATTATTGATGAGGCCGATAATTGAAGAAAATTAATATCCATATGAAACTATATTTAGAATTTTTCATAATTCAATAAAAATACGCATGACGCTTTTCGAAGTACTACTTCTTTATCAAATGCTAAATAAGTTATTTAGCATTAGATAAAGTACGAGTATTCTCAAATGCATTGGGTTCGAATAATATTGCATTCTACGTGTTTAGTAGTTGAAGGAAGCAACGACACTAACTGTGTTTCTCCATTCTCCTTTTCAAGTGAATTGTTTGCCACTGATCACAATATGAATTACAATGCGACAAAAATTTTAGATTACACAAATAATTACAACAAACGCTTTTTCCTAGAAATGGTTCTCATAAAAAAGACAGGAATTTGTATTAATAAAAAATTTGATACAGATAATCTAAGCAATATATATATATATATATATATATGTATCTTGAAATTGATTTATTGCCTGTTTGAGGTATTTATTTTGAAATTGAAATTAAAATTTTTGTGGCATTAATTATGAATTACAATGCCACAAAAATTTTAGATCACGCAAACAATTACAACAAACGACTTTTCCTAGAAATGGTTCATATTAAAAAGACAGGAAATTGTATTAACAAAAAATCTGATACAGATAATTTAAGCAATATATATATTAACCTCATAGGTTCTTCTGATTAATGGCTCATATTCGGATATCCTATTCACCGAAAAATCCATTTTGAATACATAAAAAAACAAAAAAAAAAAAAATTCATTCTCTTTTCGTTAGTCATAAAACTTCGGCCAACGTTATGCATTTTAAGAAACGCCCTTAAAAACATCTGGGAACACTCCATTTGAAAAGCCAAATTGAGAAATACGGTCATTGTCGTGGCTTCCTTCAACTATCTAGCACGTAGAATGCAGTAACATTCCAACCCAATGCATTTGGGAACACTTGTACTTATTTTCAAAATTCAAAAAACTAATGTACTTTCGGACTAACTTCACAGTAATTGTAAGAAAAAACTTTTTATAGTGCCTTGCTATATAAACTGTTAATTTTTGTACTATTTTAGCCCTGAAGAAGAAAATAAACATTTTCGAAAGCTTGGAAAATACTAAAGAGGTAACTGATTTTCCTGTCCTAGACTGCAATCCCAATTAAACACTGAAAAAAATATATATATATATATATATATATATATATATATATATATATATATATATATATATATTCAATTTATGATTTCTTCTTTTATTTCTTAGACTTTTATTTACATATATATTTTATCGAATGGCGTTCTTGGGTTATTAAGTCTATAAGTAACTGTTGGTAAATCTATATTTTATTTATATATAGTTTCTAACGTTTCGACAAACCAATGTTGTCTTCTTCAGAAAATTGTTTTTCCTTATAAAAGCTCTTCTCTGCACAAAATAGTGTCAAATTCTTTTAAAATTACAAATAATACGATAAGAATATCAAAGTCACAATGTGAACGTTCCAAATTAAAATGAATCGTAGGTAGGTACGTTGAAAAAATACTATCAATAAGCGATTTTCAAACAGATTATTCATTTTTTGTCAACTGAATCGAAGTGACCGTGCGTAGCTGGTGAACTCAAGTAACGTGGAGTTACTTTAAAAAATTTACCAAAAATCCACTACAAATACACACAATAAATTCATTCTATATTCGTTAGTGATGCAACTTCGGTCAAAGTTATGCAGTTTAAGAATTGCCCGGGGCGCTTGAAAACACATTTGAGAAATACAGTTAGTGTCGTTGCTTCCTTCAACTACTAAACACGGAGAATGCAATAATATTCGAACCCAATGCATTTGGGAATGCTGAAGCTTTGGGAAGCCCTGAAGAAGAAAATAAACATTTTCGAAAGCTTTGAAAACACTAAAAACTTAACTTATTTTCCTGTCCTGAACTGCAATCATATATATTTTAGATTGCGTACAGGTTTCAATCCACGAAAACCCTAAAGTTGCAGCGAATAGGATATGATTCTCCAGCAGGATGGGCACCACCACATCACCAATAGACAGCAGTATATTCAGCTAATAGTGGATAGACAGCGAGAGTCGTATGAATGGCCAGCTCGGTCACCTCATCTTACCTGATCAGATCTGATTTCATTGCGGTATGTGTAGACTGTATGTGTAGTTCTGTAAAGAACTAAACTTTTCGATTTCAGTGGATAAAAGACCGAGTAATACTCGCGATTAGGTCGATTATGCCAGATTAAAATTACAGAATATTTCATCTGGGATTAGGATGTTGGCAAGGCGGTCACTGTTAATATTTTGAATTTCTGCTCAATCGGCATTTTGTATTGCATTGATATTTTCAATTGTATTGTAGCGAATTTCTCCATTTTTAATTTTTTCAAAAAAATTCGGAATGAAAACAGTTGCGAATACAGAAGAAAGAATCCTTTGAAACCATTATATAACACGTTCCATACTTGTACGTAAAGTTTGATAGCTTTACCTGTCATTCAAAGCAGATAGAAGTTAGTGAATAATAATAATAATAATAATTTTATTCGTACTTAGGCTACAATGAGCGTGTACATGTCATATAATATATAATAATAGTCATAATCATAATAAAAAGATAAAGTAACAAACAATTCAATGTATAAACAGATACATTACACTCACACACAAAAAAAACTATGATAAGAATTTATCTATGTTGAATAGAATTCCTGAAGCGTATAAAATGCTCTACAAAATAAAAATAATTTTAGTTCTTTTTTAAACTTTTTTAGAGTACTGAGGTTAGTAACATAAACTGGTAATTTGTTGTAAATGGCCACAGATACATACTTGGGACTCTTCTCATATAATTATTTTCTATAAAATATTTCCTACAGGATTCAGTGGGATGGAGACGAAACAAAAGCCTTATTATCCTCTTTTGCGCAATGAAAACTCTCCTCCAATCAATCGAAATTCCCCATAATAGCGTATTATAGGATAGATGTGTATGAATGATTGAATAGTACACACCTATCAGATCATCCTGTGCAATACTACTCCTCAACTGGAGAAGAGCATAGTAGCCTCTACTCAATTTTCTGCAGACATGGTCCACATGAGAGTCCCATCTTAATTCAGAGTCAAGAAAACATCCCAAATATTGGATTTCACGGTTATTGGTATTCACCAACATATTACTAGCGTAATCTATTATAGTATAGTATAGTATTATCTGTTTATCAAATTAACAAGATGACCGGCGATATCCTCCGAAATGAGCTTAATAATACTGGTACTGAGGCCGTCCAAACCAACCGTGCTGCATGCCTTCATATCATTTATCATACGCATCAGGGATGACTCATTGACGGGCTTCAAGAACATAGATTTACTGGATAAATCGCATGTAGTGGGTGGAAGAATCATATTAGATCCGAAATAATCACACCACATTGTGCGTCCTACAGATACAAAATATTTTACGAAGATATCAGCAACTTTTGAATTCTCAGTTTCCAGGGTTCCTCTCCAGTTCAGATTTATGGAGACTGAATTTCCCCTAAACCCTACCTGCTCACTCACTATCTTCCATAACTCTCTGGTTCTGTTCCTAGAGTTCTCTATTCTAAATTTATGATACAATTGCTTAGACCTCTCGATCTGTAATTTGTGGTCTCTCAGACCTCTTTTATATTCAGACTTCAATTCGGCAGAAGCAGACTGAGAAACCAGCCAGAACAAATTCTTCAAATATCTTGCATTATCAATAATTTCCCTTGTTATCCACGGCTTAGAAATGTTCTTATTTCTAAAATTCCCAGATTGGACTATAGGATTTGTTCTCTCCAGAAAGTCATTTAGGACATCTATCACTCCAACAAATGCCAGTTCAAGACCTGCTGTGTTTATAATCTGATCCCAGTACTCATAGCTCCCAACAAGACATTTGAAGGTCGCAAGGCCTTCATCGGTCCGGCGAAGCCTGCAAACACGCACAGATGTATCCTCAGACAAACAGGTCAGCTGAAACTCCACCAAAACAGAGAAATGATCGGACAAGCACGGGTTCACAACGTGACTTTTGTATTGTTCAGAATTTAAATTAGTCAATATATAATCTAAGCAGGATCTGGAGGTATAACCTGCATTATTAGTGAAAACCCTGGTATACTCAGATACAGCACTAGACAAACCAAAACTATTAATAAAATCACACAAAATGTTTCTATTCAGAGAATCGAAAAGGAAATCAACATTCAAATCACCTGCAATAAATAAAGAGCGCTTTCCAACAACAAGATTCCTCAAAGCAGAAGAGAGGCAGTCTATGAACCGAATGAAATTACCCAAGCATGGCCTATATACAGACAAAACATTCAGCACCCTAGTACAGTTCTTTGTTCTTACAGATATTCCACATACTTCAACATGACCCTCAATGGAGAAATGTCCCACATTGAGAATATGTGTACATAAAAACAACGAGTCTCTTACATATATACAAGAACCACCATGTATACTATTTTTGCGACTAAAATGTGTAACTAATCTATAATTTGGAATGTTCAGATATAAAATATCCTCGTTTAACATCCAGTGTTCATTTATGCATAAGATATCAATATTATTTGTCACAAGAAACACTTCAAGTACATTTAGTTTATTTCTCAGACCCTTAATATTCAGGTGTATAATTTTGAAGTCATATTTATTTTCACTATAATTCTCTACCGTGATTGTTTCTAAGAAAAAAATACCTTTTCACTAGTATTCCTGATGGCCAAAAATCAGGATCGTACAATAGTTCCTTTACGGCCATATCAGCACCTACCTTGAACGAACAGTTCCTACCCTTCGAATTCAGTTTTTCTACCTCGAACTCTTCAACAGAATTGGAAATTTTACTGTTTAGATATCTCCGAATATCATCTTCGGTAGTACTACTTTTACATCTACCCACGTATATCCATATCTTCCGCGGAGATGCAGAAAATTCAGTGGTCACATCAACTGATCGTGTCCCCATAATATGTCCTGTAGATTCGGATGTTTTCTTATCACGCTTAGTCGGAATTAAATTCGATTTTTGATTAGAATCTGCAGATGCCTGCGTGTTGTTGTTTCCTCTCAGCCTTTTTTGTTGGATGGAACTTTCTGTTGGTATACGAGACATGATGATTTCATCAGAGGAACTCGAATCCAATGACTGGCTGATAGTTCCGTTCGAATCCGAAATAACTCTCACCGATTCTTCCACTATAGTTGAATTATTGCATTTCAGTATATCCAGAAGCATTTTATTAGCAGCAGCCAAGTTATCAACTTTTAATTTGAGGTCACTTATTTCTTGTCTGAGTTCCATAGTTGAATTTAAAATCTTCTCCTCTATAAACTTTTTCAGATCATCTACACTGTTTGAACTTTGAACAGACATCACTGTATTATCTTTATTACGAAAATTATAGGCTTTATTTTGGGCCATATTCAATAATATATACTTATAAGAGCGGTAAACCAAACACGTCAGCACACGATGAGAGTCACACAGATATATATAATAGATTTTCACGTTGAAGAATTTTTCATTGGGTGCTTCGATTTTTTATGAACATAACAGTAATGAATTTTTTCATTTGACTTTCAAGAGATTGGGTTAAATGATCCATATATGATAAAATATTCGCGATCTCTATTTCGAATTTCCATTCAAGATGGAAATACTTTTTTGTTTACGCATCCTCCACTTCACTTGAAAACAAGAGGAAGCATTAATGAGGAAATGAATATTCGTCAGATTGAACATATTATAGATGTACCTACTAATAAGTATGTGTTTTTTTAATTATTTCTAACCTTTTGTGCAGTATTCAATTGTATATTTTATAATTACTAATCCAATTCAATTATGGAGATTTAGCGGAAATCAGTCAGATGTGCATGCAGATTTAAAGCTTGGTACAGCTCAATTTTAATTTATAATAGAACTCCTGATGCGTGCTATTCATGATACCGCTATAATACAGTTCAGATGGGAAAATTTCAAATGATCACTGCTACTATTGTTGATAATTAAATTTGAAATCCTTTAGCAACTCGAAAATTATGTGCGCGTACCGACAATCCAAAATAATTAGTTTGTTTGATTTGTTACTTCGGATTAGCTTCTCTGCTATCAGGGATATCAAAAACAATTTCAGTAAATTTTAGTGAAGTTTGAATATTTATTCACATATATAAAATATATTGGATTATATGAAAAACCACATGCCATAAAATAATAAGATATTTGTGTTTCTGCAGACGCTTTTTCATTTTTTTAATTTAGTAATCCTAAGGAATAGGAATAGCAAGAATTTTTCACAAAATTCTAATTCAAAAAAACAGGCGGCGTTTGTAGGAAAAGCTCTCAACAATATGAAAGCTACAATTCTTTCAGTTTTAATTAGTATTTTTCACACTTCTCTCATACCATTAAGGCACTTACCCTCAGGAGTAAGTGCCTTAATGGTGGCGTTTGATTTTTGCTATCCTCGTTACATTGAAATGCATTGAAATTTTTATTCAATTTGCTCAATGATAATCTCGACTGTCCTGAGCTTCTGGGTAAACTTAATTGTTTCGTTCCTCCTAGGTGTACTAGAATAAGCCAGACATTCTACTGAAAAACCCACAGAACCAATCTTCTCTCCCAATCACCGTTTAGCTTTGCATGTTCTGCTAACCAGATATCAAGCTGCTGTGATTTGCACTGGGAATCACCTGTATCTATCATTCATGTGTACTTCAATCTTAACAGTAAGGAATCTTCATTTCTTCCGGTTTTAGTTCCGTTTAGTGATCTGTTTTCTTGATTATTATTATGATTGAATATTTAGACAATTGACAATTGAATTTAGGATATTGACATTATAGATTTAGATAATTATAGTTGATATTTTTTATTATCATAATTATTTTTTAATATTGTATATTCATGTTGTTATTGATAGTTTTAATAACCATACTTATTCATTATGTATTTCCTCTAATTGGTTAGTTACCTGTTGGAAATATATGCTTATTATTATTATATTAGTATTATAAAGAGAAAATCAAAATATTCTTGTAAATATTGGTGTATTTTTTTATAAAGATGCTCGTGCTAAATTTGGTTGAAGCAATTTACTTTTACTAGACCCCACAAACTTTTCGCGGGCGTATTTTCTTTCTCTAATCGCAAATTAGTGAATTGAATTTTAATATAAAGTATATATTAAACTAACGACTTTATGTTATATATTTTTCATTTTCCCAATAAATGAAAATACAACTGTTACAACAAAAAACGCTCAAAAATTGAAATCCTCAAATAGCATCTCTTGAAGATCCAGAATAGTTTGGCTTCAAAAAGACAGCTGCAGAATCGCTTATTCAGTCTATTCAGAGTTCATTTCGACCACATAAAATTAACCGGATAATTACTCTACTGAATAACTATTATTACTAAATTATATTCAATTCATGTTATGCTTCCTTTTATAATTTTACGACTTAACACATATAAACACTTTTATTACATATGTACTCACCATTTAATGACCGTTAAATGATGAAAATTGCGTCATTTGAGAATATGTCACAACCCTGAGTATTAATTGAAATGACTACTCACATGCTGCATTGTTTTTTTAAAATATTTTTTTTTAATGTGAAATTTAATGCATGTAGAGATTCGTATGTATAATAAAAAATATTACACGATTTTTATGGTAAAACATGTCATGTAACTTGAATATTAGTAAACATTCATAGTTAGGTACGAGTATATCCTGTTCCTAATAATTAATGAAAATCGGTGTTTTTTCTTATTTTTTTTATTTGGCCTTGTGAGCTATTCATATCAGAAAAATTATTTTTCTGACTGTTAAATTAACCACATGAACTCATAGAAATAACCCAACTGTGCATGTTTTATCCTGGATTCGAATCCAGATCTCCCCATCACTTACATCTTTGAGTAAATATGACGAATTTTTCGGTTTATGTTTCGCTGAAACTTGTAATTTGTGAATACTTTGAAATAGAATGTATGCTTCTTATTCCCTGAAAAATTATTTTCTATTTCACTATTTGATGGATATTATTATGCATATAAACCTCCTCAATCAATCACTCTATCTATTTAAAAAAAACCGCATCAAAATCCGTTGCGTAGTTTTAAATATTCAAGCATACATAGGGATATAGGGACAGAGAAAGCGACTTTGTTTTATAGTATGTAGGGATAGTAAGATAAGTCACAAGATATATACAAAGACATTTATAATAATTTAATTATTGAAGAAACCGTCTTTGTCCTATACTATGTAGTGATGTATATTCAATATGTATTCGTTATATATTATTTCCCCTAGGTCTTCGGTTATACTTTGTTGCATTCAAATTTGATGTCAACATTGCTCTGAAAGCACTGCCTCTGCGTAAGAGTAATGTCAAAAAAATCATTATGTTTCAAGTTCTTAGCCCAAATTTATCGACCTTATGTATGATAAAAAATTATGATGCACCCTGGATGAATTTTTATAGCATTTCCTCTAATTGAAAAACCTGAGCGTTCAAATGGTCATAATAATCATGATCATAATTAATCATGGGTAAATTAATACCAAGCAATACTCCAATTTTATTAAATGAAGTCAACAGTATTGACGTTGTATCTTTGCTTGAAGTTTTTGAACTCTTTATGTATTCAATATTATAAAAGCACTCAAAGAGACAAACATGAACTTCCATACCTTACATACATTTACACTTTAATTGAAAACATAGCGTTTCGTCGTTATAAACGACTTCTTCAGATACTACTTGGAATAGGTACTGACTAACAACAAATTGAAACAAACAGGTATAAAAAACAAGGGAACTTCAGAATTCTAGGACTCTAGGTTTTACCCAAGACATTCCATTCTAAACTATAATTTTTAATTTTTTTTTTTAGAATGGAATATAGATGTTTTGTCAAATTTGCTGTTATCAGTACTCGATTAGTCGTTTATAACGGCGAAACGCGTAATGCTATGTTTTCATTTAAATAATAATATTTATAATGTACATCAAAAGTGCAAGTGTTTGAATTTCATATTATATTTAATTATAATGGATTTCCAGTAAACGCCAATATCATTCAATATCACACATATGCTATCTAAACTTTTCATCAACACATTTTTGTATGTCATTTTTGATTTATTGTTTTCAGGTATAATAACCAATTTTGGATAATTAAGGGTAAGTTAATCCAAGTATAGTGAAGTTATGGTAGATATAGCTAGACTTGTTCTCGTGAAAACTTCTGTAGTACGAATTGTCTTTCTAATAATACGTATTATTATCGCCGATTTCTAGGTTTTTGCGCTCTTTTTGGGTAAAACTCTCCTAGAGATGTTTGATATGTTTGAGCTGTACCTAGCACCATTGGTTTCTGTAGTAGCCTGTAGAAAAGGTTATTCATACCGAATTCTCTGATATCTTTCTTTGACCTGGAACTTAGGCTCAAGTCTCCAAGAGTCGATCTTGACAGTTATCATTTGCCATTGTCTCTGCATTCCTATCAATTATTTGTCTATTTCTTTTAAGAAACTCAAACGAAAATCATCACTCGCATAAAATAAGACAAAAATTTTAATCAAACTCTTGGCTTGTTCCACAAATATATTCAATAATAAAATAATATTATAACGTCGAGTCGACATTTCGAGCGGTCAGCTCATTAATAGACTCTTGAAGGCTATATAGCAAGATATATAGCATACAGTCCTAGCCTCTTTCACGAGTGTACCAATATAACCACAGTAACTACCTGCCGTCGATTTTGTATCTTTACATTCGAATAATCCTCATTATTCTCTAAGTCAATTTTGTATCTTCTCAATTAGAGAATTCTTATTTGTCTTGATATCAAAATATAGCATTCGAATCGAAATGATCCAAAAAATAGTCATTCAATAGTTTTCGGCCAATTTGAGTAATCGGCTTTTAGCAGAGGTTAATTTTGCTGGCGTTTAAATTGCTACTCCACAGTGAATCAGTATATTGTCAGACGCATTAGATGACGGTAACATTCCGACTGCTTTTTTTCTGGACTTGACCAAAGCTTTCGACTGTGTCGATGATCATGAAAACTTCTCGAAAAGCTGATCCATTATGGGATAAGAAACAAACAACTAGCATAAATTGAGAGCTATTTGAAAAATCGGACACAACGTGTGAAAATTGAATTGAATGGAGTCCATCTGTCCGACAAGTTGAGTACCAGAATAGGAGTACCACAAGGTAGTATTCTGGGACCGCTTCTAGTTGTTCTATACATCAATGATCTCCCAAATGCATTGCCACAATTTTCACACACTACTATATATGCCGACGATACAAATATACTGACATCACCTACTGAATTAGCTGATGTCATACAAAACAATGAGCTTGCTTTCACAGCTATCAAAAATTGGTATAATGTGAATAAACTTCTTCTGAACGTCAGCAAGACAGATTGTGTTCTGTTTCAAAATGATAAACCTAACCTTCTCGTGCCTAGGTCAATTACTCTCGAAGGGAATGACCTACAGATGGCTGTGAGCACAAAATTCTTAGGTATTCATTTGGATTTCAACATGAAATCCAAAAGCATGTGAATTTCATGGCAGGAAGACTTTGTTCTGTGATATATTCACTGAATGTTATGAAACATCACGTAGAAGTGGATACTTTAATGATAATTTATACCTCAAGTTTTCAAACCCTTCTCACTTATGGCAGAATTCTACCAATACTATACTACTAAATCCTAATATTTTCATAATTTGCTCTTGAACCAGTTTTTTGACGTTGTTTCTATGTTTTCTTTCTATGGGTGCTATAAAATGCATTTTTGTAAGAACTATGGAATAAAATTACTTATTATTATTATTATACTGGAAATTGTCAAGTAAAAATCTTGACATTGTGAAATTGATGGAACCAATGCTAAATAAGACTGAATCGAAATTCCCATCCTCTTCCACGAGTGTATTACTGTTGTCAAATCATATATTGTATTTTGTACCTTTTGACCAAATTATAGTATTCGGGTCGAAATATAACACCATTCAATATTCGCAATAATTTTCAGGCAATTTGGGTTATCAGTTCCAAACAGATGTAATAGCAATATACATATTTGAGTAATAATTCGAATTGTATATTAATTTTTGAGAGCTCACGAGAGTATCCAAATCACATGCTGTTTATGGCTTTGACGGACATCATAAGAGAAATTACCAGGTTGAAACGTTTTAAAACACTTACACTGGTTAAAGAGATAAATGTTAAGACCGCATCATATGAAATAATCGTGGTTCGAAATACAACGATGTAATGCATGATATTCCGGTTATAGATTCATTCCGATAATGGATTCTCGTATCGAGTGTTTCTACTGATTAGATTTTTGGTTATAAAATATATTTTTTATCTTCATAAACTTTGAATGCGCCTGTAAGCGCTATATCCCCTGGAGTTGATACGGGAGTTTAAAATTAGGTTTTCACTATATGCCCTGGAGTTGAGGCTTCAGCATATCTTCTGTAGTTGAACTAAAGGTTCAAGTTTTACCCAATTTCGAGTGACTTTGAAGATTTGGATGCCATCTTTTAGGCAATCTGTGCAAACAGAGAAGAACAGGATTCAAGATAAGAGAAATCTTTCATCCAAATTTATTTGTGATCTTGAATCCAAATATTTTGAATATACGTTCAGAATATAATCATGTATAGGGTGTTTTTTTTTTTAGAGGTATAGAAATTTAAATTGCAATAAAACAACGATGGATCATTCGATTGACAAGAATTTTTTTTTTATTCCAAAGATAATTTTGTGGCATTACATTTTACATTTTAGGATGTAGTCCAATCTGGACGTACAATTTTCGATGATTTTTTCCAACATTTGTGGCCGTATATCGGCAATACCGCGGCGAATATTGTCTTCCAAATGGTTAAGCGTTTGTGGCTTATCCGCATAGACCAATGACTTTACATAGCCCCACAGAAAGTAGTCTAGCGGTGTTAAATCACAAGATCTTGGAGGCCAATTCACAGGTCCAAAACGTGAAATTAGGAGGTCATCAAATGTGTCTTTCAATAAATCGATTGTGGCACGAGCTGTGTGACATGTTGCGCCGTATGGTTGTAACCACAGCTCCTGGACATCATGGTTGTTCAATTAAGGAATGAAAAAATTAGTAATCATGGCTCTATACCGATCACCATTGACTGTAACGTTCTGACCATCATCGTTTTTGAAGAAGTACGGACCAATGATTCCACCATCCCATAAAGCGCACCAAACAGTTAGTTTTTCTGGATGTAACGGTGTTTTGACATACACTTGAAGATTATCTTCACACCAAATGCAGCAGTTTTGTTTGTTGACGTAGCCATTCAACCAGAACTGCGCTTCATCGCTAAACAAAATTCGCTTATGAATATCGGGAACAACGGCAATCTCGTTTTGTGCCCATTCGACGAATCTACGACTTGATTGATGATCTTTTGGCTTCAATTCTTGCACGAGTTGGATTTTGTAAGCATGCAAACCAAGATCCTTCCGCAAAATCTTCCATAAAGTGGATGGACACAGATTCAATTTCTGTGCTCGATGGCGGATGGACTCATTCGGGTCTTCCTTAATGCTACGCTCTACAGTAGCAATATCTTCTTCTATACGCACCGTACGGCGTCTCTGGGGATGCGAGTTATCAATAAGAGTGTACGTGGTGAGAAAATGTTCCATTGTTAATCGAATTAACTGCTCTGATGGACGATTTTGACGACGATAAAATGGACGTAGAGCTCGATACGTATTCCGCACAGAACCATTATTTTCGAAATAAAATTGCACTATTTTCAAGCATTGTTCAAGCTTGAGTCTATTCATGATGAATTTCCAAACCAAACTGAGAATAAATCACTTCTCAGCTGTTAAATCGGTCGTCATCTTCAACAGTAATGTCCACTTGAAGTTCTATACCTCTAAAAAAAACACCCGTTAGTTTCACTGTCTACATTGTGCATAAATCAGGTGAATTTATATACGTCTCTCAAAATTTTAGAACTAGCCGGTGCAATCACCAACATTTCCTAGGGGAGTACGTTACAAGATCGATGATTGAGCCTGGAGTCCCATCAAATTAAGACATTGAGTAATGCAAATGATAGAAATATCAATTCCCGGTATAACAAAATGAGACATTATTAAAAGTCGAGGCCTGGTGAAGGATGTATGACATTTATGAAACCTTCAAACTCGAGTTGACGAAATTGACTCGCAATAATTCTCACACGGGAAATGAGTTGTATTGTTCGCAAATTCTTTCTCCATGAAATGAGCGCCATTGCCACTGCAGCAACTACTTACGTGATTCAGAGCGATAAAAATGATACAATGAGTAATAAATTTATTTGTGTCACCAGTTCGCCAACCCTCTCATTAGGTGCATATTACAAATGGAGTTGAGATAAAGATATATTATGCAAAAACCATAATAATATTCCCGTTAACGATAAGAATTATACTCGTAGTGAATAACGAATTACACTCTTTCAAATTGTGGATATTTTCTGTATGCAACGTCCTGTGTTTGACGGAAATTCATTATCACAGTTTGAAAATAAATGGAAATCGTTCAATTTCAACTTATATTAATTTCACAATGCATGCTTTGACAGCATTGTATTTTTTTCAAACCATAGATATAATAATCCTATTGATGGAAGTAACTAATGTTATCAAAACAAAAAGTAAATTGTGCTACAATTGATTTTCAACACATAGTAGATATAAATACTGATGATTTTTTTTATTTTTCTTATCATCGAGCAATATGACTCAAAATCAATGGATGTAAAAAAAATTCAGGGAAAATCTTACATCTCAAACTGAGTGTTTACTATGAACACTAGAACATTGATTTGAAAAATTCAAATTAACCAAGAAAATGTTATAGTAGAGCTGGATATGTGAACGTGTACGATGTGATGTATCCATTATCCTTCAAGGAATAAATGTTAGAGAAATATTGAAATCGATGCCACACCTGATGGAATTGCAAGACATATATGTTTCGTTCTGCAAGAAAATCGTCAGTCGCACCACGTCCATCGAAGTGAGGCAACGATTTCAACCTCCAAGCATCTTCTTGTGACTTCAAGCGGAAGACCGTAGAGTAATGAATACTCCACAATTCCATCTATAGGAATCAGTAGAAAACACCTCTCAGATTACAGATACACCAAGCATCAAAATTTCACATATCTTCTATACCCGTAGGTATCTACTAAATTGCAATGTCTATTTAAATATTTCATTCAGTGCCATAAGCACGTGCCAAAAAAACGTAAGTCAAGTACGGCTCTGTCAATTGTCGATATTGTTTAGTTTCACAATAAAAACAATATCGAAGCATTCGTGTCATTGACTCCCCATACGAGCAACCTTGAGTACAAAATTTCAATCAGGTCATGTCACTCAGAAGAATTGAAAATGTATGTATATATAGGTAAGTATAGGTATATACGAGTACATTCAGTGTTTAATGGGGATTGCAGTCCAGGACAGGAAAATAAGTGACCTCTCAAGAATTTTCGAAAATGTTTATTTTTTTCTTCACGGCTAAAATTGTAGAATATAAACAGTTTATATAACAAGGCACTATTGAAAATGTTTCTTACAATTACTGTGAAGTTAGTCTGAAAGTACATTTGTTTCTTGAAATTTAAAAATTAGCATTAGAGTTTTCCCAAAAGCATTGGGTTCGAATATTATTGCATTTTACATGTTTAGTAGTTTAAGGAAGCAACGACACTGACTGTATTTCTCAATTCTCCTTTTTCAAGTGGATTTTTTCCAGCGGTTTCCACGGGCGTTTCTTGAACTTATCGTTGGCCGAAGTGGATTTTCCGGTAGATAGTATATCAGAATATGAGACATTAATCAGTAGAATCAATCAAGTTTATATATATATATATATATATATATATATATATATATATATATTATATATATATATATATATATATAAATATATATATATATATATATATATATATATATATATATATATATATATATATATATATATATATATATATATATATATATATATATATATATATATATATATAATATATATATATATATATATATATATATATATATATATATATATATATATATATATATATATATATATATATATGTAAATGACTCATTGAATTGAAAAACCGAAAACGTGTCAGAAACATTTAATAAAGACGTAGGCGTAGATTTATGCCGATAATGGTGTTTCACAGCAGGTTGTTTTGTTATAAAGATATTAGTCAGCGACGCTTCAGGTTCCTGATTACTAATATGCTCTTTGGAAAAGATGAAGAAGATGATAATATTCTAATATCGTTATCAAGATTCAAACCCACACGTGAAGAGATATTCCTTTCAGTTTAAATTTTAAAATTAATTTTGTCGAATTTGGTTCAACATCTACTTTGTGAATGTAGAGAGTTGAAAATTTTTGATATATACAAAACGTGATAGGAACAGAATAACATAACGTATTAATACAAAATATATATATATATATATATTTCTATCGATAAATTATTTCAAGAGTTGGACACTAGGAAACTATATTCTGGATCAGTTTTGTGTTATAGGCGTAATAAATCTGTTAAACTTTTTGAATCATTCTTAACACACGAGCGATAAACATCTAGCGCAAGAATAAGACTAAAGAAAACCCAGAGGTACTTCAAAGTGTTCATACTTCAAAGATTACTGCAGGGAACTCCGATTGATTTATTCAACATATCAAGATATGGTAACTTCAAGAAAAAAAAAGAACTTTAGACTGCTAATTTTAGACTCCTCTGTCGTTCAGGACATAATGGACACTGGTTTATAATGGGTGATTTTTTAAGCGTAGTTTTTGCAGAATCCAATAAACACTCAATTTTCATCATATATTCAAAATTTATATTGAAATTGATAACTTGCTCTTTGACAGATCCCAGGAAGACCGAAAGAGTACACTCGAAAAGTACTTGAATTCTTGGAAATTTCGAAAGCCAAAAAGAAGTATTTGCCTATTTGTAATGACCAGGCAGATTTTTCTGTGAAACCAGTTTCAAATTCTGTGGTTTAGGATATAAAGGGTGTTTCTTTTAGAGGTATAGAATTTTAAATTGCAATAAAACAACGATTCGATTGACAAGAATTAAGATTACAATTTAAATATGATTTCTGGCATATGACCACCACGGCTGTCTCGGATGTAGTCCAATCTGGACGTCCAATTTTCGATGACTTTTTCCAACATTGGTGGCCCTATATCGGCAATGAAACGGCGATTATTTTCTTTCAAATTGTCGAGCGTTTGTGGCTTATCCGCATATACCAATGGCTTCACATAGCCCCACAGAAAGTAGTCAAGCGGTGTTAAATTACAAGATCTTGGAGGCCAATTCACAGGTCCAAAACGTGAAATTAGGCGGTCACCAAACATATCTTTCAGTAAATCGATTGTGGCACGAGCTGTGTGACATGTTGCGCTGTCTTGTTGAAATCACAGCTCCTGGACATCATGGTTGTTCAATTCAGGAATGAAAAAATTAGTAATCATGGCTCTATACCGATCACCATTGACTGTAACGTTCTGGCCATCATCGTTTTTGAAGAAGTACGGACCAATGATTCCACCAGCCGATAAAGCGCACCAAACAGTCAGTTTTCCTGGATGTAACGGTGTTTTGACATACACTTGAGGATTATCTTCACTCCAAATGCGGCAGTTTTGTGTGTTGACGTAGCTATTCAACCAGAAGTGCACTTCATTTTGTCGACGATAAAATGGTACGCGATACGTATTTCGCACAGAACCATTATTTTCGAAATGAAATTGCACTATTTGCAAGCATTGTTCAGGCGTGAGTCTATTTATTCATGATGAATTGCCAAACCATACTGAGAATAAATCACTTCTCAGCTGTTAAATCGGCATTATTGTTATTATCTTCATCAATAATGCTAACTTAAAATTCTATTCTTCTAAAAAAAACACCCGCTATAAGTGAATGTTGTACATTTTGAAATTCATTAAAATTTTATACTCTTGATAATGAGTTAACCACCCGAAACATATATAAAGTTTTCAATATATTCAGTGAAACTTAAGTCAAGTGTGTTAATTTTTAATTTTATAGTTTTTGAAAAAGCTGTCTATACAAAATTTCCATAAGGTGTACATATTAATACACTTTAGTCTATAGGTAATAAACATTTATAATATATGTGCTCCTCTTTAATAGCACAGTTTTAAACTGTCTGTTGAGTGAGCCCTTGTATGTGAAGATCAAAAAAAAAATAAAAACCAGAAAATTTAATTGGCTTAATCTCACATAATTATATCAATTGCTTGACAATTGTTTTGGAGAGTTTCACCATTTCCAAGTGTTAAAATGAAGAACTATTCTCAATACTATTGATTATGTTTGTTATAACTCAACCTGATATAGAAACGTAGAGGGTGGTAACAAGCTGAAACAATTGTCAAGCTATTAATATGATTATGTGAAACAGAGCCAAGTATTTTCATTCAATTTATATCAAAACATGTTTTACCAAGAGATCAGCGAATCATCCAATAACTACATTAATATCCATCGATATAATGATAATCTGGTTTTGAAAAGCTGTTCGGAATATAGATCAGTGACTGCTACTTGATCTGCATAGGCGTAGCATTGAAGAAATAGATACGGAGTTGAAGAAATTATAGTAGGAACAAAATGAATATCGAATGGACAAAATTTTAATTTTTTAATGCACTTTTTTGATTCAACATTCAAAAAGTCAGTGAAGAATACTGTAATCTGTTTTGTAGATCAGTGGTTCTTAATCAGTGGTCCGTGGTCGTGCACACTTTACAAATGTTCCGAGAAGTCATAAAAAATGGAAAAAATTTAATTTTCTATAAGTGTTCTCATAGAAAGGATTAAAAAATAATCAACTGAGTGCCACCCAACCACTTAAAAGTTTCAGTAACTAAAATATCTACAACATGTGTAATTTGAAATTGTAAAGCTTTTGCCTTCGAATGATTACATATATATTGTTTTATTAATGGAGAAAATTTGATAATAACTCAAATTATCCTTAAAAATTAGTGATCCATAGCCAAACAAAGATTTTGTCAAGTTTTCCCTAGAGAGGTTTACTGTCCAAAAGTTTTTTAATACATGAGAAGTAATTTTTCGATTCAATGGTCGAACTGTTTACATTTTTCGCGATTTTGAATACTCCATAACTTCCGGTTATATGAAATTCATCCACGCATTTACCTCTCATACGTTTGCTCAATCCTACAACAACTCGACAAGTGTTTCAAAGCAGCAGGTAATATAAGCATTATTTTTATCGTTATTTCGTTATTTAAAATGTCATTAAGTAATTAAATACATCATTAATCTTATAAAATTTCAGTAATAATTGGTATCTTACAAGAGAAGTGGATATAGTCGTGAAATTTACATAAATTTAAATAATGAAAAACACCCGTTTTGAAAAACAGATTAAGGTTAAAAATACGTGATCGTTATTGAACCTGATGAAATTCACTTATAATTATTTCGTATTAGTCATCCAGATGGTTTTGTTCAATTATATTGATTATTCATAACTAAATTCAACATTAAATAGTCTTGATAACTGCAGCGAATGTTTTCAATTACTTCTCCAATTAAATGTCACATGATACATGATATATATCAAACTCATTGTATAATTATAATTATATAAAGATCAAATTGGCAATAATTGGTATTGTCCGCATGAAAATGCAGTTGTAGACACGTGTTTTAGTATTGTTGGCTGTCATCAGAACGGCAGTCCAGTTAAAGTGACATTACCTTGTGAATGAATGAATCAAACAAAATCACCTTTAAAGAAACGACACACCCTCAAGGCTTCTGTAAATGTGAATCTGTGTATGCCCTGCGTAATTTACACAGGCCCAACCAAGATACCAGGAACACTGTGATGACTTCTGGAGTCCAACAGGAACGTTAACTCTGCAAAAAACCCCGAAAACAAAGCTCCTTTCTCGCCAACTCAGATCCTCCATATGTTAGAAGAGCATCCCCGTAGTTCTCTGTTAACGCGAATCGAAAGTAAAGTCAGTCCCATTTTCTCCGTCTAAAAGATGAAAATTTTCATAAGTGCGCGAAAAATCCAACAGTTTGCGAGTGACCTGCGTACAAGCTCATAACTGTCACGAATAGATTCATATAACAAAAATGTATCAATGTTATAAAATGTAAAAATGAGATATATAAGAATGAGAAATATAATGAAATAATATCGAAATACAAACTGTACATTAAGTGGGTAAAGTTTCCTGTGGTTCCCTCTACCATCAAATGTCAGATGAATTCAAAATCGGAAATTGGATCGAATGCCACGTAATAAATAAACAACAAAAAAACGGCCACAGTCGTTAGTCTGTCTAAAAAAAAATTTTGAAAATTTTTTTATTGCCTGTTTAAGATAGATTATGATTTCAGCAATAACAGGATTATTTTAATGTAAAAAACTTTATTCTCGTTGACGTTTCGTTGTATATCCCTACTTTGCCAAAACTAATGAATAATTGAATTTTTTAAATTACTATAAAAATATTATAAAATACAACAAAAACTAATTCGATTTTTTGACATTTTTATATCTATAGTAATTCATAAAATTCAAAACATTGAAAATATTCGAAGCAAGGTCTCAGTTAAAGTAATAATAATAATATCAACACATTTATTCCCAACAGATATAAATACATTCAATTAAAGGAAAAAAATAACTGTACACGAATAATAATATATCAGAAAAAATTAAAGAAAAAGATACAAAAACAATGAATATGTTATTTCCTACATAACTAATTTGTTATTAAATATTCATTAAATTTAACACTTTTCTTAATGTTTCACGATTATATTTAAAAATATCAAATCTCAACATCAAGACTTCAGTCTTGAAGTTGAGCTTACGCTCGAAACATGTTGACATTTGATATTGTTCAATATAATCGTGAAACATTAAGCCAAGTGTTTAATTTAATTTATATTCAATTATGTTTCTCCATAATTAAGCATCTTACAGTTATTTTGTCATATTTGTTGTAAGTACTTCAATTTTGCTAAATGACTTAATGATTTGTAGAATAATGTATTCACAATAAAATCATTATTCTTATTCTTATATATATATATATATATATATATATATATATATATATATATATATATATATATATTTATATATTTTTTCATAAATATATATGTAGATTTATAAATCTACCTGTGGAATTTCACGAATTGTTTTTTTTAAATTTGTTTTATGATAATTTTATTGATATATGTCTTAGAAGTTTTAAATATAATAGTCATTTTAGCAGCTTCATTGACATTTGTTGACATGTTGACAAATTCATACCTATTGCTGAATATAATCGTGAAACATTAAGCCAAGAGAATAATTTAATATAATATTTAATTATGTTTCATCAAGAGTTAAGCGAGAATTCAAGATGAAGGGCCACATTTTTAGTCGGAATAATAGAATTTTTGATGTACTAGTTCTTTCTTCTGTCTCTGAGTTAATGCAGCAACACTCCTCCTACGCGGAATATATATATATATATATATATATATATATATATATATATATATATATATATATATATATATATATATATATATATATATATATATATATATATATATATATATATATATATATATATATATATATATATATATATATATATATATATACAGATTTCAAATTGAAAGCTCATATTTGCGATAATATTTTTCCGAATATTTTCAGATGCAAATATTCGAATCTAGTGGATTATTAGAGATTCGAATATAAAAGTATTTGTTGTATCATTCCTGAAAGCGACGATAAAATTCATAGCAGATAGATAATCTTCCAACCGGCTTGTATATGTATTCTGATGATTTAAGCGAACAACCTTGAAACAAGCCTGTGTTTCCAGTAATGATACTCCAATGGAAACTCTTCATTGTCGTTTAAAATTGTTTTTATCGAAGCTACAGTTTTTATGTCGGTTTCCGTATGCACAGTTTAATTGCAAGAACAGTGCAACATTCATTTAATTAATTATTTTGACCTTTGTTAGCAAGAAGGACAATGGAATTAGTCACTTGCCTATATCTAACGCTCAGTAATCTCTAGAAATGGATTATCTCATTCTCTGTTGATTGAAAACCTGCATTTATATTCATTTTAATGAAACTATGGTTTTGAAATTTTATTTTTTATCTAGTGCACACAATAAAAAGTTCCACACAATGATTTTTTCAACCTGTGGTGTTTATACGCATACAGAATATTTTCAACCAGATGAAATGTATTGAATGGTACAGTCTATTACTCGATTTCATTGCAATAAAAAACCACTGTTTTCTAGTTGATTACGCATTTGTTTTAAATTGAATAACTAGATTTTACTTCAGTCCTTTGCAATTCGGTATGACGAAATCATGTATTGGAGAAATATACATCACAGTTATTTCTTTTCAATAATTGTTTTAATTATTCTTGACGGTGTTGGATGCCAAACATATCGAGATGATTGAGGTTCACTTGGGGTATATGTCAATTTGATAGGGTAAAACATAAACTGTATAAGTCGCGATGGCTCACGATGGATAGTCGGCTGTGCCATATTTCAAAATATTGAAGTTACCTACAAGAAACCCCCATATATTTATATTGAAAGAAAATTTGGAGGATGTGTAGAATGTAAGAAGCAGTGGACGGCTCACTTATCTTCAATACCGAACTACTTTATTTATAAAGAGGTTTTCACATTATATATGCAAAACTATGAATGCTGTGTTGAAAAAATTCAGGAAAAGCTGATCCGTAGATTTTCAGGAGCTATCAGCCTCGGTGTTCATGAGTCCGACTTTTTATTGTTCATTCTATATTTTTTCCTTCCGGATTTTCCATTTATGAATTTTACTTCATGTTTTTGTTTCATTTCTTTTGTTGCAGTATGTTGGAATATTGCATGATTTGGTCGATTTTGTTTGAAAATGTATTGAAAGGGTCGTACGGAAGATGAATTTTCAACTGAATACGGTTCTACTATTGAGGTTAGAAAAAAAATTATTTTATGCTCGATTTTGTAAATCTTACTCAAAATAAAATTTATTATTATTATAAGGAGAATTTACTTGTTTGTTGACATGTTTCGGGATAATTATCAGATTACAAATGTACTATTTGTATCAACAGATAATGATTCAGATTTCATATCCCATTTCAAACCCATCTAATATTGTTGCCGTAATATTTCAATGAATTTTGATAATTATAATATTTATTTAAGCTGAAGCAATACAAAAAATCTACATATTTTGAAGTGTCAATTTGGAATTACATACCTATCTCATTATCTAAAATATACTTTCTAAGATCACTCTTAAATATCTTAATACTAGTACTAGTTTCCAATATACTTGGTAAATTATTGAAAGCCTTAAATCTGTCATAGTATATACTATTTTATATTTATAGAGCTTACAACTTTGGATATAAAAACTATCAGTATTTCTAGTATTATAACCATTCACATCACTGACATATGTTATATTTTGTATTACATTACATGGAAGCAACTGATTCTTTATTTTGAATATGAATATATGAAGCAATGAGTATTCTTTGTTTAACAGATATTAGTTGCAAAGAGTTCAACATAATTTTAACAGGGGTATACCTATTGCACTTCAAAATTGTTCGCATGGCTCTCTTCTGTAACTTTTTTAATTGTTGAATTTTTTATTCAGTCAAACCAAATAACAAAGTGGAGCAATATTCAAAATGTGGCACTATTGTTGATTTGAACAACAATAATTTCACATATGTCGACAGAGTTTTCCTATTCTTTTCAAAAAATTTATGTTTTTAGAGATATTAGATGGTATGAAATCAACATGATCATCGAAACTCAATTTTTCGTTTAACATAATGCCTAAATATTTTACTGTTTCTACTCTTCTGATTTTTTGTTCATTAATCTTCATAGTTATATCCTCATTTTATAGGATTTAAGGGTTTTACTTGTACCCAAAACTATGAAGTTAGATTTAAGCACATTTAGGGATAAGCTTTTGTCACATAACCATTCATTAATTGCAGAAAGGTCTATATGGATCCCCTCTGTCATATTCCTTATATCTTTGACACATATATAGAGCATAGTATCTGCAGCGAATAAACGTATAGAACATTTTTTCACATGATAGACAATATCGTTTATATATATATATATGTCTCCTCCGAGTATTTAATACAGTATTTTTGATGAATAATTTTTAGTGAAATGAATTTTTCATGTGAATAACGTAGATTAATAATACATTTTCATCAAGAACTGTGCAGTTTTTATCAACAGGAAATTCCAACAGTGTAATGGTTGATAAACTATTATTCATTTCTACGAATGCAGCATTCTCTGATTCAAATTTAAAATGGCAAGGAGAAATATTGTTTTCTAAATTCAACATATTCCATTGAATAGTGAAATGTAAGTCTCAGTGAGACAAAACGTGTGAATAACAGTATTTTTCGTTGCAATTTTGATTTTTGAATGCAGTGCACTGACCCTGCATTACGAAATGACATAAAAGCGATAATAATAATTGTCACTTTGGTTTGAGAACATAGAACAATCACCAAGGTTTTAAATGGTTATGAAATTGATAGTTTCATTAATGGGACAACAAAACACTTGCCAAACATTTGCCAAAACCTATAAGTGCCAAGATAGTAGATGCGATCATACCACAGAATAGTTGGAACAATACTGGATTGTTTTCTTTCAAAAAAATATTTAACAACTTTCATATAATGTAATGTTACTGCAATGATCGCCTATATGATCATATATGATGATATACGAGGCTTATTTATTAATTGTATACTGATTATGAACTGAAAAAATGAAGACGCAGTTATCTCCTCTTTTTGGTTTTCTGAAATTAACCATTTGATTCCACATATTCTGTGAAAGTTCTTGACTATTTCAAGCATTTTTCATGCCTATTTGCAAGCATCTGCATATAATCTTCCTCCTACAATCCCCATAGATAAATGCGTTATTTCATTATGGATAGTCAAAACTAAATTACTTTACTTTTCGAGTCCGATTATCAACTATAATGTCATCAGACAATGTCTTCCTAATATTTTGCTACATCTACTCCCGCTTGGCTTGCAGAGATGAGATCTTCTAAGGTGCATGAAACATCTGCGTGAGGGCAAGCTAGAAGGTGGTTCATGGTTTGGACAGATCCACACTCACACAGGTTGCTCCCAGATAGACTCCATCTGAACATATTTGAGGCACAGCGGCCGACGCCCGTTCTCAGTCGGTTTAAAGATCTCCATGTTTTGTATTGTAAGTTGGAGCCACTGGCCAGTTCTTCCTTTATCTCAATTATTGGATCCGGCACCTCCTCTTTCCAGAGTTCCATTCTTCTTTCTTCCGGGTTCAGCTGAAGCTCATTTGATGTAGCAATGAAACTCTTTCTTGACTTCAACCTTCTTGGGTATTGTGGCTGATATTCTGCCATGGGGTGTCTCAAGTCATTAATTTGTTTTTCCCTTTCTATTTCAGCTGCTGTCTGGCGACGGACAGAAGGAGGTGCAATCCCCACAATCGGGTACAATTTGGCCACTGGAGTAGGTTTCAGACATCCCGTGACAATGCGTACAGACTCATTTATGGCCACATCAACTTGTTTGGAGTGGGCGGAATTCCTCCAAACGGGTGCTGCATATTCAGCAGCAGAGAAACATAAACCCAAAGCGGAAGTTCTAAGTACGCTTGGATCTGCACCCCAGTTTGAACCAGTTAGTTTGCGGATGATATTATTTCTGGCCATTACTTTATTCTTTGTATCCAGGCAATGTTGTTTATAAGATAGGGTTCGGTCGAGTTTTACACCTAGATATTTTGGTGTAGTACAGTGTTCAAGTTGTTCGCCCTCCCATATAACATTAAGTTTGCGACTTGCCTGGTGGTTCTGTAGGTGGAAAGCACACACCTGTGTCTTCTGGGGATGTGGCCGCAGAAATTTGTGATGAAAAAAACTGATAAGGTGCTCAAGGCCACTGTAAGAGATTGTTCCACCTCCTCAAAGGAGTCGCCTGCGTTGCCACTGCTGTGTCGTCAGCATAACGAAACTGCCTAGTTCCTGGGATCATAGGTTGGTCGTTGCTATAGATATTGTATAGCAAGGGGGCAAGGACGCTGCCCTGTGCCGAACCATTTCTCTGTGTTCTCCATCTGCTTTTCTTATTTTGGAAAGTGACGTAAAACCGCCTGTTTGAAAGGATACATTCTATAAAGCGTGTTAATCTGTAATCCTTTGTTATTTCGTGTACTTTATAGAATAGACGGTTGTGGTTTATCGTATCATAAGCTGCATTTAAATCGGTCATAGCCCCTCCAGTTATTTATTTCCCTCGTATCCATCTTCTATATATTGGCTTAAGTTTAGGAATTGACCGCAGCAGGATTTACCCGGTCTAAATCCAGCCTGATCGGCAGAAAGGGTGTTGTCTACCTGATCAGATATTCTATTGAATACCATACGTTCGAGAAGTTTAAAAAGATGACAAAGTAAAGACACAGGTCGGAAGTTTAAAAAGTTGACAAAGTAAAGACACAGGTCGGAAGTTTTTAACATCGTTTGGCTCTTTACCAGGTTTGAGCAACGCAACAACATGCGCCTTCCTCCACATTTTTCGTATTTTTAATCTTTGCACACATTGATTCATGAGTTCTAGAAGCAGAAGAAGAGAAGTTCAAGGTTACCGGACCAAAATTCTTGATTTGCTCAGTTCTTAAATCGTCAATGCCAGCTGCTTTGTTGAGCTTCATTTCTTTAATAGCTGCTTTCAGTTTATCCATTGTAAAAATGTCTTCTAGCATATTATTTTCGGATTCCAGGTTTCGTTCAACTTTCATTCTTCTCTTTTTTGATTTAGTTTTTCCGTTGACCAATAGTTGCTGAGCAATTTGGTCGGCCGTTATGTTAGATTGGATTGTTGTAGGCTCTGTGGAGTCGTTACACAAAATTTTTCACGAGTTTCCACGCCCTTCGTGAGTAAACTGCTCTATTTTTCTCTGCGAGATGTTGTTAGCTGAGATAACATCTCGCAGAGAAAAAGGAGTTTACTCAGTTTACGCAGTTTTATCAGTCATCGTAATGGTGAAACTAGAAGTAGTATTTCTTCACTATTTTAATTTTCTGAATGTATTTGCATCTAGAAATTACCTCAAAGATATTATAGATTTTAATTTTGTATGAATCTATTTTGAGATTGAAACTGAAACCTCACGACTTATTTAACAATAAAGATTCGAGCGTTTATTTTAGATTTTAATTTTGTGTGAATCGTGAAACATTAAGCTAAGAGTTTAATTTATTTTAATATTTCTATTTCGATTTCGTGATTTCTTTGAAATTTTAAAGTAATGAAGACTTAAATTCACATATGCTAATCAACAATTTCACAGAAGCAGGAAACCATAATATTCCCTCTATTAAAACAACTTAGTCATGTCATGAACTCATGGTTTTTATCGTACATAATATGCTTGTCACAAATGTCTGCAGATCACTATTGTCTATTATTATAATGGTTCTTTAAATTAGAGAGGAATCTGATCAGTCAACGGTATGCATTGTATTACGTGGATAATTTTCAATGAACTCGCGAGTCAAATATCTAATTAAATGTTTTAATAACACAACTTATTTTGTGTAACAGTGTTGAAAAAGTAAGCTGATTTTATTGAAGACGAGCGTCGCAGTAACACTGCCAAGGTCAAACTAGCTGTCACCGCTAGTAGATAATATATTGCTGAGCATGACGAATGATAAACAATAATTTAACCGAATAGATTGAATTGATTATTTTTTTCCAGATATATGAACAAAACATAATACGTGGCAAACACTATTGAAATATATCTATGAACCAATATTGGTTTCGTATATAAATTGATTGCAAAAATTACTTGTATAGATTGTATATTTATAAAGAGTAACGTGATCATACGTCCCGCTTTCGGACATTTTGTCCCGGTGTCCCCAATGAGGTCGATATAGACCCTTTTTCAAATAAACTAAACGATAATTTGACATTTTTTCCTCCCAAATTCTATTGCATACAAATTGACCAATTATTCGACAGACAACTTATTGGAATTTGATGTGGTGCCCATATGCTTAACTGCGATCAAAACTGTCGCCGATTGTCTTCTTGTTAACTTTGAAGGCATCGTAGTAAAAATTTACTCATTTTTATACATCTACATCGTTCGAGAAGAAGCTTTGAAAGAGTTTTGTGATTCTACCGAAACAAAGTAGTATAAACTGCTGGGCTACACAATAAACGAGGGTGACTTGCGTGGATGCTCTTGTTAAAAAGAATTTTAAAGTGTTTCCACTCTTTGAAAAAGTTTTCTGAGTGTCGTCATATGTCCAACTATTAAAAAAGAGTTTTTCCAAAGAATCCGGTTCAAAATTGTGGTTACATTTTCTGCACAGCGACCTTTCATGAGCTGTGTTGAAAATGGAAGAGCCAAATGTGTAGCCATAGAGTCGTCCAATGCTAAATACTCAACTATTTCATGTTTAGTGCTTGGATTATTTCGTGTTATTCTATTCTCTATAATGAAAAACTTGTAAAGCACTGATTAAATCATTTTCATTCAATAATTCGCAGTTGTCCCGCTTTGGTAAAAAAATTAATGGTCACGTTTATGTATACTAACGTGACCAATGTTTTTGCTTCAAACGGGACCTTTGTGTTGTTAAACACACTGTTACAACGTTAACACTTTCATTGTTCATTATTAAGTGAGCTTGATTATTATGAATTGAAAATATTATACTAAATATTTTTTTAACTAGTTAAAACTGATTGAATGACAAGAAAAATGTTATGACTTTTTAAAATATTAAGTTAAATAATATTAAATTAAAATTAAAACACTTGACTTGAGTTTCACTGAATATATTAACAACTCTACATGTGTTTCGGGTTGTATGTTTACTCTTGATAATTGGCTAGCGCTTTCAATTTCGCCAAAAACTGCGAACTGTACAAGCAGAAACTGATTCATCTGTTTCTGGCAAAATGTCTTTCAGTTGACTGATTTATTTTGCAGCTTCATTTGCCGATTAAGGTTCAATCTCACTAACAGAAGACGTTCAATATAGCTCGATCAAACTTGCCAATGACAATAAAATAAAAGCCATAACTCTGATGCGGGATTTTGAAAAGGGTTTTTTGGTAATTGAGGACATTTGTCAATGCTCGAAAAGTGGTCGACTAAATTTTCACGTCATTTCGAAAAACGAGACATTTTTACGTCCCGGAGTTATCTTTGAGGACGACATCGAAAAACTCGATCGACTAATCTCATAAATAAAATTCTGTGAAACCCTCATATTTCTTATATCATATATCAACTTTATATTTCATGCATTCATGAAAAACATCATGCATTAGAGCAGAAATGTTTTTTAATTTAAACTAATAAAAATAAACCTTAACAAATTCGTTGCAGTTCCAGTGCAGTCACATAAATATGATTTGGTTGTTTTATTTATATTTATTTCATATAAATCACTTTCATCCCTCTTTAAAAGCATTGAATTAATTACATTGTATGTTCTGTTGGATATAATGAAAAAAATCATAACGTCTAAGAAACCAAAAACGACATTCTGTCCAAAACTTTTAATATATTATACGAGAATTTTGTCTCATAGATTAATGAACGGTACTCAAACTTTTCAACAGTAACTTATATTTTTCATCGCTCGGTGGAGTTTTTGAATACTTAGAAAAGATATCCTGTTATGTCTGTGATTAATGGATCATTCTGTACTTAGGAGCTGAATTACTTTTCAATTAGATGCAGTATAAGGGCGTAGGTTAGCGTGATGAGAGACCATTAGTTATTGTTCTTATATACATTTTTATATAAACATATATATATATATATATATATATATATATATATATATATATATATATATATATATATATATATATATATATATATATATATATATATATATATATATATATATATATATATATATATATATATATATGAGTCAATGCTAAGAGATTTGAGATTTTTGATGGGAGTATAGAAATATTCCGACTAAAACTCTCAGGAACCAATTAACAAACCCCCTTACTTTCGAGAGTGAATATTTATTGCATTTCGAAAAACATTGAACTTGTTCGAAATGCCATACAGCTCTGTTTCATCGTGCTGTGGAAAGTATCAGACACATACGTCCAAACAATCAAGTTTCGATGTTCTTTCAAAACGTAGGCCCTATCTATTCAGAATACCGGAAACCTTTAGTGAACTACTCACATGAGCTCCATCTATTGAGAAACAAGATTACTCTGTCGAATATCGTAGACAGTTTTCATAACAAGAAAACGGAAGCACTAATTATTGAGATTGAGATAATTAATCTAAATACTGAGATTTTTTTTTAATTATTTCGAATATATTGATAAATGTTATATGGATAAATAATAATTATACATTTTTTTAGAGTTGATCTAAAATTTATTTTAATTATACTGAATATTCTCCCTCATTATAAATCACAATTTCATTCCAATTTTAACTTTATTTCAATAGTTATCTACGTTATTGATTTTCATGAACACTGGCTGTAATTCACTAAATAATTAAGAACATATTTTTATAGGATTTAACCCTTTTTTGATTTGAAGTTTTCAAGCATGCTAAACGTAATCGTAGTTCGTAAGGGTTTACCATAAGGAATGGCGGAAGTTCTAGCAAAGCTGGATATATATGTAGCTTTGCGAGAAAGCTATTACACATATGTTAAATGACCAATATTGACATATATTTAATGCGAGATAGTTGCGAAAATTAGAAGATAATGACAAGGACCATGTAACCGTCTCAACATCAGTTTCTACTCCAGATTTCAGCGATTTTATAAGGTAAATATCAGAAATGGAAACATTACTGAGAACACAATATTTCAAAATTATAAGTACTTGTATTGGTTGAAGGCAATATAAAGTTGTTTGAATGTTTGCTGATCTATTGGTGAATATTAAATAATGGGTGATTTTTTTAGTGTAGTTTTTCTAAATCGAATAAAACAACTCAATTTGCATCATATATTCAAAATTTTTATTGAAATTGAAAACTTGGCCTTTGCTATTTACAGTTTGAAGATAACTTCATGTAAATGTTGTCCGCGGTTCCGTATCAAATGGTTCATTCGGAAGGTCCAATTTTGCGTCACTTTTTCGAGCATTTCGGCCTGTATCCCACGAATTACGCGTGTTATGTTATCGTGTAAGACTTCAATCGTGTTCGGCTTGTCCACATACACTAACGACTTTACATAACCCCACAAGAAATAATCCAGAGGCGTCAAATCGCATGATCTTGACGGCCAATTCGAGAAATAAGCTGCTCACCAAATTCATCCTTCAACATGTCCATTGCTTCACGAGCTGTGTGGCATGTGGCACCGTCTTGATGAAACCACATGTCAACCAAGTTCAACTCGGCCAACTGGGGCAAAAAAAAGTTGCGTATCATGGCTCGATATCGTTCGCTGTTGACGGTAACGTTTCTTCCACGGTAGTCCTTGAAGAAAATGGACCGATGATGCCACCAGCCCATAAACCACACCCAACTGTCGTTTTTTCGGGATGCATAGGTAATTCTTGTATGGCATGTGGCTGTTCATCACTCCAGATGCGACAGTTTTGTTTATTTACATGTCCGTCAAACCAGAAATGAGTCTCATCGCTGAACACAATTTTTCGATAAAACAGCGGATTTTCATTAAGCTGTTCTATGGCCCATTCACCAAAAATAAGACGTTGTGGTACTTCATTCGGCTTCAATTCTTGCGGAAGTTGAATTTTATAGGCTTTCAAACACAAATCAACACGTAAAATTTTCCATGTGGTTGAGTAACATATGCCCAATTGCTGAGAACGGCGACGAACTGACATTTCACGATCCTCATTAACACTGTACGCTGCTGCTGCAATATTCTCTTCAGTACGCACTGTACGCATGCGAGACAATGGTTTAATGTCCAACAAAGTAAACTTGGTGCGAAATTTGGTGATAACAGCACGAATTGTTTATTCACCAGGTCGATTATGAAGACCATAATATGGTCGTAACAAACGATACACATTTTTCACAGAGCACGAATTTTGATAGTAAATTTCAACAATTTGCCACCGTTGCTCGTTTGTAAGTCTTTCCATGATGAAATGGCAGAGTTTACTGAAAACTTTTCACTTTGACAGATGACGTTTTGATGCCATTACCAACCAGTGCCGATAACCTGACAAACTTAACTCTTAAAAAATCACCCGTTATATTGAATGAAGAACACTTGGTTTGTGTTCAAAAGTTATATAACTTACTTGACTATTGTTTCAGTGTGTTACCCTATTTTCAGAAACTAAACTGAACACTTATTTCCTCGACTAACATTTCTATATACCTACTTCTACACCTCTATGTGCTATTCAGGATATACTTTATATCCTGATTGCTTATATCCGTGCTCCTCTATTATAGGACAGTTTTAAACTGTCTGTTGAGTGAGCCGTTCTATGTAAAACAAAAATATCTCTGTACGTGCATTATCTCACATTATGCAACATATGATCAGTTTAGCCGCTGAAAATGGTGCAAGAACCCAAAACAATTTCAAGCAATTAATATAATTTTTGTGAAACCACGCCAAGTGTTTTTTATTCAATATATCATCTCAATGAAGTTGTAATCGTCAATGATCATCTAACTTATTCAGTGCCTAGCACTTACACATGAATGAGTTTGAAAGATGCATCTCATAAAAACGACCTCACCATAGCATCCATCATCTAGCAGGCGACTTTCGACAATGTACCTACTTACCTTTGGTTACTTTATGCATTCGACGAAAAAACTTGATTACCTGTGTCAGCAATAACTCATGTCGGGCTACTAGTTATAATATGATATACGAGCTGGCTATAAATGTTTTATTTGAATTTTTTCCGCAGTTATGTGTCTACCGCTGTGATAATTATCTTTTTCTGCTCCACACAAATATGTTTGTCGCCTTTCACCTTAGCTAACTATCTCATAAAAGTTGTCTTTGCAAAGTTGCATACTAAATAATTGTTCCAGTTCAGGATTCAGCCTTTTTTTTCAAAGATTTCAAGGAAATTATTCTAGCCGTTCATATTTATGAATGTTGTAGTTGAGAAAAAGTTTGAGGTTTTTAATGACTTCTGTATCAGATATACAGGTTGCTGTCCCGTAAAAAGTTGATATCGTTCAATAACAGACTCTAATGACTTTGCACCATTTGATACATGAAATACAGGTTATTTTTCTCTACTGTGCAGTAAAACGTGCATATTATATAAAACTTATTGCTCTACCGATTGAAATTTACCGTAACCCGCAGAGGGAACCAACCAGTACTCGAAGAGAAAATTTAATCAGCTTTATACATATTATAATTCAAGAAAGATAAGCTAAATAAACTGAAGAAACATAAAAACAAACAGTAACATACTTAACATGACAGAACATTATATGTATACTCTTTGAATTCCAACTAAAATTGAACTATATATATATATATATATATATATATATATATATATATATATATATATATATATATATATATATATATATATATATATATATTTAAATTAATTGATTGCTTGTTTGAGATAGATTACTTTTAATGTTTTTGGCAGTAGCAGGCTATTTTTAATGTTAAAAAAAAATAAAATAAATTTTAAATGAAACAAAGTTGTGATATACAAGGAAACGTCAACGAAAATGAAGTTTTCAACACTAAAAATAGCTAATAGCTAAAATTTCGAATTTCTTTGAAAAGTATTTATTTATTCATTTTCATCAATATCCATCTTGTCTTCTTCAAAATTATCTCCCTCGAAAGGAATGCACTTATGCCAGCGTTTCTTCCAATCTTCGAAAGACTTCTGAAATTGCGCTTTTTAATATGGGCATTAGCTAGTTTTTCGATTATCTCATCAATAGTGGCATGATTTCGGTGTTGTAGACCAAAAAATGACGAACAAGCATTGATGTGTTAGCTGGTGCATTATCGTGATGCAGAATACATTATTTGTTTTTCCATTTGATCTAACTTGGCATGATTTTTTCCGTCTTGTGCGCCCTGGCCGCTTCCAATGGGATGATTGGGCCTTGATTTCGACGTCCACTACCATATTAATACGTTTAGCATTAGCGATACTAATCGTAAAAAACTTCGCTGACATACGTTTCATGCCCAAAACATCCGAGAAAATGGCATGGCATGAGCCGATTGATATGCCAAAATCCCCTCTTCCCCAATTTTCCAAACATCCTCTGCAACTTCGACAATTTTCCAAAACCTTCTTCTTCACTGGCGTGGTTGCAACTCCAGGAGGCTCATCGTCATCGACATCTCGGTCTTCTGCAAAGTGCTTGTACCACTTATAAACACTTTTTAGAAGCAGAGTAGACTCGCTGAATGCCACAGTCAACATTTAAAGTGCGTTAGAGCACTTGATTCCGTTTCTCACGCAGAATTTCATACAAATTCATTGATTGATCCATCTTTTTCAGTTGTCAAAAACAAACTACTAATTCAAAATAGCTGGTAATGTCCAACATATGATAAACGTATGTGTACCAACAGAACGAGAAAAAATCTCAATAAACTGATGTGCACAGCCTGAAAATACAAAATTGACCTTTTCTTTGAAAAGACGACTTATATCATAAATATGAACTTGGTTTTAAAATGATTTAATCGAAAGATGGTTGACATTTCTTTTTCAGTGATTTTCAAAATTTATTCTCAAAAAAATAATTTTCAATTGAAAATTCATTAGATATTGTTCCAATTTCAGAAAGGGAAAAATGCTAACAGTAAATAGCACATAGTATTTATATACACAGTTATTGGATTTCAAAAAAGATCATCAGTACGCAATTATAAATATGACAATATGTGTGTGATTTTGTTCTGACTATTCGCAACAAAGACTTTCATTTAGTTTTTTCATCATTTCTTTTTTCTATTGAAACTATTAACGAATTTTTGATTGAGAAATTGAAAGGTTTCACTGATACAGATTCTTTATTCATTTCAGCAAGAGATAACTTTCGAAATCATAGTAAATCCATATCACATCTCTATTGGTTGTCATAATTCTTCTACTTAATATAGTTCTTCAATTAACATAAGTCTGTGAACTGTGCGAAGTGTTTCTTATTCAATATGTATTTCAGTTTCTCTTTTATAATGAGATTTATATATGTTGCGTGCTGACTTATACGTCTGCAGAACTTATCAATTATCAGTACCATCGATATTATGGTGGCACTATTAGCTACTATTTAACAGGTACAACAATTTTGATTCAACTGCAACTTTCTGTACAGGAAAAGGAGTATTATGAATGCCGTTCAACTGACGTTAAACCTATTTCATGAGGATTAAATAAGACATAATGTACAAGTAATTGGTAAAGAAGACGGTTTCTACCTGACAACGATAATTAGAAGCAGGACATTATACCTATTTCTAGTTGTACGACATCTATTCCTGTCTATATCGCGTAATCATGCGATATCAGACAGGATATCCATGATTATGTGATCTAGACACTCGAATATGTTTATACTTTTACACAGGTATTATTATTACTTAAATTAATAATTAAAAATATTTAAATATTGAAATTAGAAATATTTTTGAGTATTTTCTTGTCTTCCTAGTATTTTTAACAAAAGTGACTAAAATGTCCCGAATGCAGAGGAACGCTTGAAGGCCCATACAAATACTACCACCCCAATAACTGCATTAAATAAATTCAATGGACGATGAATCTACTCTGTGAGAGTTCATATTTAAATGAGAGGTAATAATAAAAACTTATCTAAAAATCACTGACTGAACAATTCTTTATTCGACTAGTTTCGCCTTTTACAGCATTATCAAGAATGACATGCTTGATATGCAACATTCTTGATAATGCTGTAAAAGGCGAAACTAGTCGAATAAAGAATTGTTCAGTCAGTGATTTTTAGACAAGTTTTTATTATTACCTCTCATTTTTATGCATTAAATAAATACAAAACAACTGAAAAAGATGAACTCAATTGTAATATCACTAAAGTTAGTAACTGAGAAGGATGAAACATGTAGTAAATAATACAAATGCGAAATATACGATTTATATACGAAACAATTCAGAAACTATCACTGACAGAAAATATCACACATCGAATTTCAATTTATAATGATATAATCAATTTATTGATTAATTTAACACCAATTAAAGCTACACATCACAATCAACAATGATAATACCCCTGGTATGCAATGTAAAAAGTAGAAAAATTTTAGAGCAAATAATATAAGTTTTCCGAAATACATTAAACACAACGTTATTTGTTTACATGTTATGTAACTGAGAAATTATCAAATAATTTTTATGATTCTTTTGAACTAAATCAAGTGTTTTGTATTGAATTTATACAAATATTTTTTAATATAGCGCATCAACAAATATAACTGACCTGTTAGTATATATGATCCGGCACCAAAAATAATGAATTGTTGAATTAATAACAAAAATTTGAAACTTTCTTCAATATTTTACAAAGAACACAATCAGTTTGTGGACGTTCTTAAGACACAAAACTCACTATCAATACTAAATAGCTATATTGATTTTAATATAATACTACGCTATAGATGATCAACCCGTTATTTTATCTTTGGAAACAATACCATAGAAAACCGTTCTCTTCTTCTTCTAAGTTCATGTCAATGAAATATGTGTTCCTTCGTTATATAATACAATATATAACGAGTATGTGTAATAAAAAAATTAGGAAATTTAGAAATTAATTTTACGAGTTTTTTCATTCGATTTTCAATGATTTTTGTCATTGAATTATTTTGAATATCGATTATTATTCAATCCAAAACGAATATTTTCTGTACTTTAACCGATACAATACAATAATAATCACTGAAGAAATGATGAATTTGTTAACGTTGTTCATATGAATTGTTTTGGATATTTTACAAAACTTCAATACTATTTATGAAAATTCACATTTAAATGTTATTTCTTTAATTCTGATCAGTAATACTAGTTCATCAGAGTGAAATAAAAAATGAACACAATTGCAATATATAAACAA
Organism: Henosepilachna vigintioctopunctata; assembly: GCA_030704895.1. Classification (NCBI taxonomy): domain Eukaryota; kingdom Metazoa; phylum Arthropoda; class Insecta; order Coleoptera; family Coccinellidae; genus Henosepilachna; species Henosepilachna vigintioctopunctata. The sequence continues at coordinate 4,100,226 of JARQZJ010000066.1, forward strand.
CGATAATAACTTCAAGACAAAATCGAAAGCTTCACATCTTTCAAATAGGTGGTAAATAAACATATAATTCCTTTATCTACACTTCTTTCATTTCAATAGTCGAAATCAATAGCATTCTACGACTTGTTCAAATTATTTCAACTTAGAATTGAACTCTGACTAAAAATGGCCTAAAAACGTTTATGAATCAGCCCATTTACACAAATTCTGATTATTTACTAAATAACCAATCAGAACCAATTGACAGATATTACGCAACTTATTGTCCATTATTTTTTATATAATAATTCAAGATAAACATTAATTTTCGAAAACATTTAAACTCTAATGAGGTGTTCTTCACATCATTTTTCATTTCAAAGAGGATAAACATTCCGAAGCGAATACATACAATATTTTTCTCACATACAAAAGGTCTAAAAAGCTGAATTTTTATAACACTTAAAACAGTTAATTAGTAAAAATTATTTCCTTCGTAATGCTGAGAAATTTACAATAATTGAAACCATATTACATATATAAATTTTCTGGATCAGTACATTACCATGAGTAGATATTTCTGAGTTTTTTTCATGGCGAAGAAGATAATAATCTCCGAAGAAAATGCTCATACAAAGTCAGTATACTCCTCTGTTAGTTTAATACGAATCAGTTGTCAAGATATTTGTTTGAGGAATTTGTGAATACAACATACAATTCCAAGAGCCATTCATTCTGCATGGAAATTATACTATATTATGCTGATTTGTGTAATATGTTTAATATATTTAAATTTCAGTTTGGTAATATGAAACTCCAGCACATATTATATTATAATAACCAATGAATTCCTTGACATTTAATCCTTGATCCTTCATCACTCCTGTTCGTAATAATCTATTTGACAATGATTGAATGACAAATTATTTTCTCAATACAAATTAGTGAACTATTAATATTCAACTTTTTTGAATTGGAAAAACTACGACAATGAATTCAAACGACTGATGGTCCCTTTTTTCTGAAAGAGGAGATGTTTGAAGTCGGCACTTAAATGTCCCGTTTCAAGATTAAACAAAACAATCATCTAGTTACTTTAATTTTGCAGAAGAGAAGTCGATAACTCTGAAGGTTTCTACAAGTGGAAATTGATTTTTTCAGACAAGCAAAGTGTTTGCCATAAAGATCGACTTCTTACCATGTAACATTCATTGTAGGATTATTTGAAAAATAAACATTCAGATATATCTAGTATACGTGTGGTAGGTACACTTTGACTAAATCTATATGGCAAAACCTCAAGGGATTGTCACCCCTTTGTCTATTCTAACAATAGTGACCGATGATAATTTTTCCAAAATCTTTCTGTTTGAAATATACAAAGGATGAGTAACTGTCATGACAAAATGATATTTGACGTAACGGTCAAATGAACAATTTCAACATCCATACCTCGTTGCATATTGCTATTGCAATTCCACGTGACAATCAAATTGGGCCAGTTTTTTTAACACAAAGACATCGTGGCGATATATATCTCATTTTCTTGGAGGCAACACTTCATGAGTTTCCAGAAAATGTCTCATCTACAACAAGAATTAGAACGTAGTTGGTGAAATGTATTACAAGATCACATTTCAATTCGATCGTTGGTTTCGTCCAGGTGGACCAAGAGAATGGCCTGCTAGATCCTCGGACTCGGTCTCCCTGGATTTTTCTAGATTTTGATGATTTTAGATGAAATTTGGATGAATTTGAGGAATCAGATCAGTGCTGGGCATAACTCAGTCAAAAACAACCGTGTAGTGTTTGCAATTTTTCAATAGGCAATGACCTGAAGATTGCATGCTTGTGTCTAGGCAGAAAGAATTTATTTCAGAATCACTACGGAGTTATTCAAATTCAAGGGGGTCTTGAATTTGATGGTGTATTCGAGGTATATCTCGAAAAATTCAATGGAAATGTTTTCATAGTCGTGAAATTGATTTCGGAACTGCTCCTTTTGTATCCAAATGGAAAACTACGACGAATACTAACAAATCCAAGAGCACGGTATGAAGTTCCTACAATTTAGAATACGTAGGAACTCTATACCTCGCTTGTGGTTTGCCAGAATATAACGATGAGTAAGTAAATCAGCCCCAATTTCACAATGTGTTGCTTTGTTGCTTGTGAGTCAACCTGAGTTGTATCTTCATTTTTCCTCATCTGAAATACAAAAGCATTGAACAATTTTGTAAGTTAATTTTAATTTAAAGAAATTCGGATGTGGAATAACGATATACAGCTTCGATGTGTTTTGGTTACTCTGAACTAGATAAATTTCATGTAATTTAAGTAATTCTCCATAAAATATCACTTCATCTGATTAATGAAATTTATATTCAATTGATGTAAGGTTGTCAAGTATATTTCAAATTACTGGTAAATTGTTGCTGCTTCAATTTAACTTTATGAATAATACAATTATGAATGAGATTGAATTCTCGCTTAACTCTTGGTGAACCATTGTTGAATATTAATTTTGTTTGAAGTTTTGTTGAATGATTGGAAGAGAAAAGAAGAAATTGTAAATGAACAATTAGATTTTCAATTATCCTCCCTACTCACATCCATTTTGTAGATATAAATTTGTTGTTCGTTCCTTATAGTAGTTTAGTCTTGAAATTGAAAGGGAAAAGAAGATATTGTAAATGAACAAGTAGATTTTCAATTATCCTCCCTACTCACATCCATTTTGTAGATATAAATTTGTTGTATGTTCCTTATAGTAGTTTAGTCTTGAAAATGAGCTAACGCTCGAAACATGTTGACTATACAAATTGTTAAATAAATCGTGAAACATTAAGCCAAGAGTTTAATTTATTTTGATAAATACAATTATGAATACTATTAAAATTGCGTTGAATATAAACTTAAATTCAAATACTCAAACCTATGATTTACACTTAATTGAATACATAGCATGACGCGTTTCGTCGTTACAAACCCCTTCTTCAGATGCTTACAGAATAATGTGTTTGAATTTGAGATTATATTCAATTATAATGGATTTACATCAAGTAAACGCCAACACTATTAAATATTAAAATTGCGTTATCGGCTCTTTCAATTCACCAGTCGTATTTCGTTTTTTTATATAGTAGTTTGTAATAATTTCAGAGATATTACAAAAGAAAATATAACTATGTGAATGCATCCTCGAATGTATCATATTCGGATCGAAAACTGTACATTCCAACAGATATATCGTCATTTTTGAGCACTCATATTCACGAACAAATCTTCTTACCCAACCTATGATTCGAACCCAGTAGTACATCTGCTTCACAGGGGGTACTAAGGTTCTCAGCGAACGTGTTGTACGCGGTCCCAAAATGAACGCAAGAAATTTTTTTGTAAAGTTAAACATCTATGGTACTAGGGAGTCCATTGTTTTCTAGGAAATGGGTATGCTCTTCAGTGAATAGAAGTGCATATTCGTCATTTTCAATTAGGAGTTGAAAAATTCAAAAAATCTTAAGAAATTTAAAAAGAAACACAAAGACGGCAAATACAAATCTTGCATTAATTAATATGTAGGTATCAATTGAAATTTGACAGTTGAAAGAGTATTGAAGATCGAAATCTTCACTCAAAAAAGTTTTTTTTCAGTTCAATATAGACACATAAATATATGGTACAAGTTATCTATTAATATTTCTTCATGGGAGATCTTCGATCAATGTTTTGGCAAAAGATAATTCGCCAAATAACTGTAATTATATGTTAACTGTTGGAGTGCTTCGAATTGGATAATGAATTTGACTAAATATATTTATTAATGGGTAGAGTTCTTCATCCTGAAGATGGATAGGTATCACTCTGCGTAAACATCGTGCACAATATATGATTAAATTTAATAAGTAACTAATTTGTGTGAATGGGGATTCCGCATCGTGATATTTAATTCAAGAAGTTCATTATTCGAATCCAGCAAACTGCAATTATTTTATGCGTATAAATAATACCAACGTAAATAAATTTATAAACCTAGGAACAACTGGAGAAACAGAAAGGCTTTCAAGCAGTATTTAACTAATTAAAAATATTTCATAGGCTCGAATTTGAATACATTAAAAGTTGAAAGTTATGAAGTTCAAAGATGAAGATAAACATCTTTACATTATCTTCTTGTTTGAAATAATAACCTTAGCGCTTATTAAAATTTGCTAAAAGAAATTGAAAGTTTGAGTACATATAAAAGTATTATTTGATGATTCTACAATTTGTATACGTCACTCACTTATTTATAATATTCAAATTGTTTTTGAAACCAAATCAACTCTAAAAAACAAAATTGGCTTTCAATTTTGACTCATATAATGGTGGACGGTTTCTTTTCTGTCAAATATTTATGTAAAAATCGTTCATCCCAGTCAAAACAGAAATTGAAAAATTCATTTATAGTTAATGTTTCGCTACAAAGTGTATACTGTCATTATTTGAAAGATATAATTTTGAAAGATATAATCATTGAGTGATTTTTCGATTTTTTCTGGGTTATGTTGTTACTAAGCTTTATTTTTGTTGACGTTTCGTTGTATATCACAACTTTGTCAAAACTAAAAATTATTTAAATATTATAACAAAGTTGCGATATAAAACGAAACGCCAACAAAAATAAAGCTTTAACATTGAAAATAGCCTGTTATTGCTGAAAATATTGAAAATATAACTATCTCAAACAGGCAATAAATTAATTTGAATAAATATATATATATATATATATATATATATATATATATATATATATATATATATATATATATATATATATATATATATATATATATATATATATATATATATATATATATATATATAACATCTGGCATCGTTGTTCTCTTCCAATATTTGCAACGAGTCTAATTGATTAATGAGTCAGTTAAAGATTGCAATGTTGAGGTTACTTGTCGAAAAGTAGAACATAAGTGATGAGTCACTTGAGTGAGTTTCCATACTAAACATCCTCTATACTAAGCAAATTCCTAAATCTACTTTATAAAATGGTAATCGCATTCTTCTTAACGTCACTATTGTTCTGATAATTAAGTCGTTAGTTTGACTCATTCTCGATTCATATCTTGATACAAAATTACTATGATTTATCTGATTATTTCCAACGAAATTAAAAAGGAAATTCACAAATCTATTTCGTTGATGAACAGAAATTCTATACAAACAAACCAATTTATTATTATATCGCCCTACCAGAGGCAAGGGGGCATTTAAATTAACACTCAAAACTCTCTTTGACAATTATGAATTAATTGAGAAATATTATTATTGCTTACATATATCAATCTGTACATCAAATTGTTAGAAGATCTATTGTAGATAAATCTTCTACAACAGACCACTGAAAAAAGAACAAATTATCGCAATATAATATTTAGTTTCGAGTATTTTTAGTTATCGAACTTCATCTTCTACAACAAACCGATCAACCATTTTTACATTCGAGCATGTCCCTTCAACCACCTACATATCGATTTAATGTCTACTTTTGAGTACTCTGAACACTGTACGGTTTTCGTCAATAAAACGGGGACACCCTATTTGCACCCCGTATATAGCTTGCATAAATTATACACACAACCCTCGAAAAAAAGATACCATAATTCTAGCATTACTTCGTATACATCAGAAATACATGGAATTGATTTCACAACGTGAATCATTTGAACAAAGCTACTGAAGAAATACAGTATAAGAATATCCTATACGTATTGATTCTCAAAATTGAAGACATTTATCCAATTCTTAATTTGATAAATTCATTAATAATTCAATATTTTCGAATAAATGAGAACAATAAAAAACAATAGATTCAAGATTCAAGAGAAAGTGGGAAACATTTCTCACAAAATTCTAAACAAGGAAAAAGACTAAAAAAAGGTGAGAAAATATCTTACGTAAAATAAAAACACTTAACCCAGAAAAAAACTCGGAGGAAAGTGAGAAATATTAGTCACAAAATTCTAAATAAAAAGGAAAGACTAAAAAAGTGAGTAATAGTTTTCTTAGTATTCCAAATAAAATAAAAAAACACTTAACCCAGAAAAAGACTCAAAGGAAAGTGAGAAATATTTGTCACAGAATTCTAAATAAAGAGGAAAGACTAAAAAAAAATGAGTAATAGTTCTCAGAATATTCTAAATGAAATAAAACACTTCATCGAAAAAACTCAAAAGAAAGTGAGAAATATTTGTCACTAAATTTTAAATAATATAATTGGGTATCTGCTGTTTCAATATTCCCATAAGTATGAAGAAAATTATCCACCTTGCAGCGAATGAAGGATAAATATATTTTACGTCAAATGAGTATGCATTAAGCAAGTGGTTATTATCCAGAAACCAGAAATGAAAAAGGAGAGAAAGTTGGAAAGCAATGAGGGCTTAGTGTACAAACGAGAGAAATTATAGCTTACTGAACATAGAAAAACCGTTAAAATACTTGAATAAACATATGCTTGAGGTGGCATGTAGCACACATGTGTTGAAAGCTGCAACGAAGATAAAAATATTCAGATGGCCATCAATGTCGTGACGCGTTTTTATAGAAGACGACACTGCTTTGTTTTTGTAAGAAAAGCAGGAGACTTCGATCCAACTTGACTGGTGCGTCACGTATAACGTTCAGTTTTTATTTCACTTCCAATTAGGGAGAAGCAGACATAAAACGCTTATGATTTACAAAGTTTAAAATTGAATAATTGATTTCTATATGGAAGAGGTGAAGCAAGTTGTACCAACGTCACTGGTAATTTGTCCTCGAAGATATATTATATATATTTACTGTTACAAAAGTTCCTAAGGGTTTTTTCAGGCAGGCCAATTTAATATTACCGAAATTTCTCGTGAATAAAAACTAAACGAAATAGAATCTAATCAATAACCACGTTTTAAATATAATTAATTTTTTTCATATATAATATAGTGAATAATATTTCAGTGCACTGAATTATAACCTTATAACTGCATATTTATAGAAAAAAGTATGAAATTCATTTTATTTTATAATAAAAAAAATTATTATAAAATTACCCAAATTATTAACACGAAAATATAATCGCTGTTATTGTAAATTGAACTTGATACGCCAAAAAAGATTAACAACATGTTATAGTTCTGCATACTATATTCTTTTTTTTATATATAAACTAAACAATATTTTTTAATACAAACGCTTTTCGTAAAATTGTGTGAGATTTCCTTAAAAATATTAAAATAATTTATTCTATTTCATTTCTAATATTTATTCATTTTATTCAATAATTTTTCAATGAAAATATAATATGTATATGGATCAATATTGCGGTCTACATTTACAGTGTTTGTCCCCTTGTGGTGCCCATTTTGAGAGCTCCTGCATTACATGTTATTTAATGTTTATTCAATTTAACTTGATATCAATTGATACTTTACGTTACAAATCCAAGTAGGTAGCAATAAGAAATGTATTTCTTGGAACATGATTTTCAAAATTCAATTTCAGAATTTCAATCGACAGAGTAGTGGATTCAAATAAATAAAAGCAACGTCAACATACCTACATGTGGTTATTTTAGAAGTATTATTACATTTAAAACTGCGAAAAACATTGTCAAATTGAAAATAAATAATCTGAGATTATTTTTTTTTTGTGAAATTTAATAATTTTTCAAATACATACACATTAGATACCTATAATTTTCAAAGAATTGAAAATTTCAAATTAACCTGCGTAGACATGCAGAGAAATCGAACAAGATTAATATTGTACTGGCTTGAATGATTTGAAATTTTTACCTGATGGTTGATGATCTAAAACACAAATAGTCAGAACTATTCAACTGAAAATTCAAACTGACAAAACTAACATAAGACTGTAACCGTCCTCACATTAATGAAATTACGATGACAGAATGGATTAAAAATGAATACGTCACCATATTTTGAATAATAACGTCCATTCATAACGAACATTATCGGCATATGTAATGGCAAATGGGGGTTCGGCAAACTTCTCATCTCTAAAAATACGCTGATCTTCTTTTCGAAATGATAAACGGCTCTGCATTTCCACATACATAAACTAATTCGTCAACAGTTCCTGTTATATTTTTGGTGTTGGGTGATAAATTACAGTTGGAAAACAGGTTATCTCAAAACACATCATGTGTAGGAACATTCAGCCAGACATATTTTATATTACTATTTCAAATTAAAAATGTTAATTTTTTTTAATTGGTAATTTCAAATTATTGAATTGGCTGATAAGTTAATTATCATCCACATATGTGTCTCTTTAGTAATACTATCTCTCCAATATTAAACTAAATCCAGCTGCATCTCAGGTTAATATAACAGGCAAAATAATTTTATACGCAGATGATATCGGTTTGATATTTAGTTGTAACGATTGGAAGCGTGAAGATAAGTCTTTACATAAAGTTGACAAAGTAAAAGAATGGCTAGACTTTGTAATACATCACTTGATGTATTTAAAACCGGGTAAGTACGTGGCCTTCTCGAAAACTGCTGCCGATGGTCTTGTTTTTCAAGACCTACAAACAAGAAAATTCAAAAAACCGATTTTAGAAACGAAATCTATTATACGACGCTTAGGTGTTTATATCGATAACAGTCTAAAATGCAACACGTTGATCATATAACTAAGAAAACAAGATATTTAGTTTAGGGACAATCGATATTAGAATAACATCGATGTCATAATTCTAATTTGTAAATATAGAATGTCAGAACATCGAACAAATTGGTGAAATTAAGTATCTGGGTGTGATAATAGATGAAAATTTAAGATTTCAAAGTCAAGTGAATAACATTGCTAGCAAAATGTCCGAAAAGATAAATTTTATTGCTAGAATAAGATATAGGATTGATATGAATACAGCATTATTGTTGTTGAGATCGTTGGTGCTTCCTCATAAGGAATATTGTTCTTCGATCCTGTTCAACTTACAAAAAGGTCATATTGAAAAGTTACAAAAGATACAGGATAGAGATATGAGGGTAGTTTTAAAATGTAAGAAAAGAACATCTGTAAACCAAATGCTAGAGGTGTTAAGATTAATGAGTGTCCAACAGAGAATTGCATTCAGAACTCTGGATTTAATTTATAAATTGAGAAAAAATATGTTGCCTGATTACTTGACTGAGAATATACAATTCGTAAATGAGATACATGATTATGATACGAGACGTCGAAATGATTTTCGTGTTGAGAAATTCAGTTCTACATTTATGAACAAGTCCACATTCAGCAGAGGTCTCCGTGTATACAATGACTTGTCAACAAATTTGAAATATTGTGATGATTATAGAAAATTTAAAGGATTGTTAGTAACATATATTTTTACGAAATGTTTTGATTGAGATTGAGTATTGAGTGGATGTAATAACCTTGTTTGTTATCAATAGCTTATAGCTAAATGAAGTTATTATTATTATTATAATCGAAAGCCAAACATCGATGTTCGATATTTATCGAATACCGAACATCGATGAAAAAACATCGATGTTCTTGCTTTCAACATCGATGATGATCGAGCATCCCTAATTTACTTTAAAGATTCTTTAAATATTTGCTTTGTCAGTCACTGAATGAACAAGTTTTCTTGATGTTATACTAGTCTTATGGAATCAATCTTGGAATATGGAGTGATAATTTGAGTTAGATGGGTTATATAACCCGGCATTAAAGTCAATAAAAATAGCACAAAATACTATTCTGAAGGTCATATAAAAAGAGCTCCTTTATACCCAACTCTTCAGCTTTATATCAAAAATATGCATGACATTCGCTTGCTTAATGTTAACAGTGTTTGTTGTTATATATTACCGAAGAAATTTTATTGTAAACTCGATAAAACATTGTCACAATTTCCAATATACATTGAAACTTTGGAGCAGATTCAAGAATTAGAGTCGCCAATTTTTCTTAGTAATTAGAGACATTTATTCTCTGTTGTTTTGAATAGTCTTATTGAATCTTACAAGAAGAAAATATACAAAATCAACTAGATAATATGCATCACATAATCCGATTCGAAATATCCGATGATCTGAAGACTGCCATGATGGATGACGTCACCCACATGAGGCACAACAAACTCAACGTCAAACCATGGGGGATACATGTCGTCAATTAACCAGCCTTGATCCGTCTACCCCTCGCCTCCCGTAACAAGCAGTCTAGTTGCGTGCAGCATCATCCCCCGATAACTTGCAACAAGGCTTTACTTGGATATGGTTCGACATTTTTATCATTGCGCTTATTGGAAATCCATCGCGGACCCTCGGCATGCCACCCTCGGTAGCTTTAGTTTGCAATATCCACCCGCTCCCTTTTTCGCGTCTACCATTTTGATTCCATTACACCCCACTACTTTTTCACGTGTACAGAACTATCAAAACAGGCAATTCTCGATAATTTGCCGTGAATCCCTTGGGTAACGGTCATTGACATTTTGATTTTGATCGAATTTGATTAGGTTTGAGGGTTTGTAAGCGGCGAAATTCGTTTCGTTCTATTATTTGTAAATATATATTGAATTAAAATAAATTCTTGGCTTAATGTTTCACGATTATATTTAACAATATGAATTTGTCAACATGTTTCGAGCGTGAGCTCATTTTCAAGACTAAAATACAGTAAGGAACGAACAACAAATTTATATCTATACAAAGGATGTGAGGAGGGGGGATAATTGAAAATCTAAGTGTTCGTTTACGATATATTTTTTTTTCCAAGAACTGCATATTTCAATTGCCTCTAAAAGGTCTAAACGTTTCCCTTTATTACGTGCGTGTAAGCACTTGGTTTTCTCAAAGTCTATAAAGTAGTTAGAGTTAATACAATGTTCTGAGAATCCGGTTTTATTAACATTGTACAAAATCGACCGACCTTCTATGCTGGTCAACCCGAGTTTTTATTTTTCTACCTGCTTGGCCGATATAAAACGCTGGACATTCATTACAAAAAATTTTATAAATCCCGCTTTTGTCTTCAAGCTGAGCTTTTTACTAAGCGAAAAAAAATTTGCGAAAGATTAAAAAAAAAGAGATAAAAAACAATTAGTACTAACAAAATAAATATTGAGTCACTTTTAATGAATAATAAAGAAAAGATAAAAAGTTAAAAGATAAAAAAATGTTCAGACAAAAGCGGGATTTATAAAATTTTTTGTAATGAATGTCCAGCGTTTTATATCGGTCAAACATCCATTGTATAGATATAAATTTGTTGTTCGTTCCTTACTGTATTTTAGTCTTGAAAATGAGCTCACGCTCGAAACATGTTGACAAATTCATATTGTTAAATATAATCGTGAAACATTAAGCCAAGAGTTTATTTTAATTTAATACTTAATTGTTTCATCAAGAGTTAAGCGAGAACTCAATCTCAGTCATTTGTAAATATATATTTCACAAACACCAACATACTCTTCTAATAATTCACACTAATTTCATATTCACCCGTTACTTATCGTATTATGCACTATTTTGTTATTAATCTTTCAATAAAGATTAATGAACAGCAAATTGGATGTATAAAAACAGTAAAAAATCAATTTTTTGCAAATATTAGGAAAAAGCTGTCGACATTTGTGAAGTTATTGTTAATTATTATCAAATCAATAATAATGCTAGATTTTTAATATTGATCCCGTTTGTTATTCCGTTTAACTAAGGAAAAAAGTCAACAATTACAAAAATTTAACTGCTATAGATATACCACAGTTAAAAATATCCGGAACACTCTGAAAATAATGTCTGTTGAACTTGCTACATTATATATTCATATTCAAAATTAAAAATCGCTTGCTTTTATGTGATGCAATCAAAATGTAACATATCTCAGTGATTGAGTATAATACCAAAAATACCGAGTTTTTATATCCAAAATTGTAAGCTTTCTGAATCTGAAAATAGGATATACTCTGACGGATTTAATGTTTCGAATAATTCACCAATTCTCTTGAAAACCAGAACTAGTATCAAGATATTTAATGGTGAGCTAAAAAAGTACATTTTAGATAATGAGATAGGTACCATAGTATTTCAAAACTGACTTTTCAAATTATTTATGTAAGTTTTTGTATAAACTTTGCTAAATGAATATTTTTGTTGTTATAAATTATTATTACGTGACTGAACTCCCAAACTTCTATATTGAAATGAAATTTTTTGTGTCTTTTTTTAATGGATCTTTCGTGGGGAATTGAAACTTTGTCAAAACTAATGAATTAAATAGTTTTTTTGTTTAATAGTTTTATTAGCAGAAAAAGATCTTTTTAGTGAAATAATTTGCACTGAGAGAGCTTCAAAATTGTAACAAGAATCAAGAGGTTTAGTAAGAACAAATAACAAAATTTAGATGAAAACTAATATTTAGATGAAGATTAATAAAGTTAACCGTAATTATATATCCAGGAAATATCATTCGAATAATTCAGATTACCGCTATATAAACTGAAGTGATTTAGATGGAATGTTGGATATTGAAGCAACGTTAACAAAATTTTTTTTGCACATTTGAATCCAACATGTAGTAAATTTCAGAATTTGAATATAATTATTTGTAAAGATATATTAGCATTTAGCACCTCTAGTAATAAATATAACAAAATATAATACACTAGCTGACCCGGCCAATGTTGTTTTGCCATATGAATTATTATATATATCACTACATAGTATAAAACAAAGTCACTAAATCTGTAATATCTTCGAAAATATTCATTTAAATCATATGCTGTAAAGGGTCATATAGATCTATATTAAATCAACAATGTATTTAAGGTATTTAATTAATTGGATAAGAATTAATGCTGTATTGGTTAAAATCGCTTCGAAAATTAGCCATTATTTCTCGTAAAATGTAAATGACAAAAAAATGTTATTGTTGGATATCCATAAGAGATAGATATATGCCTTAGCGGAGTTTTCTGTAGACCTTTTCAATTTGTACAATACTTCGTATATTATTTTGATAAATATCTGTAAACTGCGTTTGCAATGTAAGCGGAAAAAATGTAATTATATACGTCACATTAGAAACCTCAAAAATAACAGTATTTCTCCAGTATTTAATGGATGTTATTATACATATAAACCTTCCTCATCAATCACTCTATAAATTAAAAAAAACCGCATCAAAATCCGTTGCGTAGTTTCAAAGATTTAAACATACATAGGGATATACGGACAGAGAAAGCGACTTTGTTTTATAGTATGTAGTGATAGTAAGATAAGTCACAAGATATATAGAAATACATTTATGATAATTTAAATATTGAAGAAACTGTTTTAAAGATGAATAAACGAATAAACACGAAAGAAAAAAAACTAATCGTACCTTCATTGTAAATCGAAAATTCCAAAACACAACTCGCACAATTTTCTTGTAGCACAAATTATCGCGAAGACATCGAAGACTCACTTCAGTCGACATCTGTTCCGATTTAGAATCATTACCAAACTAACCTTGCGATAGTCCGGTTCTCCACATTCGGCCTTTCAAAGGTGGCAAAGGGTTAATAGAGAAAAAAGAGTCAGGTTATTTCGGCATTGTATGATACCTGTTTTCTGAGATGCACATAATATACAACCCTAAGGGCTTTGTTCGTCTTTCTCAAAGGGTAAACATTCTGAACATTAGGCAAACCGACTTGAATGCATAAAATGTATTTCATTACTTACTTTGAATATATACCTCAGGAAATGCATATGTCAATTTTTCATCGGGATCCTTTCGATAATAAAGGATTGGCTGATATATTTGAATTTTATGTTAAGTTGGTAACAGATGCGTTTAGTTGTTTCTCACAGAATATAGTTCCCATACGAAGCGACGTTTTCTATATCACACATGAGATCATATAATATGTATATAATTTACATAACTTCAGTTCCGATGTGAAGATGCAGTTGAAGAATGATCTCAAACATTTTCAATTTATTTATGTGCTCACTGAGGGAACTAGAAAAAACATTTTGTTACGCCACATAAATATATGTATGTATATGTGTATCACTACATAGTATAAAACAAAGTCGCTTTCTCTGTCCATATATCCTTATATATGCTTAAATCTTTAAAACAACGCAACGGATTTTGATGAAGTTGTTTTAATAGATAGTGATTGAAGATGACGGTTTATATGTATAATAACATCCATTAAATAGTGGATAAACACTGTTATTTTTGAGGTTTCTAATGTGATGTCGTAAATAATTACATTTTTTCCGCTTACATTGCAAACGCAGGCTGAACCTTACGAGATTTATCAAAATAATGTACTAAATATTGTACACATTGAAAAGGTCTACAGAAAACTCCGCTATGGTATATGTCTCTTATGGATATCCCACAACAAAATTTTTTTGTCATTTACTTTTTACGACAAATAATGGCTAATTTTCGAAGCGATTTTAATACAATACATATATATATATATATATATATATATATATATATATATATATATATATATATATATATATATATATATATATATATATATATATATATATATATATAATTTTAAAGAATAAATTATAATAAATTAAATCATCAATTTTGAGTGTTTTGTTAACTTTGTAGTTCGTCATCGTTTATTGTGCTCCATGATGCTTTCACCACATTCTTACCTACACAGTAACAATGAGATAGTAATTTTTTTCACACTAGAAATTCCCTAGAAATAAAATTTATATGGCAAAACAACGTTGGCCGGTCAGCTAGTTAAATATAAATGTATATCACACATGATGAGAATAACTTCAATATCAATAAACTAATTAAATACATGTACTAATATTCAAATGATGGAATTTGATATTATTATCAATATATCAGTAATGTAGTTCAATTTTCATTCAAATTTTATATTCTCGTTAATAATTGATACATTCACATTCATTTTTCTAAACGTATCAGTTTTACTCGAAGTGAGTATTTGAAATGTCTTCACTACTAAATAATTCTTCAGAATAATGACAGGTTAGATAAAGGGTTGGTTAAAGTGGAGTTGAAATTTCTGTTTTCAACTTGTTTTTCTCACGCTCTTATTTTCCTAAATATATATCTTAAAAACAACAAGGCATTCTCAGAGAATTGAAACCTCAAGTATATTTTTTATCAATTTACAATTTTTAATGTATGATTCACTATTTAAATAGGGGACATGAATTTTTGTCGTAATTTTTCTTGTATATGTACATAATAAGAAAAAAATATAAGAAATAATACCACTCTGAAAACAAGTGATTTTAATAAAAATAAAGTCTGAAATACCTATTTTAACGACAATAAAATTCCTTTAATATTCATAAAGGTATTATGTGAAAAATTCAAAAAAAAAACATGATCAAATTCACGCTTATTATTATTGTATTCTTCAGCAAAAACATGTGTAATACTGGATATATTCCAGGTATATTTCAAATTATTTTCCAAAAAGTACCATATATGAGCTTTGTTACAAAAATAGGTAGTGTATTCATTTTAAAAATTGATTTGAAAAAAAATGATTGTAACAATATTTAAAATTTATTTTGTTGAAAATTATAGAGACGTACATTAATAATTGCGTGTTGAACTTTTTTTTTAAATATAACCAATGATTAAAAAGTTGATAATTTATTTCCATTTGTAGATTGAAAACATAAAACTCTTCTATAAGACTTAAAATTACATAAAATGTAGAAAGGTGAAGTGTAGTTCCTCTTACAATGAAAACATCTAACTCATCACAAACAATTATCTTACAAATATTCTTATATTTAAATCTTCGGTATTTTACGACCAGAGAACAATTTATGAAAACATGTTCATTAATTTCCATTTTATTTCATATAATTTCTTTGTTATTCTCATAATGCGAGGAGTTTGTACCAAAATGTATAATATATGTTTGTAGTATATTTATTAAGTACTATTCACAATTTTGGATATATTTAGATATAATGTTGGATTAATGAAAAATTTTGAGTTTTTGGAATTGAAAAATAATGGAGAATTGGTTTTATGGAAAAGTATAGAGTTAGTTCGTCTACAATCTAACGTCAGTTGAATATATGAAAAAATCATCACGAACATAACTAAATATAGGCTTAAATGGAGCATGAAATTAATTTCTGATAAATTTTGGTTTGTCGTTGACCATATTGCTGTCCGTATATTTCAAAAGTCAAAATTTTTTCAACATTCTATTCGAAGTAAATTTCCATTAATATTTTAAAAAATCTGTTAAAATTATTCGGTTAAATTCTCCGAGTGAATATTTCAACATAAACGAAAATGTGTTCATCTCAAGCAAGTGACTGTGAAATCAGAAGTTATACTTAAATAATGAAGACCAACAGAATGTTTAGAGTAATAAAATCTTGAAACATAAATAAACCTCTCATCCCGGTTCAACGCCAACTGTTCTCGCTATTGCCTGTAGTCTTTAATTGCTAGAAACGTGGAATGAAAGAAGAGACTGGGTGTGAGAAAATTAGGGTGCTTACTCATAATGTACCCCGGCTGTAGACAAAAAAATATTCTAAATATGTAGATCTCAGGGGAGATCTTTTCACGAGGTTTCCAAGACATTAAAGCAGGTAGACTTTTAACCACCCTAAAGAAAGGGTAAAAGATTAAATTATAGCATCTGGTCTATTTCGGAGAAGTTATGGTTTAGAATCACGCTTAGAAAGCCTGTCGGCCTGGGACTCTCGCTTAAAGAACATTTATAGATCGTAGTAGATGCATGTTGCACTGTTCCGCTGACTGTTATACACCTACGTTCTATTTTATTATCTACAACAAAGAAACAGTTTCGGCGCCTTTTTTAGAAAGACCTATTAGAAAGATTTATTAATAACGACCTTAGTGATACCTAATATTAAATTCACATTTGATTAAAGAAAAGAAGAATGTACTAAATATACGTTAGATATAATATTCCTAATAATTAAATTCATTATATTACAATGCATCGCTTTTTCTCTGCTTTGAACGTTTTTTAATGACATTGAAGAAACAAATATCTCACTGAAAACATTTAACATACAAAATACCTATTCAAATCGAAAGAAATCAATTTAAAAAGATACAAATATACTACAATTACTTCAATTTGGGATCGGGATTCACTTCAAATTTTTTTATTGCAATAAGTTGACTTTTTCCTGATATATACATTTTCTTCAATGTCGATTGAAACTCAGTAACTTGGCGCAGTCTAGTCTATGCCCTTTAGCAATTTCATTCTCGTAGCGAAAAATAATCATGTTAAATTAAATAATAACGTATCTAAAAAAGGTTCAAACTTACCCCTAACTGGAGTTAATCTAGGGTAGATTTAATGGATTCATGGAAATCTGAAAAAAAGATATAATTTTTTACAAGATTCACAACGAAAAATTAAATTTTACTTGACTAGATTTAACTATTAAAGATACAGTAGGATATTGAAAAATTTATTTCTTGTTAACGTTTCGGTTTCAACTTGGTTTGCACTCTAAATTGAAAGCGTAAAAATATTCGAAAAAATTAATTTGTTAGAAAATGTGATCTCGAATTCAAAGTTTTGACGAAACTATAATTCATAAAATAAAATCGACGAGAAAGAAATTTTCAATATTGTACAATAGGTATATTTTTTTGTTGAAATAATCGACAGACATTATTTAAGTGGAAGAATAGCCATGAAGACTACAAGTTTGTAATTTTTTACTTATCATGTATGTGAGTGAATATAAAGTCCAGTTATTGTTACTTTAAAGAATATATAGATACACAAATTAAATTGCCCATCGGAGGAGTAACAAACGAACTAAATTGAAATATATTTTTCTTGTTAATTAATTGTTCGTTTACAATTCTTAGCATTGACAAAAATTATCAGCCAAAATTATTATCATTCCTATCTGTCACCACAATGAAACAAAATTCAGTTAAAATATTTGACATAGAAGAAGATTAAAGAAAAACGGAATATATATATATATATATATATATATATATATATATATATATATATATATATAATATATGTATATATATATATAACGAGTGATTTTTTAAGAGTTAAGTTTTTCAGGTTGGTGGCACTGGTTGGTAATGGCATCCTAACGTCATCTGTCAAAGTGAAGAAGTTTTCAGTTTACTCTGTTGAAAAATGTGTATCGTTTGTTACGACCATATGGTCTTTATAATCGACATGATGAATCAACAATTCGTGCTGTTATCACCAAATTTCGCACCAAGTTTACTTTGTTGGACATTAAACCATTGTCTCGCATGCGTACAGTGCGTACTGAAGAGAATAATGCAGCAGTAGCGTAGTGTTAATCAGAATCGTAAAATGTCAAATTCGTCGACGTTCTCAGCAATTGGGCATGCGTTACTCAAGCACATGGAAAATTTTACGTGTTGATTTGAGTTTGAAAGCCTATAAAATTCAACTTCTGGAAGAATTGAAGTCGAATGGCCTACACAACGTCTAATTTTTGATGAATGGACCTTAGAACAGCTTAATGAAAATCAGCCGTTTCATCGAAAATTGTGTTCAGCGATGAGGCTCATTTCTGGCTTAACGGATATGTAAATAAACAAAACTGTCGCATCTGGAGTGATGAACAGCCACATGCCATACAAGAATTACCGATGCATCCGAAGACCAGCCCAAAAAACCGACAGTTTGGTGTGGTTTATGGACTGGTGGCATCATCGGTCCATTTTTCTTCGAATACGACCGTGAAAGAAACGTTACCGTCAACGGCGAACGATATCGAGCCAAGATGCGCAACTTTTTTTTACCTCAGTTAGCCGTGTTGAACTTGGTTGATATGTGGTTTCATCAAGACGGTGCCACATGCCACAGAGCTCGTCAAATAATGAACATGTTGAAGGACGAATTTGGTGAGCAGCTTTCTCTCGAAATCGCCCTGTGAATTGGCCGCCAAGATCATGCGATTTGACGCCTCTGTATTATTTCTTGTGGGGTTATGTAAAGTCGTTAGTGTATGTGGACAAGCCGAACACGATTGAAGCCTTACAGGATAACATAACACGCGTAATTCGTGGGATACAGGCCGAAATGCTCGAAAAAGTGACGCAAAATTGGATCTTCCGAATGGACCATTTGATGCGTAGCCGCTGACAACATTTACATGAAGTTATCTTCAAAATGTAAATGACAAAGTCCAATAATCAATTTCAATGAAATTTTCGAATATATGATGCAAATTGAGTGTTTTATTCGATTTAAAAAAAAACTACGCTTAAAGAAATCATCATATATATATATATATATATATATATATATATATATATATATATATATATATATATATATATATATATATATATATATATATATATATATATATATATATAATCATCGAATAAATCAAATAGAAAATTGTTTTGTGTGAAAGAAATAATGATATAGCAGAGAAACCAATTAAAATTATATCAAGTTCATTCTAATGTGTTGAATAATAATTCTGTAACTATGACAATTCAACTGGCGATATGAAAATATCAGCGCCCACAGAAATGCGATAAGTACGTACGTAAGTAATGGTAGAAACAAGCAAACAAACAAAAACAGCTCGATTAGAACTACCTGGTTAATTGCGTAAAAAAGTGGCTTTTCAAGTTGCGATAAATAGTAATGGCCCACAAGAAAATTAAATAGAGTAATCATGAAATCTGTATAGCCTGATCACAGATATTGTTCGACCTTCAAGAATGAAAACGGTGGAGAATTCGAATGATCATAATTTTCCATAATGAAATTATTTAGACTGTCCGTCGTATTGAAGCTTATTCCAAAGATGTGAGTGAACATTAATAGCTAGATAATATTCGAGTACTCATCAACATATACGAAATGTAATTTTTATATAAATTTGAATATTCGTTATCGAATATTAAATACGAATATTGTATATTAAAAGCATTACAATTTTAAGATTTTAAAGGTAAAATTAAAATGTATGATTGAATTCAACATTCAGATAATTATTTAAAAAAAAATAGGAAAAATATGGTTTTAAAAATTACCAGTTTTGAACAAGAAAATCTTCGATAAACTGAAAAAAATTATTGTTTCTTAAAGGTTAGTTGCTAGACAATGATGGAATAGTTTTCCAAAAAAAAAAACCTCTGGAAGGCAGTTATAATAATAATTATTATTTCAAAAATAATATTTATTTGATGAAGTACTAGATTTTAGTAATATAAAATTTTGAGAAACCAATCCAAGTGATTTCATTTAAAATATTAAACAATGTTTCACCAAGAGATCAGCTAACATTCAATCAAATTTAATTTTTATTTAACTGAAGCTTTACAAAAACTTACAGATTTTGAAAAGTAAATTTTGAGTTTCATACCAATTTCATAATATAACTCACGCGTAAATATCTTGCTACTGGTACCAGTTTTCGAGTAAATTATTGAAAGCACTAAATCCATTAGAGTATATATTTTTAGATTTAAAAGAATACAACTTTGAATGTTAAAAGTTATACCCATGATAACACTAGAAACTATGTTTCACTGTTTCTAGTATTATACCCATGCACAACACTGACATATACTACATAGAAGAAACAGATTTTCAAATTAAATATGAATATATATGTAGCAAAAAGTTTACTAGTCTGTTAAAAGTCTATACTAGACATTAATTCTAGAGAGTTCAGCATAAATTTCACTGGGGTATCTCTATTACTCTTTAAAATTGTTTGCATTCGATCTAAACTGTAATTTTTGTAATTGTTGGGTTAATTTTCTTAGTTAAACCAAATAACAGAGAGAAGCCTTATTCAAAATGTGGCATTATTATTGATTTGAACAACAATAATTTCACATATATAGACAGATTTTTATTCTCTTCAAAAATTGATTTTTTAGAGATTTACAGATTTTATATGATATAAAATCAACATGAGCATTAAAACTCAATTTTTCATCTAGCGTAATGCCTAAATATTTTACTGTTTTCACTCTTCTTTACTGAACATTAATCTTTATAATTATATCCCCATTTGTATCAATCATCAAGGTCCTGCTTGTACCCAAAACTATGAAGTTAGATTTTTGCACGTTTAGGAATAAGCTATTGTCACATATCCTTTCAATAATTGCAGAAATTGATCTGTCATATATTCAATATCTTTGCCACATATATAAAGTATTCTATCATCAGCGAATAAACGTATAAAGTATTTTTTCACATAAGAAACAAGTTTGACAAAAATATTCTGCAAAAACTATGGAAATCGTTATAATGGAACATTATTCCTAGCTTTCGTAGTTACAAACCGTCGCCATTTAAGAATTGTTGGTCAAAACAGTACATTTTCGCTACAACAGTCACATTCATAATAACATAATATTATTTTATAAATGGATAATCCACCTAATTTGTTGATGTGATGAAACCCCATTATAAAAACTTATAATCTATAATTGAAATGATTAATTACTAACATATTTACAACAAAAAGTTCATTGCATTATCATTTATTGATAAACAGTAATCAAACTATGACTCAACAGAAGACAAACTTCTGGTAGGTTTATGATACATTAAATAAATATATATCAACTATTGACCAGAATTTATAATTTCAATTTGTTCAAGTAACATATCAATTAAACATTCTTTATCCTGTCGAATTTCGACTAAATTGCACAGTAGATTATTTATCATTCAAATGGAAACATTATTTCATTATACTGTTCGGTGTATAAATGCTGATAAATTTATTTAACCACAAGTTCAAACAGGAAAATTTCGTATCTATTTGTTATGGTATCATCAGACGTTAATAAATGTTTGCAAACTATGAATATTTCAGTCACGAGACATTTCCACATTACTAGAATATATGACACATAAATGTGTTTGCAGAAAATGACGGAGATGACGAAAAACTAAATGAAACAGAATTCCTAGAATTGTTTCCTATCAGATCCAATACACTAGTATTCTCATCATACTCACTCTAGCATGATGATGTTATGGATTGAACTCTTTTTGGATTATAATTTTTTCGTTTCCGAAAGTTTTGCCAAGAAAGTTTGAGAACCACTGATCTTTGAGCATCAAGCGCTTTTACAATTTCTAATAGTTTTATATATATATATATATATATATATATATATATATATATTTATATATATATTTCTTGAAATTGATTTATTGCCTGTTTGAGGTACTTATTTTGAAAGTTTTTAGCATTAACAGGCTTTTTTAATATGAAAAAGCTTGTTGACGTTTTTCGCTGTTATATTACAACTTTGTCAAAACTAATGAATAATTGAATTTATGAGTTAGGTACTATGGATATCAAATGTCAAACTTAATTTTTAGAAAAATCAAATTAGTTTTTTTGTATATTCACTTATTGATTTTCAATAAATTAATAAATAAATTAATTTTCAATTTGAAAATCAATAAGTGAATATACAAAAAAACTAATTTGATTTTTCTAAAAATTAAGTTTGACATTTGATATCCATAGTAACTCATAAATTCAATTATTCATTAGTTTTGACAAAGTTGTAATATAACAACGAAACGTCAACAGAAATAAAGTTTTTCATATTAAAAAAGCCTGTTAATGCTAAAAACTTTCAAAATAAATACCTCAAACAGGCAATAAATCAATTTATATATATATATATATATATATATATATATATATATATATATATATATATATATATATTTATATTAATTTGGAAGGGTTTATTGACTCAGCATTTGCAGTGGTACTCTTTTCTCTTTAACAAGCTTTCGCAATCTACTTTATTGCTTCTTCAGGGTTCTAAAATATATAAAACAATCTCAACCAACATCCATTCTTGTTCCATATCCAGTAAGTAGCTAATATGCGTGCACTTCTTGCTATCGCTAGTTTGAATATTACTCTTAAATAATTCACAAATGAAACAGAAATGGGTTTTTATGAAGATATGGAATACAAATATGGATAGAAAACAACACAAAATCCTAAAAAATGGAGATCAAATAACACCAAACTAGCGTCAGCAAGAAGCAGACGCATATTAGCTACTTACTCGATATGGAACAAGAATGGAAACACGACAAAAAAGAAGAAGATTATAACACAACGATTCTTCCAGAAGCAATCTACGCGGCCGAAACAATGGTTATTGACGGCAATTCAAGAATTAGAGAATTAGAAAAACAAGAAAGGAAAATTCTCAGAAAGATTTACGGGCCAATCAATACGCATTTGATGAAGGGATCTCAGAATGAACTTTATCAGAAGACAAATACGATAACGGAAGAAATCAGAAACAAACGAGCAAAGTTATATCCACATGTCAACATAATGAAACAGTCCAGAATACCGAAAAAACTACTCGATATAATTAGAAGGGGTAAATGCGGAACAGAGTGGCTTATAGAGATCCAAAAAGATCTACAACAGATCAATATACAAAATCTCGAAGATCGCACTGAGTGTCGCTATAAAGTAACACATGTGAAGTTTGGGCAAAAATCAAATCGTCAACCTGGAATAAAATGGACAGATGAACGGAAGAAAGAGCAGTCATAGAGGATGAAGCGTTTTTGGTAGGCGAAAAAGATGAAGCAAAAGTCCTAAAAATTGTTAATTCAAGTTCAATCGCTCTCCTCATGGGAAAAAATCGTTATAATAATAATACAAATATATAATCAAATCATTCAAACACTTGAACTGGTTCCAATAAAAAATATATAATTGATAATCAAGGTTTTCGAGTGACTGTAAAGCATTCTATGTATCTTTAAGGGTCCCACATGAGTAACAAGCAGATAAAAAACAATTTTTAGTAGAAATAAATCAAGACATTGAATTATTCGAATTCATTTTTCTACTAATTAAACTCCAACTTTTCCCTTGTTGACCAAATAGTCAATATCAGCGATTGAAGTGAAATTCCATGAACACAAATACACACACAAATAAATTGAAAATGTTTCAAAATGAAATGAACGAACTCAGCTCAACTAATTATTTCAGTTTGTTTTTTTACCTCACTTTTATCGAATGGTATGTGCCAAGGACAGATAAAACACATCAAGCACGAAATAGAAAATATATGCTGACAAATATTTTCCTGAAACAGCACCACATTTCAAAGCAATTTTCACCTAGTTCTACGTTTGCAAAAATTTCAATGTTGAAATTATCATCGCAGAAAATTAGCATTATGAGTTTCGAGTCATGTGCTATTTCGTTTTCAAAACTGAATTCTTTTGACTTAGTAACAACTAAATGTTAAATGCAAATGAGGAGGTTATTATTTTAGAGCTGAATCATTGTACTTAGAAATTTAACGAAATTTAGGATTTCATCACAATTAGAATTTCGAATCTAAACAAAAATAGAATTTCTAATCTAAATAAAAACACACACAATATCACAAACATAGGTGATTGGAAATTCATTCCTGCTTTTCTAATATAAATCTAAAAAAATCAAATTTTATAATTCCAAATATTTCTCGTTATTTTGTAGTAGGTATCTATAGAAGAATTAACACTTTAATTTGATTTACAACTTTATTCGGATAACTTCTTCTGTTATCCTCCTGATTTTATTCTGTTAACTTCTTCAAACGTTAACAGAATATGATTTAACAACAAATATGATTGCAACTATTTATAACCATCAATAGAAGTTGATATTCTTGTACTATTGTAGTATCTATAGAAGCATTAACACTTGAATATGATTTACACTTTTATTCCGATGAGGTGACGCGTTTCGTCGGTATAACCGACTTCTTCAGACGTTATTAGAATGTGATTTCATAACAAACCCGATTATAAAATAGAATTTATAAGAATGATCAACCATACAGTCATTTTCAAAGGCCGTCCATACTGTACTTTGAGAAAATTTAAATCAAATAAATTGAAATATCCTATTAGATTGAGAAGCATTAACACTTGAATATGATTTACACTTTCATTCCAATAAGGCGACGCGTTTCGACGGTATAACCGACTTCTTCAGACGTTATTAGAATATGATTTCATAACAAACCTGATTATAAAATAGAATTTATAAGAATGATCAACCATACAGTCATTTTCAAAGACCTTTCATACTGTTCTTTGAGAAAATTCGAATCAAATAAATTGAATTATCCTAAAAGATTGAGAAGCATTAATACTTGAATATGATTTACACTTTTATTACGATAAGGTGACACGTTTCGTCGGTTATACGGACTTCTTCAGACGTTTTTAGAATATGATTTAATAACAAACCTGATTATAAAATAGAATTTATAAGAATGATCAACCATACAGTCATTTTCAAATGCCTTCAATACTGTACTTCGAGAAAATTCAAATCAAATAAATTGAATTATCCTAATATATTTGCACCGTGTAAATCATTTTGTAGTATATCAAATCGAAAAACCGACCAGATCGATCGAAAAAATTCTTCATAAAATATCTATCTACTCAATTCGAACTCATAACATACACTAGATAAGAATGCGAAATTATTTTGAATTTAGTCTCAAAAAAAAAATTTTGCTTCATGATACAATTATTTGAACCTTAATTTCATCTTATCGACTTTTAATTGCAATCTATTTCTTAACAAAATCGGTTTTATACCCAAGTACGAGAACAGTGAGAGAATAATTTCTTTGAACCTAATTTATTCCATCAAAGTAAAAAAAAGGGTTCTCTGCTATAAGCCTTTTGATTTCTATCGTAGTACTAGTAGTCAATGAAGCGTAGAATAAAGGGTATGCATAATATAACGAACCCTTTTCTTCACATCTGCATATCCCTACTTGGGTCAACGGCGGTAAAAAACTCACGCTCACAATAAAACGCCTTGGGGACATTGCAAGACGAATTCTAAGCTTGATGACATTTACGGAATATAGTTTTACTAATATGAAACCGGTTTTCGGAGTTGTTCTCGGTCTTAATACAGCACAAATTTTAAGAATTTTGAAGGGACTCTTCTTTAGCGGCGATAATTTTTTCAACACACACTTTCTATATAAAAGGAAACGAAAATAACGATAACTGTATTCGTTACCAACTTTGTTATTTGAATTCTTGAAATATCGTGAAATGGAATTTAGAAAGGTTAGGTGACAATGTGTTTTAAAAATGGTATTCAACAGAAAAATATACGAAAAAACTCTCACTAGTTTCTACTCGATGATGCATTATAAATTGTAATTATCATTAACTATTTACTATACAAAAATACATATATATGTACTTATAATTCATAGTATTTAGCTACAATATATATAACGGGTGTTTTTTTTAGAGGTATAGAACTTTAAGTTGGCATTACTGTTGAAGATGGTGACCGATTTAACAGCTGAGAAGTGATTTATTCTCAGTTTTGTTTGGCAATTCATCATGAATAGACTCACGCCTGAACAACGCTTGCAAATAGTGCAATTTTATTTCGAAAATAATAGTTTTGTGCGGAGTACGTATCGCGCGAATTTTGTTTAGCGATGAAGCGCACTTCTGGTTGAATGACTACGTCAACAAACAAAACTGCCGCATTTGGAATCAAGATAATCCTCAGTGTATGTCAAAACACCTTTACATCCAGAAAAACTGACTGTTTGGTGCGCTTTATGGACTGGTGGAATCATTGGTACATACTTCTTCAAAAACGATGATGGCCAGAACGTTACAGTCCAATGGTGATCAGTATAGAGCCATGAATACTAACTTTTTTGCCTGAATTGAACAACCATGATGTCCAGGAGCTGTGGTTTCAACAAGACGGCGCAACATGTCACACAGCTCGTTCCTTAATCGATTTATTGAAAGACACGTTTGTGACCGCCTAATTTCACGTTTTGGACCTGTGAATTGGCCTCTAAGATCTGTGGGGCTATGTAGTCATTGGTCTATGCGGATAAGCCACAAACGCTTGACCATTTAGAAGACAATATTCGCCGTGTTATTGCCTATATACGGCCACAAATGTTGGAAAAAGTAATCGAAAATTGGACGTCCAGATTGGACTCCATCCGAGACAGCCGTGGCGGTCATATGCCAGAAATCATATTCAAAATGTAATGCCACAAGATTATCTTTCGAATAAAAAAAATTCTTGTCAATTGAATGATCCATCGTTGTTATTGCAATTTAAAATTCTATACCTCTAAAAAAACAGCTGTCATTATAAAACACCGAGAATTATTACTATTATAGCATTACTAACAGACCAATTATATATCTTATCATATAGGTAAGTAATTGTCATTACGAATAAGAATAAAACAAATGAAAAATCAAATATTCGGTCTTTATTGCATTTATTTGTAATTGTAATATTTCTCATTGTTTCATCTGTACGTATTATTTTTGTATATTATATATACAAAATTAATTTTGTGTTGATATACCCATGATGAATAAAATATAATTGAATATAAAATACAAATGAACTTTTGATTTATATCTTATTGACAACATAGCGTGACGCGTTTGACGAAAGATGTTATGTTATCAATAAAAGTGTAAATCAAAAGTTCCAGTGTTTGAATTTCATTTTATATTCAATTATAATGGATTTACTACATCAAGTAAACGCCAACACTATTAAATAAAATAAAATATAGTAACGAAAATATAAGCCCACTAAGAAGAAAAATTAACTAGATTGACAGTTGAATATTAGAGATTCTCATATTAATTAAGAATTCTTAAATTAGAAATAAGAAAACCAGATTTCAGAGGAAGGGCTGGTAACAATTTAAAATTATACAAAAAGTGCATCAAGTATTACTTTTGGGTGGGGACGTTCAGGTGAGTTTTGCCCTGCTTATTTTTGATGAAATCTGGCCATGATTCGAGCCGTTTTTTATTTCTAAATTTTTATTGCTGTTCATTAATCAATAAAAAACAGAACATTAAGAGAAAAATATATATACCAATTTTTACTAATATTTAATTAACATGGAAGGGAGTTTGCTTTCTTGTGCTAACAAGGGGTGAGGGGGCTAGGGAATTGTAAAACATCTGCTTACGGAATATTTAAATGGCCCCAATACTGCAAAGAGTTAAAAAGAATAATAAAAAAATATTATTCCTACTTAAAAACCTTGAACCTCCCAAGCAACCAAATTTTATTATTTCTCCGTGAATTTAATAATTCATCATGCCAACCTCAATAGGCATAATAAAAAAATTTTAATTGCCTAATCAACTGAGCCTATCATCTATGTATGCTCTTACGGCCTATGTCGCCATGGTAGACATAATAAAAATTCCAACACAGAGAAATACGGAGATAGTAATATCCATATGTAATATCCTACAGATATTTTTGAACATAAGGAAGAGAGCCGGTCGAAAGGCGTGCCCAGTTGTGGTGAACCTTGTAGAAAACCGGATATTTTCAGTTCTGAAATCTCGAAATATAACGCATATAAGTTAGGATTCTTCTACCTACTCAGTCAACGTTCCTAAAGAAATCACTATTAAATTTCTGAACACTAATTTGTATACAAATTTTTATGCCCGAATGGAAATATTATTACCGACATAAATCAATGATGAATAAAATGAGATATCAAATCTTTTCTCGTATAATTCTAGAGAAATCGTTTGGTTAATACACAAATTGGTTATACAACATTAGTAGAAGCAATATAGCTATTTTGTTCAATGAAATAATAATACCTATAAAGATGAGTTGACAGATGGTAACGAATAATTTGAAGTTGGTAAAAATTCTCGAATATTTCATTGAGGTGCTCTATTTTTTAACTCTAAAAATACTGCAAATTAATCATTATTAACCGCAAGTACGCTAAATACTAAAAGAACTTTGTAATAATTGCAAATCAGGGACCTGCTTTCATTAAAATGTTTATTGTTTCCTTCAATTATTTATATTATATATTTCATTATCAATTTCGCAGCTTCTTCATTGCAAGAATTCGTGAATATTTCGTGAATTTATTAAATAAACGTAGATATGTACACCATAAAGTAGAAAACTTGAGCTTAGTAAATACCTAAATATATTTAATAAAAAAACACTTGGCTAGGTTTCACAAAATTTATAATAAATAAATACTTGACAATTGTTTCGGGGTGTCACCCATATTCAAGAGTTAGGCTTTCAAGTATTTATAATAAAACAATTGTTAAACTGATTTACACATATATTAAAAATAATACTGCATGACGTACGTTTCGATGAGATTCACCTTTTTCAAATGCTACGTGCAGACTTGAAACGTCTCATCGAAACGTACGTCATGCAGTATTATTTTTAATATATGAATTGTTTTATTATGTTTATCGATTTACATCAAGTATCGGCCTCATCAATTATTAATTTCAAGTATTTATTTATTATAAATTTTGTGAAAGCTAACCAAGTGTTTTTTTAAATATATTAAACAATGTTTCACAAAGAGATCAGCGAATACTCAGTCAACTTTATTAAATACCAAAATGTTCTGAAACTCCAAAATGAGAAATATCTGATATAAAAAACAGTAAAGTAAGTAGCAAAATATAAATTTTTAAATTTATATTTTGCTTATTTATAAGCAAAATATAAATTTAATGATTTATATTTGTACAAAATATAACATTTTGTACTAATGAGATTAATTTCGAAAATTTCCCTTTGTGTTAATATTATTTGATAATTCTTTCAATATTAAACTATTGTAATAGTTTGTATCGTATTGTTTGTTTCGTTTCAGTTCGGAGATTAAACGAGTTTTTCAAGTTTATACCCTTTAAAAGAATGTATTCAGTGATGCCTAAATGGAAGGGAGCTTAGACCCCCCACAAACAGAAATTCACATATTTCGGCTAGGAAAATAAATTTTTTAGGCAACTCAATAGTAATAAATTCTTAAAAATATACACTCTTCGTTTATCAAATATTTATTTATTACAAATTATAATCCATGAATGTTCACTACCGTACCTAATGGGTTATATCTTATTTTGTCAAAGAAATGTATAACAAGTTGACTATTCTAAAAAATTCAGGTAGAGAAATTGTAGAACTAGAATCTAGATTAGTCAAGTTTTTGATCAATAAATGATCGGAAAATTATTTAGTTTTACTATAATGATTTCCAAGATGCCTGGTTATAAAAATTTGATTATATATCCCGAGGCAGGAGGGCTCCATACCAAAAATATCCCCTCTAGAAATTTCAAATTAGAGCCGTCGAAAAATGTTCTCACGGAAAACTTGATACCTAGGCAAAATTTGATCCACAATCAAACAAATTGATAATTCGTAAGAAGTTTAAATAAGCTAAAATGAAAATGTTAAGTAGTTGAATAAAACCGACATATTGAAACCTAAAACCGTGCGAAAAAACCTCTGAATTAATTTCTGCTTCAACCGTAATAAACTAGTACGCATTTTTCAATCAACGCTTCATTATTGACCATGTTAACTAAACGCGAATTGTGATAACGGCTATCCGTTTCTTTGTTACTAGGCAACACTCGAGCATTGAATTATTCCATTACTGAGATATCCTTATCGCAGCAAAGTGATTAACAACTATTTTGATATCTAGCGGTTAGTTCACTTATGAGCAAGAAGTAAGCCGGCAAATTATTTCAGCGGAAATTAATCCCAATAAAGAATTGGTTATCATTTTATATTAATGGTCTACGCAGGTGAATAAGTTCATTGATTCATTTGAATTCAACACACACACTAGTGGAATGAAATATGTGAATTATTTACACACATACAGTGTTTTTGGTCTAAGAACTGAGTGACATTTTTGAGTAGGCATTTTAGGCACCTTGCGTATTTGTTAACATTGTCTGTGTTATTCAAATACAATTCCAACGTCTGGCCACAAGTTGTGCATATTAGACGGGCCATATAATTTTGAAAGTCCAATTTGAGAAGGAAAAAAATTCTTGAGGCAGTTCAAAACTTCGATATGTTCGAATGGAATATGTGAAAGACGTTATACGACTGATTTTTAGTTTGAAACCACAGGAGTCCTGCCAACGGATTTTCAGTCAGCAGAAGGTACCCCCATTGCCTTCTATTTATATTTTACATTATTTGTTAGGAACAGGTTATTGAATTTCAAAAAAATTACTGGTTTAACGAATATACTAGGCGGAATAAGAACACGTTATGTATTCCTATACATGTTATCTCTAAGTTTGAGTTAATCCCAACTTTCGTGGGAATAAAAGTATATAATCATCTTCCGCTATGGATTAAGTTTCTAAATGCAATAGGTTTCGAGAAACAAATTGAAAAAATATAATTTAAGTTTTATTTTTACAGTTTAAGCGATTTTTTTTTCCACAGAACTTGTTAATGTTTTTTTCGATTATGTTATCATGTCATAATCAATTTAATTCCTATTTGTCAATTTTATTTTTATTATGTTTATATTTGACGTGTCTTATACATTAATGTAATGTCTGAAAGGATAGATAAATATTATTATTATTACAGATTCATCTCTCTCCTCAATCAGTTCTCTCTTTCTCTGGCACTTATACTCACGCTAGAGCACTGGCAACCAATGAGCTGGCTTTTATAATTATAAATTTTAGTTGACAAAGAATATTATATACAAATCTTGAATCGCTTCAAATATATTCTTTGGATTCTTCAAATACATAACTTTGAGAAAGTCTGGCTGGATTATTGAATCCATTAAAATGGTCTGGCTTCTATATTTTCTATTTTCTTATATTTTCAAGTTGAACACATCAAAATTTCAAAGTACCTCAAGATTTTTTTTCTGCTTCTCACATGTCCATTTCAACAGTAAGGTATGTGACTCGGCCAATATTCATAACTAGCCAGGCGTAGGAATTGTGTTTAGATAACATACAAAATATATTCAACGAACTCTCAAGGTGCCTCAAATATCTGCTGAAAAATGTCTGTCAGCTCTCTTACAATTTGTGCTGACGCAATTGAATGATTCAGTTCATTAGCAAGTTGTATTATTGAATAACTTGCTAAAATTATTAGCAAGTAAACTTATAACTTAAAAAATGTTTTTATATATTGTCCACTACAGTACTGTTTCGGTACCTATACAATACCTTCATCAAGTGGATGAAAACAGTTGATAAGTTGACGTGGAATGTCAACTCGTAGGTAACCTCATTCTTCAATTATTAGCAAGTACTTCTTTTGAAGATACATACTAGGACATCTACTTGAAAAAATTTATATTATCCAAAATAATGTCAGCTTGCTAGGAGGCATCACATAGTAATATTATGATCACATAACCAGATCTATATTATGATTACATTATTTTGATTAATTTGAATTTTGCGAATGGAAGTTCTGGTATTTTCTTCAGGAAGCGGTAATATTTTAATACTTATTGAATACTTTAGAGGGAAACGCAGCCAGTTTCTCATCAGAAAATATTTATCATATTTTTATACTGTGGAGGATTTCAGAATTATTAATTTTTTTTGCAGTCACTCTACAATATGATAAAAGTATCAGATATAAAGTATAAAATATCTAAATATGAAAAATGATCTCTGTTAACAAACGGGATGCGTTCTCGTCTACAAAACTTACTTATAGCATATTCACATACGTGTTCTTTCGTAACACTTACAGCTTTAATTTGAAATAAAACTACTGAAGAATTTGTCAAAAATCTTCCGAAACGTAGTTATAAGCGAAATAACAAACCAGTCATCCATTAACTCAAAACTTCCAATAAATTAAATTTTTTTAAGTATACTCATAAAGTTGACTGAATATTGGCTAATCTCTTAAATTTTACAGTAAAACTAATAGTTTAAATTCTGAAAATGTAGTAGCAGGCCGAAACAATCGTCAAACAATTGATAATATTGTGCGGAACTATCTGTAAAAATGATACATTTTTCCAACATAGAAAGTAGCTTGGTGTAAATCCAGACCAAAATGTGCCAAATTTCATGAAATTCAATCAACTGAAGAAAAAAAAACAAACTGTCGCCGAAACACTTTTCAATAAAACAGTTATTGTTGTGTTGTTGTTATTTAATAATATGATATCCTATGAAATTCCAGACATTTTCCAGGATAAAGAGTCTCCTTTATCATTCACCGACCCTAAACTATCGCTATGTAGAAACAAATTGCAAAATAATGTGAATATCCTCAATTCTTTTACCGTGAAAAAAACTGTCTCAAGTAAACGTACATTTTCCGGGATGAAAAGAAATCCTTTATCATTATCTTAACCCAAAAATATCACTGGGTAAAATAAAATGAAAAAAAAAATGTTAACCCCATGATCGGTGAAAAACAAAAATAACGTCTCTCGAAAAAAGGACGTCTCATACGAAAAGCATGCACCCTTCCAACAAAAAATCTTCTAATTCTTTCGATTTCTACAGACTTTTTTCCTTAAATACAGCAATAATGAATTTTGTAAAATTGACTATTTTAATTAAGTATCTTTCCTTATTCGCCCGAAAATACTTGTTTATATTTACAGTTAGAAAATCTGCAGATGTCAAATAGGCACTTTCCTGTCAGAAAGAAATTTCTTTCAAGTATTTACAATGTATGGGCTATATGTTCATTACAAATTACATGTCTCTATCCATTTTAAACTATTCTGGTTTTATTGAGTTGAACTTTGAATATTTACGTCAACTAGTTAGTTTATATTTACTACATAATTGCAATTTGAAAAACTATCGTTATTCCTTTTCGATTTCCCAAGTTATTCAAATTATCTGATTCAAACCGTCGCAAGTAGTGTACGTATTACAGTAAATGCATAGGTATAATCAGATTAACACCGTGAAGATCCTTCAACTTGTCAAAAATGGATATTAACACAAATACTACCTATTTATATTGACGTTAAAACGCTTTCTCTGTAGTACTCAATAACAGGCTTACGAAAGTTTCAACAATACCCAAATAGTATTTTCTTATGGACAAAGCGTAGGTACAGGTACCACTCTCTGTAATAGTTGTCAATGATCGTTTACGGTAAACACTCAATTCTG
The DNA here is from genome assembly GCA_030704895.1 of Henosepilachna vigintioctopunctata. NCBI lineage: Eukaryota > Metazoa > Arthropoda > Insecta > Coleoptera > Coccinellidae > Henosepilachna > Henosepilachna vigintioctopunctata. Next base: position 4,134,298 of record JARQZJ010000066.1, read on the forward strand.
CACACAAAGGGCACAAGCTCGGCTATTATGAGTGTTTGCGGTTGGTACGACTACCTACTAAACCTACTTTCTATCAGATGAATGCCTATTCATAACATATTGCTTACACCGAAAGGAAGTCAATCCGTATTTCTTCTTTCAACCTTCATTCACAAGCTTTGTCAGCTCGTGCACTTTATTACAATAGCTTTTAGTCTATTAAAACAGATTTTTTTTATTATTGCTTTAGCAAGGAAATTTATAGTAAAAAATTAATTCTTTGGTATTTCAATTCCGTTGCATTCTATTCATTATCATAAAAGAGAACGTCCATTTCGCAATTATATTTATTCACATTGTAAATTTTCAACCCATTTCGCTAAGAATGAAGCTTTGTCAAAGGTCGTTTACTAAATCGCTCGGTAGCAATTTACAAAGTGAGTAAAAATTATAGGATTGTCTTTCATTATAACTTCGATGATAACCTTCATGAAGAAGATGCTACATCATACAAAATTTCACGATAAGGTTAATTAATAGCTTAAGTGATATTTACAAAAATTAAAACAATGTGTTTTCAAATAAAATGTTTCCATTACTTATAATATAGCAGTAGATGTCTCTAACGCTTCTTAACGATGAAATTTACGTAAACCAGAAGTAAAAGAAAACTCATTTTAGGAACGCATAGAAAAATAATACGGTTCCTCAATGATCTGCATGCCCCAAGTTTAGTGCGCCAGAAAATTGAATTAACCAATCTTTATGCTTCTATTCAAGCTTCTTATTCTCAAACGTGATCTTCTACAACGCTAATACCGATTTTAATCTAGTGGAAAAAGTATTTTACGACTCAATGAAGCGTACAATACACAATTAAAAAATGGAAGTGTTAGAAACATCAGTTACGTTAGGTGGGTAGCTTATATTTACAGAATTTATATAATTTACTATGTATGAATTGACATTTACTTCTTTTTTTTCAACCATTCAAATTTAAAACCCATAAAATGGAATATTTAATAGTGTTGGCGTTTACTTGATGTAAATCCATTATAATTGAATATAAACTTAAATTCAAACACTTGAACTTATGATTTACACTTTATTGACTCCATAGCATGACGCGTTTCGTCGTTACAAACGACTTCTTCAGATGCTTACAGAATAATATTCTGTATAAGATAATTAATAAGATTCTTACAGATTAATATTCTGTAAGCATCTGAAGAAGTCGTTTGTAACGACGAAACGCGTCATGCTATGTAGTCAATAAAGTGTAAATCATAAGTTCAAGTGTTTGAATTTAAGTTTATATTCAATCATAAAATGGAATACGAAATTGAAGTAAATACTTACGACCTAATTAGTTCATGATCTTGGATGTATCGTAATATCTTTAATATTCATGAATTTAGGCTAAGACATATTTGTCCCAATACTCCAAGTTAATTCTCATCAAATCACTTATGAAAATGTTAATAAAAGCAGAAAAAACGATCCTGTTAAAGCTAGTTGGTACCTTGAGAAGTACATTTTAATATTTACTGATTAAAGTTAATCTTAAAGCAACAAATGAACAAATATACAAATTAGGTATAACACAAGTTATATTAAAAATATAAAACTAACGGTGATATTTCTTCTTTAAGGCGATCGATTGGTGATTTTTACTGTTACAAAGTAAAAATAAATATTTATAATATAATAATTCATTGCAGAATGTATAAATATATAAGAATGATTCCTTCATTTGTCAGGTCTTTATAATAACTATGTTTAGAAATGAAAAAATTAAACGATGTATTATTTACTTGAACTTATGTATATACGTAGGTTTGAAAAATAATTTAAAACGTTTGTAGTAACATTCCTCTTGGAAGTTTTTGATACCAAGATGCGTGTTCTGAAATATTAAGTGATGGTTTATAAAAAAAAATGACAACTTACCATTTATTGTTAGGATGTCGTCGTTCGTCAGCATTTTTACGATTTATAGGGCCGACAAATGTAACAAATAGTTCACTGTCATCACTTATAAAAAGTTAACTTTTTAAATCACTGGTACCGCCGAAGTTCAAGACCATACATATGTATATATATTCTATTTATATATATATAGACATACGTATGTATAAGCGTACAGGCCCATCTCCATACTCGAGGTGCAGAGTGAGAAAGCACATGTCTTGACTATGTGATGGTATGGGCTTTTCTTGAAGCAAAGCAGTGTGCATCAGCCCAGCGGGCAGCTCGCGTAAGACTATGAAGCGTCAACTTGGCTATGAAAATCTTGGGTTCCTCCACCTTCCGCTTCGGACTTGCGTGGTTGGAACCGCGATCTTAGAGTGGGGTATAAGATGTTTACTTCAGAGTTGAGCGGTGTGCCGACTTCATCGTGGGTCTGAAAAGAAATGTCAGAATTATTCATCCAGAAATAAAAAAATAGGGTTCAAATTGGTCTTGCACACAGATTGAAATGATAAAATCCGAAGGAGTCGTCTGTTTTTTGATTTAATGGTTATTGTATATGAAAAACCTTATCTTTAGCAATATATTCACCAGTTATAGGATGGAAAATAGGTACAGATATAGGGAAAACTAACGTCAGTGTTTTTAAAATGATATAATATAGTTATTTCAAAAACAAGATAACTTGAATGTGACGTGCTGATATTTTGTTCTTGTTATTTTGCAGTCATTTTATTATGCTTTGAAAACTTATAAAAAATATTAAAGAAACTTCTTGCCAGGTCAGTATGACTGAAATAAACAACTAAATGGCAAAAATTCAATAAAAGCCATGTATAAAGCCAAATGTATTGATCATAGACTTAATAGAAGAGAACCATTGAAGGATCTGTCTATTGAAGGATAAACTAATACAATCAATGCTTCACATTTACAGAAATAACAATGAAAGTCAATTAATATGATTTTCAAAACTTCGTCAACTTATTAGTGAAGCTGTGATATATTTTTCAATCAAATTTTATATTTCTATGATTAATCTTTAAGGTTTTGTATTTACTACTGTTTAGAGTGAAGTATTTGATCAACACTTCAGAAAAATTTCGATTTTTGTTCAAGAAGTAACACTTTGACTTTAAATTTGAAATCGAAAGGTTAATCTTTCAACTTGACGTAACTTAGCTAGTACTAGTTCAAAATACCTAACTTAAAGTGAGGTATTTGTGAGCATAAAATATGTAAGTAAACCTAATAAGTCATCAAAGATGTCGAATATAAATACGTACTTAACATGATATGAGTGTATTTACTGATCGTAAATGACTTTCTCTCATCAGTACACTGACCACAAAAGACAGGAACAGTCCTCCAACCAATAGATCGGTGTGTTAAAACATAGTATTACAAGGACACATATTTACAATTCAAAGCGCGGGAGTTAATTTCAAACTGTTCACTATGACGCGATGGTAACAAGTGCATCCATAAACAGAATAACCTCTCCGACCCCCTATTCTATACGACATAACATTCACTTCCGGCATGCGCACGAAGCATTTTGTTCTACGCACGTCGCTACCATAATGCCACTATACCTTTTTATGACTCCTCCTTTCAGCAACATCCACTGAAAAAATTGGCAATTCTTTGAAAACCACGCCTATTTCTCTCGAGCTTATAATGTAGGGAAAGAAATGCTGGTGGGGGATGATTTCTGTGTATGAGTAAAGTGTAGTTCTGCGACATCTATGAGACGGTAGCTGCAACTGGAAGACTTGCACATACAATATCGATTCCAATATACGAGCAAGTTAGTGGAGTTTTAAACCCCCGTCCAACCTTCAGTATCGACAGGTGCTGCCATCTAGGAAAAAAATTCAGCTACCGGAACTTACATATTTCACATTCTATGAGGTATACACTTTGATATACCCCTTTTTTCATATTCACATAATGAAGAAAATATATTCGATTGTTAATTTTTAAACACATAGGATATCATTAATTACTTACAAAGACAGTTCCTAATATAAACCCGAAATCTTTATCGTTCAATGTATTCGTAGATATATAGTTTACCTGAATGCTTCAATTTCAGATAATTGCAGAAATCAGGTGAATTAATATTTTGTCTCGTTATTAATGAAGTAAATTAATTCCCAATGAATAATAAAATTATTTCAAATTCCTTTCGTCTCATTCTTGGTCCAATGCACTTTCATAATGTTTATAAATGTCGATTTTAAATGGATATTGTTTTCGATACTTGTTTCTAATTTTTCAATTAATTATTACTTATAGGACGTAATGAGCTTTTTCCTTTATGGAACTTTAGTGAAAAAAAGGACATGAATAGTATTTCATTACCAAAACTGAATCAAAGTATCAGGAAAGCATAAGCCCCTGTGGTTGAATATAACAACTTGTCTTTTAAAACATGTTTGCGCATGCGTGAAAGAATTATAATACCATTAAAACATTAAAAAAATTAAGTAACAACGTTGTAGTGTCTCGTAAAATTTCTGATATTTTCTGAACTTTCGATGAAACTAATTGCAGAAACTGAAACTCAATATAGTTATAGTTTCTTTTGATGCTAGTTTTGATAAATGTTTCATCAAAATATAATAAAACGTTCTTTCTTTGAGTACTGAGTGTTAATTATTCTGTTAGTTCAGATACAGATTATTCAAGACTCATTTATATACAAATAGTTGCCAAATCATATTAATTGTAAATATATCAACCAATAATATTTAAAGTAATGGTGGATGCGCTTTATTTTCTAGTTCCAATTTTTGGAAAAGCACATGGGTACACTGATTCTTATAGTTTCCAGCCACGACTGATGTGGATTAAGGTCATTTAATTTAGACTGGATTATAATAAGTTTTTCAACTAATAATCAGATTAATATTTACTTCAGTCATAAACTGAGCTTTCGAAATATTCTTCGTCAGGGTACCTACGTCTAAATATTAGATAAGATGAATGTTACAATAGTATATAGGGATTATTTTACGATTTATTTTAGAAAGTGAGTTTCTTTTAATTTAAAAACATGATATGTTGTTATAAGTAAATACTGAAGAAAGAAAGAAATCATCAGTTGAAACAAACTAAAGGTGAAATAATGTTCCTATTCCACTATTTATCTCACATTATTTATGTTTTTAGTGTAAACCCACCTATGGAGCCGAGGTAGATACATCCATAAACTGAGAACACTTTCAGTTATTTCAAATTATTCAGACTATCAATAATTCAATACTTATATTATTAACACGTTTGTCGTATCGAAAGTGATCGTCTCAATTCTATAGGTAGTAGAAATTGAAGGTTGAAATGAAGGTTATGAATTTCTAGCATGTACAACATATTTTCTCAATAATTTATGAGAAATCCGGTAGTAATTTCGTTAAAAATCTGAATATTTTCTATTGAGAACTTGATTTTTTCAAACTAGTAGAGATCATTTTTCGTGGCATTTCGAGATTTTCAAATATTTTCTGTTCAATTTCCGAAAATTTTCTGGTAATCGAACTTTATCTTAACGATAAAGGACGAAAAAGGTGGAAGTCAAATGCCAAATTTGGTGAGGTCGTTCGTGATGTACATGCATTCCGACGATGTTTATATATATATATATATATATATATATATATATATATATATATATATATATATATATATATATATATATATATATATATATATATATATATATATATATACGTACGTAATGATGAGTATTGACAAATCTATATTTCGAACGAAATTCCCTTCTTCTTCAGGAACACTAAAAATATAGACAAGGTGTTAATTAATTAGTTACAAATTGTAAAACAGGTATACTAACATCTGACATAAGTCAATAAACCAACAAAAACGACACAAAAGTCATCCAACAGTTGTTTGCAATATAAAGGTGACAATGTTCAACAACGTAAGATATATGAATGACATGTAAAACAAATTCATAAAGCAAGCTTAAGTCATAGAACGTATAGTATGACACATCAACGTACAAATCTGTATTGACACAGAAAACCATCACAACACGACCGATGGTCCTAGTCATTGGAAATTTGGCCAGGCTCAACCAACGATAACAGATAGCTATAAACACGACTAAGGCTCTCAATATCAGTTCTTTTGTTGATGTTATTAGGAGTATTCTTGATATAGCACATCTCCGAGAAGGTTCTTTTCTTATTACGGGTGATTTTTTAAGAGCTACGTTTTTCTGGTTGGCGGCACTGGTTGGTAATGGCATCCAAACGTCATTTGTCGAAGTTTAAAGTTTTCAGTATACCCTGCCATTTTATCATCAAAAGATTTACAAACGAGCAACGATTGCAAATTATTGAAATTTACTGTCAAAATTCGTGCTCTGTGAAAAATGTGTATTGTTTGTTACGACCATATTATGGTCGTCATAATCGACCTGGTGAATCAACGATTCGTGCTGTTATCATGTACTGAGAGAATATTGCAGCCGTAGCGTAAAGTGTTAATGAGGATCGTGAAATGTCAATTCGTCGCCGTTCTCAGCAATTGGGCATGTGTTACTCAACCACATGGAAAATTTTACGTGTTGATTTGGGTACTTCTGCAAGAATTGAAGCCGAATGACCTACCACAACGTCTAATTTTTGGTGAATGGGCCTTAGAACAGCCTAATGAAAATCCGCTGTTTTATCGAAAATTGTGTTCAGCGATGAGGCTCATTTCTGGCTTAACGAATATGTAAATAAACAAATCTGTCGCAAACATGCCATACAAGAATTACCGATGCATCCAGAAAAAACGACAGTGATTTATGGGCTGGTGGCTTCATCGGTCCATTTTTTTTCAAAGACGACCGTGGAAGAAACGGTCGAATGATATCGAGCAATGATACGCAACTTTTTTTTACCCCAGTTGGCCGAGTTGAACTTGGTTGACATGTGGTTTTTCAAGACGGTGCCACATGGCACACAGCTCGTGAAACAATGGACATATTGAAGGATGAATTTGGTGATCTGTTTATCTCTCGAAATGGCCCTGTGAATTGGCCGCCAAGATCATGCGATTTGACGCCTCTATATTATTTGTTGTGGGGTTATGAAAAGTCGTTAGTGTATGTGGACAAGCCGAACATGATTGAAGCCTTACAGGATAACATAACACGCGTAATTCGTGGAATACAGGCCGAAATGCTCGAAAAAGTGACGCAAAATTGGGCCTTCCGAATGGACCATTTGATACAAAACCGTGGACAACATTCACATGAAGTTACCTTTAAACTGTAAATGGCATAGGCCAAGTTATCAATTTCAATAAAAATGTTGAATATATTGAAGCAAATTGAGTGTGTTAGTTAGATTCAATGTAGAGAATTCTTGGTTGTTATCTAATCCATAGAAGTGATGCTAGATTACAACCCCAAAGATGCGCACTTGCAAATCATGCATCTTCTTTAGAGCATCACTTTGATTTTGATTTTGCCAATAACCCAAATATTTTTGTATATATATATATATATATATATATATATATATATATATATATATATATATATATATATATTTACGTGACTAACATATAGCCTTGCGTCCTTTTTCCCTTTGTCGTCGAACACAATGAATTAAGATCACAAATCCCAATACCCTCATTTGCATTCAATTTGGTGCAATTTGCTCTGTCGGAATGCAAACCGGCGAAGAAAACTGGATATGTCGGATTAATCACGTAACAACATAAGCAAGGATTTGGACCGCCTGTGAACCGAACTGCAGGAAATTTGCATGTTTATTCGCTTCCTTAATCGCTTTTACGACATTCGAGAAGAATGAGAAAGGCATTAACCTGTGGTCATTAAACTCACTGACATCGTACTACAAGAGTATAACAATAATAAAATATATTCATTTATAATATACCTTCCTTGATAAGCAATTTGTATCCAAGCAATTATTATCTATTTATATTATTGAGTTAAACTGATGTCTATCTGTTTTTTGAAACTAAACATGAAAATTTAATTCTAAGATTCTTTTTTCAATAATTTCAATGGGAATTTTGATGAATGAAATTGAATTTTTGACAATATCTAAATATTCCTAGAAGCTATGTTCAATTGGCACTAGAATTCCTGTAGATTTTCATTAATAAAGTGTCTGCTGTAGAAGATGAAAAAATAAACGAAACCACAAGAAATACCATCAACATAGGTCCAGAACGCCAAATATTTTCATCAATCAAATTGATTGATGACTCGCTGATCTCTTGGTGAAAGATCGTTTAATATATCGAATAAAAAATAATTTGGCGATTTCACAGAATTATATTAATTGTTCAATTGCTGATTTAGTTCAACTTCTGAAAAATAGGGTAGCACTAATTTGATATTTCAATCTTTAACTGCTCTACATAACATAAAATAAACGAAAAATTCATAGTAATAACGTAGAAAAATTTTAGACATGGTTTATTGTACGTAAAAATTTCAAACGCATTATCAATGCCGGAAAAAATAAAAAACGACAAGTTCAATTTATAATTATGTGAAAAATGTATCAAACAACACCAGAATCAACAAAGAATGATACTAAAAACAACATCCAACGAATACAAACAGTTCGGTATTAGTAGGTACCTAGATGTTTCTAAGTATTCATGTGCAAAAATCGTCATAAATTTTATTATCTGCTTTATCACATATTTTTCAAAGGTTTTGTCGTAGAACTCCCGACTATATTGCGGTAAAACTCGGTAAAAATTAAAAAAAAATCGAAAGAGGTAACATATTTCCGAATGATGAACCAGTATTTTTCCTGGTAGGTGAAATATAAACTAGTTAACCAAATTTCCATGATAAATCGGTTTCTGTCAACACTAGGTAATGTCATTTTTATTTCAAAGTGTTGACATAGGTTCACAATATATAAAATTAGATCCTAGAAGTTTTGTAGTTCTCCAGATTCATTAATAAACCCCAGAAAATAATTAGGACAAATACCCAACGGAGCCAAACCAATTCAACTAAAAACTACAGTTAAAACTTTTAATTTTGAAAGAAAAAGACCTTAAGTCACCAAGACAGTTCTATATGTATTGTTGAATTTTTCTGAATGGTAGGTAATTATAAACATGTTTTTATCGAGTTTCTGTTATTGCTCAAAAAAAACTGTAAAAATCGTGTAAGCGAGAAACGAAGTGTAATCCATTCTTTTTAATGATATGTATAAATATGCAAATTAAAAATTGAAATGGGTAAGGTTGAGCCTATGTGAGAAGCGAAACAGGCGTATGTGGTACGATAAGGTAGATTATACGTTTAACAGTAGGACGTAGTATTTTCATCATTTTATTTTGAGTTATTATCACTTCATCATATTAATACCCACCTATCAAAATATGTTTAGCACTTCTTGAAAAATAACCCGAAATTACCAGTAATCATAACGGAAATATCACACAAGATAAACGTATTCTAGCAAGTTCTTCGGTTCCGAATTATATAATCCAGCCATAGTCGTCTCAAATACTTGGTGTTTGGTGGGAAATGACAAATCTGGGTTCAAATCCTGTTGAAACATAGGAATTTGTAAGTATCTATATTTCTGATATGATTGTTTATAGAAAATAATTATAATAACCCAATATTTTTTTATATAAGCACAATATTAATGATATTAATACTGATAACAATATTAATAACAATTGCCAATGCGGATGTCAAACATAAAAGACAATGGAGGACATATCAAGGAGATGTTGAATATTTGCAATTATGGAAAACTAAGAGACATGTGATTCCGTAGCAAAGATTGCATCAAGAACTAGTGTTTAAATGGCATCTTCTACAGAAATGAAACATGTCTTACTATAAATACATTCCGGAGTTAATTTGGAGCATAACTATTCTAGAGTTAACTGGAACCGCACTATCTTGACTGATCAAACAGTTTCCTGCAATAGGTCTTATCTTGTTCCCTACAATAGAGCCAGGGAGAACCAAAAGAGCGTACTTTTTGACCATTCCAAATGCAGAAAACCTAGTTGGGAAGAATGCCGATAAAACCTACAAATATCGAGAATTTTAAGTGCGAGTGCAGAGACAGTAGTGAATGAACGTCGTCAAGACTATAACAATCATCTTAGGGTATACTGGTATAATCCAAAAAAAATTCTTGTCAAACATCAGAAACTAGAACTCGGCAAAATTCCTCTGAAAGGAATCACAGGAGTCAGTGCTACTTGTCAGAGTAAGGCCACTGAGTAAGTGAGTAAATCAAAGACAAAAAGGCTGGCGCCCTGAAGATCGCCGCCACGAGCCTGATAAATGGGCTCGTGGTGGCGGCTATGGCGGGGGAAATTGACCCGCAAAGCGCAATTCCAGTGATATACGGGATAAGTGAAAATTCTCCTGTGAGATAGTGTGAAAGTCGTAAGGCTTGAAATTGGATTATAATAATAAACTTTATTTATCATACACTCTATTTAGAGAAAAATACAATGAAATGAACCATTCATCGAATTAGTACAAATTTATGTCTTTCAATTTTTCAAAGAAATTTTAAATGTTTTTAGTGAATTTTTATATTATGTCAGTTGTAGGTTGTTGAAAATACGAGTATTTATGCCTTCGTTCAGTGACTACTTGTCCGTCACAATGAGATTATATTTATGGACTATATCAATATATTTAAATAACCCCAAATCTTTAATCAAATATGCAGGTACCATAATATTTTCATCTTATTAATATACTATAATCTTCTGAATTTTATTTTTTGTTTTACCATGGACATATTGAGTAGGTACCTCCAATATTATATTAATTGGGTGTTTTCTTTTACATTTAAAGATATTCCAGTGTTCATAATTTTTTGCACTTCATTCAGACTTGTTGTTGCCTTAGTTTTTCAAATCTTTAGTATAAATATGAACATATTCAGGTTACTGCTAAGCCTTTAGATAAAGTTTACTTTTGTGAACATCTTTTTGGCAATATATCCAGCATGCAGTTAGAGGTTCAGATTTGCATCTAATGCTACCCCTTAGTATTTCATACTTTGTATCCTATCTTTATAATTATTACTGATGATGTATTCGTACATATTTATTTATTTGCATTGATTTTAAGGGGTTTAAGGAAATTTCAAAAAACGCAGTTTCCTGTTTTATATACCCGTAACGTTGACATTAAAATTTGCAATTCAACAATTTTTAAAACCTAAAGTAAACTTTTTGAATGAGAGGTAATAATAAATACTTGACTAAAAATCACTGACTTGAGTCAATTGATTGAGTATTTATTATTACCTCTCATTCAAATATGAACTATCACAGAGTTGATTCATCGTCCATTCCACTTCTTACACATTTCATGTTCCACTTTTCTAAATTCTTGACTTCTCATATTGAGTTCTCTGCTTGTAACTTCTATAATGTTAGAAGTTTGTAATTTAGGGAATATAGTATACAGTGCAAGGGTGTTATGTGTTCAAATAATTAGTTTTAGAGTTTCAAGGCAGAGACAGAAAAATGTTATATAGGTTTTAGATGTCAGAATAACGTCGAATAAAAAGAATGATTATTGTAATTTGTCCGGTAACATGAGAGCCTACTTTTAATAATAATGAAATTGCAACGTCTAATGTACCATTTTTCCCTCCTACTTCGTATTTGATTTCTTATAATAATTGTTCATGATATCATTTTCAACAACCTTCATTTTTATTTTATGAATCTAATTATATTCAAATTAACATCGCACATTATATTGAATTATTTAACATTATGCTATTTTCTTATAATAATGATTATTGAACTAAATTTTCCAATTGCAGTGTAGTTGATTGCGTATGTTGTATTGCAATCACTTGGAAACCAGAGCTGAAAAGAACTGCGAAAAGCAGTGTTTGTTGATACCTAGTCAGAGAAGCTTTAAAACTAGAATACAAGGACATAATATGTTTTTAAAGAAATCTCTTACAAATAAAAGAATTCTGTAGTGCTATATTATCGCACTTGTAAATATCCGTTATTAAAAGTATACTATAACTTTCTTTCGATAATTTTGTGACAAATTATTCAAAAGAACATTGAAGCAGTTCTATATACGAGTAGAACTTATAGCAGAGCTCTGCTATAATGTTCTTTGAATAATTTGCCAAAAAATTATCGAAAGAACGTTATAGTATACTTTGATATCGAATATCTACAAGTGCGATACTAAAGCACGAGAACTACAGAACTACTTTTTTTCTTGTAATAGATTTCCTTCATGTATTGAGAAATGACAGCGAGCGTCTCTACAACCACAACATAGATGGCGCAATACTTCATCAAATTAGTTGAAATTGTTTAAAAACTAGAGTTGTAAAATGTAGTATCTTAATTGATAATGACGTGTGAAACATTTAATGTTAGATGTATTCATGTGCATTTCATTGATTCCTAAGATTTGAGATGTACATTAATCTCTGCATTATATAGGCATACGACTTACTGTATATTTCTGTCTTTCAATCGATAAGGAGATCATGTGAATATTGAAGTCGTTGCTTTTCCTTTGTTGGACGTAACTGATGAGTACCTTGTAGTACGAAACAGTAACTGTATTATGTCTTTCAATAAATGTAGACATCGATTTCAATATTCTTCAACATTTATCCCTAGAAGGATAATGGAGACATCGCATTGTTCATGTTTCGCTATAATGTTCTTTTGAATAATTTGTCAAAAAATTATCCTTTTAATAATAATTCATTAAAATTGATGAAAATTCATTTTCATACTGAAAGAGGCAGAAATATTTACACAAATTAAGTTGATCACTATACACGTCAAAATAATACCAGACAATTAAAATTGGCATGAATGTGGTTTTTCAATATTAACTTTACATTAAAATATCTCCGAACTATAATTTTGATAAGGAGACGAATAAACTACTTTTAGTCCAATTGAAAACGGTTTTCTATTCGTACGTTAATACATGCAGATGGTACGCTAAGTTCATCAAAGTATGTTGTTCGCTATGTTTGAAATGGGCGGATAGTGGGTGGTTTCAAGAGACATAAAATTAATAAATGGGTAGAAGTGTAATTTACAACCCTTTGTGTATTAAAGGAAACAAAACAATCAGTTCTGCCCCTAAATTCATAGACATGTGGGCAATGCGGAAGACACAAAAGGTAGTCAGGTGTTTTTATTGCCTCCCATTGATTCTACCCAGTGTGGCGCATTATACTAATCAATTTTAGGAATACTACATGTTTGGAATTTAGGGTGAGAAAATATTCAATAGGTATTAATCGAGCATAAGGCAGAATCTGTGAGAATTGAACATTGAAGCATATATTAATATTTTTTCCAATCGTTGAGGCTTGTATACGTATAAGAAGGTTCATTCGTACATAGAATTTTTGTTAATTCTGTGATGAATGATTCAAGCCAGTTATGCAATTATGAAAGTGGAAGGTCCAGCGGTAATCTTGATAAAGGCATAATTAAACAATTTGCTTTCAGTATTCTAATATATCTTAGCAATAATTCGCTTTTGAATTTTTAGTTACATTTTTTTGTTGCCATTTCGCTACAAATTGCCGCTTTTTTGAACTTCGAAAATTTAAATAATACCGATTGTCAATCATTTGAAGAGGTAAGTTAAATGGCAATATGAAACTAATTCATTTCGAAGCTCCAATAAAGTTACAATTTATAGAAAAAAAGTGGAACTCAAAACAAAGAATAAACGATGTTCGAAATTATTGCTTATTAATCTTCGATGAAAAGCCAAATAATCAAAAAGCACAATAGAAAACTGAGTATGATACGAGAAAAAATATTTTTGTTGATTCTATGAGTAACACTATTGTATAGGACAAATTGTATATACAACTCTAATTTCAAATGTAACTTTTAACAACAAATAATCTACTAAAGTCTACAAATTAGTGAATAGTTTATACTTTCGAATTGAATTTCGAAATGAATCTCAGTCGTTGATCGTGATTTAGGTAGCCAGTTTTGAAAATGACAAAATATTTTTTGCATATATATGTAGAATTTAGGTAACGGGAATAATCGGTCTTGTGAAGTGTTTGAAAACTCATATATTCATTACAATTATCGATATTTCGACAGTTATTTGTGTCTTCTTCAGGAGAAAAAACAAGCTGCAAAGTAATGACTACAATGATAAATTTCAATATGTATAAAATAAAATTACTTACAATTAGAGTAGAATAAACAAAAACGAAAAATTCTCATAAAGATTTACGGGCCAATCAATAGAAACGGCATTTGGATGAAAAGACCTCAGAGTGAACTGTATCGAAAGACAAATACGATAACGGAAGAAATCAGAAAACGACGAGCAAAGTTCTATGCACATGTCTACATAATGAAACAATCCAGAATTCCGAAGAAACTACTCGATATAATTATGAATAGTAAATGCGGAACAGAGTGGCTAAAAGAGGTCCAAAAAGATCTACAACAGATCAATATAAAAAGTCTCGAAGACCGCACTGAATGTCGCTATAAAATCGCACATGTGAAGTTTGAGCAAAAGTCAAATCGTTAACCTGGAGTAAAATGGACAGATGAACGGAAGAAAGAGCATTCAGAGAGGATGAAGCGTTTTTGGGAGGCAAAAAAGATGAAGCAAAAGTCCTAATAAGTGCGAATTCAAGCTCAGTCGCTCTCCTCATGGGGAACAATCGTAATAATAATGAAACATAAATTAATGCCTATAAAATAATTTTTCATTTAGAAACAAATGACTCTAGACAAATATCCAGAAAATTGTAAGAATAACACCAATAATTCTTTCAGAATTGTTTCAGAAACTGTAATTGATATATGTAATATTGGGACCCTGAAGAACACAAAAAACATTGTTGAAAGTCTGGATTTTCTAAAGAAGTGAACTTTTTTCGTCCTTGATTTCCACCCCAGATAAAAACTGAAACTATACGATATATCATATATACAGGGTGTAGATCAGTCATGAGACATTTTCACAATTTGTAAAGGCTAGTTAGACTTTTTTCAAATTTGAGTGGATTATATCAGACCTAATTTTGAATTTTATGACATACAAATTCAATATGGCCTACTTGTATTTTTGGACCTGAAATACAGGTTCCATTTTTGGGACGTCTAAACCATGGATAGTCGAATTTAAATTAGGCCCAAAGTAATAATTATCCTGGAAATTAACTTTCGTGAAGTTTGGGAACGTCCTAATTCCTTTTCAAACTAAAAATCAGATTTATGAATAGACAAATGCCTATATGGGCCACCCTGAATAACGAATGGTTCTTTCAAATTTCATCAGGAACTCAATTGTCAATTGTAATTAATTTTTACATGTATTTATGTAAGTATTTACAAGTAGAAGCTGAAAAACGAATACATAATTTTCTTGTACATTTTTTGTCCCTTTCGACAGTGAATGTAGGTAGTGATAGTGCATTATTTTCGTGGAAAATACGAGCAAACATTTGTATAGGTCAGTCGTTTGTGGGTTCGATCGCCGAAGAAGTGAAATCACAGAAAATGACTAGGTTTGATGTCTCCAAAGGACCGTTAGCAGTCGGTGTGCGTACTTGTCGGCACGATCTCGGTACAGGAAGAACGACTAATGGTGACGAATACCGATCAGGTAAATAAAACGGTAGATGTCCATCCTTGGCGAGAGCGGCGACAAAGCCAACCCAATATGCGGTAATCGTTCATATCAACGACCCAGCTAGCCTTATAGGCTCAATCAGACGCATACCACACGATGCCGTTCCTATTCTGCCTGATTTGTCGTTATCATTCCTGAAATGAAATTCTATGTTTTACTCGAAATAGAAGATTTATCTGTGATCCGTGTTATTACCCGACGCTATGACTATGAAGTCCGTACAAGGCCTTAGCGGCAGTGTTCGCGCAACCTCCGGTGAATTGAAGTGTCAACAAATACGTTTGAGTTGTTGCCAACACGGTTTTTATCATTTTCGTATACAGGGTGATTTGCCATCATATTCTATGCCTTTCTCTCTACACATTTTCTCATTCTGCAGTAAAAGTTTGATGCCATTCCTATCAAATATTAAATAGTTTCATATTGAATGAGATGTTTTATCACGAATTATGTTAGTATCCTGTCAGAAGACTGACAGGTTTTTATTACGTCTAAATTAAGAAATCATGTAAACGAATAGCAATTACACTTATTAAAGGATGGCTTAATCCATTTGATCCCTTACATGACGACAAACTCACACTAAGTGATGAGTATAAACAGAATTTACATCTAATAATACCCTTTTTAAAAATTAATCATAATAGTCTTATATCTTTTTTTGTTTACAATGAATAACAACAATAATACGAAATGAAAAAAACAGCGACTATCTGTGCCCTACTCATCAGTGAACTGAACAAATGTACAGGTACAAACGCATATGAAATAAAGAATTATTTTATATTAATTCAAATTAGTTCCTCAGAAAACAAATGAGAAATTTTAGCAAAAGAATTAAGAAATTTGCCAGAATTAAAAATTCTGGCAAAATTTAATATTTCCAATGCTCCTATAATTTGTGTGGTAAACCAGATTTATCATTACAAACTAACGATACTGTTTAGTTATTGTTCACTTTGTAATTTCGGTAATATGAAATTTAATATAAACTGTATATAATTTAAAACTTGTATTGAAGTTTTAAAAATTAGGTGTTACGTGATTTTATTGCGTTTGTTTATTTCACGTATCACTGCGTTTTGTTCTGTTATGCAAAATTATTTGGTTTGTAACGGGTGTTTTTTTTAGAGGTATAGAAGTTTAAGTTGGCATTACTGTTGAAGATGGCGACCGATTTAACAGCTGAGAAGTGATTTATTCTCAGTTTGGTTTGGCATTTCATCGTGAATAGACTCACGCCTGAAAAACGCTCGCAAATAGTGCAATTTCATTTCGAAAATAATGGTTCTGTGCGGAATACGTATCGCGCGAATTTTGTTTAGCGATGAAGTGCACTTCTGGTTGAATGGCTACGTCAAAAAACAAAACTGCCCTATTTGGAGTGAAGATAATCCT
Source organism: Henosepilachna vigintioctopunctata (assembly GCA_030704895.1). Lineage (NCBI taxonomy): Eukaryota > Metazoa > Arthropoda > Insecta > Coleoptera > Coccinellidae > Henosepilachna > Henosepilachna vigintioctopunctata. The sequence continues at coordinate 4,151,339 of JARQZJ010000066.1, forward strand.
CAAGTGTATGTCAAAACACCGTTACATCCAGAAAAACTGACTGTTTGGTGCGCTTTATCGGCTGGTGGAATCATTGGTCCGTACGTCTTCAAAAACGATGATGACCAGAACGTTACAGTCAATGGTGATCGGTATAGAGCCATGATTACTAACTTTTTCATTCCTGAAAAGAACAACCATGATGTCCAGAAGCTGTGGTTTCAACAAGACGGCGCAACATGTCACACAGCTCGTGCCACAATCGATTTATTGAAAGACACCGTTCACCAAACGTATGAATTTCATTCACACGTTTCATTTTTCACGTGAATTCACAAATTTCACGTTTTGGACCTGTGAATTTGCCTCCAAGATCTTGTGATTCAACACCGCTAGACTACTTTCTGTGAGGCTACGTAAAGTCATTGGTCCATGCGGTTAAGCCACAAACGCTTGACCATTTTTGTTATTGCCGATATACTGCCACAAATGTTGGAGAAAGTCATCGAAAATTGGACGTCCAGATGGACTACATCCGAGCCAGCCGTGGCGGTCATATGCCAGAAATCATATTTAAAATGTAATTCCACAAGATTATCTTTCGAATAAAAAAAAATTCTTGTCAATCGAATGATCCATCGTTGTTTGATTGCAATTTAAAGTTCTATACCTCTGAAAAAATAACCTTTAGTTATAAACTGTTTTTGAAGTGTTTGTTCTGGTTGTGTATTTGTTCCCAAAAATTGGATTACACGGTTTCTAAAAAAACTTATAGGCCTAGCACCAGTCAAAATTGCAAAAGTGCCAATATCTGTTGAACGAAATGATGTCAATTTGCAAGTTTTGGCCGGTCACAAAGTGTATTTTAGGCTTATTTAGGTAGTCATAGTATTACACCTGAAATTTTAACTTGTTTCTGAAGACTATGTTCAACTCTCTTCAAATAGAATATAGGTTTAAGCAAAAAAAAGTTACCGTGCTTTTTCTATCAACAAACGTAGATTTTCCTCATCACAAAACGTTTGTTAATATACAAAAATTACTCAAACACTTGTTGTAAAATGGAAACAGTAGAATTTCAATATTGTTTGAAGGTTCATTTGAATTTGTGATTTTGTATTTGTTTTAGGTTTTGCCTTAGAATAATTGTAATAAATCTCCTTACGTTGTTATACTTGAACAGCCTGAAGGTGAAAATGGTTATCTCGACAACAGGAAGTTTATCAACCAAAATTTGGCTTAATCAGAACCGAATTTCGGTCATAAAAACATGATGCCTTTGATATGGCATCGATTAGCATTGTGCGTTTGGACCTATCTTGCAGCTCAAAAATTACCACAGACATTTCAATAGTCCTCTCGAAATCAATGTTGTTTCTAATTAATAATTGATGAGGCCGATTCTTGATGTAAATCGATAAACATAATGAAACAACTGTTGAGTCAAGATTTACGCATATATTAAAAAGAATACAGCATGACGTACGTTTCGATGAGATTCACCTTTTTCAAAAGTGTTTGAACGTAGCATTTGAAAAAGGCGAATCTCATCGAAACGTACGTCATGCAACATTCTTTTTAATATATGTGTAAATCCTGACTTAACAATTTTCTCATAATGTTGTTTCTGTTTGACTGAGTAGAAAGTGAATTTCTTCCATAATAAATTAAAACAGGAATACTAAAATCAAATGTCTTGTGAGGTTAAGTAAATATGAACGTACTATGAAATAACTCAAACCTAACTTTACCAGTTTTTGTGTTCATATGCTATGAAGTAGCAGTAAATTCTCCTTGTTCATTTTATGAATGCATATAGCATTTCTAATTTGAATACGCGTTATGATCCAGGTAAGCAGTAAACAATCCAGAAGCAAATTATCTGGGATTAAATCATTCCACAAAAGTTATTTTCAAATATTACATTGTGAATATGAGCGAAGTTTCTTGATGTTATTCAAAAGATTATAGTTTATAATGCGGTTTAAAGTAATATTAAAAATGGTAATCTGATATTCAATGAGCTTCCACCTTATTCTCTGTTTGTGATGCTAATCCCTCTGACAAATGGACAAGGCGCACGCATATTGGATATGGGCATACTAGAAGTAGGTACACTCCTTTATACTAAAAACCAGGTGATTTTACATGGATTACTTTACCTTGCGTTAAGGAGAATCAGATTTATTGTTACAAGATAAGATTATGAAACTCACTTAAAATAAAAAATATCACAACGTTATGATCATTTATTGTACAAGCCTACTGTGGATCGGATGGATCGGTGGTTCGATGGTTTGAGTAAAACCGAACAAATAATATTTACACGAAAATTTACGAACAATAAAATATTAACATCACTTAAAATAGATAATCACATTATTAACACAAAACAGTCTGTGAAATACTTAGGTGTAGAATTAGACAGTAGATTAAATTTCAAGAAACACATACGAAGCACAATAAACAGAGCATTTGGAATCTCTAAAAACCTATACTCACTTTTCAATAAAAATAGTGAACTCAGAAAATATAATAAGAGGTTAATAACTACAATAATAAGACCAACAGTAACATACGCTGCACTAGCCTGGTGCAACGTAAATAATGCAACACACAGACCTCTGCAAGTTTTTCAAAATAAAATGTTAATGTTTATATCAAAAATGGACAGATTCAGCCCAATAGATACACTGCATCGAGAAGCGAATATAGAACCGCTCAGACAATACATAGATAACATGGCCAACAAATTTTACAAAACACAACTGAACAACAACCCGCTGACTAAAAATATAACAAACCTCAGAGCACACAACACAGAAAACATGAAACACAAATAACCATATCAACATTTACCTATATTCAACGAGAGAATATGAACCAAAATCGCACTACCACATACCTGGTATTTAAATTTCGTAGAAAAGCATTCCTTTGGTGATCTCTGCTAGATATGATTATAATCGAATACAGAAGCCAACAATTCGTCAGACGACATAAGTATCAAAAGCAGGTTTTCGCAAATAGTTTCCTTAAATTGTAGAATTAAAATATGTAAATATAATGACAATGTACAATTAAAACATAAAAAAATAATTACCTGGAGGCAAAGCGATCATCTACACATATATGATCCCTTATATATATATCAAGATGATATTTGTCAAAAACGAAGTAAATGTACACTAAAACTAATAAGTAGGAACTGTAAAAATTTTAAGATTGTAATGAAAAATGAATTATGTAATTAGTTTAAGTTATATAATGTTAAATTTTTGCATAACTCATGTATTATATATGTATTGTAAATATTTTGTAAATTAAGATTTGTTAAGTAACAAAAGTAGAGGATGTAACGGGTTCGAACCCTGGGAAAGATACGGGCGTTTACGTTTCAATAATAATCTAATAATGCTCAATGCACCACATAACAAAACTAATTATTGTTGGGAACAAGCGTTAACTACAGTGACAGTCAAATAACTACACAAGTTAGAAAATCGTTAGTTTTCGTTTGATATTAAAATTGTTCGATTGCCGGTCTCCGTCCCTTAGTAAGGATGGAGATCCAACTATGGTGTGGTAGAATTCGGGATCGAACCCCGGTGAAGGCATGAGTGTGTTTGTCTATGATTTAAGTAATATAATATAATCCAATGATGATAATTGTTGAGTAATGTACACTGATTACGAGCCCCTTGCCCGTTCAGTACCGGTGTTAAACTGTAGGTTCATTGAATTTAAAACAAAAATTGTTAGAATTGACAAGTGACTCAAAGTGGAAATTTTGTTGTTCCATAAGTCATGACAATAAAATGTTTATAGGTCTGATATGTGAAAGAATGATCGAAGTAGCTTTAAAAGAATCCAAACCCAATTATGAGCTGAAGGGTGTGCAATTATTACAACCTCAGACAGAAATCCTAACTATATTGTAACGGTGTCCCATAATAATGGTTGAGTGCAAATGTGATTTGAAATGATAATTGGAACCATTTATTCATAGAAGAAATACAATTTTGAGGAGTCGAAAAATGTCGAAATCCGTTCAGTAAAACCTAAGTTATTTATGTTTAAAGGAAAAATGCCTAAAATTTACAGATTCCTTAAGATATCTCGGAATAGGAAGAAGATATTGACATGCGGTTTTCGATATTATGTTTGTAACTTGGCCTAGTTTTATATTCCATAATTAAAGATGCACGTTTCTTTTGGATATTAACCAAGGATACCTAGATTTAAAAAAATTAGTAAATAGTGCTCTCTAGTGTTTAGGTTACTCAGTACCTTGTTTCCAAATTAAAACACCTACATTGGTGGAAAAGAGCTATTTTCAAAAACACTGAGTTCGCATAAATCGGTTAAGCAGAACTTGAGTTACAGACATTTTTTCTTGTTAAGGCTCCAAAATTCTCTCTTCTCTTATTCGAAAAAATGGATTTAAATTTATGCAATCAAATGTACTCAGAATTTCATGAGGAATACAATTATCGTTGTTTAAATGCATTTTAATGAGACAAAATTTGTGAAAAACTCAATTTTTAATTTTTGGTATTCAATTACGCCCTCTAGCGGGGTACCAGAACTGTAAATAATTTCCAGGTTTTTCTCGGGGTCATTTCTGTTATAATTTTTCTCCCTAAGCTGCACTATAAACTCTTCTCGAGATATGGCCAAGAGCAGCCATTCTTATTGAAACACCCGGTATGTTGTTGCATGCCTAGTATACAAATTCTTGAATACATTGTCATTCATATTCAATTGACTTTTACCAATTCTACTTTAGTTCTGAGTAAAATGAAGACGGCATAATTTTGTCTTCTGCGATCTCAATTGCTTGTAAGTACTAGTGATATAATTAATGTTAGTAAAAATAGATGAGTTAGAAATATGTAGATAGGTTATATGCATATATATATATTGAAGTAATAAAGTTATCAACTTAACATTTCATTCTAAGCATAAAATTCATATTCGTTATCGAACTTTCATTTTAATGGGTATTAGTTTAAGTGTTAATAATTCATTTCCTGCTATGAAGTTCTTGGATTATAATTTTTTTTTTACCAATTGATAGATTTCTTACCTTGAATTTCGAAATCCACAAAGCTTTAATCAAGTGATGATTTTTCTGTAACAAAGAAATTTAATGTAAGTATTCGAAAATAGATGCATATAAGATAGTTAGGTACATATATTATATATATATATATATATATATATATATATATATATATATATATATATATATATATATATATATATATATATATATATATATATATATATGGCTTCAGTTAAAAAAAAATATCCATCAACGAGTTGATTGCAAGCATTGTTCAAAATTTCCTTTCATATTTGTAAGTTTGTTTTATGCATGTGGTGAGTATGATTGAAATGAGATATTTTCATGAATTTCAAATAGTTAAAAATGAAATATATTCCAGAAATATTGCTATAATTCGAGGGATGCAGGCCGAAAAGTTATGTTTAAAAAATAAATGGCAAAGACCAAGTTATGAATTTCAAAAAATATTTTGAATATATTATGCAAATTGAGTGTTTCATTCGATTTAGAGAAACTAGGATTGAAAAATCACCCATTAGTTCGGCTGGAAATGTTTCCCTTTAAAATACAGGACCAAAAACAAAATATATAAAGAAGAATTCTCATTCTTCTACCAAAAATGAGGAAATACTCAATGAAATATTTTTATGGGACTTTACAGTTATAAACTTATTAGCCAATTAATGGCTTCGCCTCTTTTTTTGAGGTGAAGACATAAGCAGTCCATTTTATTGATACTTGTTAAAAATGTTGAATTCGTTAGAGGAATATAGTGTAACATCTGAAGTACGCTAATCGGTAATTACTTTTTTCTTCAGACGTTATGAAAAAACACTGGTGTTAACAAAACCAAATCCGGAGAGTCTGTTGTCTCTCGGGACCGTTATATCTGATTACGAGAGTGATTCTCTTCGTTTCCAAGAACGGCATTCTCTTTTCGTATAAACACAGACAAAAACCAGTTTTTCTCGAGTCCATCTGGTAAGTTATAATCATCACTTCGGAGCTATCTTTTTTCAAGCTAGACAGACAAGAATTCGAAACGACATATTAGGGGTTTAAGTTGCAGACAAATTGATCTGGGGACAAACAAGATTTCAGCTTTTTCCCATTAGTTATTGAATGTGACATATCATACGTCAAGAGATCGAATATCCAGCTTCGAACAGAGCTAGACAATATTTCATATTCAAACTGATTCAATCATCACATTATAAATATGTATATATATATATATATATATATATATATATATATATATATATATATTATTATTATTATTATTATTATTATTACGATTGTTCTCCATGAGGAGAGCGACTGAACTTGAATTCGCAATCATTAGGAATTTTGCTTCATCTTTTTAGCCTCTCAAAAACGCTTCATCCTCTCTGAATGCTCTTTCTTCCGTTCATCTGTCCACTTTACTCCAGGTTGACGATTTGATTTTTGCTCAAACTTCACATGTGCGATTTTATAGCGACATTCAGTGCGATCTTCGAGATTTTTATATTGATCTGTTGTAGATCTTTTTGGACCTCTTTTAGCCACTATGTTCCGCATTTATTATTCATAATTATAACGAATAGTTTCTTCGGTATTCTGGACTGTTTCATTCTGTAGAGATGTGCATAGAATATTGCTTGTCGTTTTCTGTTTTCTTCCGTTATCGTATTCCGTTGTCTTTTGATGAAGTTCGTTTTGATGTATTTTCATCTTAATGCCGTTTCTATTGATTGGCACGTAAATCTTTCTGAGAATTTTTCGTTCTTGTTTTTCTATTTCTCTAATTCTTGAATAACCGCCAATAACCATTGTTTCAGCTGCGTAGATTGCTTCTGGAAGAATCGTTGTGTTATAATGCCTCAATTTGGCGCCTCTCGAAATGCACTTTTTGTTATAGCGAGCCCATGTTAGTTTGTAGGCCCTTTGGCCCTTTGGAGCTTGGTAATTCTCTGTTCATTAGCGATTTGGTTTCAAACTTAGGACTGTATAACTTCCCCGAGGTATTTAAAATGGCCGACTTGCAGAATTTCACCATGTTTCGTGAGAAGAGAATATTCATTTTTTGGTTTTCATTCCATGTATTTGGTTTTATCATAAGAAATTTGTAACCCGGTTTTCTGCGCAATTTCATGTAGCTTTTCTACGGCGAAATTGGCTTCAGTTCTGTTGTCTGTGATGATAGCAATATCGTCTGCAAAGGCGAGACATTTGACATTCATTCTATTTTTTTTTTTGATACCCACTTGTATGTCCTTTACGTGAAGTTCCCATTCTCTAATGATCTTTGATCATTCCCTAATGACATCTCCCTGATCACATGTCAGGGAGCTGTCTACACAAATGTTGTCAACGAGAACGAACCTATCACTTTCGAAAGTGAATATTGAGTGCGCTTCGAAAAAATCATCGATCTAGTTGAATGATAATAGGATACAATTGCTTCATCATTACTATGAATGATCAATCCGTATTTAATCAATCAATTAAGAATCGATGACTTTCAAAACGCCCACAGGTCCCGGATCCGAATGAGGTGAACAACAACTTGTGAAAATTCACGTGAGCTTCCTCTATCGAAGAAAAGACGAATAAATTCTCCATAGCGTTCTAGATTTCTACCCATGACAACGTTAGGGCGACTACGAGAGGCTCTATGGACATTTCATTCGAACACCACAGAAATCTGTCAGCAATGTGTAAGAGTGATCCCATGCCTATTCGCTCCAGATCACGCTCCGGTGGGCAAAAGGATAGCTAGTTTCAAGATTCACGAATAATTCATAGTAGTAACATCACGTACTCGCATTAACATATTGTATATGAAGAAAAGTACTTTTATAGTGAAAATTGACAATCGAAATTACATTCCAAAAGTTTACGAACTCGACTGGGATTCGAGCCCATCGAAACGTAAACCTGAAGACCTGGGATCAAATACCAATCGAGTTTGTAAACTTTTGGAGAGTAATTTCGATTCTCAATTTTCACTATAAAAATACATTTCTTGATGAATGTTTCATCAAGAGATCATTAAACATTATCAACCTTAGAAGACATATGTAAGTTAACTGAATTGTTGTTTAATTGTTCTTAATTCTTTTGTACTTATTCTCCTAATGAAGCAATAGCGAAATATTTGGAGCTTAAGAAAGATAAGAAAGTATTTTATTTAGTAGGTACACTGAACATAAATTTTACCACTTTCACTGTCTGATATTTGGTACAAATAACATACAATACATACTATAAAATATTGACAGGCAGAAAAATTTCAAGAAAAAATAAATATTTATACTTTATTATAAGTTTTATATGCCTCATTCAATTTTTCATTTCATTAATGTAAAATTGCGTAATGTATTATTAGATAAAAAAGGTACAATAAAAATATAAGTTGTCCCCCTTTTTCGAGTTTTGTCGGCCTAACATGAAAAATTCTCCTTCTTTAGGCTTTCCACACTGAAATAATTCCTTTCCCATATAATGAAAAAATTAAGTACATTATAAAAATTATCAATATATTCAGCATTTTTTATTATAACAATAGCACAGGAACGTTCATGTTTCCTTATAATTATTTTGTAGATCACTCCTTTCGCACTCTTCAACATCATTCGGATATAGGTAAGATAGATGTGAAAATTTTAAAAGAACAGCATATTCATTACTGAGTACATTCTTGTTAACTATATATACCATTTACTGAACCAAATAAATTCGAGATTGTCGTGATACGGAGCAAATGATTAATAACTTAACGAATGTCTTCCATCTAGTCAAGAACATAATTATATAGTGTGAGCGATGACCAATAGCAGTAATTTCTATTCCGATTAGTAATAATGATAGGCGTTTCTTAACTGTTCTACGCTACTGAACGCGATGTAGAAAATGATATATCGTAGCGTAAGTTGTCTACATGCTACTATAATCACATGAATAGTCATATATAACTCATCTGATTGATTTGCTATACCTTTTCTTGAACTATATCAAATTTTAAATTATTTGAGAGAATGAATTTCATTCACACCAGAAAAAACCAATCAGACCCATACATTTACCTAAGATTTCATTATGAAAGTATTATATAATATAAGAAAATGAATACTAGAACATTCATTCGAAAAACTCAAATTAATCAAAAGATTGTTATAGCATATGTGAACGTGTGTCCATTATCCTCTAAGTTATAAATGTCAGAGAAATATTGAAATCGATGACAAACCTAATCACAATAAACCTGGAAGCACAAAAGAGCTGTTTCATTCTACAAGGAACTCGTCAGTTGTACCACGATTTGTCCATCGAAGTGAGGCCAAGTGAAGAACCGTCAAGTAATGAATACTTCACAATTACATCTATAATATATTGGAGTCATAGGAAGATGCTTGGAGATTGGAATTGTTGCCTCATTTCGATGAACAAATCGTATTTTGATTATAATAATACAAATATTTTAGCAACTGAAAAAGACAAAAAATGTAGAGAAATTTTAGAAATGTAAAAATTTGGAAAACAGTAAATGAAAGGACAGACATTAAACATCTTAATTCTATTTACAACGAATAGATAAACCTTACAAATAACACTCATAAAATGCATACACAACAATCACCAAACATCACAACTCAAAACTTATTCTTTTCAGATCTACCTTCAATTTCACACACATAAACCAATTAATATACATATTCTGGATAAGTATAAAACTCAACTATATATATATATATATATATATATATATATATATATATATATATATATATATCACACTTGTAAGAATCACCTGGCTTACCATGAGTTTTTCAGAGGTTTCCTCATGGTGAATAAGACTAAAACTACCGAAGCGGATGCTAAGCCAGAAATATTTCTCTGATACTAAAAATGAATATGTGAAAATACAAAACAACTAATTTGATTTTTTGAAAAATAAGTTTGACGTTTTGATATCTATAGTAATTCATAAAATTCAATTATTCATTAGTTTTGACAAAGTTGTGATATACAACGAAACGTCGACGAAAATGAAGTTTTTATCATTAAAATAAGCCTGTTATTGCTAAAAACATCGTAATATATATATATATATATATATATATATATATATATATATATATATATATATATATATATATATATATATATATATATGTATACACACATATGTACATATCATTTTTGTACCAATAGCAGTGATGGAATATACAAGAAAATGTTAAACATTGAAAAATTAGAGTGATGGCATGGAAAAGATTTCATTACCAAAATTAATTAGAATTTACGTTTTATTGAAATTCTACACAATATTTTCATTTTATTCAGCAATTCTTCCATATTATTAATTTTTTCTTCGTTCGTTTAGTGTGGTAAAACGAAACAATATTGTTACGTAGATTTAAACAAATAGCATTTTATACCCTTCATAAAATAATGAATAACATTTTGTTATTCATTATTTATATAAGAATTTATATGAATATTATTTATTCAAATAATTCATTATTCGAATAACATTTTGTTGTTTCAAATATTCATAAATAACATAAAATAATTTTGTAGAGGTATGGGAATAAATTTCTATTTAAAATTTTCTTCAAGTTTGAAAAAAACCATGTAGAGGTAATTTGAACTGTTCTTGAAATATACTTCGAAAATTAGAAATCGAAAAATTTTCGTATTAACAATTATTATGTTGTTCTGATAATACAATTTTTTTCATGTATTTTTAAGCATAAAAATCAAAATACTAGGATTTGTACATTTCGCAACGATATAAACCTCAGTTATTATATCGTTATTATTATTTCATTATATGTTACATAAACCTCATCAATATTTTATATCAACTAAACACCCGAAATCATCACCATTCAAACATTCAATGTAGCAAGTATGTAAATGAAACATTCCATTAAATGTTATTTCAAAAGAAATACGTTAGTTAACCATAATGAGAAAATAATTAAAATAAACTCCAGTTTGTTAGTAAAATGAATTTTATCTAGACAATAACAAGTGCAAGACAAATATCCTCGTTTTGGATCATAGAGCACAAAACTAAAAAAGGAGCACAAGATTCTTCGTCTAAACACATAATAGGTAAAGTCAGATATATAAGAAGAGCCAGAACTTGAAGAAAGAGTTACTTGGAAAAATGCCTGAACCGTCAGAAGACGTCCTCGAATACCTGGAGGACATACCGCTACTTATTCGATGAAATTCAATTTTTATTTTACTTTATACTTGTAATAAAAAATTTAATGGTTTAATTTTTAATGTTTCGAAAATTCAAAATTAATTACTCTTAATAGTCATTTTGATAGTCTTTACCGGGAAAATTTCTCAATATACGTAATATGATACTTGTAACTCTAAATTATATTTGTAACCAATAGAATAAATCGAGTAGTGCCGAAAGTTCGCGAAGTTCCGAAAATTCGAGTAGTGTCGTAACACCGCGAAAGGCCTTTCCGATCAGTGAACCAAGTGCAATTCATGATCATCAGCAGAGAACATCATAATCAGGCCCAAATAATGATTAGGGATAAACCTATAGAAAGGGTCAATAAATTTAAGTACCTTGGTTGTAACATTAATGACAAATTGGATAGCGATATAGAAATAAAAATACGGACGGCGATGGCAAGAACTACATTTATCAAATTTCAGAGATACCTATGTCGAAGAGAAGTATCATTAGACATAAGACTTCGTATGGTAAAATGCTATATTTGGCCCATAATAACATATGGGGCCGAAACATGGTCACTCAAAATAAAATCCATGAACCGCATAGAGGCTTTTGAGATGTGGACACTCCGCAGGTTATTAAAAATTCCTTGGGTGGACCGAATAACGAATGAGGAAGTACTTATAAGAGCCGGCGTCGAGCGAGTGTTATTAAAAAATATAAAGCAACGCAAGATCTCTTATTTGGGCCACATACTTCGAGGAAATAAATATGAGATCCTAAGACTAATACTAATGGGTAAAATAGAAGGTAGAAGAGGTCCAGGCCGAAAACGGCATTCATGGTTGTGCGATATCAAGAACTGGTGTGGAGTGAAAAACGTGGGTGATATATTCGCACTAGCTACGGAGGGGCAATTACGGATTATAGAATGAGTGGATGATCGCCTACACGATGTAAGCGTTGGCACGAGAAGAAGAAAAAGAACCAAGTGCGGTACTTCTACAATTGTTCCTAATTAATATTGATTAATTGTATCTGTATAGTAATCATATCAATATGTAATCTAACTGTACATTACGTGGGTAAAGTTTTCTGTGGTTTTCTTTACCATCAAACGTCGGACGAATTGAAAATCCGACGTTCGACCGAATGGCACGTAATTATAAAGTCGGCCACAGCCGCAATAAAAATGGCAATTTAAAATTATTCAATTCAATAACTCTATTATCTATTGTTCAGATAATAAGAAAATTTGTTTTTGATTTTTTTTACTTTTCAAGGGTTGAAGAAGGTCAAACGACCTTATAACTTCCCCCTCTTTCTTTCAAAATGTATATTATTGTAAAAATCCCATAAATAATTAATAAACGTATTACTACTACTACTACTACTGAAGAAAGAGATCAGACCATGTTGCGCTTCTGGAAGTGAGATGAATACAACCCATCTTTATATTAGAATTTTTACGCCGTAGGCAAATAATCAGAAGTCAAATAGTCCATCTATCAATTCGATAAACGAATAGAATGAAGTAGATTCTCGAGAATAAAAATCACCTTATAATAACAGTGTTGCGTTGACAGAAAAAATATATATTTGAGTTGAGTAATAAATAATGAAACATACTTATTTATTATTTCCCTGATGCAATAGTGAAACAAGAATTATCAGCTATTATTTTAATTGGCATCAGAGATGGAGACTATCTGTGTTGTAATAAACAAAGTTATAGCTGTCTAAGTATATAACCATGTGAAATAAGGCGTCTCCAATCTCCAATGCCTTCTTAAAAATGCCTAAAATCATACAACATCAAAACAGACACCTACGGTGCCCTATAGATTGGAATGTCTAGAGATTATCGAATGCTTGTGAAAATTGCAACCACTTTGATAGTAGTAAGGGAACATATAAGTTTACTCAGTACTAATTTTATACACTTATCCCTTAAGGAAGTCGCAAAGGCGCCAGACATCTGAAAAACAGAAGAAATAACAAATTGCGGTTGAAGGGTATGTATGGAATGATAAACAAGGCAGTTTAGGCTTTGCAGAGGCTATTACGATACTAATGGCCGGGTCATGAACATAATTCAAGCTTTTATTCGTTGTTCACTGCCAAAACAAAAATAGCGACTCAGTGATATTTCCATCGCAGGACGATTGCATGTAAAGAATATACACACACACCCAGCACATGTGTTTCAAACAATACTTTGTCGTCAACGTTATTAATGAGGAAAGTAAGTCGGGCTAAGGACAATTCTTTGGCTACGATACAGGCATTTTATTCTGTATCATTTTTTTTAACGCCTGGTAATTTGTATAGGTGGATTACTGAAGCACCCACACTGAATAATTCGATAATTCATTTAAATTCAAAAGAAAATATACTATAATTGAAAAGAAATTCTGTTGCATTCAGCTTGCAACAGAGCGATATTACAGAAGGGATGCATAATGCACACCTTTGGCGTATGCTAATAATAGAATTAGATCAAACCTTTTAGCTTCCAGAAATTGAAGTTATTTATATTAAAGTATTCAAATATTTCATTATCCAAATACCGGTTCATCATTTCAAGTTTTTTATGTAATTTTAATTAAGAGAATTTAATTTAAATAATGAAATTTTATCACTTCAACTTATACAAATTTATCATTAACAATAATTCTTCAAAACTATATAATTAAAGAAAGTTGATTCATCCATTATATTTATGAAAAGATTCATTATAAAGAAGCCTGTTATTGCTAAAAATATTATATAAATATATATATATATATAAAAATTCAATTCTTGGGTATATGGTTCAATTATACAAAATGATATTGAATTTTATCCAATTAAGTTTTAGTTTCTTGTAAAACCCAACAGTCTGTTTTGTTCTTCCATAAAGTATGGCATATATTTCAATAAAGTAGAATCTCACTAAACCGACACATGTCCAATAATCCTTGACGATTGTGATGTGAACTCTAGAAGATTAATTTTTTTCTTTCTTTGTATTTGGTTTTATCATAAGAAATGTGTAATCTGGTTTTATGAGCACTTTAATGTAGTTTTGCTACAAAAGCGAGATATTTGACATTTTTTGGATATTTTTTTTCATACCCACTTGTATGCCCTTCACATGAGATTTTCCTAATGATCTTTTAATAATAATAATAATAATACAAATTGAACAATAACTCATTACAGTGTTTCTTAAATATAAACAACAAACAGCTAGAAGCACATAAGCAACGGAAACCATTTCAAAAGGTGGTTAATATTGTCTTTCGCCAGTCTTACTATCAACCCCATAGAAGCAATATATTATTCCTAAGAATGATTTGCTTTCGATTTTTTCTGCTCATCTAAGAATATATTTTTCATTTGTGTTTCGAAATGCAATAGTTTCATCGTTTTGTATTTATTATTCAGTTGGTTGAAATATTTAGAGACCAAGTACGAAAATGATGCCTGAAACTTCATGGTATTATGTTTTGGTATGTTTATCCGCATTTTGTCACGAATATTTCGAGAATGTAATTTATTTCTAAAAACAATTTTTTCGTCCAGATACTTGGGGCAAGATGTTGATAAAATTTTATATATAAATACATAAAATTGTGATTGAAACCTGAAATCCATTTTTAGAATTTCATTGGAATTATATATATGACTTATATGATCAAAACGTCTTATATTGTAGCAAAAACGTATGCAGGTATTTTGTAAAAGTTGTAATTCGTTTTTGCGTTGTACAGTTAAACAGGGAAGATATGCGGCATTAGCATCATCACAACGTGACATAATTAAGGAGTTAATTTTGATTTGTTGTCTAAGATATTTTTGAGCGGTGAAAGAGTTCTAAGTTTGAGATATACTGATTTTAATTGCAGTTTTATATGTTTTTCGAATGTTAATTGTAGATAATTAACAGACCGAGATTTTTAACCGTAGTTACAGGTTTAATTATTTGTCCGTTTAGAACAACATTGTTTATAAGGGACAATTTTTTGTGAACTGAGGAGGGACCAATGGAAATAAGTTGTGTTTTGTCTACGTTAAATTTCAGACCATGATTTTTAGCATAAACATTTATAGCGTAAACATTTATTTATCTTTTCTAAAACAATGTTGAAAAGGATTTTGAAAACTTTGGAAGTTTTACCTGTAAGTGTCTCTTATAAATATGTATATATATATATATATATATATATATATATATATATATATATATATATATATATATATATATATATATATATATATATATATATATATATATATATATATATTATATTTTGAAAGTTTTTAGCATTAACAGGCTTTTTAATATGAAAAAGTTTATTTCTGTTGACGTTTCGTTGTTATATTACAACTTTGTCAAAATTAAAAGTTTTTTTTTAGTTTTGACAAAGTTGTAATATAACAACGAAACGTCAACAGAAATAAACTTTTTCATATTAAAAAGCCTGTTAATGCTAAAAACTTTCAAAATAAATACCTCAAACAGGCAATAAATCAATTTCAAGATATATATATATATATATATATATATATATATATATATATATATATATATATATATATATATATATATATATATATATATATAATATATATATATATATATATATATATATATATATATATATATATATATATATATATATATGACGTCAGGCATACAATTCTGTACAATATTCAATCGATGCTTTATGTTCTCATGCAAATTTCTTCTGAGCGTTTGATTAATGAAACTAATAAACCATTGCGGAAGATAATTGTTCAATCCTGCAGTACATCATTCCGCCTCGAATAATTCATTTAATGAATATCATTCTTGCTTTCATAATTCCATTAATTTATTGCCTATTAATTTCTTGTCCTTATAGAGAAAATTGTATTCATTTAAATATTTGTTAATAATAAATGAAACCACATGTGGTACGCTCATTTTTGAGTTGATGATATGGTTAACATTGACTGAGTAAGAGTAAAAACTTCCTTAAAAATAAAATCGATTTCGCTAAACTGATTGAATATTTTGATCCGCAATAAAATTTCTTGCATTTACATATCGAATTACAATTACCTGCCAGAAATTACAAATTTCAATAATTTATATTAATTTTCACGAATTTTACAATTTTCAACATCAAACTTTTACATCAATAATAAGTGAATCATTACATTTTATGTTTATGATCTATTTTTTTATATATTTCCTCTATTATCAAGCAATAATATTAATAATAACAGAGCCCTCCCTTGTTTAGTCGAGCGAAAACCCTACTTTGGTGCAGTGGAATTCGGGTTCGAGCCCCGGTGAAGGCATGAGTGTATGTGTATGTCTATGATTTGAGTAGTTTAGATGATAACGAGTGTTTTTTTTGAGGTATAGAACTTTAAATTGCAATAAAACAACGATGGATAATTCGATTGACAAGAATTTTTTTTATTCGAAAGATAATCTTGTGGCATTAACTACATTTAAATATGATTTCTGGCATATGACCGCCACGGCTGGCTCGGATGTAGTCCAATCTGGTCTTCCAATTTTCGATGACTTTCATAAGCGAATTTCGTTTAGCGATGAAGCGCACTTCTGGTTGAATGGCTACGTCAACAAACAAAACTGCAGCATTTGGAGTGAAGATAATCCTCAAGTGTATGTCAAAACAGCGTTACATCCAGAAAAACTGACTGGTGCGTTTTATGGGCTGGTGGAATCAAAAGCCATCTTCAAAAACGATGATGGCCAGAACGTTACAGTCAATGGTGATCGGTATAGAGCTATGACTACTAAGTTTTTCATTTCTGAATTGAACAACCATGATGTCCAGGAGCTGTGGTTTCAAAAAGACGGCGCAACATGTCACACAGCTCGTGCCACAATCGATTTATTGAAAGACAAGTTTGGTTACCACCTAATTTCACGTTTTGGACCTGTGAATTGGCCTCCAAGATCTTGTGATTCAATACCGCTAGAATACTTTCTGTGGGTCTATGTAAAGTCAGTGGTCTAAGCGGATAAGCCACAAACGCTTGACCATTTGGAAGACAATATTCGCCGGGTTATTGCCGATATACGGCCACAAATGTTGGAAAAAGTCATCGAAAATTGGACGTCCAGATTGGACTCCATCCGAGCCAGCCGTGGCGGTCATATGCCAGAAATCATATTTTAATTGTAATGCCACAAGATTATCTTTCGAATAAAAAAATTCTTGTCAATCGAATGATCCATCGTTGTTTTATTGCAATTTAAAGTTCTATACCTCTAAAAAAACACCCTTTATATGCTGGGTAATGTACAGTGATTATAAGCCCAATCGCCGTTCGGAACCGGCGTTAAGCTGTAGATACACTGAATTAAAAGAAAAAAAAATAACATATCTCTGTATACAAGGCGGTGTATCTAGTGCGATATGGTATCGTTGCGTAGGGTCGTGTGGATGATACAGTAATAAAAAACCAAGAGACTAAACATAAAATGCTAAAAATTCTTCAAAAAAATATACCAGATATCCTACTGACTTTCTGCATGAACAAGCTGACGTATTGGATATACGTCACCTCTTTTTATATCGCTTATAAATCAAACAAAAAACATAGACAGTTGCTGCGTTATTGAACATTGCATGAATTTCAGATATAGTAGGAACTCCTTATCAATTCCGAAATACAGTAAGTCCATATGCTTTCGTAGTTACTCTTATATAGCACCTAGAATTTATAAAGAATTGCCGTGTGAGTTGAGTACTTTGGTTAACATAATGAAGTTGAAATCTTCGATAGAAAACCTGTATGGAAACCAGAAATAGATCCATCCTTCATAACTGGTGAATATTTGAAACTGGTGAATGGTTGAAACTAAGTGAAAATTGTTACATTTTTTTCTACAATTTCCATGTCTTACAATTAATATTGATCAGCATTTTTTTCTCTCTAAGTAATTGTATTAAATTATATATGAATACATACAAATATATATGTAGGTATGTGTATGTAAATTCTGCATAATTCAAATTGCCAGTTTAGATATTTTTCATTCCCGCCAGCTACATACATTTAGGAAAAAATTTTCATTGTAGGCAAAAAAGAAACAAATTAAATTACGATACTATTGCATGTATAAAGTAATTGTATAACGTGAAGCTTAAATAAATATTATAATTAGCAATTATAAAAGTAAAAATAATTATAAATGTTATCTGGACTTTCGATAACCTCTTACTAAGCCAGAATGGCACACTATTGGTAGTTTTGAGACAGAGAGGAGCGTGTTGCACACTCGAAGGCATATAAAGCATAGTATTTCCATAGAAAAAGATTAATATTCTGAAAAGTAAATGATAAATTTTGTTGTCAGTACTAATTGTTATAGAGAGCATACTGAGATACACTTGATTAGTTTTTAATTCATTTTGAAATTGACGTTCCAAAAGAGCATATTATATATATATATATATATATTTTTTGATAATACTTCATAATTGATATAATACATGTCATATTTAGTGGTTTGACAAATAAGTTTCTTTTTGAAGCTAAAATGAATCTTCATCTGATTTTTGGCTTAGTGGAAAAGACCTCAAATCAGTTCCTAACAAGAAATCACCTATAAATAAAGAAAACTTGAATGAAGCAATACGTTTTTTTCGCAATATCATCTAACTCTACAGCTGTGGTTCTAAACAAGTGGTGCGTAGACCACCAGTGGTCCGTGAACACATTCGCAATGCTGCGAAAAGTTATAACAGAATTGAAAACATTGAATTTTCTATAATCATTGAAGTTTTGTCATGAAACGAATCAAAAAACAATCCTTGTTCGGCATAACTCAACCACTAAAAGTGATCAGCAACTAAAATATAAGGTGTATAGTTTGAATATAAATTCTTGCATTCGACTAGTATATAATGTGTTTCATTTATCGAGAAAACCCGGATAATAACTTAAATCACCCTAAAACAACTAATAGTACATATCAAAATAAAGATTTTGTCCAGTGGTCCCTCATCACCAAGACGTTAAGGACCACTGCTGCACAGAAAGAAGGGCTATATGTCTACGTAGTAAAAGTTTGATTCCGATAAATATAATTGTTAGTGCTAATTAGAAAATCAGCTATAGATATGCATATTTGTAATAATTACTAATAGGTACTCACCATTGTCTAGGATTATTTACGCGATTCGAAGGAGTGTACCAATGCTAGAAGGGGTCTTTCTATCATAAGTTGTAATTACTTCTGAAAGAGATGTGTTTAAAATAAACGTAGTCAATTATTCATGGCTTGTAACGTATCACAAAAGATAGGCGTGGCTTGAAGCTCAATTCCGCGCCTGATATTACCATTAATTATGAGAGTTTGTAAAAATTATAGATAATTAGTTCCTCTAATGCATTTAATACTTTTCATTATTTCACCGTATACATTCGATTATATATACATATATAGTCGAATATTAAAACTCATAGCAATAACAGGATTGGAGATTTGGCAAATAATTATTATTAGTTCAAGATACGCTAAATTTGTGAAATTGTAAAAATTGTAGCTCTATTTAAACTTTGAAATAAAGGACATCCACTAATTTACCTCATCAGGAGTGCCAGAATAAAAATCATGAATAATTGGGTTTACCCCTCTAGCCTTTTTGATCTGGTCAAGATTATTATTGAATTATTTCAATAGTAGGTTGATGTTTGGCTACAGATAACAGATTTGCCAAAACAACAATTCGTAGCGAAATCAGTTTTCCAATTGCTTGCTTGAATTTGAGAATCCTTATATTAATTTAAATTAAACATTTGGCCCAATGTTTCACGAATATATTATATTCGAACAATAATAAAATTAATAATGCTGCATCTAAAATAACGGTAATTTTTTAAGAGTTAAGTTTTTCAGGTTGGCGGCACTAGTTGGTAATGGCATCCAAACGTCATCTGTCAAAGTGAAAAATTTTCAGTATACTCTGCCATTTTATCTTGGAAAGACTTACAAACGAACAACTATTGTAAGTTGTTAAAATTTACTATCAAAATTCGTTATCTGTTAAAAACGTGCATCGTTTGTTACGATATTATGGTTGTCATAATCGATCTGGTGAATCAACAATTCGTGCTGTTATCACCAAATTTCGCACCAAGTTTACTTTGTTGGACATTAAACCATTGTCTTGCATGCGTACAGTACGTACTGAAGAGAATATTGCAGCCGTAGCGTACAGTGTTAATGAGGATCGTGAAATGTCAATTCGTCGTCGTTCTTAGCAATTGGGCATGTGTTACTCAACCGCAAGGAAAATTTTACGTGTTGATTTGGGTTTGAAAGCCTATAAAATTCGACTTCTGTAAGAATTGAAGCCGAATGACCTACTACAATGTCTAATTTTTGGTGAATGGGCCTTAGAACAGCTTAATGAAAATCCGATGTTTTATCGAAAAATTGTGTTCAGCGATAAGGCTCATTTCTGGCTTGACGGATATGTAACTAAACAAAACTTTCGCATCTGGAGTGATGAACACAATACAAGAATTACCGATGCATCCTGAAAAAACGACAGTTTGGTGTGGAACTTCGTTGACATGTGGTTTCATCAAGACGGTGCCACATGCCACAGAGCTAGTGAAAAAATGGACTTGTTGAAGGATACATTTGGTGAACAGCTTATCTCTCTAAATGGCCTAGTGAATTGGCCGCCAAGATCATGCGATTTGACGCCTTTGGATTATTTCTTGTGGGGTTATGTAAAGTCGTTAGTGTATGTGGACAAGCTGAACACGATTGAAGCCTTACAGGATAACATAGCACGCGTAATTCGTGGGATACAGGCCGAAATGCTCGAAAAAATGACGCAAAATAGGACCCTCCGAATGAACCATTTGATACGGAGTCGCGAACAACATTTACATGCAGTTATCTTTAAAATGTAAATGGCATAGACCAAGTTATCAATTTCAATAAAAATTTTGTATATACATATGATGCAAATTGAGTGTTTTATTCGATTACAAAAAACTACGATAAAAAATCACCCATGGTTAACAATTAACAATAAAATAGTGAAAAATTTTATTACAAACTGATTGAATGTCAGGAATTGCAAAGTATGGGTATGCAACATGGTACTCAAATATTATCTCAAGATACCTAAAAATATTGAAGATAGATTAGAAACTACTGAACTTTGAGAATGCATTAGTATTCTCAAATGTGTAATTCGCAACGTAAAATAAACTGGAATAAGAATTTGCCAATTTAGCTGTTATTGCTAAAAATATTGAACTATACATAATCACAAGGCAAAACATCTTATAGAAGAGTACCTATATTTTCGAAAGTTTGTTTGTCTGTATGAATTTAACAGACAATTTAAACAGACATAAAAATTGAGAAATTTTACTTCTAGTTGACGTTTTTCCAAAACTTGTAGCTTTTTGTTTGATTTTTTCATAAAAGTTTCGAAGTTTTGAAAAAATTACAATTTTTAGAGAAATGTCAACAAGAAATATAAAAATGTCTCCATTTTAATGTCTATTATTGCTAAGAAGAATATCCTAATTTTTAGTTGATCAGAACTACAGTGAATACAAGTAATATAATGATTAGACTTCTCAAAAGTATTTTTGAATGGAATGGATATTGAAAAACATATTACATTCAAATTTGATTGATTTAATCAAAGTTCATTTACCCAGTACCTCACTAGAGGCTAAAATTTGATTTTAGCAACATTGGTCATCGCAATAATATAATTGTTTAGTATATACTTGAATTATATTATATACTATATATTTGAATTCATAAAAATTCAATATATTGCAAGAATTATCCAGTGGAAAATTTCATCAATCTGGACCCCAGTTCGTATAATACTCCCAGCAATATGATCTTGGTAATAGATAGCTAAAAGTTTCCAATATACTAAAATATCTAATGCTTGAGAAATATCAAAAAAACTGATTCATAGATGCAGTCTACTTCGCGAAAGCCGAACGTAAAGAATTTATGTTAGATACTATTTTATCTCATTGCTAAAAAGGTTGTTTGAAAACCCAATCGGGAAACTCACTCAAGATATTTATTGCAATCTTCGATCCAACTAACAGTTATTGGGAAAACGTTTTTCTTATAGAATAGTTCATTCGACAAATGTAAGCGGGATATTTATATTATCTCTCCGTCTGAAATAATTCGATTATTTGTGTTCCTTCAGAAGCATAAGTGCCTAGTTCTTTTATGTTTTCTTTTCTTACAATACGGTCGCAGAGAAAACTTCTTTGTTTTTCCAGTGAACAATCTCATCTTATTCGTTCGATGTTGATTGATTGAAATTGCCAATTTGTAAAAAACTTCCTTTCGTTTATATAACTTAGGATTACATCTAACGCGTGATTCTAGAGACGAGATGACTCGAAGAATTTCATAGTGTTTTATTTTTATCATCGCTAAAAATCTGTATATGAGTTCGGACATAAATTATACGTTAAAATAATTTTCTTCACAGCATCTAAAGGGAATCAAAATTTAAATCAACTCAATATTTTATTGAATTTTCCAAGGAGTAGTCTGTGATTTTTTTTTTGATGTACAAATGATTCATCCATCTCAAATATCAAGCAACACATTGAAAGGAGAAATCAATAAGTATAGGTTATTGGGTAATATGAATCTGGTTTCATAATTTTCAATTCAAAGTCTTAGCATATCTTCATTAAGGATTAAAATTCCTGATTTTGTTGTTTTGGTTGGCGTGATGTTCTTTGCTAAAACTTCACAATTGCGATTTTATTGTAACGTATTCTGTACCAAGTCTACTCTTTGTTATTATATAGAGTAACTTCTATTCTGGAGTGTTTCATCCTGCAGATAAGCGCAAAAAACATTGCTGAGCGTTTCCTAGTTTTGTTATGATTTTATTTATCTGTCGAATGAAAGAAAGATCTTCGTTCTGAGATCCTCTCCTTCAATTGCCGTTTCTTCGTGAATCTTTTAGAGAATTTTCCGTTCTTGTTCTCCTATTTCCCTTATTTTCGAATGACCATCAATCACCAATGTTTCGGATGTGTTATTGCTTCTAGAAGAATCGTTGTCTCATAATGTCTTATTTTTTACCTATGAAAATGCATTTTTTATAATAATAAGCCTACGTATAAAGTAGTTTGGAGATTTGTTATTTTTTATTCAATGTCGTTTTTGTTAAATCCTATAAAAACCATATTTTGTTATTAAAGCAGATTATTTTCTGGTTTTCGTTCCATAAATTGAGTTTTGACACAAGATATTTGTAATCCAGTTTATATAACATAATAGTAATAGTTATACATATAAAATATAACGTAATAGTACAGTAGTTTTCTTTTATATTATATTACCTACCCTATATTATATGTAAGTGGCGTGAAATATAAATTTCGAGTGCTAAATCCACTCGAAAAATGCGAATTTTAAACTGCGAATTTCAAATATGTCATCTATTTAAAACAAACATTCAATATGTTTATTTATCAACAGATTAATGGACTCTGTCATTACTATACCGTAAATTATCAATATATAAATGAAATTTTCAAATCGTTACTACGTTCAATACAAATTTGAAATATAACTGGTTTTTCGATCACTCGGTCAGCTTAAAGACCTTTCCTTGTTTTGAAAATACACAACTATGATTTCATTCCAGATCAATCAGATCTCAATATCCGGTAAACTGAAAACCTAAATTCAATTATCAAAAACATAGTCTTCCACAAGTTTTCAAGAAGACTTTCAACTCATAGAAGAATAATTTATCTACCTTAAATAACAGAAAACTGTAATATATTACAAATTTTTTCAACCCTCGAATTCAGAAGAAATTCAGCAACAGCACGCCACTGCCTGAGACCACAACAAAGAATACTCAATTGAATAATGTGCTCGTGTACTTGGGTATAATGACAACAAATAATTTCTCGTAATGTAAACGGAGTGTGGCCCAAGTTCATCAACCTGGCACCCCTAAGGATGCAGGCACACCGCGAGCACGGATGGACAATAACATATTAGTTACGTGTGGCGAGAAGAAACCAGTCAGAGGCGCGTAACTTATCTACACGAGGAGCATAGAGTCCTGTTCGTGACCATCGAGTTGTCGGTTGGTAAGAACTGTGTCGTGACTATGTTTCCTGCTGGACACTCCGCTATATATGCGCTTCTAATTCATTGCGATGTATGACAGGCATTTTAGCAGGATTCCATTGATGTACGAGGTTTGTTCAAAAGAAAAGGTGAATTTCGAATTTTTTGAGAAGTATTTATTTTTCATCAATATCCATTTATCCAAATTAATTATCCAAAGTAATCCCCTCAGATATAATGCATTTATGCCAGAGCTTCTTCCAATCCTTGAAGCACTTTTGAAATGTGCTTTTCGATATGGCCATCAGCTTGTTCTTCGATTTCGACTTTATCTCATCAATTGTGGCAACACGCTTTCCTCTCATTGGTCTCTTCAGTTTTGGGAATGGGAAAAAGTCGCAGGAAGCCAAATCGCGTTTGAAATCATTGGTTGAAGCATGATTACGGTGTCGTTTTTGACCAGAAAATCACGAACATGCATTGACGTGTAACCTAGTGAATTATCGTGGTGCAAAATCCATGATTTGTTTTACCACAACTCCAATTGTTTCAGCCTTATTACTTCACGCAAGCGTTGCATAACTTCCTTGTAGTATTCCTCATTAACCGTACGACCTGTTAGCAAGAACTCATGGTGCACCACGCCGTTGTAATCAAAGAAAACAGTGAGCAAAATCCTCATATTTGATAGAACTTGGCATGCCTTTTTCGATCTTGGCTCTTCTGGCCGCTTCCATTGGAATGATTGGGCATTGGTTCCGACGTCATAACCAAAATATCCACGTTTCGTCACCAGTTTTTTATGACCTTTTCGAGCAAATCTGGATCACCGTTGACGTCTTCAACAACTCCCTAATAGTAATTCTACGATTTTCCAAAAATATTATCTTCACCGAAGGTCTTCGTTTGTTGACGTGGTTGCAACTCCAGGACGCTCATCGTCACTAATATCTTCCGGGCCTTCTGAAATTACTTGTAACACTTATAAACACTTTTTCGAGACAAATAAACTGGCCAAATGCCACAGTCACCGTTTGTTCTCCTAAATACCACCTCTCAATCCTACTTATAGATATCCTGATATATTGTGCTTTTTTTATTTCCAAAGACAATGCATTCAATACACTCAAACCATCACTGAAAAGATATTTCTACATCTGAGTAGTTATAGCAAATTCAAACGGTATAAAAAAGGTGACTTTCAGATCTACCAACTAAGTATTCCTGCAAATATTCTGCCAAAAATTTATTTTTCAATTCAAAAATAAACACTACACTTCACATGTCTATGCTTTGCTGTATCGATAGACATCCCAGTGTTTTTGAGATCAAATATCTGGAGTATAACGAGAACACATGATAATGATCATGAAAAGTCTAATAATCCGAAACACATGTCGAAAAATTTTACGATGCATTATTATCCTCGCTCAAAGTCGTCCTTCTCAGTAATTTGAAAATTTTCATTTATCGTTAAAGCTTGCTGCAAATTATAGTAGGCACTTTATCAAAAAGCGAAGAAATATTTCCTTCATTCTTTTTTTTCTTAGTAAAATTAAGGAGTTGCATTTTCAAATTTTCCTGTATTTATTTATTTTCATAACCATTTTGTTAATATTTTTCAATTCTGAATGAACAAGTCCATTTAAATCACGTAGGTACTCATATGATCTCCGCTATATGAAGAATGTGTTTTGGATTCATTTTTATTTGTTTCGGTTAATATATGGTGATTCAACATGAAGAAACACAAACGACTCAATATTTATTATGTCGAATATTGAAAAAACTAGAAAAAAATTTCAATCAATACAATAAAATCAATAAAAGTTTCACTACACCAATAACGCATTAAAAATTAAATCATCTGCTTTAAATATAGAAATAATAATTTTAAAATATCTCATATAAGTTTCACTGTCGTATCTTTCAATAAAAACTCAGTTCGTATTTAACGTTGCATTTCATTCTAAGAATGAAAATAACGAAAACGCGAAATTCGTATGCAACCAGCAATTCATAAGGTTGTTATGTGTGCTTCATAACTCTATTGAGCATACGTAAAACCCTCGTATAGGAGGGTTAAAATTAGATGCAATAGTAATTATTTTATGAGTGTAGAGTAATTTTAGTTATTATCTTCAGAAATGTTTACTGGTCGATAGTGTGAATGTGTTGAAGATGTAGTCGAAATATTTGACAATTAAAAATGATCATTTTCCAGATAACTTTGATTCTTGTTTTGGCATAGGTACCATGACCTTAAAATGATTTTATCTAGGTTGATTCATATATTATCTAGTGGACTAACACAATTTATCCACCGAATTGAGACCATTAATTTACTTAGGATAATTTTTTTATTTCAATTTAATTTTTCTCTTTAGGTAATTTTCTTTATGGTTTTTGTGGACCTAACAATTATCACTTATTTATATAACACTTTTTTATTGTTTCATTACATTTCGAGAAGCACTAACTCTAAATTTTGATATGCTTACTAACCAAATATTTTCTAGATATAGTTTAGTATTCATTCAAATTGAGTTTAATTATTTCTTGAGTAAGGAATAATATCAAAATATGTCCACAATATTCGAAAATCTCGTTGAGAGATTATCATAGAAAAGGAATTCTTGAAAAAGTTCAAAAGCATAATCAGTATAGTCGGATTTGATAACGAATAAAATTCAAGAATTCAATTTTGTGTGTATTATGTGTACACTTATTGTAATTTTCTACATGTGCTATACCTATACGCAGTGATTGAAAAATTCTACTTTGAAATGAACAAAACTTATGAAACTCGTGAGAAATTTTGAAAGTTCATTTCGATTTGAATTTTGTATCATTGAATGTCATTTTAAGGGACATTTTCGATAACATATAATCATTTAAGATTCCAAATTTAAAATTTTCCAACTTTGTTATAAACAAAACTGATAAAATGCTAATAAAGATTTTGATTTATCTCAAAACTCCAAGACCGTCAAGTTTTTGGAACGAATGAAAGTCATACATTCCATTCAATTTCACCTTTGGTGGTATCAAAAAAACTTATTGATGAACATGGTCATTAATTACCAAATTATATTTGATATCAAATTGAGATATAAATATCGTTCTGTTGAAAATATCCAACAAAGATTATTTTTCCAGAATTTCAGTTATTTAATAAAGCGCAACGAATGAAACGCTGGAGGAATTTGTTAGATTTTATCTTTGCTGAGATTAAGAAACCCCATTACTTTCACAAACTATTCAGAAGGTGGTGAGGAGAAAATTCTTCTTTTGAGAATTTCAACCATTGAAATAATCGAAACTTATGAAACGCGAAAGAAATTTTGTTCGTTCCCTTCAATTTGAATCTTCTACAAATGGGAAATAACATATTAAGGGGCATGGTCATATATTCCCAAATTCCATTTGTAGAGTAAATCATTTTATAATAAGAGCACAACTCTGGCTGCTGGCGATAAAGCTCGATGCCTCTGTAAGAGCGTGCAGAATTTAGTGGATACGTAGCCGAGTTATGGGTAGATATGCATTTTGAGTTTTATAAGCCCTTTAAGGTTTGCCGATATAACTCGAAAACGATGATATATTCGACGTTTCTGTCGCTGAACGCGCTTCCGGGATAGATATACTGCCTAACCTCCTATCATACTATTGCCAAAACATCTTTTTATTCGCAGATAAAGGGAAGGAGGTATGTCGCGATAAATCCTCTTTTTAATGGGATATTCCAGGATGTGTGTCCCACATCTTCGCCTGCCTGCCGTTGAATCAGTCATGTCGGCCAGGAAACGGAGACTACGGGATTATTTTCCATCAGTTTAGGATCGATATCATCGGAGGGAGTATAGAATTTCTTTGTGTTTTTTGTTTATCGCATCGTGCTCATGCAACGAAAGAATCGATTAGACGTTGTCGTTAAAGATGTTCGGATTTCTTGTTGTTTTACTTATCCAATTCTTTGGTAGTAACATGTCTTCAAAAGCTTCAAAAACTTTTCCGCTAGTAGTGAAATTTTCGAAAAGGAAATACAATATCACGAATTATTCGTCTACTTATGTTACCTTTATGTTATAGTGTTGACATTCCTCGACCTTGCGGTAGATGTCGTCGATTTACAATTGTAGCGTGTCTTTGGATTGATAAAGTTCTCTGGAAATAATCTTTGTGAACACCATGCTTGAGCGAAAGGCGTACAGTACTGAGGAGCCCCTGCAAGAGCGAAACCGCTCCTATCTTATGTTTCCATCAAGCGTGGTGGTCGATGATTGTCCCTAGTATCCACTTTATGGACTTAGGAAGAATTCGAACGCTGCATAAATGACAGCGAAAACGCTCGCTGTTATTTATCAAAGTATCCTAAAGTGGCTACTTAAAACATAAAAGAAATCTACTACAACAAACAGAATTGTGTAAGTCTCGTGCTATATTATCACACTGTAAAATGTAGCATCTTAATTGATAGGGACGTGTGAAACCTTGGATGTTAGATGTATTCATGTGCTTTTATTCTTTCATTAATCTAGGCATTTTATATGCATACGTGTACGATGTACTGTATATTTCTGTCTTATGATCGCGAGGGTATGCGAGGATTGAAGTCGTTGCTTTTCATTCGTTGGACGTGTGGCGTAACTGATGAGTACCTTGCAATACGAAACAGTTAACTGTCTTATGCTTTCAATAAATGTGGGCATCGATTTCAATATTCACTAACCTTTATCCTTGGAAGAATAATGGAGAAATTACATTGTTCATGTTTCGCATAGCCAGCTTTGCTATAATGACCTTTTGAATAATTTGTCAAAAAATTATCGAAAGAAAGTTATAGTATACTTCTAATATCGAATATTTACAATTGCGATAACATAGCACGAGAACTACACAATTCCTTTTCTTGTAGTTGATTTCTCTTATATATATATATATATATATATATATATATATATATATATATATATATATATATATATATTTGTTGATGCTGATCAGAACTGTTAGGCACACCCATAGGAACATCCTCGTCTGAGTATTCTTAGAAATAAGTCTGTTATTGTTTAGTTGTATTATTATAAGTATTGTCTTCAGTTTAACTGAATAAATCGTAACCTTTTCCAAACATCGGAAAAAATTATTTAAAAAAATATTTATTGAATTGCATTATTATCAACTACCTATATAATGAAAAAAACTTTATTCAGCTCAGTCCTATAACTTTTTTTATTTCTTTTTTAGAAATATACTACCTGAGTATTCGTTTTGAACGAAGCTAAGAAGTTAAAACAATTGCTGAACTTCTTTATATGAATTTAAAAAGCTACAGATCTAAACTGAATAAGTTGTTTCTGTATTTTGAGCGATGCAAAAAATGATAGTCTATAATTAATTTTTGCCAAAATTTTGAAACAAATAAATAATAAAAATAAAAAACAATAAAAAATATAACATTCGACAATTGTGAATGGATATAGTTTCTAAATATTTTTCAAAACATTCAATGATTCAATAAAATTCAATAATTTCAAATAGTTTCAAACTATTCAATTATTACCGTATCTACGAAATATCGATTCATATACGTAATATTGATATATTCGTTACCCCAACCGTAGTGCCACGGTTGACTGAACAGGGAAATAGCAACAAATGCTATTCACGTGACTTAGGGCGGTAACTAACCCAGACACACATACATACAAACGCTGTTGATCAACACCACCCCTCTTCCTGTATTGGGCTGATTTGGACAATACCTCTTGACCCTGCCCTGAAACCTTTGAACACGTTGCCAAATTTATTAGATCTTCAGGGAAACTTATTATACTTATAGTTTTATGTGATTCATCTATCAATTATGTGAGTTAGTGAACAATTAGATCATTTCCATGACAAATTCTAAACTTCAACTTACATCAATGTTACTGAAAATTACAGTTGCCACTTAGTCCTTTTTAAAGGATTATTTTCATTAGACCATTGAAATTTTTAATTCGGACCTGGCACAATATTTCAAACAGGTTCCATAATTTCTTGCATCCCCTTTTGTTAATATTAGAAACTCCCAAACTCTTCTCCACACATTAAGCTTCACAGAAAAATTGCATGTTTATAAATTATTAGAGTAAAACATGTATATAACAATAAGATCTAGTTCTCAATTTGTACTGTCTATATCAATAATACTAAAAATTATTGTAGTTGTTTCTGAGACTTTTGTGAAGGGTTATTTTCATTGGAGCTCTGAATTTTTATTTCAGTTTTTCTTCAATATTCCAAACGGGTTCTAGAACTTTCTTGTATCGCACCCGCATTTGTTATAATTTTAAAAACTCTCGAACCATTTCCCCACACAATAAACTTTACTGTAAAAAAATTACATGTTGCTCTATTATATTACTTACAGAACTAAAATATAATTGCCTAATAAATGTGGATGATTTCTAAAAGTCGATAACCATAATTTTACAAACGTAATGGTTAATTGAAAAATATGGAACATAAATTTTGATTATATAATTATGTGGAAAATTTTTAACTCTGTAAAAATTACTTTGTATCAAACTGGTCTTACATCTCTTTCAACTTCTGTTCACAACCACCAGGGGGCGCGATCACCAATTTGGCAACCTTGTCGGGAGGTGAGAATCAAACGAGAGATAATCAAACTTCAATATAAAAACTCATTTTGAGTAGTGAAAACTGTTTTTCAGAAATCCAATAAAATTTTTCAGCTGAATCGTTTATAACAAAACCTTGTTTTGGATGACTATTATATAAGTACATTTTTCGATATAGAATTTGTATATAATGAGAATTATTAAAATTACAGTTTCATTTCTCGTTAATTTCCACGTTTCAACAACAAAAAATCTGAAATATGTCAATCAGAAAAAATACTTGTTGATCCTCGTTATTCAGTGCAGAATTTTTTGTTAATCTGGTGTCAATAAATGTATGTTCCATCGTTTGTGAATAAATTTGCAAAATCCTTGCATATTCTGCTTATAGCTGCAACAAAAATATTATAAATTTTTGTATTCACTATTTAATTTCTCACATGTTTTATTTCACCGTAGTAAAAGTGAGAGGGATTATCGGTTTATAGTTATGGCAACACTGCGGATATAAAACAACCCCAAATTGGAGGGTAGGCCGGCTTTGCAAAGGCAGCCATCCTGACCTACATGAAATTCATGAGTATTTAATTGAACATTGTGGAACAAGAGGAAAGGGTTATACAATTTGAAAGGGTTTA
Source organism: Henosepilachna vigintioctopunctata (assembly GCA_030704895.1). NCBI lineage: Eukaryota > Metazoa > Arthropoda > Insecta > Coleoptera > Coccinellidae > Henosepilachna > Henosepilachna vigintioctopunctata. Next base: position 4,182,987 of record JARQZJ010000066.1, read on the forward strand.
TTCACAATTTAGTTGTTCCGCAGGTATGTGTGGACCACCGCAATAAAAATGTGTTTCGCTTACCAGTGTCTCTGGTTTCAGATTTGGTTTTTATGGTTTTTATTTTTTGCAAGGTATTTTGATTTTTTTTGTTTTGCATGAATGCACGCTATATATATATATATATATATATATATATATATATATATATATATATATATATATATATATATATATATATATATATATATATATATATATATAGTTGAATGTTACACGACTGTAGATATGTATTTTCAGTGTTTAATTGAGATTGCAGTCCAGGACAGAAAATAAGTTACCTCTTTAGTATTTTCAAAGCTTTCTAAAGAGTTTTTTTCTTCTTCAGGGCTAAAATTGTCTAATATTAACAGTTTATATAAGAAGACCCTTCCGAAATATATAATTGTTATAGTTATATAAACTGTTAATATTGTACAATTTTAGCCCTCAAGAAGGAAATAAACATTTTCGAAAGGTGGAAAATACTAAAGAGGTAACTGATTTTCCTGCCCTGCAATACCAATTAAAAACCAATTAAATATATGATATATATATATATATATATATATATATATATATATATATATATATATATATATATATTGTCCATGGAATATTAGAATGTTTGTTAATAATTTTTCGATAATACAAGGTTCATTAAACAACTGAAATTGTGACATTCATAGAACTTTCAAATGAGTTTCGAAATAAAAGCCTTCAAAAAGTTATTCAGCTAAATAAAAGCCATTTTTACCAATTTTCATAAACAAAATAATAAATAAACACATTTTTAAAATTTTTGATATATCCAAGAAATCACTTGGCTTTACGATTACATGATTTACGATTATATTTAACAAATCAATTCGTCAACATGTTTCGAGCGTGAGCTCATCTTCAAGACATCACGCTCGAAACATGTTGAGGAATTGACATTGTTAAATATAATCGGGGAACATTAAACCAAACGTTTAATTTAATTCAATTTTAATTTTATTTCAACAAGAGTTAAGTGAGAATTTCATCTCAGTCAATATTAGCCATTATTTCCGCCTCAAGTAGATACACAAATTTTCCCCACTAGTACTATTCAGCTTTTATAATGATAATAGTTACACTGCGTTGTTGTTGAGTCTCTTTGTACCGAACGAAAAAATTTAACTAAAAATAGTTGAAATTTTTTGAAAATAAAAACAAAATAACAATTTTACGAATATGCAGCATTTATCACGAAAAACTTATCAATTGCTTCAAATTTTTACGATAATGAATGAATTTTCTTTTAACATTTTTTATGTCTATCTATCTAAGGTCCGATAACAGCTATAGCAAATTTATTTAATTTGAATAAAGCTAAGTAACCTGTAATTTTCACATTAATTCAGTCTAACATAACAATATCGGTTCGTCAAAACAGTGATGAACTGTTTTGACGAACAGGTTGTTTTTTGTTTAAAACTCCAATGTAGAAGATGAACTGACTTAATTTTGAATGAATTGAACTGAAAATTACAAACATCTTGATTTTATTCAAATTTTGTTGTTGAATTTTCATTAAGTATCGGTCCAATCGATTAGCTAATTTATTTACTTGTTTATTTAATTTTTATAACATATAGCAAATATATTTATTCTTTTTTTTTAATATATACTCATATTGCCTAAAATATACTCATTTTACCGGCCAACGATAATGTTCTTAAGAAACATAAAAACATTTTCAGTGATTTTAAGACGTAAACCTATTATTCTTATATTATAGGTTCCTATATAATGTATAATAAATCTTTACTAATTTTAATTTATTGTTTTTAACATAATATTTCACCAAGTGATGAGCGAAACTTCCGTGTCATTTATTAAAATGAAACATTGCTTCGAAAAGCGCAGTATGCTTTATCTGTGAATATTTTTTCAATTTTGAATACATTCACTGTCTATTATAATGAAGTGCACCTAACTTCACCAATTTCATATTTCATTTTCACACAAGTTCGCAGGAAATAACTCTTATTTCTTAGGTGACGTTTAAGATTTTGGTCTTTATATTTATCGTTAAGTTGGCTGAGTGTTCGCTGATCTTTTGGTGAAACTTTGTTTGATATATTAAATGAAAAACACTTGGCTAGGTTTCACGAAATTTATTATAAATAAATACTTGAAAATTGTTTCGGGGTGTTACCCCATTTTAAAAATTAGACCTTAAGTCAGTCTAACAAATCAGTCAGTAAAAAGTCAGATTTGAAAATGGATTAACACCCCGAAACAATCGTCAAGTACTTATTTATTATAAATTTCGTGAATCTCAGTCAAGTGTTTTTTATTTAATATATTTATATTTATCGTTCTAATAGAGAAAAATTACCAAAATAAATTCAAACACATATTGATTGTTGCATTGTATTTATGATATTTTGGAAAAGCCATGATTTTGAATCAACTCAAAGGAAATTTTCTTAACTAACCCCGTAAAAGAAACCCTCTTTTATTGTTTCGTTCAGCTTGGTAACAACATAGAACAAAGATAATAGATATTCAAAATAGGTATAGACAGATGATGACCTTTAAGGTTCTTTTATTCAAGTAGGTATATTAGAAAATAAATGGAATAAAGAATACCAACCGAGAGACGGACATCCGGTTTGAGCTGTCCGCGCCTTCCTTATGTTGGATACACTGTGGTTGATCATTGCTGGAGATCCTAAACAAGTCGATGGTCGTGCCATTGTTGAAAAAGATAAAGGAAAAAGGATATGATTGTGATTAAAAACGTGTGGAGTATAAAACCAACGCTTACTCCATCCATTATTTGATAGTATGGGATATAAACAAGGAAGCTGAATGAATTTATCATAAGCCGTAAGAATAGTTATGGACTGTTGAAGTTCAATATATTGAAATTGAACTGTGGGTACATACTCTTGGTAAAACATGAAATGAAATTTTTGTGAAAAAGAATTTTTAATTTGAGTAGCTTACAATTCCGAAGTAGAAGAAATAGTCTTAAAACATGTGGAATAAATATTTTATATATATATATATATATATATATATATATATATATATATATATATATATATATATATATATATATATATATATATATATATATATATATTTAAAATTGATTTATTGCCTGTTTAAGATAGTTTATTTTGAATATTTTTAGCAATAACAGGCTTCTTTTAATATAAAAAACTTTATTCCCGTTGACGTTTCGTTGAATATCACAACTCTATCAAAACTAATGTATAACTGAATTTTATGAATTACTATAGATATCAAAATGTCAAAATTATTTTTTTGGAAAATCAAATAAGTTTTTTTGTATTGTCACATATTGATTTTTAGTATGAGAGGAACAAAAATCAATATGTGAAAATACAAAAATCAATTTGATTTTTCTAAAAAATTAGTTTGACATTTTGATATTTATAGTAATTCATAAAATTCAATTATTCCTTAGTTTTGACAAAGTTGTGATATACAACGAAACGTCAACGAGAATGAAGTTTGTCATATCAAAAGAAGCCTGTTATTGTCAAAAACATTTAATATATACATATATATATATATATATATATATATATATATATATATATATATATATATATATATATATATATATATATATATATATATATATATATATATATATATATATATATATATATATATATATATATATATATATATATATATATATATATATATATCTGAGATGCTCTCAATTGGAAATCTAATAAATAGAAATGGAATGCATTGTTTATCCTTGTAAATGTATCTTTACTTGTATCAGTACTTTCAAAACTATTCATAATACTAGCCACTTATTTACACAAAACGACCTGTACATAATAAAAATAACAATTCTAGTATCTATAGGTAAGTCAATACCTGAAACGATAATTATTTTCAAAAAAATTGCGGTAAAAGATGAACGTGAAACTTAACACAGTTGGTATTTAGGTTGTTATATGTAGAAGAAGAAAATTGGAAATGAAGAGGAAAACTATTTTTTGATATAAAACGTATTAGGAATACATAAAATTAAGTGAAATAAATATTACACATCACTGCTGAATGACATATATAGTATATTACATACTCGTACCATATTTACTCTGGCTTCATTTATAGGCTTTGATGATTATAATATCTATAGAAAATAAGGAAAAGAAGAAAAAAACTATTTTCTGATTACGTATTAGGAATACCTAAAATAAATTGAAATAAACACTAATAAATAAACACAATTACACACCACCGCTGAATGTATATATGGTATGTACCATATATAGGTACATACCATATTTATTCTTTCCAAACTGTAGATTAATTTTCATCTATAGAATGTCAATAAATAGTAGAACAGAAAAGATGCTTTGCAATTGGTTTAATTGGTTTACTATTTTTTCCATAATTTGTGAAATAAATTCTTCGAATGAAGAATTTGGTAACGGTTTTGATTACAGAATCTACTTGCATTGAATGTTAGTTGATGCAGATGAATAGCCTATCTTTTCATCTACCAGGCCCAAATTATAAAATTAGGCATATCTCCTGTTAAACCAAAAGATTAATTTTAATCCGTTAATGAAAAAACCGTACAAAAGCTTCGACAATATCATCAATGGCTTTCCTCATGACACTTTATGGGTCCTGGCTGCCTATTGCGCCCTTTAGACCTTGTTTGACCCCCGTTCTACCATAAAACATTGGTGTATTTATTTTTGGTTTTTCCTTTTACTTTCGACAATTAAATGATGATGTTAAGGTAAATAATAATAATAATATAACATATGTTTATTGTTCTCGGGCGGCAATAGAGTAAGTACATCGAAAATGAGAGAAAAATAAAAATGTGTATAAGTAAGAAAAACAGAAACTATTCATTAAAAACAAAAAGACATAAGCAAGAGAAAAATCACCAGGCGCAATTCAAATATATTACTCTTCCATTGAACCTTGAAATAAAGATGATTTGTTTATGTTTAGAGAAATACCCAACATAAAAAATTGAATAGAAATTAAGAGAAAATCAATAGAATAACAAAACAAGAAATAAGAAAAATAAGAACAATAAGAACTGGTCCGTGTCGAGCATGGCTCTCGAGCGAGCACCTCGGGAGAGCTTTGTGATGTAGCAAAAATATAAGTGAAAACATGAACTCACTTTTGGCAGTGTAAGAGATGTTTACGGATTTTATTCATGATAGCTGTGGTTTTTAATTTTTTATGGTTCCTAAACAGTCCTAAACAGTTTCCCTTTGCTTTGTACAAATGCTGATATTCTGCTCCAATTCAACAAGTTTGCTTGAAACTATAAAAACTAAACTAAAAATATATAGGAACAAATAAACAGCATATACCCATTGCAATACTTTCAGTTTTCTATGGGACGATAATGTTATGAATAATTTTCCGATGGGAAAATTTTCAGCCTTGAATAAACATTCAATTTGAAAACCTTGAAATGCTTATCGCATAGATATTGCAATTTCCATTAATACACAGTATTTCGAATCTATTTATCTATGGTTATTCGAATGGAAATGACGATTTAGAGAAAACCACCATTTGTGGTTCACATAAAAGTCGTACGTGGCGATACCAACGTAACGTTTTGAAGCTCGAAAAAAATGAATGGCTCGAAATTAGCGTGAATAACAAGTTTTAGCATCCCCGTGCTCCGTCCTACCGAATATCGATGGATTGCATGACTAAACCGAGTTAAGGGCCGAAAACGAAAAATGATTAAAAGCATCGTGCGTGCGTATGCATACCACTCTTTCATCTTCCTGTAAACCTACAAACATAGATGGTAATCGAGGAACTGTGGCGATAATTTGTTACTTTTACGCTACTGAAATTGGTTGTTAATTATTTATTTTTCGTCTAGGAAAGTACTTTTTTACTGCTTTCATTCACGAATTGAAATTAACTGAATTGGTTCTCAGCTAAATCGTCAACTTCAGATTGGTCACATGCATATTCACATGAAATTTTCGCATATTTCTTGTCAAAAAAATATTTGAACACATTGAAACCGTGTATAAATGTTGCACGAGGCTTTCTCTCTAATTTTGATATATTTTACGTAATGAAGTGTTCCTTGAACAAATTTTTATGTAAATAAAGTAAAGTAAATAATGTAAATAAAAAAATTATGTTATGTAATGTTACGATCTAAATTGAGCTGACACAACTCAATTTAGATCATATCAAAAATGGAAAAAATTAGTCAAAATGGGCCAATATGGAAAAAAGTTATGGAATGAAGATGAATATTGACCACTCAATTGTGTAATTTGAGAAGGTTATTTTTAAATTGAACGGGAATTGTGAAGAAAACCTTACAATCAATTTTGAAATTTGAAGAAAAAATAGAATCGCTTACGAAAAAGAAGCTTGAAAATATTTATGTACACAAAATTCATAAAGAAATAAAAGTTGGAAGTTTCGTATAACTTTTGGTCATTGTTGATTAAATCATACGGGCTTCGGAAGAAAGAAAATGATATATAAATAAAAAAATTTAATTGTCTCTAGTTTGTGTGTCTTTTGTGCGAAGTAACCAAAATACAATCAGTACTAAATATTATATGATTACATACAAATGTTTCCTTGGGTGTACCTCAGGGACCTGTCCTTGGGCCTTTACTATTTCTTATTTTCATGAACGATCTTCCGGATTACCTGCAGAGGTGTTCCACAATTCTGTTTGCAGACGATACCATTGTATCTGTCACATCTGCTGAGTGGAACACTTTTTGGCACAGTCAATGGCTTTTGACTGGTTCGTGTCAAATAGACTAGTAGCAAACGAAAAGAAAACTTACAAAATGGTGTTCACCCTTATGCGTATGAAGGACCGGGATTTCATGGGGAATCTGGGACAGTGAATGTCTAGCACGAAGATTGTCCTTCAGTATCCTTAGAGTGGCTTACTAGGCATCAATAGAAGCAAGAATTAGATGAGGCATTCTGGCGTGGGGCACTTGTGCTTCACAATCAAGAATTTTCACTCTCCAGAGGAGAGCAGTAAGAGTTGTCTCATCTCTCCAATATCGTGATGACTGTAGAGGTGCTTTCAGCAAATATAGAATTCTTACCTTCGTATGTCTGTATATTTTTGAGGCGCTCATGTTCGCTGGAAAATATGGCTTGGATGCGGAATGTCATCGGTATTTCACCAGAGATAGATACTGCCTGAGGCTAAGTTTTTGTAGGCTTATAAAATCTCAGAAAGAACCTTTTTACTTTTCAATAATATTGTTTAACAAGTTAGCAAATCATATTCGGATCTTGCCATCTCCTGTAGAAGGACTATAAGAGCCTTTTTACTTGAGAATTGGTTCTATGATTTTCAGGAGGATCTTTCATTCGGTTTTGATTCGATGGGGTCGTTTTGGGACCATTTGTTATTTGGTTTCTGAGCACAGTTATTTGTTTGCTATAATTTGTTTGTTTATATTGAGTGTTTCTTGTATTCTAATATGAGTCCATTTTATTTATGATTATAAAGTAGTATACCTATGTCTATTGTTTTGTAATTTTATATGGTTGTTTTTCAACTTTATACTTTTTTTTCTTTCATGACAATTGTAAGCACTATGTTGTAACACATGCAATAAACTATCGATCTATCTATCGATATATACTAGTTTGAAAACGTATTATTTTCTTCAATCATTATAACCTTCAATCTTGTACACGTAGGCAACTTAATAGATCTAAAAATTGTTAGAACTTACATTGGTCAAATTGAAATCTAATACCTCTTTCAGAAAATTTTAGATATTATGTTTTGAGAAAATATCAATAGAAGAATTTCAACTCGAATTCAAAATCCTTTAAATTCCAAAAGAACATGTTTCAGTGCAGGTATATATTTTAATCAGTAAATTTAATTTTCTGAATTTTTCATGAAAGAAAACATGAATTTTAATTTTTTAATCTAGTAAATAATGAACTAATAATGGAAATCAATTAATGTTATCAGTTTTTGCAGTAGGTACGAAATTTCAGGCATTTTTAAAAAATTGATGATGTACAGGTATATGAATGAATTAATGATCCAATCTTAATAAACAAATCTCAACAACTATTCGATAGCAATAAAATCATCCGAAAAATAAAATTAAAAATTCAACAGTTAGGCATCCCTTCGAACAATATCTACTTCTGAATACGTGTGATACGAGTTTTCATATGTTATAATGCATCCCAAATCGAATTTTGTGCTGATTTATTGCCAAATTTACAACTACTCGACATGAATAGACGTAACTGACAAAAAAGGGTTGGAATGATTTAAAAGCCTTGCACAACGGATTATAATGAAATGAAATGTTTTAAATATTATCACAAGCTCCATTAATTCGCATAAAATTCCCGATAAGCATCGCTTGTAAAGAAAAAATATCGGAAATAATACAGATGGCATTTCCTGGGATATATGTAGATCCGGTACAACCCAAATAGATCGTTATTTGAATATATCATGCACCAGTGGGCAGGTATAGATCCTGGCAGCCCTTTCTTTGGCACCGTGTCAGACAATACTTGATTTGTGGGCCATCTGCATAAGCCCGGTTGCACTTTACCTTTCGCCCTCTCTTCTATGTTCTGTACACTAACCCTTTCACCCTTGTTTATATCCTTTCTACTGATGATTTCCTTCCGGTTATGCAAGGTAAATTTTGTTGTATTCTTCCTCAAATTTCGTATTAAACAACCCCGAGGTGTTTGATTTTATTTTGAAGTTGATGGATATGAAAAGTGAAACGATTACCGAAGATACAGGTACTTTTGATGCACGAAAAAAGAAAACGTACCCTTTGATACTTTTTCAAACATTCTAGTTTCCTGGTCGTAAATGCAAGGGATAACAATTTGGTTAGAGTGATAAATTAATAAATAGATTTAAATTCAAACCTAATTAGTCGAAATCAATAAATTCCTAATAATCATGCAGTTTGAAATTATTGATGGATAATTTTTTGGTTCCAAGATTACACTCATCAATTTTGAATCTTAGTTTTGAAAAATCTAATTTAGTGGTAAGAGTAGGTACAAGTACGATTCAAGATATACATTCAATATATAAATGAAGAATACAATTTTAAGAAAGTATATTTTAACCAAAGGTTCAATTAAAGCATTATATTGAAAATATAAGTAAAAAATATATATTAACTGATAATATATATTTATTACTTATGAATAAGTAATAAATATATTATCAGTTTTATATGACGTATGCTGTATATATATAATATACATATATACAGTTTTATGAAAACATATATAATGTTTTTAGCAATAACAGGCTTATTTTGATGTGAAAAACTTTATTTTCGTTGACGTTTCGTTGTATATCACAAAAACTAATGGAAAAATAACAGTAAATATAAATACATAATACCATGTACTTCCAGGACTTGAGGAAGCTTGAACTATATGGTGTTAGGGGTGTAAGTTCAAAATTGCTACATAATTATCTATGTGGCAGATATCAAAAAATTTCACCAAATGTTGGTGACAATTTCGAATCATCTTTGCGTAAAATTTACAGCTGGTGTCCCACAGGAAAGCATATTGGGTCCTCTTTTATTTGTGTTACCTATGTATACACGATGTACCTGCGATGTTCTTGGTAGACTTGGCGAACTTTTTCAACCAATAATGTATGCTAACGACACTAATTCCTCATTTTCGTGCGGTGATGTTGGAAATTTATCTCAGCGATGAATTATAAATATAATTCAAAAATTATATTTATGCTATATTTAAAAGTTATAATTTATATTAATTTATTTATTAGTTTTGACAAAGTTGTGATATACGAAACGTTAACGAAAATGAAGTTTTAACATTAAAATAAGCTTGTTATTGCTAAAAACTTTGAAAATAAGTCATCTTAAACAGGCAATAAATCAATTTTGAATATATATATATATATATATATATATATATATATATATATATATATATATATATATATATATATGTATGTATATATAAATTTTCAAAACTCATTAGAAGAAAAAGAGATTAGGAGGCAGGTGTCTCTGTAATCTGATTCAAAGATCCTCGAAAAATAATTAATCAGAAAAGCAAACCGGAAACTAAGTGGAATTAAATCGATTCAAGCATAGTAAAGGGTTGTTTATGGGAGCAGTAGGTTAACGAACACCCTCTCGAAACTAATTACATGCCTGACTTGTACTAATTAACTACATTTGGTGCCGAAATGTAGATCAACAGGCAACCAACTGTTCGAGACATTGTCAGATTGAAATACGTAGGTCTGGTTCACATGTCGGCAATGACATTAAATGTATCTAATAGATTTTGTTCAATTCACAGAATTGATTAAAATTGTTTTCCCTCTATATTTTTCTGAATCAATGATTTTATTATGAATAATATGTGAATTCAATAAGATTATGATGAAAAAGGTTTCGTTCGATACATCAATTTTTGGTTCAGAACAATCCACAGGTATTGAAATATACATATGGATATGTATATAACATTGAACTTTATTATTATTATTATTATTATTATTACATATCATTGAAGGCAGGGGTCTGAAGGCCCATAAGCTCATTAACACTTTTTACAGAATACTGCAATGTGAGGATAATACATTAGATAAACATTTGAGAAAAGAAAAAAATAATAACAACAAGAGGGAAAAAAACAGTGATCAGTACACATTGACAATGAAAATATATAACAAAAACAATTTCTCAAAATGAAAACAAAAATTCACCTACCGTCCTCTTGAACACGTTAACTGACTGAGAGTTCACAACTTAAGCTGGTAAACTGTTCCATACACTGAATACACGATTAGGTAAAAAATGGTGCCGCCTAGATGTATGAAATGATTCCTTCTTTAGCTTTAAATTGTTACCACGAAGTCCGTTGCCATCAAAATGAATAAATGTTCAAAATCTCCAAAATTATATTTCAAGATTCGAAAAGTAATGATTAAGTCACCACGTAGTTGACGAGCTTCAAATGTTGGTAAGCCAGCTGAAGCAAGCCTTAGAGGGTAATCCGGTCTTTTAAGCTTGAATGATAGTCTAGTATTTCTATTTCTTTTTCGTTATGAAAAAAAAAACAATTTATATAGCTCAAAATTTAATTTAATTCCTTAAAGCACTCGTAACATCCATTGTAACATTGTAACGTCCTTTCTAATATGAACATACAAAAGTATATACATGTACACATGATTATATATAATTTTTTTTTTAAGAATTTGGTCTTGATAAACATCATTAGCCAACAGGTTACATGGTATCTTAATTATACATATACACTAATATCTAAAAATATAGAATACATACAGAGAGATCTCATTCTCATTTATTTCTATTTCCTCCAAAGATTATAATATTTATACCGAAGCATAAAAACATATCAGGAGTATTCCGATATGGGCTCATTTTACGCAATTCGGGAATGAGGCAAGGGATGATTTATTCTTGTCATCGTAATTTGGCAGAAGGATCAATTCCTACGAGTATAACCAATTTTCCAACAAGATTTATTGAAATGTTTCTAGATATGGAAATTATCAATCTATATATAGGTAGTTGAACTTCCAATCAAATAGAAACCTATACTGAAAAGATATGCAAGAGACGCAAAAGGTAAAAATATATTATAGCTAAACGCTGAGTTCTTTCTAAAGATAATAGGCCATAAACTTTTTTCATGACCTTGGAAATAGCTACTCAAAAATAGGGGTTTACAATTAATAGAGACCTACCTATGCGATTTACTAAACTTTAATATACCTACATCTATTATAGTTATTCTGATAATTTCAAATTTAAAATGCTCATTTAATGTTCATTCGTCATGCAAAATGAATTAAATCATGAGTAATTCATTTCATGCACTATTTCTTCACAGTATTTTAACGTATGATGATTTATTTACACTTTTTTTCTAGAGTATACAACCACATGAAAAAGTGCGAGTCTTTTTGGAAAACAACTCATCTCATTTCGTTTACGGAAAAATCATTATTAATAATGAAGGTAATGAATTGAATTATAGAAATTTGCCAATTGGAATATTAATGATAGTTTTTCCAAAGTTGCATTTCAATTCAATAACCACGTACCTACTTTTCTAGGATAGAAAAAATTTGTGTTACTGGCAATAGAAATTGAATACCAATAATGGATTCGAAAGAAAAAGCTTCTACTGATGAATATTTGATAGACGATCGATTCGTTTCTTTATAAACAAATTGCTTTGCCTTCTTTCAATTCAGATGCATGAATTAATGTCTAAATATATTGATATGTAGTTAAATACTTGTTTTCTCGTTTATTGTAATGAATTTACCTGCTTGTATTTCTCAATATCCATGGAAATTATAGTGTATCAGTAATGACTATTTTCTGCATTAAATTACATTGTTTTGTTTTAGATCTAATTTAAGTTTGGAAACAATATTCGATCCACTGTTATTATTCGAATAATTACTGAATTAAATGAAAATGATGATAAATTGAACAATCACAACTTTGGAAAGCCAAAAGTATAAACATTTTTCAAACAATAATTGGCATGAAACACTTTAAAAAAGATATAATAATATAAGGCGCAAACAGACAAAAAACTAAAAAAATGTTAACTACACAAATTAATTGAGGAAAGAACATTATAAAAGAATATTTGTAGAACAACCTTGAATTAATTGAATACTGGGGATTCACAGTATTTATTGCGAATATACAAAGCAATAAATCGATTATGGATTTATTATTTATTATTTCTGGCATGGCTGGCATGTGTAATTTTAGTTTTTGAACGATATCGATATTTGAAACCTACTGAAATATGAAATAACTCGACGAAAATGTGATAGTAACAAAAAATATGAAATAATAAACTGATATTTTATCAGATGTGATCAATCTTCGGGCCAAATTCAGATGTTATACAAATGATTCCTCTGTTATGCCACTTCTAACCCTGATTGAAAAATTCACAATACAATTGAAAAACCAAAAAATCAAAATTTGGGTCGAAAACCCAAAATTATGACTGATTTGAATACGAATAGTTAGATAATTCAGATAAAGGTAAAATGAAAAATTGAAAGTAACCATAGATAAATAAATAAAAAAGTTTTTCATTGTGAAAATAATTGTCTTATGAAGGGCATGTGCATTTGAATGGTCAGGGGGATAATTTTCGTTTCGTTCAATTCGGCGGCCATGGTTTTTATATTTTATGAGGGGGTGGACGAATAGGGGTTGGCAGGCAGTAACCCCTCCCGAGTTCGATCACCCACACGTTTCAAACCGTATTGTACATACACGTAAAAATCCTAATAGCTAGAAATGTCTGTCGTACCGTATCATTAAATAATTTAATATTCTAATGATGAAAAATTGTATTTCAAGTAAATGTGGATCCCATAAAATAATAAAACATTTTTTACTCAAATACTGATGACATAGTTATTATTCGAATCGTCTTGCTCCACAGTTAGGAATAAATTATCGGTTTCATTATTTTAATGGTGAATATACAACTACTATTCATTTCGATTCTTTATAATATGTTATCGCAGACGATGTATCGATAGCAATCTGAAAGGATAACCATCTATAAAAGAAGTACAAATTATGTCTTTAAACTCTCGAAAATTCATTTAAATAAAATATCAACTGAAGGCGGAAACCCAAACCTTATTTTCATTATAGATAATGGTTTAATATTTTCCATCATCAAATAAATTCAGTATATTCGATGTAAAAATTGACTATATAACAATATCCTGAAACTATTCCGAAATTATACCAGTTATTCCACTTCACTATAATTCGAGCTGTGAAATTATTATTGAATATTTTTATATTTTAATTATTTAACTTATCAGCTATACTACTAGTTTCAAAGCTAACTGAGCTCATATTAATTAATTTGACACTAATATTATGTTAGTATTAAACAAGTACTAAAATTTTCCGAATTTGTAATAAAACCTAAGCAGTAAAAATATTGAAATAAAAAACACTTGGCTAGGTGTCACAAGTGTTTTTTATTTAATATACTAAATAATGTTTCACCAAGAGATCAGCCAACACTCAGTTAACTTTAGTAAAAATATTTATTCTGTACTTAACAATTGTAAATTGAAAATATACCTTAATAAAGTGAAAATAGATACTATCATCAAATAACAGTCTGCGAAAATTAAAAAATTTATTTCATGTTCATGTTTCGCTACAAATCGTAGCTTTTGTTGAAATTTAAATCCAAATCGAAGTTCAAATTGACCGAAATCATTCATTACAAAATTAGACAAACAAGGTAGGTGCAATTTATGAGAAAATTTAAAAAAGAAATTAAATCTGAGTCTTTTATTTGCTGAGAATATCAGTTTTAAGTTGAAATTTTCACTGACAAGAAAATAATCAAGAAAAAAAAAATTGTCAAGAAAAAAATGGAATTAATCAAATTTGAATTTATTGCTATAGTTGGCATGATGGAACATTTTCTGGAGCGTTGATTTTTTCCCAAATTACACATGTGCGGTTTTATAGCGACACTCGATTATATCGAGTAGTTTCTTCGGTATTCTGCACTGTTTACTTCTGTAGACATGTGCATAGAACTTTTTCGTCGTTTTCTGATTTCTTTCGTTATTGTATTTGTCTTTCGATAAAGTTCGTTCTAAGGTGTTTTCATTCAAATACCGTTTTAAGGATTGGGCCGTAAATGTTTCTGAGAATTCTTCTTTTTCTATTTCTCTAATTCTTGAATGACCGCCAATGACCATTGTTTCAGCGGCGTAGTTTGCTTCTGGAAGAATCGTTGTACTATAATGTTTCAATTTGGCGCCTCTCGAAATGCACTTTTTGTTTTACTAAGCCCATGTTAGCATTTAGGCCCTTTGGAGCTTGGAAATTCTCTGTTCATTAGCGATTCGGTTTAAACCTGAGGACTGCATAACTTTCCCGAGGTATTTAAAATGGACGACTTGCAGAATTTCATCATGTTTTGTGATTAGAGAAGAATTATTTCTTGTTTTTATTTTCATGTATTTGGTTTTATCATGAAAAATTTGTAACAAGGTTTTCTGCTCAATATCGTGTAATTTTTCTACGGTGAGAACGCTTCAGTTCTGTTAACTGTGATAATAGCAATATCGCCTGCAAAAGCAGATACCTATATAATAATAATCTTTATTTAAGGTTCTCGTAGTACAATTATATAGGTAAAACAATGGTAAATATTCTAATTTTAAAATCTATCTCGTCAATTATGTTGCCTAAACAAAGATAATACATTTTCACAAAGACCGTAGCCTGTTTTTTGTTATTTGCTTCTGAGATTTACCGCAACATTTTTTGTGAATAAGTTAGGAACGTCTCCATATGATAGGTTCGGTAAGGTTTCTCTAACATTTTAACATAGAAGAGATTGATGTAAAGTATTTTGTACTAAATATTTCACGGTCCTATAGTATAGAGGCAGGAGTTGTGGGAAAATGAAGGAGCGTATATATTTAAATTGATATACATTGAGAAAACTTTGGTGCATCGAAAAGCCATCTATATTCAATATTTTTACTGGAGATACATGCGTGTGTGTGTGCGTCTGAAGTATTGATTTATATACAGATAGGAGTGATATAAGAGAAGCGATGAGTATGTATTATATTCTTGGGGGTTTCTACGAAAGAAAATAGAAATCTATCTCTCGTGTGAAATATAATATCACATGAACTCTTCAAACAACAAAGTTTTCAAGTATCCCATTTCTGAATGTTAGTGAAATAATTTGCTTCTAGAATACGTACGCAGTATGTATTCACTAAAACTGGTACAACTAAGTTTGTAATGAACATATTCTAAGAATCATTATATTTTATTACAATGGAGAGATAGGACCGTTTTTACGTTGCTGTTTGACTTTTTCATTTTCAACGCAATTTCAATGCATCGACAGTAATTACTATGAAAAGTATTCTATAAATAAAAACACTATCTCCAGAATAAAAAGTTCAACACAATTATTTATTACCAATATTCTACAAAAAATTATCAATATTGTAAACCCATATTTCGGACTATTCACTTGCTTTCAATAGTTTAAATACAACTGCAATCAACAATAGTAGAACTTAGTCAAATGTTTTATTTATGCCATCATATATTTTAATAATATTTCACCAAAAATTCGTTTGCGATAAAATTTCAATGAATTATATATATATATATATATAAATATATATATATATATATATATATATATATATATATATATATATATATATATATATATATATATATATATATTTAGTTTCAAGATTCACAAATCATTCATACTACTGAGACTCTCAGTCGAAATATCGAAATATTTCAAATAAAACTCTACGGAAGCTGTCTACACAAATGTTGTCAACGAGAACGAACGAGAGAGAACACTTTCGAGAGTGAATATTGAGTGCGCTTCGAAAAATCATCTTTCTTGTTGAGTGATAATAGGATACAGTTGTTTCATAATTTTTATGAATCAGTCCTTATTCAATCTATTAATCAAGAATCGATGACTTTCATATCACCCCCAGGTCCTATATCCGAACGAGGAAAACATCAGTTAGTGAACTATTAACGTGAGCTCCATCTATCGGAGAAAAGACGTATAAACTCTCCCTCTCATTCCAGATTTCTACTCATGACATACCTACAACATTAGTAATAGTACGTAGAGGCTTTGTGGACATTTCATTTGAACACAACAGAACATTGTCTGCATTGTGTAAGAATAGTCGCATGCCAAATCGCTCCAGATCTCGCCCAGGCGGGCACAATTCAGAAATCATTCATACTAGTAATTCACTTACTAGTATGCGACTACTTGCACTTAATATTCACTCTCGAAAGTAATAGTTTCGTTCTCGTTGCCAACATTTGTGTAGACAGCTACTACTATTTTATTATAGTGTAAATTCAGAATCAAAGTTACACCTAAAAGTTTTTTGACACTCGACTGGGATTCGAACCCAGGTCTTTCAGGTTTACGCCCTTCTGCTTTTTCAACTAAACTGTCGAGGTCCCCACTTCAAGATGCAACTTCAACCCATATCTAACAACTCTTCGAATTCGAAACTGAGTTCGAATCCCAGTCGAGTTCCAAAATCTTTTAGGTGTAACTTTAAAGATTTAAAAGTGTAATCTTTTTAGGGCATACAAGTGGGCATAGCAAAAGAAAATCGAATAAATGCCAAATGTTTGGCTTTCGCGCACGATATTGCTATTACAGATCAACAGACAACAGAACTGAACCGATTTCTGGCATAGAAAACTACAGGAAATTGCACAGAAAACCCAATCCATGGAATGAAAATTAAAAAATAAATCTTCTCTAATTACGAAAAATGATCAAATTCTACAAGTCAGAAATTCTAAATACCATGGGGAAATTATACACTCCTAAGGTTCAAACCGAATGGCTTAAAAAGAGTTAGCATGCTCCAAAGGGTCTAAAAAATAACATGGGGTACTGAATATAATTAGAAATGCTTTGCGACAGGCGCAAGATTAAGGCATTATAAAACAACGATTCTTTCAGAAGCAATATCTACGTTTCTGAATGGTTATCGACGGTCATTGAAAAATAAGAGAATAGAATCCTCAGGACGAACTTTGTCAAAACGCAAATACAATAAAGGAAAAAATCAGAAAACGACAATTTAAATTTTATGCATATCCCTACACGATGAAAGAGTCCTGAATATCAAAGAAACCACTCGATATTATAAAAAAGAGTAAATGCGGCACAGATAATGCTATTAAAGATCTTAAAGGAACTACAACCGATCAATATAAAAAATCTCGAAGATTCCACAGAGTAATAATAATATTTATTTTAGCCTTAGCTATAACAAAATCTAACATACATTCTAATTGATACATTTAGGTTCAAAATATATTATTAACAATAATATGTTTCAAACGAACTTAGCTAATTTACGCTTGAATAATTTCAGGTCACTAAATGTTTTTATAGAGCGAGGCAATTTATTAAATGCCTTGAATCCTTCATAAAATATACTATTCTGGTTTGGAAAGCTTACAAACTTGCAAGTAAAAATTATCAGCATTTATTGTATTATAGCTGTTTTTTATAGCATTTTTTATTATTCTATATGGGAACAATTTGTGTTTAACTTTAAAAATAAATATATATGTAGCAAAAAGTATCGCTATAAAATCGCACATGTGGAGTCTGAGCAGAAACCTGGAATAAAATGGACATATGAACGGAAGAAAGAGCAATCAGAGAGGATGAAGAGTTTATGGGAGGCAAAAAAGATGAAGCAGAAGTAATAATAATTGCGAATTCAAGTTCAATCGCTCACCTAATGGAAAATAACAGTTAAAATAAGAGTAATATAATAATAATAACAAGTCGTCCTTATTTTCCTACAGGTAAAAACACCTGTACAGGAAGTTACAGGAAATATTCAAACAATATATATAAAGTATTAACACCTAATTATATAATGCAAACGTTTAAAAAATGATCATCAATAAAAGAAGTAATTATAATGGAAAAATAGATAATGATAATATAGCTATACTTCAAAATTCAGTATACGTGAAAAGATTCCAATTAAACCCGACTTGCAAATGAGTCACTGTTGATATCGCATTTGTCAGACATATCTTCGAATAGCGAACACATTATATCTGATGGTTGATTGTACGAGGGAATTGGTTTTCGGAGTACCCAATGAAAAAATTGACTTGAACGTGAACATTGTCTAGAAACATGAAAATCAATACAGCCAATAAGGATAGGTCAGTTTATATAACCATGTAAGACGTTATACATAAACTTCAGAGACAAGTCCCTGCCAACTTCGAGTGAATTTAGCTTCTAACCTGTTTAATAGATCAGTTTCGCTAAATCCTCTGACTCGAATAAACGTTGATCTTCCTCAAATTAGATATTTGAGAAATTTTCGTTGTATCGACTCTAAATGATTTTTATGAGAATTTTAAATGGGACGCCAAATCATACATCCGAAATCTAATTTGCTCTTTACATGTGTATTAAATAATTGTATAAGTGTCTATAATACTTTCTTTTCATCTTTAATTTTATTTCTAAACGTACATATTCGTGCACATTTTATATTGGATGTAGTGTAACTATTGAAACATTCCACGTGTATTCTCTATGAATATTCTATGTTGTATTGATCCCAATACAGTTGAAATAAAATAAGTGTACTTTTTCTCGTAATACTCCGTCCACCTTTCATAGTTTTATTTTTCTGGAGTTGATTATCATGTTATTGTTCGTCCAAATTTCATCCATAGGATGAAATTTGAACAACCGAGCACTTCAATTATATACTAACGGATTTATCAATATTGAATACGAAAATTTCTTACATTTTTAAGAAGTTTAACAATTTGAAAACCTGTAAA